>CM062810.1:471903581-473103581 GCA_031772625.1 Pinus tabuliformis | reverse complement strand
ATAGATAGAGTAAATTGCTGCCCTTGCCTGCAAAAATGCTGAGAAGTATGCTGTTTTCAAGGGGGAAAAAATCATAAGGGAAATGTTAGGGGAGGGATTTTTAATAAGGAATGGGAAAATATGTAAAAACAGGGATTTTTAAGGGATAATTCACAAAATGTCAAACATATCATCTCATCTTTCATCATTAGGAAATCATTTGCAAAGAAATACTTTATTAGGGAAAATACGTATGATAGTCATCAAGGGAAAGGACATGCATTTGCAACAGGAGTATAGGACAGCATAAATAGCTTGCTCCTTTGAGTTTTTTGTTTTTTCAATGTACATCATACGGTAAACAATGTTTTTCAAAGGATTTTATGTACATAGGGGAACAAGGCTTCTTTTACATCTTGTCATAAGGGAAAAGGGATCTTAATTGAATAGGATTTTAGGGAAGGGGTAGAGAGGAAAACAGGGCTTGGTTTTGGGGAGACACAACAATATTCTTTTGCAAACAATATCTACAACAATATGTCCATTTTATACATATACACAGCTGCATTTTTCTTGTTTTTGCTATGGATATGCAACAACAGTGTGTCTTCTATTTTCCAATGACTATGCCCAACAATATCTTTTTTTATTTGGTCATTTTGCTATATTATTGCTCTTTTCTCTTTTTACATAACATTTTTTATCCTTGCTGTTGTTCATTTATTTTCCTTTCCGTGTGGAGGGTATTAGGGTTTGGGTAGAATACATGAAAGGGCATTAGGGTTTTGTAAAGGGATTTGGGGGAGGGATAGGGTTTTAGGAATTTTGGGATGAGATATTTAGTTTTTATTGTAAATGAGATAAGATATAAACATATTATGACATTTGTGAATTTAATAGGAAACAAGGAGGGAATAAATAGGAATTTAAAGCCTTGAAAAAACATCAACCCTAGCATAATGCCTACATGAACAAGCAATCACCCAAATCCATTTCTCCTTACATTTCTTGGTGATAAACATATATATGCAAGCCCATCATTTCATGTTCCAAGCATTCAAATGCACTAGAAGACCCTACCTAGATCAGTTGAGCAAGCAAGAGGGCGATTTAGTCGATTTGGAGTGGTTCTGTAGAAGACAGCTTGAGTGGTCGTGCCCCTGCTCTGAGTGGTCGCGCCCTGCCTGAGTGGTCGCACCCTTTAGAAAAATACACTGCAGAGGGGTCGCTGAGTGGTCGCGCCCCACCCAACTGGTCGCGCACTGAGCCTGAGTGGTCGCGCCCCTGAGAATGACTCCAACTTTCTGCAAATCGCCTCTTTTGACCTCTCACTCGTTTTTGCAAGCTCTCAAATGCATAATGAGGCTGTTTAGAGGGAAATTTACTCTTTATAGGCCCAATTTGAAAAAATTAACTTACCAAACCCACTTTCTAATGTTTTTGTTTTGACATTCACTTTTAACAATGTTTTGAGTTCACTTTGTCCTGAATTTGATCTTTTGAGTGCTTTAACCCCGTTCTTTTTGCAGGTTGACCATCTGATGGACTCTGGCGAGGAGACCAGGGTTATTGCCGGCATTTTGAAGAATTTTGAAAATTTTCCTTATTTTTTGCATATTTCACATGACCTTGGGTTTAAAAACAGGGTTTTTAAATCCAAGGTATAAATGAGTTGTACCTGATGAAAATATCCATGAAACATATTTACATACCTCCTTCTATCTTGTTGGGGACCCATGGACCTCTGACTCATGATCTTGCATTGACATTTGACCGAAATCCTAGACCTAAGACTTTGGACTTCAAGACAAAACCAAACAAGCGTGACACAAGTTCATTAACTGATATGACCTGATCTAGCAAAGCCAAGAAGGGAACAAGGACCAGCTCCTCCATCAGTTTTATGGCATGCCTAATGGAATGCAAAACTGACATCGATGAGACACCTACTTATGCATATGCAAAGAGTTTTTTTTTTATCACTGATGGAGGGCATCATGACCGACACTAACATTGGCTCCAATGGGGATGGTAGCTCCTTGGAGGTGCCAAGAACCTTAGACCTCTAGGAGAGCAGACCAGTGCTTGCAATCATTGGGCGATGGAGTCAACTGGTACACCTTTGACACAAAACTTTGACACATTTATTGAATGAAAACTTGACTGAAAATTGACTGAAACTTAACTGAAGCTTGACTCAAACCGACTCGATGGCAAACTGAAATAACTTGAAAAAACTCACTCAACAGACCAAACACAAATGACTCATGACTGACTTAAAACAAGACTTTACAAAGCTTTTTGAAGGGCAGCAGTCCATCAAGATTTGGAATCATGATGACAACCACCTGCATACTAATGAAATATGTACAATCATGTATAATGAGCTTTCCAATGTAACCAATCCAGCAGATGGTTACATACCAAATTTCTGCTCTCGCTTATCTCGAGCAGGCGAAACGATGAACCTGTAGGCAACTCAAAATAACCACTGAAACCAAAGCTTATGATAATGAACCAGGCAACATTTATCTTTTCTAATGCTTGCAGAAGAATGCCAAAGGGATCTTGATAATCCTGAAGCACTACCTTGTTTGGAGATACAGCTGCAAAAATATAAGTACTCCCTTCATTCTGATCTGAAAAACAGTGGGTTGCTGATTGATAGGAAGGCACAGAGAGGTATAAGCTTCTGCCATATGAGTGTTGGCTGTAAATTCCTTGACCGTGAGAAATTTTGACATATTGTCTCTCTCAAGCTTATATTCCTCAATTTCATGGTCTAAATCATTCTTAAACAGAAAACAATCCTCAAGATCATCAAACATGACAGCCTCATCATCTTCCTGAAAGAAAATATTATCTGTTTGCTGATCTATAAAACTAACTACAAGACTGTCCTCATTTTCAAAAGAGGAAGAAGTTTCACCAACACTTTCGTGACCATGTGTACACTGCCGATTTGCTTTAGCTTGGGTTGTAGCATGACCTTTCAAAAGTTGATCTATCTCCTCTTCAGACAAAGGAGATAAGAGTTTCTGTTTCCCTTTGCTCAAACAAGTCTTGTCTTCTGAAATAACATTTCAAAACATGAAAAATCTGAATGAGAGTCCTGATCTTCTGAAACTTGGAAACATTGTTGATCATATTCATATGACATGGCAATCAAACTATCCAAATTATGATTGAAAGAAGAGTTTTCACTTACTTGAACAAAGATCTCATCTTGCTGTTCATGAGCTGGTTGAATTACCTCCTCATGCAGGCGCTGTTCTGATGGCATAAGGACATTTGGATCAAGAACTTTGTCCATGATTTCAACAACAAAACTCTCCTTTTCAGGATTCGGCACAAGGTATTCTTGGTCACCATGATTTGAATTTTGTTCTGAAATAGCTGAGTTGACTGCATTACATTCTAAAATTGAATCTTGGCTACCCTGCACATTGTCTTCTTCTGTGGGCAGATCTGAAACAAGCTCTTCTCTTTCATCAATTACAGCCATATGGTCATCTTCAACCTGCTAATCTTGACAAGTATCCTCTAAGATTTCTATGTGCTGCTGAAACGGCTTTTCATACGGGGCTTCCATGATCTCTTCATTCATGAAATTATCATCTTCATAAAACTTCTCAAGGCTTTCAATAAAACTAAAAGCATGCTTGCAACAATCTTGAACCAAATTCAATGATGGATAAGAGTCCTTATATCTTTCAATGAACATAACATGAAAATCCTTTAAACAATAAATACAAGCAGGCGGCAAACTTTCATACCATGATTGAGCTTTACCTTCCAGAGTGGCCAGGAATATCTTCATTAAGCAATCTTCAGGAAAATCAACCTTCAACTTGCGAATATGCATATGAAATCTAACTAGATGTAAAGCAGCATCCTTCTTACCATCATCATTAAATGTAGGAAAATTCCTTAACCAATCTACCTTTGGAATCTTATTCGGAAAACCAGGGATGTGATCTTGGCTCAAGGGAGCATATCTTCTTGCGATCTGATCCATCTTGAAAACCTCAAAGCTACTGATCTCTCTGTAGTGAGGTCACCATGAAGCATAGGTTGCTGCATTCTTCAGTGAAAGGAGTCACCAAGTGAACGATTTCAGCCCTTTTAGTGTCTGATCGTTGTTCACCATCAACAATCAGATCTGAACTTGATATATGTACTGGGATAAAGTGTCAATGAAGCGCTACATTCACAAGCTCATGGAGATTGACTGAAGCAGCGTTTATCTACTAACGCTGATGTAAAACAAGAGCATTTTTGAAGGCTACCTGGCGTAACTTCAGGCTCCCTCTAAGACTTATGAAATAACACGTCAATGAGCAAACGATTAATTTGTTCTCCCCAGTATGGTCGCCACTATGTTAGCACTTGAGATTTCACCCTAGGCTGAGGAAGGTAAGCCTTCAAGGCAACATCAGACCATTTCACCTCGTAGCTGGCCCTACGGGGTATGAGAAGGGTCTCTCCGGTCAATCTCAGTAAAATATTCAATGGACAGAGATGACCAATACAGTGACACTGATATTAGGCTAGTAAACTAATTAAAAGGTTGATTTGGGGGTTTTTGGGGTTTTTTTTGGTGGAAAATTGAGGATCTGCAATTTTAGGGTGCGGGGATTTGACACAGTTTCTGCAGGTGGGTCTTTGGGGCAAGGTATGAGTTTGTGCTGATGCCTTTAGCTGAGATGGATGATCAAGGAAGAATGATAAGAAGGCTAAAGAGGGCAAACAATGACTTTGAATCCTCTCTAGACATTGGAAAACATAAACATTAAACACATTTGAAAGCTGAGCATGGCAAGCATGAATTCAAACTTTATCACTTCATTTGTTTAATAAGCTGCAATAAAGAAAGAGATGGAACACATAAACACACTTACAATTACAATAAGAGAACACACCATCAACACAAGAGTCCACAAGAATCCCAACGATGTCTACAAAACCCTGGTCTTCCTTTTTCTCAAACTGCAGAGATACAAGTAAAATATACAATAGGAGCTTCTCCCTCAAAAGTCCAACCAAAGTAAAAACAGTGTTTTGCTGGCTGAACTGGTCAAAACAGTGAAATTCCCCTTAGTGGTCGCGCCCCTCTCTTTGACTGGTCGCGCGCATTGACAGCTCTGTTTGAGGGCCTTCCCGGTGTCCAAATCAGGTGCAAGATAGCTCATTGGAAATTTCTGGGAGTCTACTTTCCAACCCCGCTAGAATTTCTGAATTTGGAGTTGATTTGACCCCTGAAAAGTCATTTCTCCCAAGGCAGCTGTCTGCAACTCAAAAAAGGGGCAGAAAGTCAAAATTTGCATGTATTTTGAGCTTTTGGAAGCCCAAATCTTCATAAAATCTGAAACCCATCCATTGGAAAGTGTATTTTTGCATGAAAATTCCAAAAATGTAGAGTTTTCCCCGTTCTGAGCTTTCCCCATGACTGGTCGCGCGCGGGGTGAGACCACTCAAATGGCCAAAACCTGTAAAATTCTCAAAAATGCCAAAAATGTCTCAAAACTCTCAAAATTTCTTGGGTTTGCCGCTAGGAGGAGGCTAATGAGTATCATGGTGAGTGAGAGAGGCCTCAGCCAAGATACGGAGCGGGTTGGTCTTCTTCTTCCTCTTGCGGGCCTCGGACAACTTCCTTTGGAGTACCTTCATCTTTGCTTTGCAAACATGCATTCTCGCCCAATAATGATTTTTCATGTTCCGTAGCAGCCCCTTGTCTTGGTTGGCTTTCTCCAACAGTCTCTCCAAGTGTGGATTCACACGGATAAGCATGGATTCCCTCTCCTTGGGCAGCAAGTCACTGGGCCTCCTACGGTTGATGACTCGGTCACTTCGAATCCTCCACAGCTCATCCAACTCTTTCTCATCCTCAAGTTGCTTGTTGTGCTGCTCAAGATAGTTTATTGTCCATTGGGCCATGTCGAGCTTCTGCTGTAACAAGCCATTTTTCGCCTCTCTCTGTCGGATGATCTCATGCAAATCTGAAGTGGGGGAGCGAGCATCAAGGTCAATGAAATCATGATGTGTATCGCCAACTCTCTTGTCCTCAACCATGGGCTACCTGCCCTCCCGTACTGCCTCTGCTGATGAAGAATGCGAGGCCCCTTCCACCTGATGTGGAGATAACACTCGCTGACCTGTAGATGATGATGGCGAGACCCCTTCCACCTGCTGTGGAGAAAGTACTCGTCGAGATGCTGCAAACAAGGTCCTGTGACCTCTCTGGTAGGTGACCTGAGGTGAGGGAGCAACCTGTCTCGGAACAATGATCTCGGGCCGGTGAGATGGACCTCGCTCCTCATAAATGACCTCTGGCTCTGGGTGTGGCTGTGGTGGCACTGTAAAGAACTCATGAGAAATGAAGTCTGCCCATGGAATGCCCTGCTGACTCAATTGATGGGAAACAATGAGCTGGATGAGACCATGATGGCACAAACTCCTATACTGCTGAGCTGGGGACTGCCTCTGAATGTCCTGGAAGAAGAAAACCGGGATGTTCATCATCCTCACTTGGGTAAAGTGCATCAACAGGCGAATCTGATAAGAGAAGACCTGTGAAAATCTCCCCTCACATGTGAAGTAATGCATGATAAGCCACATGATCGGAGCATACTCCCCCCGGAGGAATCTGAAGGGAAAGACCCCTGACAAGTGACTCATGAATGCTGGCCTGACATATGGCTCAAAATAAACATAATCCAACATTTTTCGCTTGGGCCACACCTCACCCACATTTTGTATCCCGGTAGCCTCTTAAATCACCTCCGGAGATAGTACAAAAGTCACCCCTGCAAGAGTGACCTGTCCATCATGAAGGTGCAAAACAAATAAGCGGGCCAACTCCCTGTGGTGCTGAATCTGGGCAAGCCTCTCACAGAACTGAAAACATGACATATAACGGAAACAATTCACTGCCATAGGATAGGCCTGCAATTCTGCCAAAGAGGTGGGTTCCTCTCTCCTATGATGACCACCTTTGCCACCCTTACGAGGCCTCTGCTGTACCTCGATCTCTGTGGAAGAAGACCGGTCATCACCTTGCTCATAGGTTTCAGTGGTTGACATGGTGCTTTTGAGCAAAGTGAAGCAAATAGATAGAGTAAACTGTTGCCCTTGCCTGCAAAAATGCTGAGAAGTATGTTGTTTTCAAGGGGGAAAAAATCATAAGGGAAATGTTAGGGGAGGGATTTTTAATAAGGAATGGGAAAATATGTAAAAACAGGGATTTTTAAGGGATAATTCACAAAATGTCAAACATATCATCTCATCTTCCATCATTAGGAAACCATTTGAAAAGAAATACTTTATTAGGGAAAATACGTATGATAGTCAGCAAGGGAAAGGACATGCATTTGCAACAGGAGTATAGGACAGCATAGATAGCTTGCTCCTTTGAGCTTTTTGTTTTTTCAATGTACATCATAAGGTAAACAATGTTTTTCAAAGGATTTTATGTACATATGGGAACAAGGCTTCTTTTACATCTTGTCATAAGGGAAAAGGGATCTTAATTGAACAGGATTTTAGGGAAGGGGTAGAGAGGAAAACAGGGCTTGGTTTTGGGGAGACACAACAATATTCTTTTGCAAACAATATTTACAGCAATATGTCCATTTTATACATATACACAACTGCATTTTTCTTGTTTTTGCTATGGATATGCAACAACAGTGTGTCTTCTATTTTCCAATGACTATGCCCAGCAATATCTTTTTTTATTTGGTCATTTTGCTATATTATTGCTCTTTTCTCTTTTTACATAACATTTTTTATCCTTGCTGTTGTTCATTTATTTTCCTTGCCGTGTGGAGGGTATTAGGGTTTGGGTAGAATACATGAAAGGGCATTAGGGTTTTGTAAAGGGATTTGGGGGAGGGATAGGGTTTTAGGAATTTTGGGATGAGAGATTTAGTTTTTATTGCAAATGAGATAAGATATAAACATATTATGACATTTGTGAATTTAATAGGAAACAAGGAGGGAATAAATAGGGATTTAAAGCCTTGAAAAAACATCAACCCTAGCATAATGCCTACATGAACAAGAAATCACCCAAATCCATTTCTCCTTACATTTCTTGGTGATAAACATATATATGCAATCCCATCATTTCATCTTCCAAGCATTCAAACGCACTAGAAGACCCTACCTCGATCAGTTGAGCAAGCAAGAGGGCGATTTAGTCGATTTGGAGTGGTTCTGTAGAAGACAACTTGAGTGGTCGCGCCCCTGCTCTGAGTGGTCGCGCCCTTCCTGAGTGGTCGCGCCCTTTAGAAAAATACACTGCAGAGGGGTCGCTGAGTGGTTGCGCCCCACCCAACTGGTCGCGCACTGTGCCTGAGTGGTCGCGCCCCTGAGAATGACTCCAACTTTCTGCAAATTGCCTCTTTTGACCTCTCACTCTTTTTTGCAAGCTCTCAAATGCATATTGAGGCTGTTTAGATGGAAATTTACTCTTTATAGGCCCAATTTGAAAAAATTAACTTACCAAACCCACTCTCTAATGTTTTTGTTTTGACATTCACTTTTAACACTGTTTTGAGTTCTCTTTGTCCTGAATTTGATCTTTTGAGTGCTTTAACCCCGTTCTTTTTGCAAGTTGACCATCTGATGGACTCTAGCGAGGAGACCACGGTTATTGCCGGCATTTTGAAGAATTTTGAAAATTTTCCTTATTTTTTGCAAATTTCACATGACCTTGGGTTTAAAAACAGGGTTTTTAAATCCAAGGTATAAATGAGCTGTACCTGATGAAAATATCCATGAAACATATTTACATACCTCCTTCCAGCTTGCTGGGGACCCATGGACCTCTAACTCATGATCTTGCAATGACATTTGACCGAAACCCTAGACCTAAGACTTTGGACTTCAAGACAAAACCAAACAAGTGTGACACAAGTTCATTAACTGATATGACCTGATCCAGCAAAGCCAAGAAGGGAACAAGGACCAGCTCCTCCATTAGTTTTATGGCATGCCTAATGGAATGCAAAACTGACATCGATGAGACACCTACTTATGCATATGCAAAGAGTTTTTTTTTTATCACTGATGGAGGGCATCATGACCGACACTAACACGACCAACCACGTCAAAGTGTCAAAAGGGCATTCAAGAAACAATATAAGTAACACATAAGTGTACATCATATGTTTTTTATTTTTTTGGTTATTAATATTATGAAATCCTGAAAGCTTACAAGAAAATGAGTGAAGGAACAATTCTCTTCAACTTGTAAACATCTATTTACAAACATTCTACTTCTACACAATCAACAAAGAAACATTAGCAACTGGCTACACTGCATATACAAATTATTGATTATTGAACAAAATAAATTTAAAATTATATATTTGACAAATTCTTAATTGTCACACATTTGACAGAACATTGTTTTCAGATTATTGCATTTCACTTGAAAATAAAAGGTGGTATACCCTTGACAAATTTTATGCAGATCAAAACCAAGATGGAATTCCATACATTTCCATATATTTTCCCTAGAAGGAATATGATGGGTCCAACCCACCTTGACACACCACACATGGTCTTTAATGCGTGAATAAAGAGAATTTAATGATGATCAACAGATTAGGTGTAAGGTTGATTCATCGACGATTGATTGTAATGAGGTGGATTTGGTCCTTGGAAGTCACACTTGTGATTGGTATTTTTTGCTTCAGTTGTTGGACAGGTGTCCTCCCTTGGCATTCTCAAGTCCGCCTTGGTATGGGTGATCAAACCCTAGCATGAGTAATTTGTGTGCACATTCATTCAGTTTGTAAGCTCTGCGTTCTTGGTAGGTTGTGGCAGTTTTTGTGTGAGGTTCAACTATTATGTGCTCTGGTTCAAGGTTTTGACCTGAAAGTTTCCTTCCTTCATCCAGTATGAACATTGTTATCACTATAAATTCGATCTCTTCTTTATCTGCAATTATTCTGGTATTTTACTATGTGTTTGTAGCTCACTGGTTAATGTCTCTATACCTTCTCAGTATACGATGTCAATGCTAGTGGTTCTTATGGTCATTGAGATTTCTTCTGGCTGGAACTTTTCCAGGTAACAATCATCGGGTTCCTAGTCGTCTTTCCTCGAGTTTGAGAAGAATGTGGCTGTAGTTCTCTTCAGCTCCTTCAACGTTGCAAGGGTAAGTTTACTGGTTCCATGTTATCAGCAATTACCTTTTTTCCTCAGTCGACCAATGTCTTTGCTCCTTCGCGAGCAGGGTGACTTATCTAACTACCAAGACCGCAGCTCACCTCCATCAGGTAAATTCTGGAACTAGTTCTTATTGGTATATGTATTCTCGCCTTACTTCACTATTTAGTTTTCACGTAACTTGATGTATGGTTGTCGTTGCAGGTATGATGATCTGGAGGGTTTCAGAACCTGGTTGTTCGAAACTTCGACTATACCCGGGTAGTGTCGTTCTTCGTTCCTTTTGGTGTTTACATTCAATGCCTTAAGTTTGGGGTCACTGTAATTTTTTTGAGCCATCGACTATACGAAGTCTCGGTTGTAGGCTTGCATAACTGTTTTTAATATTTGTTAGCTGTAGGGTTTCTAAGCCCGCACTGTATATTGTCCCAAATTTGTAATAAATTTTTGGCACAAAATGTATAATTATTTGAACAAGGTTTTGGAACAATGTATGATTGAACAAAGGTTTCTCCCGTACTTATTTTATATATGAAAATTATGAATTTTACACTTTAGGTGTACCTGGGTACTCTGCTTGGTTTCCTATTTGTCAATGCTTGTACCCTGTTTTTATATTTTCTGCTCGAGGTTCGGCGTTCATATGCTTGTTGATTCGGGTCCATGCGTCTTGTCTCTACAACATGTTCAGGGATTATTTTTGCAACTATCTCGTTTCGTATGCCTGTCTAGACCAACATAACTCAAAATACACGCATGTAAATATGCCTGTAGGATAGAATAAAGACAGACCTGTATTGTGAATGGAAATCAATGTAATGTCATAAAAATAATTTAAACAGCTATGGAATGCTAGAGAGGAATGTCTGTGTGCACAGAAAATATATTTCTTTATTCACTTCTCAAAAAGTCAAACCCCCAATTGTGTTATGTTCCTCTTTTAAAAATGATTTTTAGGAACTGTTTCTTTGGAACTGTTTTTTTTTTTCCAACTGCTATTGGTTACATCCTGTTTAGTTACATCCATTTAGTTTCAGAATTGTTCTTATCTTACAATATTATTACGAAAGTAAAACTAGTTGCTTGTAACAATTATCCTATTTAATTCTAATTCTTTACCTTCCTATTTACTGTTCGTTTATTAAATTAGAAAACATAAACAAATAAAAGTAAAAGGAAAAACAACTACATTGTTCACTCAGCAAATTACTTCTCTGTCCTCTTTGGAGACCAAACAACCTTTCCTTTTTGTCTTAACCTGTCGACCAGATGCTCCTTCATCAAATTATCAAGAAACGCCCCATGGTTGTTGCTCTACCAAATTTACGATTGGCAAACCAACATTTGTTTTTAACCATGGCCATGACAATGTTAGGTATATACTACATTTCCATCTAGTTTCCTCATAAGGATTATCAAGAAACTCCCCATGGCCGTTCCTCTACCAAATTTAGTGGTCATTAGATATTTTTTCAATGATAATGTTAAGCTGTCATTTTTTTTTTCGATTCAGAGTTTAATGAAGAAATACAAATGAAAATGAATAAATTATACACACTGCTTTTGAATAATTGCTAAGCTACTTATTGTAAGGACATGCACTTATGCAAGAACATGGGGATTCATTGCTTTGCAGGCCTTGTTAATTATGAATGTGACAATGTATTGCACGCATTAATTCAACTCTTCACTTCATGTAAATGATTTATGGAACTTTGATTCCAGATAGTGTTGCCCTCTTTCTGAACTTGATAGTCTTACTTTCTCCTTAATGTTCACCAAGGAACTTGTTTTTATGCTTTGTTAGTTTTGGAGGTGACAAAGAATTATATACATTAAATCTACTCCTTTGTGTAAATCATTTATTCAAAATTTGATTCTAAATGGTCATGGCCCCTCCCTAACTTGACAATATTGCAGTCTTGCTTAAAGTTCATTAAAGGAATTGTCACTTTTCTTCCCTTGTTAAAGAGGGAGGCAACAATGCATTACATATGCTATACTTATTCCTTGTTTTGCATAAATCTTTTGATTTAAAATTGGATTCCACCCCCTTTCTAGTATAACATATTTGGCCCCTCAAAGTTCACTATGATCAATATTCGTTTAAGGTCTAATTTTTATCTTTCATACCCCAATGCATTGGTAGGGCTTTTTATTGAGTTTTGTAGCTTGAGAGGTACTTCACAACTATGAGTGTTAGGCTTGTGTAGTTGGCACCATAAAATCTCCTTGTGGGCTAAGTACCCAAGTAGTGGGTTTTTCACCCAAAGTTATGGGCACAAAACCAAGTTGTATTTTGAAGGTTTGACCATGGTTACATGTGTGGCACCCTTAATGGAGGAAGGGGATACTAATGAAACCATGAAAGAGTTGATCAAATGATCAAGATTTTTTTGTATTTGTATGTGTGGGTTAAAATAACATTAAGATGAAGTCGACCTTGATAGAGGTTTCCTTTTGTGGAGGACGCTGCACCTAGAAACACATATAAATAGATGAGCCTAGCCATTCGATCTACCATCATCCAAGTGAAAAATGTTAAGGAGAAGACCTCCAAAATTGTCACAACCATAAGGAGCCTAGTGAAGTGGGAAAGAGGACTGGTTTTGGTTTGTTTTTCTTGTAACTATTTAAGCCGAGTTTGGTAGGAGGAAGCATGGAAAAGGAGCATTATGGGCAATTTTTTGTACTAGTTCAGTGGTGCAAATACCTTGCTAAACAGGCCAAGATTTTTTGTGTTGGTACAAGATGGACTAAGCCCTAGTTTAGGTTGGTCTATGGTCTTAAGGAGTTGGAACAACATTATAAAAAATACCAAGTGATAAAAAATAAAGGAGGAGTTTGTGGAGAAGGGTTTTCAATGTTTTGAGGGAAGAAATTAGGCTTGACATGGACTATCAGAAGCTCTAACTAGAGCCATGAAAAACTTTAGATGCTTGCATAGGGCTGAGACCTAAAGAGGTAGAACAAGGCTACTAGTCAAGGTATGTTGAATGTTATTCTCATGTTGATGTCTTACTAAGTGGATGAGTGTCTGGATTCGACAATTTTGTTGGGCATATTAAGTAAAATTTGAGGGCTCTTAGAAGGTTTCTATTGTGCCCTAATTTCATTCCTTGTGACAGACTACAACATTGATAAGAGAGGAAGAATTATTGGAGCTGAAGGAGCTAAAATTTGAAGGAGAAAAGGGAAGGCAAGAGGGATAGTGAATCAACCCTAGTTCATTGTGTTGATAAGGACACCTTGAGTGGATAGTGGGCAACCGCAATAGCCCTAGGCTTATCACCTTGGAGCAACAATGTGACAAAAGTGGGTAGCAGAGATAAGACCCTGTGTGTTGCAGACCTTGAAGGACAAAGAAGTAATTAGACGGCAAAGTTGTTTGGGCCTATGTTCAATGACCCAAAGGAGATGTGTTGACTAATAAAGGTATATTGAGGCACTACAGACTAGGAGGCAAGAGGACCTTCCAGAAGTGTTGAGGGTACTACATGGACCAAAAGGAGTTGAGAAGCACACTACATCAACAGGTAGGCTAGTTGTATCTTGTTTAGGAGAGATTGGTTATCGTAGTTTTTATTGATACCTAGCCTTGGTTGTATTATATCAAGGACCATTATCCCTCGTACAGGAGGCCTATACTGTTGTATTAAATATTGTTAATATATTGAAGTTGGGTTGAAAAATTGTTTCTTGTATATGTGTTGATTCACTGCTATTGTTTTTCAATGTGAAAAGTATTATTGTTGTGGCATTTTGGTGTGTTTTTGTTTGAGATTCTAAGATCCAAATTAGATTCCCAAGTTCCATATAAATTCAACATGGTATCATATCTATTTTGAAGGGATAGTGAATTAGAGATTTCACAACTCGTACAACTCAAGAGGGAGTTGGTTTTGTTGTTCTTGAAGGACTACTAGCAATGGCAAAGTTGTTGGTCAGTTTGTGATATGAGGACAGGTTGGATGGGCATTCTAACTATAGTCCATGGAAGGAAAGGATCAAGTTTTTCTTGATGGTCAACAAGATCTATGAATTTGCAGAGAAGGAGATCAAGAAATGACTAACCCTAAGGAGTTGGAAGTATATGGGCAGTTGGATATAAAGGCCAAGGTGATCATGCTAGATGGTGTCAAGGATGATTTGATACCTCATCTATCGGGGAAGAGTAGTGCCCATGAGATGTAGAAATCTCTTTAGGATATGTTCTAGAACAAGAACGAGAACTGCATACTAGTATTGAAGGATAAGTTGAAGAGCACCAAGATGTTGGATGGGGAAGCATTAGCGCCATATCTGATGAGATTGTTTGATGCTCAAGATGAGCTTGTCGCCATCAGAGAGACTGTTTTCGATTATGAAATGGTAAGGATTTCTTTGAAAGGGTTCACGGAGGAATGAAAGCCCTTCATCAAAGGGATCATTGCCAGAGAGAAGTTTCCAGATTGGAACATGTTATGGGATGACTTGATTTAGGAGGAATTGCAAGACGAGGACCTTCATATGAAGAATAATACTTTAGATGGTAGCATGGCTATTGCAGGGAGAGTGAAGGGCAAGTTGAAGATGGAGTTGAGTAAGCTAAAATTTTCAATTGTGGTGAGTATGGTCATTACTCAACAAAGTGTTTGAAGAAGAAGGGAGATTATGAGAAGAAGGGGAAGGAGGTAGTAGGTGTCGCCACTTCTTTTGAGCTACATGACCTCTCAAGAAGATTGGAGAGTGAAGATTTTGCTCTAGTAGCTCATTTCTCTGAGGTTACCATCAACAATACTACATGGTACATGGACAATGGTGCATTGAAGCATATGACGGGTTTGTGTAATGTGTTCGAGACTCTAACTAAGTGGGACTCAAAGTTGCACATGATGGTGGGAGACAAGAGTAAGAAGGAGATAAGAGGATTAGGGATCGTTCCATTCAAGATGGAGTCAAGACATATGATGCAAATTCAAGATGTGTTGTTTGTACTAGAGCTGAGATATAATGTCCTATTTGTCTTAGTGATCAAACAGAAGGGGTTTGACATGATTTTCCATGATGGGAAAGAAAAGATCAAGTCCAAAGGCTCCAACTCTGCTGGAATGGCCATCGAAGATAGGGAGTATGGTCTATATCAGCTGACGAGCAAGCTTTTAGATCATGGGAAGCATAAGTATGTGTAGGTTCCTTAGGCTTAGAGGGAGGCAAGTTATAGTGGGAGTATGCAGGTTCAGAGGGAGAATGTGCAACCTAGGAAGAGCTCATGGTTAATGGGGAGAAAGGGTGCTTCTATAACTAGAAAGAAGGAACTATGGGATGGCCTAAAAGAATTTCAGGAGAAGAAGTAGTAGGCTTCTCATGGCAAAGACACACTGAGACAAGCCTAGTTCATTCTTTACGGTATGATGAAGTGGTGAGCACTAGGAGTTAGGCTAGTAGTGATGATGATGAGATACCTCCTATTGGTGGAAGTACCTACCTCGCTAATAGGGAGTGTTGATTTTTTAATCTTGGGAGGTACTTCATAACCTTGGGTATTGGGTTTGTGTGAGTTGGCACCACAAAAGATCCCTATGGGCTAAGTACCCAAGTAATGGGTTTTTCACCCAAAGTTGTGGGCGTGAAACCAAGTTGTATTTTGGAAGTTTGACCATGGTTATATGTGTGGCACCCTTAATGGAGTTGATCGAATGAGCAAGATATTTTTTTATTTGTATGTGTGGGCTAAAATTACATTAAGATCATATTGACCTTACTTGATAGAGGTGTCCTCAGGTGGAGGTCGTACCTAGAAACACATATAAATAGAGGAGCCTAGTCATTTGATCTACCATCATCAAAGTGAAAAACATCAAGCAGAAGACCTCTGAAATAGTCGCAACCATAAGGATACTAGAAAAGTGGGAAAGAGGATTGGTTTTGGTTTGTTTTTCTTAGGACAAGTTTGGTAGGACTAGGATAATGAGGTTTTATTAGAACGAGTTTGGTAGGACTAGAAATAGGAAAAGAGGATGAGTTTGGGAGGATTAGGACATTGAGTTTTTCTGTGTTCGTAGAGGAATGTAATATCCCTTCCTAAATTATTTTGGAATAAGATTTATTTCTACATTTTGGGGGACAATTTTGGTGAAGGCCAGGTAAATTAGATTTTTTGTAGAAGACTTTTACCAGTTAGAGGCAAGTTAATTTTTTTTTTGTTAATGATATGTCAGGACAACCTACATAAGAAATACACACTACCTAAGCCAATGATTCAAAATGCATGAGGGGGAAGAAAATGCGAGAAGAAACACTCCATGAAAGTTATAAAAGGAACACAACACACTTCATTTGGCATTCTTGGCTTATCAAATTTGATTCTGTTGCTCGAGCTATTTAGCTGGGTCACTTGCTATTTAGCAAGAGTTTTCCAAGAAGAGAACTCGCCCTTTCTTTGGGGGACTTCGAGTGCCATCCTAGAGAGGTTCATCCATTATCATCCATAGGAGATTTGTAGAGATATTTCTATCATTTGTCTTTGGTTCACCGTGGCTACGTATCTTTGGACGATGTAGTAATGGATCTAGTGTGGCAACTGCAACATTCTTTCGGAGGGTTATTTCCGGGAAAAATTAGGATACTAAGGCTCAATATACTTGTTGGCTATTGGTTGAGTTTGAGGGTTAGAAGTGGCAACAATATTCAGGAGTGATTTTGCAGACTCAGTGGCCAGTGCAGAAGAGAGAAAATGGGCGTATGCCAGAGATAGAGTTTCAACCATTAGGGCTATTGCCTAGCAGGAGAAATAAGGGAAGTATTGGTGGAGTTGATTGCTACATTTTAGGAGTCTCCAGGGAGGATTTTTCTAGTGGTTTTATAGGCAACGTGCTTCAACAACTATTAGAAAGAGTAGGGCTTTTGGGAGTCGATTTTGGATAGTCAAAATCTGGTCAAATAAGCCTTTTGAAGGGGGCAACCTCCTTTACATTACACAAGTGAAAAATTCTTAGATGATACAAATGACAAGACCTCCTTTCTATATATAGGAGTCTAAGGGGTTGTAATATAATTAGAGTCAACATAATAATAATGTAAGGGCACAATAATAACAATATGGGGACTACATGGGCACAACAATATAATAAGGGGGTTGTACTAATAACAATAAGGGGTTACACTAGTAGTATAGGGACCTAACATGCCCTTTTCCTTCAAAAAGTGTTGTCCTCAACGCCTGAGTAGTTCTTGATGCTTCTATATAGATTCTTGCCTTCCCATGTGGAATCTTCAGTGGGTAAGTTCTTCCACTTGATGAGATACTCTGAAATTGATCTATTTCGTAGCTATTGATTTCTCAGTTTTGTGGCTACTTTAGGTTCAAATATTATTTTTCCTTCCTTGTCAAGTTCTCGCAATACTATTTCAACAGGGACCTTCTACAACTTTTGAATGAGTTCCCACTTCTTTAGGCATATGGATATCTGTAAGGCCTGATGTTTGGAGGAACACTTCCTAGAATCAAATGAATAGCATGATCGTGATCAAGAATAGGTGGGAGGCCTTTTGGAATCTCAAATACTTTGAAATGATTGTCCAAAATGTTTTGGAGATCTGGAGAAATACATGATTTCGATGTGGGATCTTCTAGTGAACATAATTATGTAATTGTGCCCTGTTTTTCTTTATTTAGAAGCTTTTTCATGCTGTTAGAGTTCATTATCTTTATAGGTTGCCCTTCGATACCCCTCAATTCAACTTCCTTTTCTTCCCAAAAAAAATTCAAGAAACGTTCTTGAAAATTAAAAGTTATCATACCCAAAGATTGTAGCCATTGGACTCCTAGTAAAACATTAGCACCATCCATTGTAATGGAAAGCATTGGGCTATTCAATACATATTCTCCCATGGATAACTTGATATTATGGAACTTGACAGAGAAATTTATGGTTCCTCCACTTGCAACCAGCAATTGACACTCTAGTGCTGGATATAGGAAGCAATTCAATTCCTTGGCTGTCTTAAAATGAATAAAATTATGGGTACTACATGAATTAATCAACACTATTACCATTTTCTTCTTGATATGTCCTTCTATCTTGATAGTCTGATGACTGGTAATTTTTTCCAATGCATTACAAGATATGGTCTGATTCATTTCTTGATGCTCGATGTGATCTTTCAATTCTTGACATTTTTCTTCTTGATATGTCCTTCTATATTAATAGTTTTAGGAATGGTAATTCTAGCCAATTCATTACAAGATATGGTTGGATTCATTTCTTTTTTCTTGATGTGATCTTTCACTTCTTGAACCTTTTTCTTATTGATATGTCCTTCTATCTTGAGAGTTTGAGGAGTGGTAATTCTTTCCAATGCTTTACAAGATATGGTCGGATTCATTTCTTCTTTCTCTGGGGTGGGTTCCTAGTGTATATCCTCTTCTTTTGATGTTTCCTGATCCTTTTTTTCCTCCTTTTCATAATCTATGTAAATAATTTCTTCTTAGCACACTTATGACCTTTAGTGTATTTGCTATCACAATTATAGCAAAGCCCTTTTCCTCTTTTTTCTTCCAATTGTTGTGGTGTAAACCTTGTAGGTTATGGAAGGCTAGGAGAAAAAACACTTCCATAGTTATAGCCATGAGTGGTGGGATTCCTTGTTTCCATAATTTCACTTTCAATTTTTCTTTCCAACCTGAATGATTTCTCCAATGAATTAGGTTCCCAAAGACAACCCTCGTGCTGAATATTATCTTTTAAAGTCCCAAATCAACCATTTTCTTCTTTGGAATGTAATTTACCCTTATATTCACTTTTTGAAAGTCCTCAATGTGCTCTGCCATTGAACCCTTTTGTTTGAGATTTATCAATTGGCTAAAGAACGTGTTTCTCTTTGTATCCTCATAATGTGCTATCATTTCCTCCGTAAACATTGACCACGCAACAAGTGGTTTACAAGAACAAAGCCCTTTATACCATAAAAATTGATTCAGTTCTAAATAATTAGATGCAATACATACCTTTTGTAACATTAGTACACCATGTAGATCAAATATTTCTCCATTTATAGTATCTGATTTACCAGATCCTTTCCATAAAACTTCCTCATCTTGTGTTTTTCTTGATTTTAGGACCTAGATCTTGAAATGATTGTAACTATGTAATTTTGAACCTTTAAGCTCTAAAATTTTGGTTTGTAATAGCCCTCTAAGTCCTCTTTCTAACTCCGCAATTCTGATTGCAATTGTATTCCTGATGAAAGAGCTATTCCCAATCTCCCGCGATGACCTAATTATAGTCTAGTTCAGTAGAGTGAACTTGTACGACGTGTCACGTGGGATTGTTTCAACCTTAGGTTCTAAAAAGTATACCCAAACAAAATATAGTCTATCCTCTTTCTATAATTTCTGATGAAATTTCAATCTGTCTCTCAGAGTGAACGTTATGATGATTTTCCCAAGGTCACATGTTTATGATGTAATTTGGGAGTTTGCAAAAACCCTAACTTCCTCAGATCATATATCTGGAAATATAGAGAGACAAGATATGAAATTCAGACCCGAGGTTTAGAAAGATTTCTTCTCAAAGGGTGTTTTTTTTAGGTTTTGAAACTTCGTATTGAAACATTTATAACAAAAATTCCACGATGACCTGTTTTAGATGAAATTCTGGAGCTCGAAAAAATCCTAACTTCCTCAGATCATATATCCTCAAATATAGTGAGACAAGGTCTGAAATTTGGACCCAAGGTTCAACGACATTTTTCTCAAATGGGTATTTTTTTTAGCTTTTGAAAAGTCGTAGAAAAAAAGATATAATGAAAATGCCACGATGACCAGTTTGGAGTAGCAAAACCCTAGAATCAAAATCTCTCATACCAGATGTTATTAGACCAACTCAAAAAATATAGAAAAGATAAATGAAACACTAAATTCCTTAGATCATATATCTGAAAATGTAGTGAGACAAGATTTGAAATTTAGACTCGAGGTTTAGAAAAATTACTTCTCAAATGGGTTTTCTTTTTAGGTTCTGAAACTTCGTCGATAAAATGGTCGATCTTGCAAAAATCCTAGAATCCTTAGATCATATATCCTAAAATATAGTGCAACAAGATCTGAAATTCAGACCCAAGGTTTCACAAGATTTCGTATCAAATGGTTTTTTTTAGCTTCTGAAACATCAAAGAAAAAACGTTATAGAAAAAATGCCTTGATGACTAGTTTGGAGCAGCAAAACCCTAGAATCTAAATCTCTGATACCAAATGTTATGAAACCAGCTCACAAAAAGATAGAAAATATAGATGAACGCCTTAGAAATAAGCCTCTTTGAGAGGGTAACCTCCTTTACATTACACAAATGAAGAATTCTTAGATGATATGAATGACAAGAATTCCTTTCTATATATAAGAGTCTAAGGGGCTCATAATATAATCAGAGCCGGCATAGTGGGCTTCTATGGGGCACAATAATACCAATATGGGGACTACATGCGCACAACAATATAATAAGGGGATTGTAATAATAATAATAAGGGGTTAAACTAGTAGTATAGGGACCTAACATGCCCCTCTCCTTCAAAAAGTGTTGTCCTCAACACATTTCTAGGTTTTTGTGAGTTTATTGAGAGGAGTCTTTGACTAATTTTGCATATTTTTTCGGGCGATATTTAGGTCTGAAGTCCTAATTCTTATAACATGGTGAATTGTTAGTTAGTTGGGGAATTTGCACCATTTTGTGGGTTTGACTTTGGCTTGGAGATAGGTCAAACATTTTTTGTGTTTTTTTTTCTAGGTTTTTGGGAGAGAGCTCCAGATTAATTTGGCAGAATTTTCTGAGCACTTTTGGAGGATGAAACAAGGGTTTCTTCTAGCCAACAGTTGAAAAATTTATAAGGCGAGCATAAAACATTGAGGATAAGTCTTTCCTTGGCACCTAAGCAACATTTTTCTCACCTGGGATTATCTTTCTTGCTTCGGCAAGCCACGTGGACACATTCCATGCATTGTAATATCCTTTGATAATAAAATGGCTCAGTTTGGCACAATTCTGGCGCAAGTTTGTGGGTGTTTAACTGTTGTCTAAATTTTTGTGTCATATGTGTATTTTTCTTGTTTAGCACTCTTATTTACTTTTTGGAACATTATAGTCCTATTAGAGCATGATCTTGACCCAACTGTGGGTAGCCAGTAAGACCATTGAAGATTCAGGTATGTAGGCACAGTAACAGGTGAAACCATAGACAAACCCATGGTTCAAGATAAATTCAACGTGCATAAATTGTTTGGTGGAATCCATTGGGACAATGAGAGGTTGACCTAGTTGAGGAGGGTGACATACTAAACCAATTCTCATCTTTATAGTAGAGACACTAAAGGTACACACACTATGGAGGTGTAACCATCTACAGCATGTGGGGATATTCGATAGACTTAGGACACTAGATCTCCTCGAAAGATGTAGGCATGATAGGAACAATTAGAGGGTTAGACTAGAAGGCACTTCTGTTGGTGGAGACATGCCTTTAGATATGAGGGGCCTGAGGAGGAGATTGTGCATGAGGCATATGACACATAGGAGTGTGAGGAGCACATTGGTATACCTAGTGTGGCACTAGAGCCACCATTGTTGGATACCTATTTGATAGCACCAATTGACATCTTGGGGGAGAGAGTAGAGCATACACCCATAGTGCCATCCATTAATAGGTGCTAGGGGACACATAGATGTCCACTGTTGAAGAGGTGACATCCGTTGTTGAGGTATCCATTGATGAGGTATCTAGGGTTCTGACCAAGTTTTTAGGTGATAACAATCCACGAGAGGATGATGAGGTGTCGAGAGACATCACCACCCTTTATGAGGAGATGATAGGTACATAGGCACCTAGTTCTAGGACAGATTTGTAGGGTGACAATCACCTACAATAATATGGAGAGCACATAGAGGGGAATGAGCTAGTGATGGAGGGGTAGTTTGTGACTCATGTTGAGCCAATGGTGGAGGAATACAAGTAGTCATCTTAGGGGCCAACCAATGACTTAGAGCAGATAGATGCACAAATCATTACAAAAGTTTTAGTACTTTCAAATAGTAGCTTTCTCTGGGCTTATATAGATGGGGCTTGCAACATTGCTATACTACCCTTACACCACAGAGAGAGAGATGAAAAGACCCCTCGACAAATTTTGTGTGTTGACCAGGATGGTGAGTCGAGGCGACATGAACTGCACAAGGCACAACACTCACAGGATGGAGATCTTGTTCTATGTGTTGGAGTTTGTGCATTTGATCCCTCTCTTGGGGTTGGATGGCGAGATATTTTGAGTTGGTACTCGGTGGAGTGGGCTCTCAGATATAGAGGGTACAGGAGGCCCAAGTTAGCATTGGGATCCAGGTGGGGCTTACTATTCAATATCAGACATGCGTGATGCCTGTGGCATTGATGAGTCAGTCAACCCAGTGCTTGAGCACATGCATTCCTCAGGGGAGTTCCAGTCGGCGCTAGTGGTAAGGTGGTTTGTGGGCATACTCCATTGGTTTTTTTAACATTTTGGTTGTGCATGGGGGCATAAGATGATTAACATTCTTTGTTAGGAGTTGGTTGGATGAGGTGGCATGGGTAGGCCACCATAACAGATGGTATAAGGAGACGATGTTCTCCCATTGAGGTTTAGGATTTAGGGGTCACAAAGGATCAACATAACAAAGATATTCCCTCTAGAAGGAGTGTGGTTAGGGTGCTCAAGTCTACCAGGATGGATGAGGGGACATAACACATGTCATGGTGGAGTCACTAGCAGAGTGGAAGATAATTTGGTACATGCAGGATACCATATGTTATAGGGTGGTATGACAGTAGAGTGGTACACAAGATTGCACAATTTTATGTCATAGCATCTAGTGTTATATAGAGGGATGTGGCCTGATGCATACATACCAAATTCTAGGCCATAGCGCCCAATGGTGTGAAGGGCTATGTAGCGAGGAGAAGTGGCCTGCAAAGGAGCATGGAGATCCATGATGGTATAGCATGAGATGATGGTTTACCCTGTGGGTTAGGAGGAGTGACTCACATCGCATTGAGGACGTGCGGGGAGTGACAAGTGTAGTGACACAGGGAGGACACCTCATGGTGCATGATGGTATAGTCGTAGTTGGGTGTATCTAGTAGTGTACATGGAAAAATTGTGGCGTACAATGGCATGTCGAGGAGTGCAGTGGTACTTGGTGGTATGCCACTTGATACATGATGCGACACAGTGGGTTCTTGGAGCGTTGCCTCTAGGGAGACATACAGACAAGGATAATAGGTTCACTATTGGGTGCAACTCACCTAGGATCGATGATAACATTGTTGAGCATCTGAGGAGACCATATTTAGTGGAGGCATGGCCTTTAGGGAGTTATTGTTAGATCTGAGGTGAAAAGAGGGTCGTCCGTAGGATTACTCTTGAACATTCCGACACACTCTTGATCATACTCTTTGGGACATACCCACCCATCATCCTCCAGTGTTTGTTAAAGTCACAAAGGGTTTGGTTGTTGCCTTTTGAAACTCTCCATTCAGGGAGTAGGGCATGGGATTCTCACCTTAGGTAGTTGGATGAGACAACACGTGTCATTGGCCAAGAGGAGACTCTCGAGTTGAGACACTTGGTAGGTGCATGAGTTGACAATTACATGCTTAAGGTTAGCATGGTTGATTGTCGAGATAGCATATGTTCCACCCCTAATATCACTTGGACAACTCGAGGCATTAGGTGAACATGAGGTGCAGAGGATGCTAGTCCTTATTGGTAGGATGATTCCTAGGCTTCCGACAATACCTGGGCACATCATCAAGAGCTAGGATAGTGGATATCGATGTGTGATTTTATAGGCACAAAGCAGCTGGATATTCATAGCACAGGTTCTGGATGCTTGGTGCCTACCTATTGGATACCTACAGGAGGTAGAGATAGGGCATAGAGGGGTCCTAATAGCTAGCAGCATATCACAGTGACATGAAAAAAGGATTGGGGGTTGTGGACCTCTAGTATGGTGATGTCAAATAGTGGATTGGTGGGATACTACACTCCTCAGTGAGAATGGTCAGGATAACAGGTGGATTGATTCATTCACACGAGGACACATGGGGGATCAGTGAAGCCCTCACCATACGATGAGGAAAATTTTTGGGAAAGATTAGGGCTAGCCATGGAGTGATATGTATTGGCACTATTGAGTCGCTTTGATAAGATTGGCCTAGCCTCAATCATCGCATAGATTATGGCCGAGAGTTATGGTAGAGGAGGCTCTATTACAAGGATGTTAGGTAGTTAGTCATAACCAGAGTGAAAGATGTTAACAGGATTGGTTCCTTCTATGGTGGATAGGGTATTATGGTATAACAGGGTTGAGCAGTTCAACTACTCATAGAGGTGAGATGGTTTCTACAGGGGAGGGTCATCCAAATGTTCCATTTGGTTTTAATGATTCGTTTATGGTCTGGGGAACTACTTCAGTGTGACAGTGTGGTTGAAAAGAGGAGATGAGGGGAGGCCCAGGTAGATGAGGGTTCAATCCCACCAGGATTGGATTGCATCTTCAGGAGTTTAGTCTTGTAGTGAATGAGATGGACTACTTAGTAGGGAAATTTCATGGGGGGTTGGGTAGAGTCCTACGTTATCATGATGCTCTACTTTTTTCTAGTATGCAGATGGCTTCTAGTACTTGTATGTATTTGGATAACAAGTGGAGCAAGGTGTGCTTCACATTGATTAGGATGGCTTGAGATCCTGATATCGAGGGATTCTTTCATGTCGAGACAGTGCTGAGATTGGGGATGACTCAATGGTACATTTGGGACCATGGTATTATTGGTGGTTATAGTGGTCATCAACATTCAGAGAGGGCACTTGTTCGGGCATTTCTCAAGGACAAACAATTTTTGGCAGGGAGGACTCTAATGTCCTTTCCTAAATTATTTTGCAACTAGGTTTATTTCTACATTTTGGGGGCCAATTTTGGTGAAGATAGGGGTCCATTTGATTTTTTATAGAAGACTTAGGAGTTAGAGGCAAGTCAATTTTATTTTATTTTGTTTTGTTAATGAAACGTGGGGACCACTCACATAAGAAATATGCACTCCCTGAGCCAATGATTCTAAATGCATGAGAGGGAAGAGAAGGCGAGAAGAAGGACTCCACAAAAGTTATAAAAGGAAGGAAACACACCTCATTTGGAATTCTTGGCTTATCGAATTTGATTATGTTTCTTGAGTTGTTTAGTCGGGTCACTTGCTATTTAGCAAGAGTTTTCCAAGCAAAGAACTAACTCTTTCTTTTGGGGACCCAAAGTGCCACCCTAGAGAGGTTCGTCCATTATCATCCAGAGGATATTTGTGGAGATTTCCAGCATTTGTATTCAGGTCACCCTAGTAGTGCATATTTCAGGAGGACATAGTAGTGGATATAGTGTGGTCATTGCATCATTCTTCTGAAGTGTTATTGCTAGGAGAAATTAGGAGAAGAAGGCTCAATAGATTTGTTGGCTATTGGGTGAGTTTGAGGGCTAGAAGTGGCATCAATATTCGTAAGTGATTTTGAGATTTTGTGGCCAGCACAAAAGAGAGAAAGTGGGCATACATGGCAGATAGAGTTTTAGACATTGGGGCTATCACTTACTGGGAGAAATCAAGGAACTATTGGTGGAGTTGATTGCTAGATTTCAGGAGTGTCTCAGGAGTTTTTTTTGGTAGTTCGATGTGATTCAACAACTATTGGAAAGTTTCTGGCTTTTGGGGGTCGATTTTGGAAGGTCAAACTTTGGTCAAACTATTTTTGAGTTTTTCTTGGTTTATTGAGAGGAGTCAAAGTAATTTTGCATAATTTGTTTGGTGATATTTGAGCCTAAAATACTAATTATTATAACAAGGCTAATTTCTAGTTAATAGGGGAATTTGCACCATTCTGTGGGTTCTACTTTGGCTTGGAGATAGGCCAAACCCTTTCTGGGTTTTTCCGTGCTTCTGGTGGAGAGCTCCACATTAATTTGGCGGAAATATTTGAGCACTAGAGACTCAAATAGGGGTTTCTTCTAACCAAAAATTGTAGAATTTCTAGGGCCAGCACAAAACATTGAGGACAAGTCTTTCCTTGGCTTTTAGGCAACATTTTTCTCACCTGGGATTATTTAGATTGCTTCAGCAAGCTAGGTGCATGCATTCCATGCATTGTACTATCCTTTGATAATAAAATGGCCCAATTTGGCAGAATTATGGTGCAATTTTATAGGTGTTTAATTGTTGTCTGAATTTTTCTGTGTCATATGTGTACTTTTCTTGTTTAGCACTGTTATTTCCTTTTTGGAACATTACAAGAAGGACCGAGCCCTAGTTTAGGGCTTGTATGTGGTCTTAAGTAGGTTAAACAACATTATAAAAGAGACCAAGTGACAATGAAAAATGGAGGACTTTGTGGAGAAGGGTTTGTGACGCTATTAGGGAAAAAATTAGGGCTAACATGCAATATTAGAAGCTCTAAGTAGAGCCATGAAAAATTTCAGATGTTTGAATGGGGTCGAGACCTAAAGAGGTAGAAGAAGATTTCTAGTTAAGGTATGTTGAATGTTGTTGTCATGTTAATGTTTTTCTAAGTGGATGAATGTACAGATTGGAAAATTATGTTAGGAATTTTAAGTACAATTGAAGGGCTATTAGGAGGTGTCTATTGTGCCCTAAGTTCAGTCATTGTCAAGGACTACAACACTGATAGGAGAGGAAGAATTATTGGAGCCTATTGAGCTAAACTTTGAAGGAGAAAATGAAAGCCAAGAGGGCTAGTTAATCAACCCTAATTCACTGTGTTGAGAAGGACACCTTCGTTGGAAAGTGGGTAACCCCCATAGCCTTAGGCTTGTCATCTTGGAGCAACAATGTGACAAAAGTGGGTAGTAGAGATAAGACCTTGTGCGTTGCAGACCTTGAAGGACAAAGAAGCAGTTAGAGGGGAAAGTTGTTTGAGCCTATGTTCAATGACATGAAGGAGTTGTGTTGACTAATAAAGGTAGATTTGGGAGCTACATTTTGGGAGGCAAGATGGCCTTCTAGAAGTGTTGAGAGTACGTGGATCGAAAGGAGTTGAGAGGCACACTACATGAACAAGTAGGTTAGTTGTATCTTGCTCAGGGTAGATTGGTTATCATAGTTGTAGATACCTAGCCCTAGTTGTCATGTATAAAGGGCCATTATCCCTAGTATGGAATCCCTAGACTATTGTATTAAATATTTTTAATACAACAAAGTTGGGTTGAAAAATTATCTTGTGCACATGTTGTGGCATTTTCATGTGTTTATGTTTGATATTCTAAGATCGAAACCAAATTATCGAGTGCCATAGAAAATCAACATTTTCACCTTGTTTCATTATCATTACATACATTATACCTAGTGTTTTCTTAAAATTTGATTCCAAATAGTATTTTCCTTTGACTTGAGTTCAATAAGAATAAGTTTTTGGTAAATTCTTTCGGATTAATCACATCATGAGTTGTTTCATTTAACCTCAAAATTGCAAAGCCTAATGTCACCTTGTTTGGAAATGTAAGGTTATGTCTTTGAAGAGCTTGCAAGCACAATTCAAAGATTCAAACCATAGTTAACTTTTCCTTGGATCTTAGTGAAGAGTTTTCTCAACTACGTAAATCTTGCTCATGTTTCCCCAAATTTTTCAAAACATTTTTTTTATAATATTTATTTTATTTTTACAAAAGAAAATTATTTTGTAGCCTCACAAGGTCCTTAGCTAGATTAGTTATTCTTTCCTGATCTCTAGCATGTAGATGTTTCACAACATTTTTTTGTAATATTTATTTGGTTTTTAAAAAAGAAATGTATTCTGTAGCCTCTCAAGGTCCTTAGCTAGATTAGTTATTCCTTCCTAGATCTCTAGCATGTAGTGGGCATTTTTCAATGAACATAACATCTCTGAATTTTAGAAATTTAGATTGGATCCTTATAGGAATACAATCTTGGAAACATTTCCTAAAAGTGATCTTTTTTGTCATGCTTAAAATTGACAGTAGAATTGGAATGATTGGGTTAATACACCACTCTAAACATCATTATGGTGCCTTGATTTAACTGAATTTCCTTATTTCAAGTGATAAATTTTAGGAGCGAGCCATTTTTTTTTAGTTTTTAACTTCAACTTTTAAAATAATTCTTTAGTTTTGCAATGTTCTTGGATGTTTATGATTTTTTCAGAAACTCAAAATGATTTTTAGCCAATCTATTGATAGAGTTTGGTTATGTTTATTGAACAACATAACCCATATCATGCAAGTCATCTAGATACTTTTGAGACAATTTTAATTCCATTTTTATTAGACTGAATTATATTTTGTTGATTTTGACTTCCATTACTATGTTAGCAACCAATTTTTCAATATTTATTACTATGTTTTGGATCAATGCTTCCTAAAACTCTATTAATAAACAATATTCATGCATTTTATACCAAGGTGTGTGGAAATTGTAATAGTGGCCTCAAGGAAAACATATCAGCGTCGAAATGGCTTATAAAAGTCTTGTAACTGCTGGGGGTATGTAAAAGAATAATAGTCTAAATCTTGAAAATATCAACACATTTTGCAGTCATAGGGCTTGAGGTTGATAAAAACATGCTTAAAACATGAACTGTGCCTAAGTGGCCATAATAAAGACCAGCATAAACTCTGGGAGCAACAACGGATCTAGGATAAAGGAGTGGGTGCACCTAGTAAATGGTGCATTATCAATGGGTGAGGGGTGTACTATCCATTGTCTACTTGTGACTTTGGCTTCTTCTCCATAGAAATAACCAAGTTTTCCTTGGGGAATTTCTCATTCAGTCATGAGGAGGTTGGCATCTATGGTGTGTATGATGATAGTTTCGACATTTCTTTTGCTCACCAATCATGCAATCAACATTTTTCATGTAGAGGAATCAACCATAGGTAAGTCATTTGGTATTGATTTAAGAGGGGTCATGAAATCTTCTAAATGAGAAGGGATTTCCCTCAAACAAATTTTACAAAATTAGGAAATTCTAGTGGATGTCTAGGTTGTTAATATAGCCATGTGACTCATTATAATAATTTAAATTAGTCCCCGGATGCGGGTGCTTCAGTTGGCATTTAAAGAGATGGGATAGGGATGCGGCAAAGCAGGATGACACCTGCCAGCCCAGCACCACTTGGATCAGGATGGGACGAGCCTCATACGGAGGAGGGTGAGTTCACATGGCCTTAAGCATTGGGAAGGCAGCTTCCACCGCCAGAACCTAGACCAGACAATCACCTCCGCATGCTTCAGGTATAGCTGGGCTTCAGCTCTATTAATTACAGAAGTTATGGTAGGGAAAGTCGAGAAGAGTTGTCAGCAATCAATCTCATGTATAGCCATGGTCTCGGTTCGAAGTTTCATGCATTGTTGGTCAAGCGAAGGTGGGTTCTGGAACATTGTTGGGTCATGCTCGACTTTTGAGACGTGGCCTCTCCCAGCTCCAAATTGGCTCTTTTCTCCTCTCTTGGAGAACCAGTGCACTCTCTCTGCTCCATTTCCCATCATGGTGAGACAACGGTTAGTTAGCAGAAGGGGGGTTCGAGGGGTGGAAGATCTCGACAGCAAGTCGAGAGGCTCAACATGTCGGGTTTTCCCTCTTCGTTTGCAGAAAATCCTAGCCATCCCAACACTAGAAGCGCACTAGGTAGAGCAGGCCTTTGCTCTGCTCCATTTCCTCTGCCCCAGCACCCCTCCACCCATACTACGCTCTTCCACTTCCACAACACTCTTAACCAGCCTGTTATTATAGCCACCATTGCCATCTCCTTCAACGAGGAAGATATTTAGAGTGCCCAGATGCCCCGCCCTGGACGTGACATGGCTAAGCCGGATCTAGTCACCGCAGAGACCAGCAGAAAAAAAGAAGAGACAAGGAAATGGCGCATGGTGGATAGCCCAAGCGGAAAGGGAAGGAGGCTATGAGGGAAGGGCAGGAGCATTCAGAGCCTCAGTGTGCCAAGCCAGTCATGGAAATGGGCAAGATGAATGAGGAGAACATGCAGCAAGCTGAAGAAAAAGGAGAAGGCGAGCCATCACGGCCAGATAACCGCGAGGATTAGAGCTTCTTGGTGGTGGGGGAACCTGCCACAGAGGAGCTCATCAACCAAATTACCAATGCCAAGTGGCACTTCATATAATTTTTGGTTCCACCTCTATTTTTTCCACGTAGGTACATCCAGTAGGATGAATTGCTGGTTTTTTGTTGTTTTCTTAGCTCTCTACAGAACTCTGAGGAAAATGTTCAATGATGTCCGTCTTCTTTTTGTAATTCTCGCACTTTCAGACTAGTTTCCCCTCTGTTGGGGCAGTCTTAGAACCAGTTCATCGGCAAGCTGAGATAGGTTGTTTTCTTTTACAACCAGTTCCTCTCTGTAAATATATTTTTTCATTTTAATAGACTAACCTTACTTAGCAAAAAAAAAATGTCACTTAGTCGGCTGAGTTGTTGGTTTGTTTCAGTGGCTGACCAAGTGGGCCTTTGTCAATGTAACAAGTGTAGATTTAAGAATTTGATAGTTTTAGGTTACAAGACAAATGTCCCATTTTTTACTACCTCGTCGATATATTTCCTATCCAATGGTGTTTATATAAAGTGATTGCATGGTAGTGTCAGGTCGTCTCTTGGGGGTTAAAGGTTTAGGAGTATGGAGAGGCAACTGAGGCTCTCATAGAGATAGGAACTCAAGATAATATTCAAATGAGATTCCTTGTAATTTTTCTCATGTAAAATTTCCATTTTGATTGTAATAGAATCATTCTCGTTTCCTATGTCTATTTGAATTGGCATAGATATTACTATTTTGGATGATGCGAAATATATTGTGTCATCTTATTTAAGGTTTCATATGAGTTGAGGACAGTGCTGAGAGGAGGAGCTATGTTTGAAGTGCAGAGAATTCTCATGGATTAAAGCCTAGGAGGGACCTGAATGCTAAACAAAGTGATTGGAAGATAGGGAATTCTATGGACAATATGTTGAGGCAAGAGCTTGAAGCTTAATCATTAGAAGGGAGACTCCTGAAAATCCTCATTGTACTCATTCATTGGTAAGATCAAGATTCAGCCCTATTGCATATTGTCTCGCTTGAGAATGATTTAAATTTAATAATAAATTGTACCAAAGTAAACTATCAAATGAGAATTGTACCAAGTTCTCATTTTTTTGACATAGCAAAGGATTTGATTTTGAAAAGTACTTATTTAGAATACACTTTTTTTTACCATATTTTTAACATTTTAAATTTTCTTGTGTATCAAAGATGTTTTTTTTTTTTTTTAAATTAGTGATCTTCATGCTGATTTTATAAAGTATGCAACATCAACCTATTTTTTTGAGGGCTTATCTTTGGCACTTTAAGTTCGCTTATGCCCTAAGTATGTACAATTTTTTTAAATGTTGATTACTTAACCATTTCTCAAGTTGTTTTATCCCCTTATTGCTTTTCATCATAAGATGATTGTTTTTTAAGGGTTTTCCAAACACGGGTCTTTTGTTTTTCTTTGAATTGTTTTCTTATAATAGATTTTTTTATTTTACTGCAAAATTTTAAAAAATAATAGCATTAATATTTTGATGACAGGATTTTTTTATAAATTTATATATCGTTAATTAATACTTCAATATACATAAAATAATTGTCACTAAAAAACAAAAAGTACATATATTTTGGGATTTTTCACTAAAAATAACATGTTATATATATGTATGTGTGTGTGTGTGTGAAAAAGAGTGAATAAAGAATCTGGAATAATAGTGGTTATTTTTTTTGTTTTCTCAAAAATGATTATAAAATTTTAAGTTATATATATATATATATATATATATATATATATATATATATATATATATATATATATATATAAAGTGAAAAAGTGATTAAAGAATATGGAATAATAATAGTAATTTTTATAAAATTTTAAGTAAAAAATATAGTAAAAAAATCCAAAAAGAAAAAAATACAATTACGTTTAAAAAGAACATTAGGAAAAAAGACATTAATGTCTTTTTTAAACACTATGATATATTTTTTTAAGAAAAAAAATAAAAGCTAGTTTAAAAAAAGAAAAATAAAAACATTAAAATAAAATCGAGTTGTCTTTAGTGAGGCTTTTTGGAAGCCTTTTGTTATGAAACCAGCTCACAAAAAGATAGAAAATATAGATCAACGCCTTAGAATTCAGCCTCTTCGACGGGGCAACCTCCTTTAAATTACACGGATTATTCTTTGATGATTTAAATGAAAAAAACTCCTTTATATATGTAGGAGTCTAGGGAGTCACAATATAACCAAGCCGACCTAACAATAAAAATATAAAGGCACAAAAATAACAATAGAAGGATTCTATGGGCCAGAGTAATAAAAATATGGGGACAATAGGGGCACAATAATATCAATAAGGGATACAACTACAATAGTAATGTGGTAATCACTTGTATTATATGGACCTGACATGCCCCTCTCCTTCAAAAAAGTGTTGTCCTCAATGCCTGAGTAGTTCTGGATGCTTTTGTATAAAATTCTCATCCTCCCATGTCGAATCTTCAGCGGATAAGTTGTTCCACATGACGAGAAACTCAAAAATTGATCAATTTTATAGCTGTTGAGTTCTTGTTTCTGTGACTTATTCCGGTTCCAATATAATTTTTCCTTCCTCATCAAGTTCTGGCAATATTGTTTGAAATGGGTGCTTGTCGCCTATAACCTTCTTTAAACATGAAGCATGGAAAACTGGGTGCACTTGAGAAGCTGCAGGAAGCTCCAATTTGTATGCCATAGTACCAATCTTTTGCAACACCTTGTACGAACCATAATACTTTGCTGATAATTTATTGTCCTTTTTAGCTTGCTTGAGGGACAATTGTTTATATGGTTGTAGCCATAGGAATACCCAATCACCTACATCGAAACTTCTTTCGTTGCGATATTGATCTGCCTATTGCTTCATTCTATTTTGTGCCAACACGAGGTTATCCTTTAAGAGTTGGAGGACTTGTCGTTGATGCTCGATGTGATGTTCCACCGCTTGAACCTTAGAATTTTCTCTTAAATATGATGTGATGGATGGTGGCTGATATCCATAAAGCGCCATAAATGGGGTTATTTTTGTTGCTATATGGAAGGAAGTGTTATACCACCATTCAACCAGGGGCAACCATTAGAATCATTGTGTTTGATTATTAAAGACAAAGCAGTGAAGATATCCTTCCAAACATTTCTTGAATAACTCAGTTTGCCCATCAGATTGAGGATCTTAAGATGAGCTATGAGCTAACTGAGTACCGAGACAAGAAAATAATTCTGTGCAAAAATTTCCAGTGAAAATGGGATCTCCGTCACTTACAATAATGTTTGGGTTTCCATGTAGGTTTTCAATTGTTTCCATAAATGCAGTAGAAATTGTACTAGGTTTAAATGGATATGATAATGCACAAAAGTGTGCATACTTGGTAAGTCTGTCAACTACCACCATGATGACACTCTTTCCCTCAGACTTGGGTAAACCTATGATAAAATCCATTGAAACCTCCTCCCAATGTTGGCTTGGAATTGATAAAGGTTGTAATAGATCGAGGGTCTTAATTGTTTCAACTTTATTTTGTTAGCAAACCAAACATTCAGCCACAAACTTTTGAATATCCAATTTAAGGCCATCCCAAAAAAATTCCTTCTTAACCCTATGGTAAATTTTTAAAAATCCCGTGTGCACTCCTAAGGGAGAAGTGTGCAATTCCATAAGAATATTTTGTTTGAGTTGGGAATTCTTACAAAGATATAAGAAATCTGTGTACCATAACGAATCATTTTGTTAGCTAAATGTATTATATGTACTGGAATATTGTTCTAACTTTCGAATAAGTGCCCACACTTCTTCATTATTCTTCCATTCCTCCCTTGCTTCATTTATCCAATCTCGTTAGATAATAGAAATGGTGCACAACAATGCATCCACATCCTCATCCTTTCTTAAGAGTGCATTTGCCACCACATTTTGCTTCCCTTTTTGTAGATGGTTTCAAAGTCATAACCCAACATATTTGTGACCCACTTTTGTTGCTCTTCAGAGGATAATATTTGTTCTAAAAGGTATTTAAGGCTATCATTATCCATTTTTAGCTTGAAGTGTCTTCCCATTAGGTAGGGTCACCATTTCTTAAGTGAATGTAGTATTGCCAACATTTCCTTCTCATGAATAGCTTTGTGTAAAAACTTTTTGTTGATTGGAAGACTTTCAAAACCAATGGATCTTTCATCTTGCATTAAAAGAACATCAATTCCATTTCCTGAAGCATTAAAATTCCACAATAAAGGTCTTTGTGAAGTCCGGTGTAGCTAAGACCAGTGCTTAGCAAATTGCCTTTTTAAGATGTTAGGAGGCCTTTGTTGCTTCTGGAGTGCATGAAAATGCATCTTTCTTCAGTAATGTTGTTAGAGGTGCTGTTATTCTCCCATAATTCTTAACAAACATGTGATAATACCCTATCAACCCGAGAAATCCTCACAGATGCTTTATGGATGTGGGGATTTTCCATTCCTTAATGGCTTTAATTTTTCTATGGTCTACCTTAACTCCTTCATGAGATACAATGTGACCCGGATATTCTACCTCTTGTACTCCAAAGAAACATTTGGATCCTTTTGCATATAGTTTTTTCTCCTCCAATATTTGTAGCACCATGTCAAAATGTTCAACATGATCGTTCCAAGACTTGTTGTATATTAGTATATCATCAAAAAATACTAACATAAGTTTTCTGAGGAAGGGTTTGAAAATCGAATTCATCAAACCTTGAAATGTAGAAGGTGCATTGGTAACGCCAAAAGGCATGACGAAAAATTCATAATGACCCTCATGAGTTCAAAATGATGTTTTCGGAATGTCTTCAGTCTTCATTTTGATTTGATGATATCCTGAACGAAGATCCAACTTGTTGAAGTAAATTGGTCCATGCAATTCATCTAGTAATTCATCAATGATAGGAATGGGAAACTTATCCTTAATAGTGAGCTTTTTGAGCTCCCTATAATCTAGACACATGCACCATGATCCATCCTTCTTGTGCACCAATACTACTAGAGCAGAGAAAGAACTTTGACTAGGTTGAATTATACCAGCCTCTAGCATTTCTGCAACCATACGTTCAATTTAACCCTTTTGGGGATAGCGATATCTGTACGGCCTGATGTTTGGAGGAACACTTCCTGGAATCAGATGAATAACATGATCATGATCACAAATAGGTGGGAGACCTTTCAGAGTCTCAAATACCTTGGAATTATTATCCAAGACTTTTTGGAGATATGGAGAAATAAATGATTTCGATGTGGAAACATCTAGTGAACATGATTGTGCAATTACACTTCCTTGTTCCTTTTTTAGAAGCTTTGTCATACTGTTAGAGCTGATTATCTTTCCCGGTTTCCCTACAATACCCCTTAATTCAACTTCCTATACTTCTGTAGAAAATTTCATGAAAATTTCTTGAAAATCAAAAGCTATTTTACCCAAGGATTATAGCCATTGGACTACTAGTACAACAGCAGCACCTCCCATTGGAATGGAAAGCATTGGGCTAGTCAATACATATTCTCCCATAAATAGCTTGATATTATGGCACTTTCCAGAGCAATTTATCATTCCTCTATTTGCAACCATCACTTGACAATGTGGTGCTGGATATAGGAAGCAATTCAATTCTTTTGCTATCTTACAATGAATAAAATTGTGGGTACTTCCTGAATCAATCAACACTATTACCTTTTTCTTCTTGATTTGTCCTTCTATCTTCATGGTTTGAGGAGTGGTAATTCCAGCCAATTCATTACAAGATATGGTCTAATTTATTTCTTCTTTATCTAGGCTTTGTTCCTGGAGTATATCCTCTTCTTTTGACCTTTCTTGCTACTTTTCTTCTTCCTCTTCACAATCTATGTAGAATAATTTCTTCTCAGCACACTTATTACCATTAGTGTACTTGCTATCAGAACTATAACAAAGCCCTTTTTCTCTTTTTTCTTCCAGTTGTTGTGGTGTCAACCTTATAGGCTGTGGAGGACTAGGGGCATAAACACTTCCATCTTTATAGTTGTGAGTCGTATGCTTCCTCGTTGCCGTAATTTTTCTTTCCATTTTTCTTTCTAACCTGAATGCCTTCTCTAATGAATCAGTTTCCGAAAGGAGAACATCATGTTAGATATTATCCTTTAAATTCCCTATGAGCACATCAGTTCTATGCTCCTTTGGAATATTTTTTACCCTTATGTTCAACTTTTGGAACTCCTCAATGTGTTCCATTATTGAACCCTTTTGTTTCAAACTTATCAATTGGCTAAAAAAGGTGTTGCTTTTTGTATCCTCATAATGTACTGTCAATTGTTCCGTAAAAATTTCCCAAGCGATAATTTGTTTATGAGAGCAAAGCCATTGATACCATACAAACTGATTTGGTTTCAAATATAAAGGTGTAATACATACCTTTTTTGTTTTTTGCACATTATTGAGATCGAAAAATTGCTCCATCTATAATATCCATGTTGCAGGATCCTTGTCATGAAACTTCATCATATCAATTTTTGGAATATGGTGGGTCTTTGATCCAAAATTAGAGTCTATGAGATCATGATTAAAATTTCTTTTGTTCACATCATGAGTTTCCTTTACTACCCTTACACCATTAGTAAGTATTTCTTGTACAAAATTTGTCAAATATGTCTTCAAATTTGCCATGCGTGTCTTCAATTCTATCTTCAAATCATCCATCTTAGCTTCCACACCCTTTATATTAGATTCAATGCCATTTATCTTAACTTTTGTTAGCTTTTGTGAGAGTGACATTTGTTGCACTTGGTCTTGTAATTTTGATATATTATGTAACATTTCTTCGTCTTCTTCATGAGTGATGCAAGAGATTTTAGGTTTCTTACTAGGTGTTTGCATTTTCTTTCCTTGGGGCATCAATTACCAATAATAATGTTGTATTATGCCCTTTGAATTCCTTCAAAATAATTTTTCAAACCAAGCTTAAGCAAAAAATTAGAAAAATATACACACCTTTTTTCACTTTGTAGGAGCTCGATATTGCCTCGGATGTATCTTTGTAATTTCAGATCATCTAGTTCTAAAATTGCTACTTGCAGTAGCCCTCTATGTCCTCTTTCCAATGCCACTAGTTTGATCAAAATTGGATTCTCCAAGGAAGATTTATGCCAAATCTACCACAGTGACCTGATTATAGACTAGTTAAGTAGAGAAAATTCGTACGATGTGCCGTGTGTCCCTGTTTTGACCTTTGGCTCTAAAAAATATATACAAGAAACTATAGTCCATCCTCTTTCTGTACCTTCTTATGAAATTTTAATCTGATGCTCAGAGAGAAAGTTATGACGATTTTCCCCAGGTCACCTGTTTGGAATGTAATTCAGGAGTCTGAAAAGGGACCAACTTCCTTAGATCATATCTCTGCAAATATAGTGCAAAAATCATTGAAATTTAGACCCAAGGTTCAGTGTGATTTTGTCTCAAAATGGATTTTTCTTTTCACCTCTAAAACGTTTTAGAAAAATGGTTATAGCGAAAATGCCACAATGACCTATTTGGAGCAGTGAAACCTTAGAATGCAAAGCTCTGATACCAAATGTTATGAAACCAGCTCACGAAAAGATAGAAAAGATAGATCAACACCTTAAAATTCATCCTCTTTGAGGGGGCAACCTCCTTTACATTACACAAATTAATGATTCTATGATGATTCAAATGACAAAACATCCTTTCTATATATAGGAGTCTAAGGAGTCACAATATAACCCAACTAACCTAACAACAATAATGTAAGGGCACAAAAATAACAGTAGAGGGATTCTATGGGGTACAATAATAACAATATGGGGAAATAAGGGCACAACAATATTAATAAGGGATACAACTAGAATACTAATGGGGTGATCACTAGTATTATAGGGACCTAACACTTTTCCAATGGGTTTTTTTCCAATTTAATTTCTCTAAAATCTAGCAAGCTTGATGGGCAACGCTTGCACAAGTGAAGTGCCCTAGAATTTTTCAGGGTGTTGAATCCATATATATAGTAAAAAACCTAGTTTAAATAACACAAATCAAGGTTTCACCTCAAAATTTCAAAAAACTTGGAAAGTCCAAAAAGTTGCACTAAATATAAATTTAAATAAAATTATATATGTTTTTGAAACTTTAAAATGTTTTTTTAGGAAAATAAAATAATAAAAAAATTCAAAAAATGAAAATAAAAATAAAAGTAAACATTAAAAAAGTAAAAATAAAAATATTGAAAAACATTAAAAAACTCTACATAGTCTCTTGAGGGGTTGCATGCAACAGTGGGGGAGCTCTCGCCACCTTGGCCTACAACCCCTCGGGTCGCTGGGGGGCTTGGAAAATTCCGGCAGTCGGCCAAGCCCGCCAAGCCACACGAAGGGTCATGAGTTAGGGTGAGGGGAGCTTCTTTCAACTCCCCCTGCCTGGTTCATGGCCCCTTGAGCAACTCAACTAGGTCTAATTTATTTATTTTAATGTTTCCTTTTAATAATATATTTTATAATTGTTTTTTGGGGTTTTTCTTTTTTTTTTTTTAATTTTTAATTTATTTTTATTCGTTTATTTTTTTAAATGTGTGTTTTAATTGTTGAACTAGGATTTTTTTGTGTTAATTTTATTTATTTATTTATTTGTTTGAATTTTTTTAAACATTTCACACGTTAATCTTTTTTTGTCTTTGTTTATATATTTTTGATATTTGTCTTTTTTTTCCATTGCTTTTAATATGCTTTAATATATATTTTTATTTACATGTTATTATTATTTTTTTCTTTTTTTCAATGTTTTAATTATTATTATTTTTTTCATTTTTATTTATTTATATATTTATTTTATTTTATTTTTTTCTACAGCATTTGTGTCGATCTTTGACTAGCAACCCCACCCCATTATGTCTCAATTTGTTAGTCGATTTTAAAGTTTCCATTATAATGGATCAAGTCCAACCCTACAGTGTGTCAATTTCATGGTTGATTTTTAAGTTTTCATTGTAATGAGTCGAGTTTGCCTACACTGTTTGTCAATTTGATGATTGATTTTTTTTTTTTGGTAATGAATAATGTAAACTTTGAAATGGGAACTATAAACTGAAAATGTGAACTCTAGCCAAAAACCCCGAAAAAATATCAGAAACAGTGCTAAAAATGAAAAGTGTGTATACTGGAACGATGTTTTTTTTTAGGGTCAATGTTGAACATGTTTTAAAAATGGCAGTGAAAATGAAATTTTCGTGCAAAAAACACCTTGAAAACAAAAAAAATGATGATACTGGAAAGATGATTTTTTTAAGGGTCAATTTTCAACATTGTTACAAAATGCTAGTAAAACCGAATTTTTATGTGCCAAACAAAGTTGTTTAAGAGGAAAAAATACTAATGTTTTTGGTAAAATAACATTTTTCTTTGGTAAGTATAAATTCAACATGTTTTCAACCATAACATGCTAGATACAAAATAAATTGAAACTTTTTCAACCATAAAATTAAAAAACCATGACATTATGAACAAATTACATGACTGAATGAATTCAAAAGTCATTATTTGTATATTGAATGAAACATACATTATATCTCTAATTTAATGTTGTATTGTAGATGTTCTAAACAATAAAAATTATCATAATTTAAGACATAATCCAACAACATAAAAATGACTCATAAATTCTCATTTAACACCATACGGAAATAAAAAATGTTATTTCAATATACCATTCAAACATTAGTTATATAAACTGTCTTAAAAAATTACTCAAAATCACTCATATTTTCTTGCACACAATCAACATTCACATCTTTAGATGAGTGACTGGATGTTGACAAAGATGTCCCATATTCTTCTTTCTCATCAACTAGTGCCCCATCTCAGTGCACATGCATGCCCACCATTTCAAGTTTCAAAAATTCTTCTAGATCTACGACGGGTTCAATAGACTCCCATCTCAACATTGTTCCTTCTGGTGATAACCTTTTCATAATCTCTATCGTCTTGAAGAAAATATTTCCTCTCTTTTTTAAATTGAAGTCATAAACAAGTATGTCAACATCCTCCAATTTTAATATGTTTGTGCGGCAATGATTTATATTTGTACCCTTTCTTTTTTTATTTCTTCCATTTTTTTTGTCAACTACCACCTCTGGCTTATACACACCATTGAATGGGTGTGTATTTTTGGCATACCAATGTACTTAAACACTTGTAACATCCTCATTTTCTGTAAATACCTCTATAACTTTAGTGACCCAGAATGGATAGCTATTGGGATCTCCATCTGCTAGCACTATGATCATGCAACCCTCCTTAACATCCTGTACTGAACCCTTGCAAAGGTCTTCGATGCCTTCACATTGTGCATGAGATCTTCTGGAACCAATATACATCTCTCTTTCCTCTACTTGTGAAGAATTAATAATACCTTGAGATTGTTTTTTTCATCAATGTTTATCTCTTCATGTTCATTCAACACATTTTGTGGCCAAATAAATGGATTTTGCAAAGGTATATATTCATTTGCTATTGTTGAAATGATATCACCTTGATTATTGAAAAATGACTCCCACCAAATTGAATCAGCAATATCAAAGTACTCATATGTATATCTAATACATTTTTTAGTTTCTTCTAGGTAATAATAATAATTTATATCTCTATTTTGTGTGTGTGCATTATGAACTTCACTAAATGATTGTAGTAACAATATTTTTGTTGCAAATATTGGATGATCTGGAATGAACTTCAAAAATTCGAAACCTGATGATGGTGCCCATTCTACAGTAGTTGAATACTTCTTACCCCATATTAGTCTTTTCCAATGAATTTTTTTGATATAAAATTGATGTTGGAATCTAATATCATTAAATTGTTCAATGCATTTCTCATCACCATGTGATTCCAGAATAAACCTTCGCATGTCAATAATTTCTTCCAACACATCAAAAGTAGTCTCTAGCATGCATGATTTCATAATACATTCAATTAATGATGGCAAGCTCCCAATTTCCTTCCTCCTCAATGTGACTAAAAAATGACTGAGCGTCTGATCAATATGGTCATGAGTGTGCCCAACAAGAAGGAAACCAACCTCTACCTTCTGAAAATTTCTCAATTCAATAAGCATGTTTAGATATCCAAAAATAAATTGATTTTTTCTTTCACAACAAGTCTTGTGTCCAATTGTAGATGCAAGACTTCAAGAAGACTACCAAACCAATGAGAAAGCACATCATGAATTATGGTTATGGTCAGATTTGCATCATTATGAATATTTGGAGCTGTGAAGTACACCCTTGGCAACATTTTCCCATTGAAGACCATACAACCAAACAAGTGATACTGAATAAAATTTTCCTCCTGTAAATTTTTGGGTGTGTAACAAAATATGGTAAAAGTGTTTTCTTCTGGTCCATACCATCAATTATCAAACCCAAATATTTATCCGTATTATCATAGCACTTCTTTTGAAGCTTGTACAACTTTTTCCTTTCATTTGTTTGTTGTTCACGATTATACTAAATTTCTTTGAGACTTGAATTTGCACAACATAAAAGAAAGCCCTTAAGAAATATGTTTTCATAGTTGATGACTATGCAATTTTAAAAGTTAAAGTTATGAATGCTTACCTCTTTCTGGCCCTTCACATTTGTCCCTTTTTTATTTAAGAGAAGCACATGTACTGCAAATCCCCATCCTTATATTCTTATGAATATGGACATTGTTGAATTCTTTCTTCCATACCTTCACAAAATATTGATATGCAATAAACCGGCCATGTCCCTCAGCACCTTCTGCATATTCTTTGTATAAGTTGTAGATTTCTCATCTTGAAAAATTATCTAGAATATGTATTGTGTCTCTATTTGGAATACACTCTCCATGCTTTGAAAAGAAACCTTTCATCCATGACATTTTACTATTTGATAATGGCCCAAATTGTCTTTTATGACGTACTTCTGAATAAAATGTGGGATCTATTTCCAAATTTTATTGAATTCTCAAGAGATGAAAATTCCCAATTGAATGAAACATTTTGAAATCCTTTCTAAAGATAAATAAAGTCTTAATATGAAAATCATAACCAGACAATGTATATTGAATGCACCCAACTAAATATGAATTTTGCATGCTTTTATTCATTTACAAATATCTCTTCTTTCTCTCTAATGCAAATTTGAAATCTTGTTAAAATTGGCAACTAGGGGCAAACTCCATGTGGGTCATCTTATTCATGGCTGATAATATTTTTATTAGATTCCTTTCATTGAGAGGTGTAGGGTTGAGCTAAAGATCATATGATTCCAATAAGTATTTATGGAGATATGAATTTATTTTGATTATGGAATAATTATCAAGCTGACCAGCAACTCATGTAGGCTCAGAAGCCCAACAGCTGCATCTATTCAATCATCAACAATTGTGTATAAATACAGGAGGTGTTTTCCTCATTTGGACTCACTCATCTCATCACATCTCCCTCTCTCTCTACTGCGCAGAAAAGAGGCTCTTCTCCTATTGCGCAGAGAAAGACTCTTCTCTGACACATGTGGAAGGAAGGACACAGATTTAGGGCTGCAACTACAGATCTAATGTTTGACCAACGTTGACCATCAATCTACCTCTCAAAACTACACTATAGGTGAATCTGGATCTCCTCTGAAGGCCACATTTCTTGGTGAAGGAATCAAGCCGATCTGATGGTCGGTTTGCAAGATATTGTTTGCCCTAGCTTGGCTGATCTAGGGTTTGCTACTACTGAAGTAAATCAGATTTATGTACTATTTCTCTCTGCTAAATTATTGAAGACAAAAGAAGATTTGATCAAAGGGTTTCCCCATTTGGAGTTTGTCCCTACCTAGCTGCCATATCTTGTTTCTCTTGTCTTGGCTTGTTTTCTGTCGACCGTTTAATGTTCTATCTACACATTACTCTATGTACATGTGATTGCTAATTTGTGGATAATAATAAGAAAGATAAGTAAACTTCTCTAAGCATAGAACATACCATAACTTAACATGGTATCGAAGTTGAGGTGAAGACAAAGCCTGAGCAAGAGCAAGAGCAATCATCGAACAGAAGATTGAAAAGGCTATCCTAAAAGAACTATGGGGTCCTCAACACTCTTCCCTGTTGAGGAAAAGCTCCATGAGAAAGCTAACTATCACGAATGGAAGATCTCTCTCGACCTAACCTTAGAAGATCAAGGAGTGTTGGACCATGTGAGAGGCAATATTTTTGAGCCTCCATCAAATGCACCCACTGCTGCCAGGAACAAATGTAAAACCGGTGAAGTCAAAACAAAGAAGATCATTTGGGACTCTATTGACAAGTGCTTGGTGGCCTACATGTCCGACCTGAACACCTCCAAGGAAATCTACGATAGACTGGTGAGTTTATTTAAAGTTAATGATGCAAATCAAGTCTTGTTTCTTAGAAATAAGTTGAAGAAAATTAAGAAGGGAAAAAATGAGAGTATGCAAGCATACTTCTTAAAAATCAAGATCAGGAAGGATCTCCTATCTGTTGGAGAGATTATTACTGATAGGGAAATGGTAGTCATCGCTCTTGGAGGATTACCATCTGAATGGTACGTGTTCAAGGCTACTCTTTTGAAAAATAATGTAATTTCTAGTTTCAAGGAAATAATGTCAAGATGCATTCAAGAAGAAACAAGGGTAGAAGAGCAAGAAATGCCCATGACTAAAGGTCCGCATGCTGCCTTTTCTTCTCATGCTAAGAAAGGAATCGAGACTAAATAAAAAAGAAGGGTTGGACCTAATGGTGGATGAAAAGGACGACGTTACATTTGCGATAAAGCAAGTCACTATGCAAGGGAATGACCTGATAGAAGGGACTCACAATGGGATGATGATCAAAATCCCTCTCATGCCAATCAAAGGAATGGAAAACCTAATAGCAGAGGTAGAAGGAGTTTTGGAAATCAAGCAAGAGGACAATCATTCAAGAAGGCTAGAAATTCCAGGTATGAATCTAACATTATTTACAATAAGTAGGATGAATATTATCTACCAGTTGTTTTATCTATCTCTGCTCCTTCGGACTCCCTAGGAATTTGGCTTATTGATAGTGGTGCCTTTAGGTACTTCACTAGTTACAAAGAAGTTCTCCATAATTTGATGGAGAAAGAAGCTAACCTAGAAATCATCCTTGGAGATAATATGAAATATTCTGTGAAATGGGGAGGCAATGTCTCTCTTAAATTGAATCAAGGTAATATGATCCACTTACATGATGTATTATATGTACCTGACCTCAAAAAGAACCTGGTGTCCATTTCGGTAATGGAATACAAATGATACAAGGTGGCATTCATTGTATGCAAGAGGATGACATTAAGAGGGAGACTACGACACCATATACTCCTAAATGGAATGGTGTGGCAGAAATGAAGAGTTGTATGATTTTGGAAGTTGTTCGTGCCATGCTCCATGATCAAAGACTTCTGAAGTTTTTATGGGCCGAAGTTGCAAACACCATTGTATATGTGCAAAACCGATGCCCTCATCAAGCATTAGGTTCTAAGACTCCTGAAGAAATGTTCACTCGTAAGAAACCTAATGTATCTCATTTTAGAATTTTTGGAAGCCCTGTATATTTTCATGTGCCGAAAGAGAAAAGGAATAAATTGGGTGCATCTAGAAAGAATGGAATCTTTGTGGACTATGGTGAAAATACTAAGGGCTATAAAATCTATGTAGTCGGTCAAAGGGAAGTTTTGATTAGTCATGATGTCACCTTTGATGAAGATATGGCTCTTAGCAAGGTCGACAATCTTCCAACTTTGAGGAGCTCTCAAGAAGCAGACACCAAGGAACCAAAAGAAAAAGGTTATGAAACAATGCCTAATCTGGAAGAACCCATGGATCTTATTGATCCACATGAGCCTTCCTCTTCTAGGAAGATGCCCTCTTGGCATAGGGGTCTGCTCGATGATGCTGAAGGACACACTACACCCCGAGGAACCTTCTATGAAAGTAAACAACCTAACATATATTAGGGATACCTAACGATCATGAGCACTATCATACAAAATGAGACTTCATCATTCTCAGATGACGTCAAGCATCAAGTATGGAAGGATTCTATGACGAAAGAACATGAGTCTATTATGAAGAATGATGTCTGGGAAGTAGTTCCTAGACTCCAGGACAAGACAATTGTCACTTCTAAATGGATTTACAAGATAAATCATGTAGCAGATGGAAGTATGGGAAAGTATAAGGCTCATTTTTTCGCTCGTGGCTTCTCCCATAAGGAAGGTATAGAATATGATGAGATATTTGCACATGTTGTCAAATATACCAACATCCACTCAATCATAGTCCTCACGGCTTCACAAGGATGGAAACTACATCAGATGGATGTCAAGGTCGCGTTCTTGCACGGTTCAATCAAAGAAGAGGTCTATGTGGAGCAACCCAAAGGATTTGAGATGTATGATCGAAAATTATCATGTATGAAGGTTGAAGAAGGCTGTCTATGGGCTAAAGCAAGCACCCCGAGCATCGTATGAGAGGATCAATAGCTACTGTATGAAGTTGGGATTCACTAGGAGTGAATTTGATCCTAACCTTTACTTTAAGGTTGAAGATGACAAACCTCTCATACTAGTGTTTTACGTGGATGACCTCTTCCTAACATGTGTAGAACCTCTCATTCCCAAATTTAAGAGGGAGTTGGATTTTGAATTTGAAATGAAGGACATAAAACTGATGCACTATTTTCTAGGACTTGAAGTGTGACAAAAGCCAGGGGAAATTTTCCTATCTCAAGGAAAATATCTAGTGAAGATATTGGAAAGATTTGATATGGTGGACTGCAAGCCTGTAACTACCCCGATCGAGCTTGACTTCAAGAAGTTAAGTGGTAGTGCTATTGGACTTGTTTTACGAAATGCCATCAAGTATCGGCAACTCATCAGAGCATTAATGTTCTTAGTGAACTCTTGTCTAGATATATGCTTCGTAGTCAGCACATTGAGTGAACATATGGTTGAACCTTTCCACATAAATTGGATAGGTGCCAAGAATATATTGAGATATCTTCATAGCACAATTAATTATGGGTTAATATACATTTTCGGAGATGTGAGACTACTTGGATACACTATTGTTGATTGGGAAGGCAATGTGGAGGACCATAAGAGCACTTCCAGGTGCTGTTTCTCCTTGGGATCTGCTTCAATATCCTAGATGAGCAGGAAGAAGAAGTTGGTGGTTTTGAGCCCCTATGAAGTAGAGTATATTGCTACTAGCATGGCCTCCTATAAGGCATTCTGGTTGTGAAAGCTCTTCAGTGAGTTGTTTGGATATACGTTGGATACTACCATGATCTTATGTGAAAACCATAGTGGGATTCCTTTGTCAAATAATCCCGTATTACATTATCACTCCAAGCATATCGATATTAGGTACCACTATATTAGAGATATGGTGCAGTGGGGAGCTATAAGGCTCCAAAATATCGGTACAAATGAACAGGTCACTGACATTCTAACAAAGCCCCTGGGAAAGGTCAAATTTTTTACTTTCTGAGAATGACATGGTGTAATTCAAAAACCCTCTTATGAGGGTCCTGTGTGATGTATTTAGCTGTGGGAACTTTGGGGGGTGCGGCGTACTTCTTGGAGTGACATATGATCAACAGGGTAAAAGAATCAAAACTTTGCCTATGACACCTGGTGGCGACTATGTAGCAAGATGATTAGTACTTCTCTGAGTTCTGGATGATGTGTTCTCTATGACAATTATGTAGCATGATGGTTTGTTCTCCTGCGAGGTCTAGATGATGTGTTCTCCATGATGATTATGTAGCAGGATGATTAGTTCTCCTGTGAGGTCTGGATGATGTGTTCTCCATGATGATTGTGTAGCAGGGTGATTAGTTCTCTTGTGAGGACATGATTGATTAGTTCTCTTATTGAGGCATCCTACCCATGCAGTCTGGGACTCATGGGAAGTACCTCTCATCTGATCAATGAGCAGGGAAATGAGGATAGGGACCATAGTAGTACTGATGGACGCATCACTGTATCTACCATACTCCCTATGCTAGGATTACCTTTATTGATCTGGGATCAACACTACTAGTCTGGGACCAGTGGTAGGAGTTGCACCCACTATGACACTGACTTCGATTTGGTTGAGGACTTTTCTGGGACCAATGATACACACTATGAGACTGGATTTGAGTAAGTGGTAAATGGTACTGGTCTGGGACCAGTGGTAGGAGTTGTACTCATTATGACACTGAATTTGGGTCAGCTGAGCACTGTTCTGGGACTAGTGGTACACACTCTGAGACTAAATTTTAGTTAGTGGAGGATGATACTCATCTAGGACGAGTGGTAGGAGTTGTACCCATTATGAAACTAACTTCAGGTCAGTTGAGGACTGGTATGGGACCAATGGTACACACTCTAAGACTGACTTTGAGTCAGTGGAGGATGATATTGGTCTGGGACTAGTGGTAGAAGTTGTACCCACCATGAAACTAACTTCGGGTCAGTTGAGGACTAGTTTGGGACTAGTGGTAAACACTCTGAGACTAACTTTGTCAATATGATACATCTTTGATCATTTCTTCTTCTTCATAGTTCATACAAAGCAGAGTAGAGTACATCAAAACAAGGCAGAATAGAATAGAGCAGATAAGGTAGGACAAAGCAGAGTAGGGCAAGGGTCAAGCTATACATGGCAGTGAATTTGATGGATGAATAGTAGTGACCGATAAATGAATTGCAGATGCATTTCTCCTTAGTTGAGAGGGAGTGTTAAATTGGAAACTAGGGAAAAAAATAATATGGGTAATCTTATTCATGGCTGATAGTATTTTTATTAGAATCCTCTCATCGAGAGGTGTAGGATTGAGGTAAAGATCATTTGATTCTGATAAGTATTTATGGAGATATGAATTTATTTTGATTATGGAATAATTATCAAGCCGACCAGCAACTCATGTAGGCTCAGAATCCCAATAGTCACATATATTCAATCATCACCAATTGTGTGTAAATACAAGAGGTATTTTCCTCATTTGGACTCACTCATCTCATCAAATCTCTCTCTCTCTCATGCGCAGAGAAGAGGATCTTCTCCCACTGTGTAGAAAAAGACCCTTCTCTGACACATGTGGAAGGAAGGATGTAGATTTAGGGCTGCAACTACAGATCCAAAGTTCAACCAACATTGACCATCAGTCTGCCTCTCAGAGCTGTGTTATAGGCGAATCTAGATCTCCTTTGAAGGCTGCATTTTCTGGTGAAGGAATCAATCCAATCCGACGGTTGATTTGTAAGATATTGTTTTCCCTAGTTTGGCTGATCTAGGGTTTGCTGCTGCTGATGTAAATCAGATTTATGTACTATTTCTCTCTGCTGAATTATTGAAAATAAAAGAATATTTGATGAAAGGGTTTCCTAATATTGGGGTTTTTCCCTGGCTAGCTGCCACATCTTGTGTCTCTTGTCTTGTCTTGTTTTCTGTGAATCGTTTAATGTTCTATCTACACTTTACTTTATGTACATGTGATTGCTAATATGTGGATAATATTAAGAAAGATAAGTAAACTGCTCTAAGCATAGAACATACCATAGCTTAATAAATACATATGTTTCAAGCAATCTTTTTGGCAAAATTCACTTGAAATGAGACCATTGATAGAACTTCTTCTCATCAGATATTTTGTTGTACTCCTTGTATAACTAGAACATCTTGCATTGATATGAGAAGGTCTACTCCTACTCCTCGATACGATATTGATTGGAAACATCTCCATCATTGGATCATCATTTGTATAAGTATTTTCATCATCATTAAGAGGAATGTTATCCACACTATGATCAACTGTGCTTTTAAAATACTGACTTGGAGGATATTATTCATCTTCCCCTTCTTTAGTGTTACTGTCATATTCCTTACAATTCAGACTGAATGGAAAACTTGAGTCGATGTTTATTGGATATTATTCCTCATGTGCATTTTTAGTGCTACTCTCATAGTCCATAGAATTGGGACTACGTCGAAAATGTGACTGTTTACTTACTAAAAATGCTACATCCTGTCCTTTATCATTGCTACCTTTATTCTCATTAGGATGAAGACTAAGTGCATCATCCTGTCCTTCATGATTGCTCATATCATAGTCCTTAGAATTAGGACTAAGAGAACACCATGACACTCCATTCTTTTGAAATTCATCATCACGCTCTTCATCACTGCTGCTCTTATAGTCCTTACAATTAGGACTAAGAGGACACTGTGACACTCCATTCTTTTGAAATTAATCATCACGCTCTTCATTATTGTTTCTCTCATAGTCCTTAGAATTAGGACTAAGTGGACACCGTGACACTCCATTCTTTTGAAATTCATCATCACGCTCTTCATTACTGTAGATCTCATAGTCCTAAGAATTAGGAATAAGTGGACACCGTGACACTCCATTATTTTTAAATTCATCATCATGTTCTTCATCACTGCTTCTCTCATAGTCCTCAGAATTAGGACTAAGTGGACATTGTGAGACTCGATTATTTTGAAATTGGTCATCACGCTCTTCATCGTTGCTGCTCTCATAGTCCTTAGAATTAGGACTAAGTGAACACTATGACACTCCATTCTTTTGAAATTCATCATCATGCTCTTCAGCACTACTACTCTCATAGTCCTTAGAATTAGGATTAGGTGGAAACTGTGACACTCCATTCTTTTGAACTTCATCATCATGCTCTTCATCATTGTTGCTCTCATAGTCCTTAGAATTAGGACTAAGTGGACACCGTGACACTCCATTCTTTTGAAATTCATCATCATGCTCTTCATCACTACAACTCTCATAGTCCTTAGAATTAGGACTAAGTGGAATTTGTGACTCTTTTTTATTTTAAATTCTCCATCCCCTCTTTCATCAGTCTTGCTCTCATAGTCCTTAGGATTAGGACTAAGTGGAAGAATTGACTTTCTATTCATAGTGGAAGAATTCCCGCTATATTCATCAATATGAATAGAGTTGTTACATGATGAAGATGTTGATGTTGTACAAATTGAAACTTCACTATCAGGACAATCCATCGCTTTCAAATAGAAGATGTTGAATGATACAAACGTAGAGTCTCTTAAAGATATTATATAGCTTAGAGAATGAAATTTTCCCTCAAAAAATTTTCCCTTCAAAAAGTTTTTCCAAAATATTCCCCCAAAAAAAGTTTGTTAGATTTATTTCCCTTCACTATTTTATTCTACAATTTATTGAAAAATGTAAGCTAATTTTCTTTATGAAATAAATCTTTAAAGTTAAAATTGTAAACTACAACTTTTACATAAATTATTTTAATAGTTAAAGTATATAATATTTACTAAACAATTCAATGTCTTTTTAAATTTTTATAATACATTTTAAAACAAATTAATACACATTCACTTCGCAGTAAAACAATTCCATAATATTCACTTTATCATAGTTTCCTTTGCCACCATAAAAAAATTAACATGTTAATTTTTTTTTTAAACAAATTAATCCCACATTAAACATACAGTAAAACATCTCCGTAATTTCACCTACATAATAAATTCCATTATTACTAGTACTTACATCACATCAAGGTTTTTCTGAGGTTTGTTGAAAGACTTGGAGCGAATTTGTGGAGTAGCTACATTGCTATCAACAACATATTCAATGGAGGTTGTAGGTAATTGAAAGGTTAGTTAAAAAAATTTCCTTGCAAATTTTAATATTAAATAAGTTTAATGAAGAAGCTTTTTTTTAAATGAAAACTTTTTGCGAGCCAATTTTACCAATTATGTCTGCTATGAGCATGGTGGGCCTGATAAAGCTCACGACGACCAAACAGACCTGGTAATGCTCATGGGGGCCAAACGAGCTCGTAGGTTAGGGGTGATGAGCATGGTTGGCCTGCCTGCCCGCAGGTGGGCACGCTGCTGAGATGGCATGGGGGAGGCTGTGGCAACCCCCTTGTGCTACCCCGGTGGCCCGCCCATCCATGGTGTGTGTCACACGGAATCAGTCAAGGGTGCGGACACAACTGACCTTCCTAGAAGTCTAATACATTCTAATGACAAACAAAACAAACTGGAGCTATCCTTCTCTAAACATACATTATGATATGAGAAATCAAGTGTTTCGTTCTTACCTTTGTCCAAACGCTGTTGTAGAAGTCCAAGCTTTGTTGATCTGGATGAGCTCCTCTTTTTCTCCAAAACCTACAATCACGAACAGTCAAACAATTAAATAGAACCTGATTATAACATAAAACAAAGCATATTCAACACATAGACCAAGGAGTACATGAAATAACCCATAAACAACAAGTTATTGAGAAGAATGGACCAATTTGCATTAAAGGTAATCAAAAGGAACCATTACAACCTGAGCCTTGGTGTTGTGCAAGCTCCTTCCAGGGTCCACAAGAGTCTTCCTCTACTTTGACAAAGCTCACCCACCTCCAAATAGAACAAGTAAAGATGGCAATCTCTCCTCACAAGCTTCTAAATGGGAGTCCTAATTCCTGTAGCATTTACTCTTAGAAATCTATAGCTTTCAACCTTTTTCCTTCTGGCTCAATGCCTCTTTTTATAGTGCTCAAGAGGAAGTTAATCAGGTCCACCATCAATGGGATAGTCCCCTCTTTGGATGGGATCACTCCCTTATTGATGGGATAAGTTCCTCTTTGATAGGAGTGCATGAACCATCTGGAGGCGCTCAATACTCATCCAAGAATCTTCTAGAATGCTCTAGAAATGACCACAAGTAAGTTTTTGAAGATAAAACTTGCGCATTTTAACCCTTTCAGAGGGACGCACCTGCCCCTTTAGATACAGAGCGTCCTTGGACGCAGACCTTATGAACAAAAGGTGCGTACCCACAGGCAAGGCTTGAGAGAACCTGCGTACCCAGAGATAAACATGTTTTATAAAGACTTTCTCTCTTTCTTGGAGTTTGATATGAATAGTAGAGGCATAAGACTTGCTCCAAAGGGTAGTATGACTGTTGATTGAGCCATACCGACTGTAAATAGCCATGGTGACATTTTTTAGTGTAACAGATTGCCCCCTAAAGTGCGAAGCCTGGAATAGATTAGGGTTTTGTATTATCTAGGAAGGGTGAAGCGCTTTATCATTTCGAGGATTATCTCATGGAGAACCTGGTTAGAACCTGCAATTTTCAACACAAAATACATGGATAAGATTATATCATCACTGAGGTAGGCATTCCCATACTCAGATAAAAACTTTAACTAACAGACTAACTACTCTGATACAGAAATGATCTTGTAGTACATCATAATCATAGACTTTTGTAGACACAGTATGGGCGCAGCCATCTATTTATGATTAGTCTACTTAGATAATGAATACAAAACTCCTCGCAGCCTGGACGGTAAAGATTTGATCCAGGGTCTTCAATCTTACTTCTCGAATTGGTACGATTCTAGCCATGCGAATAAATGAGTCGATGTCGAACATGGTAGAAACCACTTGATTACCAGTCAATGATGTGAACTGTTAACAAGCGTGAGAGAGACCACCAGTAATGTCAATGGTTCTCAAAGTACCCAGTACAATCCATGAGATGTGAATGAATGAGTTGGTGTCGAACATTTCACGGAATCCTTCGATCGAAAGTCAATGATGTAAACTGACGTCAAAGGCGAGAAACCTGCCATATATGCATGCAGACTTCAAGGCACTGACGATTTCTAAGTCATCTCTCTAGATAATGTGTTGATGTCGATAGAAAGAGACTCGTTGCAGGCAAGCCCACAACACGAAATCATTGTTCAAGTTGAAGAAATATTGCTGTAAGGACTGACTCAGGGATGGTCAAATGGATGACAAGTATTTTGCAGATGAAAGTTTTGTTTGCAGACCTCTCGAACACATAACGACACGACAGATGGTTTGGTGCTAAATAACTCAAAGTTAATCCCCGGAACCCGGTTGAAGACTTTCAAAAGTGGTTTGATTGACTGTGAGGTAAAAGATTTCCCAACCCAGGTGAATGAAAAGTGTCGTGTCCAAGAGTGGTAATAAAGTTTCAAAAGGTAACAAATAGGCTCATTCTTCTCTCTTTTCCCCCACCATTTCTGGCAAGTACCTCTTTATTTTTAACAAGCTTGAGGAGGATAACATATGCTTGATTATAAGCTCATCCTTCGGACGAGTCCAACCCAGTTTTGATTCGAACCCTAGGAAGGAGTGGTTTTGCTCCTATTTGTAATTGAACAGGTTTTTTACTGTGAAATGTTTAACGAGCCCAGTATAGGAGAAACTCGGCATTTTTCAATTTTAGAGAGTCTGAAAAAATTAAGGAAACTCCAAGTTGAACTTTTTCGTAAATTTGTGTCCCTCAAGCCCGAAAAAGTATAAATTAATACCTGGGGGAACCGCTTGATCTTGCGACCAAGGAGTACTTTCATAATTAGTGTCACTGACCTGAAAAGTAAAAAGTGATCAAGGACACGTCGTTTTATTTCCGTATCGAGTTTGAAACGACAAAAACACGGCAATCTTTTCCTGATTTTACGGTTAGAAAAGAGCTATAAGGGGACCGTCTTTTAATTCCGTTTTAACGAGTGTAAAAGAAACGCTCGGCAATCTTTTCATGTTTTAGGAGTCAGAAAAGGGCTTAAAAGATGACTCTGAGGTTTCACTTTTTCGTAAGTTTTAACGAGTTCGAAAAAATGATAAAAATGTACTCATGGTTTTCACTTTTTCGTAAATTTTAATGAGTTTGAAAAAGGGATAAAAATGTACTCATATGGCCGACTTTCAATTTAATTTACGAGCAGGAAAAGACGGAAAGAACTCGGCATTTTCATTTGTTTTACGAGAATGAAAGATGGCAAAATAATCTCGATATTTTCGTGAGTTTAACGAGTCTTGAAAATGACTGAAATTGACTCGAGATAGGTTTCATTTTTACAAAAGCTTGAAATAGAGAAAAACTATGCTTCAAAGTAGTTTCATTTTTTCACAAGCTTGAAACAGAGATAAAACTGTGCTTGATGCCCCCTAAGTATAACTGTTAGAGCGCATGCCCCCCCAGCCTCATTTCATTCAACCAGTTGGATGAAATGAAGGTTGAGTTACGAGATCACTTGAAAGACTCGACCTACAACAATAAGAAATTTACGCAAAACTAAAATAACTAACCTAAATACTTAACCTTTACGAGATCTAGTCAATCTCTCGACTCAAGTAGAGGAGGATTTGTTTCATTTTTTAACGAGCTTGACACAGGAAAAGAACTATGCTCGGATTCGGTTTCATGTTTACGCAAGCTTGAAATGAAAAACTATGCTTGTTATAAGTTCGCATTCCCCCAGCATAATGACGCAAAACTAGGTGAGCTTTGTCAAAGTAGAGGAAGACTCTTGTGGACCCTGGAAGGAGCTTGCACAACACCAAGGCTCAGGTTGTAATGGTTCCTTTTGATTACCTTTAATGCAAATTGGTCCATTCTTCTCAATAACTTGTTGTTTATGGGTTATTTCATGTACTCCTTGGTCTATGTGTTGAATATGCTTTGTTTTATGTTATAATCAGGTGCTATTTAATTGTTTGACTATTGGTGATTGCAGGTTTTGGAGAAAAAGAGGAGTTCATCCAGATCAACAAAGCTTGGATTTCTACAACAGCGTTTGGACAAAGGTAAGAACGAAACACTTGATTTCTCATATCATAATGTATGTTTAGAGAAGGATAGCTCCAGTTTGTTTTGTTTGTCATTAGAATGTCTTGGACTTCTAGGAAGGTCAGTTGTGTCCGCACCCTTGACTGATTCCGTGTGACAAATTGATTTCTAAGGAAAAAGGTTGAAAGCTATAGATTTCTAAGGGTAAATGCTGCAGGAATTAGGACTCCCATTTAGAAGCTTGTGAGGAGAGATTGCCATCTTTACTTGTTCTATTTGGAGGTGGGTGAGCTTTGTCAAAGTAGAGGAAGACTCTTGTGGACCCTGGAAGGAGCTTGCACAACACCAAGGCTCAGGTTGTAATGGTTCCTTTTGATTACCTTTAATGCAAATTGGTCCATTCTTCTCAATAACTTGTTGTTTATGGGTTATTTCATGTACTCCTTGGTCTATGTGTTGAATATGCTTTGTTTTATGTTATAATCAGGTGCTATTTAATTGTTTGACTGTTGGTGATTGCAGGTTTTGGAGAAAAAGAGGAGCTCATCCAGATCAACAAAGCTTGGACTTCTACAACAGCGTTTGGACAAAGGTAAGAACGAAACACTTGATTTCTCATATCATAATGTATGTTTAGAGAAGGATAGCTCCAGTTTGTTTTGTTTGTCATTAGAATGTCTTAGACTTCTAGGAAGGTCAGTTGTGTCCGCACCCTTAACTGAAATTGACTCGAGATAGGTTTCATTTTTACAAAAGCTTGAAATAGAGAAAAACTATGCTTCAAAGTAGTTTCATTTTTTCACAAGCTTGAAACAGAGATAAAATTGTGCTTCATGCCCCCTAAGTATAACTGTTAGAGCGCATGCCCCCCCAGCCTCATTTCATTCAACCCGTTGGATGAAATGAAGGTTGAGTTACGAGATCACTTGAAAGACTCGACCTACAACTATAAGAAATTTACGCAAAACTAAAATAACTAACCTAAATACTTAACCTTTACGAGATCTAGTCAATCTCTCGACTCAAGTAGAGGACGATTTGTTTCATTTTTTAACGAGCTTGACACAGGAAAAGAACTACGCTCGGATTCGGTTTCATGTTTACGCAAGCTTGAAACGAAAAACTATGCTTGTTATAAGTTCGCATTCCCCCAGCATAATGACGCAAAACTAGGTACATGCCCCCCAAGCTTCATTGCATTCAATGAGGTGGATGGAATGAAGCTTTACTTTCAAGATCTTGGAAAGGCTTATGGGAGTTGTTTCATTTTTTAGTGAGCTTGACACAAGACAAGGAACTATGCTCATAACTACTTTCTACAGTCTACCTACTTAACCTATCCTTGTTTCATTTTTTAACGAGCTTGACACAAGACAAGGAACTATGCTCAAAAAAGTTCGCATGCCCCCAGCATAATGATGCAAAATGAGGTGCATGCCCCCCACGCTTCATTGCATTCAACCAGATGGATGTAATGAAGGTTTACTTTCAATATTGAACTTGAAAAGGGAGTTGTTTCATTTTTAAGGAGGTTGACACAAGAAAAGAACTATCCTCATACCTGATTCATTTTTTAACGAGGTCGACACAGTAAAAGGAACTTTCCTCGAAACCCTACTTTCTACAACCTACCTAACAAAAAATCTACTCTAAAAACCTTGATTCATTTTTTAACGAGCTTGACACAAGACAAGGAACTGTGCTCTAAAATCCTTGATTCATTTTTTAATGAGCTTGACACAAGACAAGGAACTATGCTCATGACTACTCTACTATCTACTTACTTAACCTACCCTTGTTTCATTTGTTAAAGAGCTTGACACAAGACAAGGAATTATGCTCAAAAATTTCACATGCCCCCAGTTTAATGATGCAAAATGAGGTACATGCCCCCCAGGCTTCATTGCATTCAACTAGATGGATGAAAGGAATGAAGGTTTAATTTCAATATTTAACTTGAAAAGGGAGTTGTTTCATTTTTAAGGAGGTTGACACAAGAAAAGAACTATCCTCATACCTGATTCATTTTTGAACGAGGTTGACCCAGTAACAGGAACTATCCTCATAACCCTGATTCATTTTAACGAGGTTGACTCAGTAATAGGAACTGTCCTCAAAATCCTACTTTCTACAATCTACTTACATATCCTAAAATCTAGCTGATTCATTTTTTAATGAGGTTGACTCAGTAAAAGAACTATCCTCATACCTGATTTATTTTTTAACGAGGTTGACTCAGTAACAAGAACTATCCTCATAACCCTGATTCATTTTTTAATGAGGTTGACTCAGTAAAAGAACTATCCTCATACTTGATTCATTTTTTAATGAGGTTGACTCAGTAACAGGAACTATCCTCATGGACACCTGTTTCATTTTTTAACGAGGTTGGCACAGGAAAAGAACTGTCCTCGCAACATTGATCATGGCTTCCAACTGGAAGAAAGACATGTCAATGGACACACATTGATCATGGCTTCCGAGAGGTCTTCATCAGAAGGAAGAATACTTCTTTGGAAGGAACACATGTCAAGGGACTCAAAAGGGATAAGAACATCGTGTTCAAGTACCGGATATAAGGAGGACCAACATTCCCAAAGTAAGGAAAAGTACTAGGATTCTCATTAGGAGGGGTTCCTAGGTTGATAAATTCCGGAACATTTGCCATTATATTCAACTTCAGTGAATTTTATTAACAATTTTAAACTAAAATTAACAATTAACAATTTACACCTAACAATTAAAATTCACAATTCACACCTATGGTCTCTAAAAGTAAAAACAAACAAATTAACACGCGCTATCAAATCTAGGAGTCAAACCACACACAAACAGTAAGCTCTCCGGACCAAAAACACTAGTTGGTGATTAAGCCCAACCTCGCAGAATCCAGTACAGAAATAGTGGGTGGAACAGTTACCCCGACAACCTGCTTAATGAATAGACTGGACCAAGTTCCTCCACTTTAACCGTCTTGAGTGAAGTGAACCCCCCAGAAAATCCAAGTGAGTATAGCCAACGTCTGCTCTAGGTACAGTGGGACCTTCCCTCCACCGTCACCTCGGTAGAATCCTAAAGATAATGGCCACTAAGGTTACCAACCGCAACAAATGCACCTGGGGGAACAGTCTAAACTCCGACAGCACGCAAGGGCAGAGTAGCAAGCTCAATCCCCTTGCCGGCTCCTTGACAATAATCCAAGGTTTACCGACAAGTGACCCCTGGCTCCTCGACAATGGTTAATCTGAGGTTTACCGTTTGTAATACGTGTGTGTCTGGCATCGTTTCCAACGAGGGAGGATGGATCCCCTCACTGGTTCGGACACGAGCTCGTGCTTCTCCTTTAAGAGGAGCTTTCCCAGAGTGTAAATGTAACAATTGGATTTGATTCTATCACAAGATCAGCTACTTGTTTGGTTTTACTGTCTTGGAGAGTTAAGTACTCACCTACTCCAAGACACTAGCCTAAGCTATGTTGGTGTTTCAGAGCCCTAGAAATGTAAAAATTACTAGATGAATTTTAATTAAGCGCTGTGTTATTAAGGCTGTTATTACTCAAATGGGTAAATGGATATGAAACCAATGGTGTTATGACTCGACTCAACTGAATGCAATCGAATATGATAATGTAATTTTTTCAATTCGATGAATCCTAACTAAAGTAAGGAGAGAATTTCCATTCACTTCCAACAATGCAAAAATTGATCACTAAGAGAAAATATAAAAAATTCTCTAATGCACGAATTTCATCAAGAAAAAACTAATGCAAATCAATTCCAAACCATTTTTTTTTTATTTTTATTTTGTGTAAATTCAAATCAAAGAAAACTGATCTAAATCTACGATTAATTTTCCATAATGTAAACTATGCAATTGTAATCTATGCACAATTCACTTGAAAAGTATGCAAATGTAATCTATGCACATTTTTCATTCATATTCTGAAAATGAGAATTCTAATTATGCAAATGTGATCTATGCAAGAGAATTCTCAAACACAAGATGATTCTAATGTAATCTAAGAACCTATCAAGTGCAAGTCGAGAAAATTGGGTGAGAGTTCCAAATATCAAAACATAAAAACACTCAAAGGCGATTAACACTCATACACAATTGCAAAAACAAGAGCAAAAAGATGCAAAATTGTGAAAAGAGCTGAGAGAAACCTCCAAGTAATGACCAAAGGAGATAAAATCAAGAATTTCTCAAAAAGGAGACTCAAAACACCCAATTGTTGAAAGCTTAAAACAGGAATGCCAAGGAAACAAGCCTAGGTGAAGATTTATGGCAGGTAACCAGTGGATCTGGGCAGTGAAAACTAAGAAAAAACAAAATCTAAGAGAAAAAAATGCAAAAAATGGAATTTTCTCAAATTTTAGCAGGGGACGCAGGCAACCCGTTAGCACAGGTGCAGGCCTGCACTGTGCACACAGCAACAGTGCGTCCAGGGACGCACTGTGCAATACTCAGAGGGTGCATCCTTCTGAAAAACTCAAGAAAAACAAAATAAAACTAATCCTAAGCTAACTCACCCAGCGACAGAATCACAGACCCAAAACCAGAAAAATAAACCAATTTTCTCAAAGCAAAGTTCACACAAAGGAAAAGACTTTTCTCATCAATGGATTCCCCAGCGGAGTCGCCAATTTGTCACACGGAATCAGTCAAGGGTGTGGACACAACTGACCTTCGTAGAAGTCTAAGACATTCTAATGACAAACAAAACAAACTGGAGCTATCCTTCTCTAAACATACATTATGATATGAGAAATCAAGTGTTTCATTCTTACCTTTGTCCAAACGCTGTTGTAGAAGTCCAAGCTTTGTTGATCTGGATGAGCTCCTCTTTTTCTCCAAAACCTGCAATCACCAACAATCAAACAATTAAATAGCACCTGATTATAACATAAAACAAAGAATATTCAACATATAGACCAAGGAGTACATGAAATAACCCATAAACAACAAGTTATTGAGAAGAATGGACCAATTTGCATTAAAGGTAATCAAAAGGAACCATTACAACTTGAGCCTTGGTGTTGTGCAAGCTCCTTCCAGGGTCCACAAGAGTCTTCCTCTACTTTGACAAAGCTCACCCACCTCCAAATAGAACAAGTAAAGATGGCAATCTCTCCTCACAAGCTTCTAAATGGGAGTCCTAATTCCTGCAGCATTTACCCTTAGAAATCTATAGCTTTCAACCTTCTTCCTTCTGGCTCAATGCCTCTTTTTATAGTGCTCAAGAGGAAGTTAATCAGGTCCACCATCAATGGGATAGTCCCCTCTTTGGATGGGATCACTCCCTTATTGATGGGATAAGTTCCTCTTTGATAGGAGTGCATGAACCATCTGGAGGCGCTCAATACTCATCCAAGAATCTTCTAGAATGCTCTAGAAATGACCACAAGTAAGTTTTTGAAGATAAAACTTGCGCATTTTAACCTTTTCAGAGGGACGCACCTACCCCTATAGATACAGAGCGTCCTTGGACGCAGACCTTATGAACAAAAGGTGCGTACCCGCAGGCAAGGCTTGAGAGAACCTGCGTACCCAGATATAAACATGTTTTATAAAGACTTTCTCTCTTTCTTGGAGTTTGATATGAATAGTAGAGGCATAAGACTTGCTGAAAAGGGTAGTATGACTGTTGATTGAGCCATACCGACTGTAAATAGCTATGGTGACATTTTTTAGTGTAACAGTGTGGCAGTTGATTCTCGGAATTTCCTACCATCTCACAGGTTGTCAGGCTGCCAGGGTGGTGTTGGGAGGGAGGGGTGTCTGCCGCAACCTCTCCCTGTGCCACACCAGTGACTTGCTCACCCGGGGGGTGGTGGGGGATTCTCGGGTGGGCCGTCGAGGTCGCAAGGGGGGGATGTCGTAGCCTCCCATTGCACCACCCCGGTGACTCACCTGGCCATGGGGTGGCAGGTGATTCTCGGGTGGACCGCCGAGGGGGAGGGGGGTGCTGCAACAACCTCCTCCCGTGCCACCCCAGCCGCCCGCTCGTCGGTAAGGTGGCGGGCCACTAGGTTGGTGCAAGGGGGGTGGGTGGCTATCGCAACCTCCCCCCACGCCAGCCCAGCAGCCTGCTTATCCACAGGGTGGTGGGGAAACAACGGAAATCTCCACCATGACACTCCGGAGGCCTGCCTGCCCATAGGGTGGTGGGGTGACACAACTGTCGTCCCACCACCCTGTAGGCGACCGGGCTGCCAGGGTGGCATGGGGGGGTGCTGTGACAGGGCGATATATGAATACTAAGAAAATTTTAATATTAATATTTTTTAATTTCAATGATCTGATCTAATAGTATGGATTATACAAATTAAAAATTTATGATATATTTTCTTTGTGAATTTAAGTTAATATGTTTTTGTTATTTACTGATTTATGTGTTTCATTTTTTCAAGAAGATGGCATCAAAGAAGATTTATGTGAATCTTTCTCGGCCAAGGACACTTAAAGGTGGATCTTTAAAAACCATTGGTGAACGAGCTCCACCTAAGCTCATGGCTACAAATCTTTCAAGTGCCTCAAATGATAAGAAGATGATTTCATACTGGAAGAATTCAAAAGAAGTGAAACTTCCATCAAGAATCTGGTATGTGAAAGAAACAGAAAGCCAAAATGTGAATATATATCTATATATTGATATAATGAATGATAATGGAATTTATGACGTGATGGGAAGAGTCATAGGCATGTGTTCGGTACCGAATAGTGAAGTTTTTTACATACTTAGAAAACCACCCAAGCCACATGAAATGATTTTTTGGACACCTGATTCTCAATGGGCTAGTGTGGAAGATGAATAGACAAAAGGAAGTCTAAGAGACCTTGGGATGTGAAACCCAATGGTCAAACCATGTACTATAAATGTATATTAGTTGTTAATAAAAAATTATTGTCATGTTTTATCTTTCCTATTTGTTGTTGCCCATGTGTGTTTAACATGGTATCAGAACGGGCGATCGCTGGTCTTGCTCCAATTTGAACCACTTGTTTTGTGGACTCTATATATATATGTCAGTTTTGCCTTTCTCCTAATCTGATTTGATTAGAATTGCCACCTTATAAATCATTTTACTTTGTGCATTAAAAATGTTGCTTGCTCATACCTGCGATTTCTACCCATTACCTGTAATGCTCCATTAATTCATTGTCTGCCAAAAATTCGTTGCCTCTCCTCACTAACATCTCTATCACCGTGTACATTTTTGCTGGTAATGCTACTCCTGACTGACATCTCCGTCACTGTGTACGTTTTTCATGGTAACACTATCTCTGACTAACAACGTTGTTTCATAAACCGAGTTGAATTCTCCATATGTTGGTTGTTATGTACCTAGGGGGGATAATATGGGGTACCAAGGGAGGTACCCAAGGTAAAAATGTAATAATGGGATGGGTCATAGTAATAAATAAGGTGGTTAACCCATGTCATGTAAGGGACCACAAGTAGTTAATAATAATGTAATGGGCCCATGGTATTAGTTGATGGTATGAGGGAACCATGGTAATGACCCATGGTATTGTATGTATGAGGCCTATATAGAGGCTAGAGACTCCACATGGAGAGATATGAATATGAAGATGAACAAAATAATTATTGTATGAACAGTCATATGACTTGTAGAGTGTTTTCCTTCCTTAAGGAGTGAATGTACGGTGTTGCCCTACCTTAAGGGTTTGATCAATAAAGTATCATTTCATCTTATTTCTGGGTTATTTGCATTACCTTATATGTTGATATCAGATCTATAATATTCTTTGGTTAGATCCACAACAAGTGGTATCGGGGCACTTTCTTGGGCAAAACATGGAGATCTGACCCAAGAATATTATAGATCTAATATGAATTGTAGCTCTGATACCAATTGTTGTAGCTCTAACCCAGAAATATTATAGATCTGATATGAAATGGCTCTGATACCAATTGTTATGGATCTAATACCAATTGTTGTAGATCTAACCCGGAAATACTATAGATCAGATATGAAAAGATAAGATAATGCAAATATACCCAGAAACAATAAGATAGACATAGATAGAAATGATTCACTTTATTGATCAAACCCTTAAGGTAGGGCAACACCATACATTCACTCCTTAAGGAAGGAGAACACTCCACAAGTCATATGACTGTTCATACAATAATTCTTCTCTTCATCTTCATATTCATATCTCTCCATGTGGAGTCTCTAGCCTCTATATAGGCCTCATACATACAATACCATGGGTCATTAACATGGTTCCCTCATACCATCAACTAATACCATGGGCCCATTACATTATTATTAACTACTTGTGGTCCCCTACATGACATGGGTTAACCACCTTATTTATTACTATGGCCCATCACATTATTACATTATTGCCTTGGGTACCTCCCTTGGTACCCCATATTATCCCCGCTAGGTACATAACATTCCACCCCCCTAAACATGTTTCGTCCCCGAAACATGGGAAGAACACAAATAATAAGATCTACTCAAAAGTGTAGTCCACTGATACCATGCACATGCATCTAGCCATCCAAGAGAAAGGTGAACCCTCGATCTCGCTGGTGCCTCGCTCGCTTGAGATGGGAGTTGACTGCGGTAGCTCTTCTGTGTGGATGTGTAGTAGGTGGATCTTTGTTCCTCTCGATCTGTCATGCGGGGTTTGTTGTCCATGTGGCTAATTGGTTGCCATCTTGATTGTTGTCTTGCTGGGTGATGTGGGTGATGATATGTTGAAGTTTTAACCCACGATGGCTTTTTCTTTACTTCACCATGCTGTGGTGCCTGTTGTGGTGTCTTCTTTTTCAATATGACTTCAACTACTGAGCCCTCCTCTGATGTATCATCACCTGTAACCTTTTCTTCTACAGCCTCTGTTTGTGTTTGATTGTCGATCATCAAAGGCTCATCATCTGATATGTCAGTCCCTTGAACATCTTCTGCTTCAGCCTCCATGTGCTCTACCTGTTTATGGATGGAAATATCATGTAATGTAATTTTCTTCTTTTTATACCATAGCTTCAGGAATTTCTTCTGCACATTAATATTGATAGTACCCACAGATTCCATCCAAGGATATCCCAAAACAACATCGATATTATCCATCTCTGAAGCATAAAAATCAACATGAAACACATACTTATCCATAGAAAGCTTCAAATCCTTATAGATTTGAACATCCTTATCATCAACCTTTGTATGTTCAATTTGTTTTACTGGGACTTGCAATTTCTTTTCCAAGTTGAAATTTATAAGATTTTGTTTGCAACTTGGATTGATAGACACAATGATTTTCTCCTTCTGAATCAATCCATGAACCTGCAATACAGAGATACCAGCCAAAAATAACCCTTTTGTTTCTTTGGTTTCCTTCTTTTCTGTAAAAATAAAAGCTTTTCTAGGCTGTGTGTCTGTCCGTGTGTGCTTATCCACAAGATTTGATTTATGTTCAAAGCGCTCTAGAAGAGCTTTTTTGAAGGCATCCCAAGTCAAAAACTCTCCCTTGGAACGTTGATGCTCGTGCCACCATTTGCATATGTCACGGTCCAAATACATTTTTCCCCTGATCAACTGTCTCTCATAATCATAGATGTATTGCGATTTGAAATATTCCTCCATTTTTTCTATCCATTTAATTGGATGAGAGCCATCAAATATATACAAGTCCCTCGAACTCCGATCTAGGCCCGCCATCACAAAAATATTGGTGAAAAATTGAAATGGTCACAGATCCGTCAATATTGCTCAGAATCTCTATTATAACCTATTTTTGGAAATGGAACAATCATTATGCATCTGCGCATATGATAAAAATCCTGATCCAGGCACTAGAATTCTAGATCTGCGCTGCTACGCTCCCAGCGTCACCCAAAATTTCTGCAAAAAGAGCTGATTTTAAATCAGCGATATCTCCCTCATCCGGACTCCGATTCGACTGATTTGTTTTTTGAAATCATGTGGTTTTTCCCAAATATTCCAGATATACAATTAGATCTTGAAGATATAGCACCAAGACTTCTAGATCTGCGCCGCAAAACTCGCTGCCCTGAAAATTGTCTGCAACCCCACTGATTTTTAGATCAGCGATATCTCCTTCATCCGGACTCCGATTCAACTGATTTTTTTTTTTAATTCGGGTATTTTTTCACAAGGAATACAGATCTGTGATTAGATTCTACATATCTTTCACCAAAACTTACAGATCTTACCTGCAACTCGCCGCCCCAGAAACCGTGAAAAAATGAAAAAAAAATTCTCCACGTTTTGCCCAAGAAAGTGCTCCGATACCACTTGTTGTGGATCTAACCCAAGAATATTATAGATATGATATCCGCATATAAGATAATGCAAATAACCCAGAAATAATATGAAATGATACTTTATTGATCAAACCCTTAAGGTAGGGCAACACCATACATTCACTCCTTAAGGAAGGAGAACACTCCACAAGTCATATGACTGTTCATACAATAATTCTTCTCTTCATCTTCATATTCATATCTCTCCATGTGGAGTCTCTAGCCTCTATATAGGCCTAATACATACAATACCATGGGTCATTACCATGGTTCCCTCATACCATCAACTAATACCATGGGCCCATTACATTATTATTAACTACTTGTGGTCCCTTACATGACATGGGTTAACCACCTTATTTATTACTATCGCCCATCCCATTATTACATTATTACCTTGGGTACCTCCCTTGGTACCCCATATTATCCCCCCTGGGTACATAACATTGGTTGCATTGTAATGAATGTGAGACCGTGCACTATGAGCTCAGAGGTCTGCTTGTAAATGTCCTAGCATTCATTGAGGGTAGTCGTCTAAATCTTGAAGATGTTGAAGCCATAGAAACATGCATTAAATTTGGAAACCATTGAATGGTATGCTGGCACTACCCCACTGTGCCATTATACTATGAATTGTTCTTTTTAATGGCAGTGCGTTGGAGTGAAAACTGTTCAAGCTGATTTATTAAAGAATTAACTTGGTATGTTGAAGTGAATACTATTCAAGAATTCATATAACATTGTAAATCTTCTCCAATTTATACGTGGTTGAATACGATTTGTATTGTTGGAGAGATCTATAGCTGTGTCTCGTTGATGTCATTTTTGGAGAGATTTATCATTTTTGGAGAGATTTATACCATGTTCATGGTCTCCCAATACACTGCTGGCCTCCATATCATATCACCAAGCCATTATTCTCTGTTGCATACTCTCTCTACCCTGAGTGCCTTAAACATTGCGTTAACCTACTGCTACTCTCTAGATTCCTGCCCTAAATTAAGGAATGCGATTGTCAAGAACCCATATCTCCTCCCTGTGACAAACTTCATGCTCAGTCGACTGGATTTTCCGTGGATTAAAAGTTTGAAATTGCATATATGTTGACTACGAGTTGATGGCATGCTCGGTATAGTGTGGTGATGGCACACATGATTCTGATTCCAATGTTGCAATATAAGTGGTGTTCAATGTGTTTCTATGTGGTGATATTCATCTATTGAGAATCCAAGCGAATCTCACGTGTTCAAGCTTTGTGTTGCTATCACAGGCATCTTGGTGTTGCGTTATATAATACCAGAGTTGGCACTATTAGTTGTGCTACCCAAATGTTTATACTACCTGTGAGTTAAACCTTTTTCACTGAGTTCAACGTTTTTTTGAAGACTGTTAATTTGCATGAACTTATTTGGAGAATCGGGCACATTGATGCCCCAAGAACTTTGTTAGTCTCACAATCCATGACCAGCTTCATAACTGTCTTTTCAGGACGACGTGATATTGTATTTTTCATGGGTGTAAATGTTGAAGTGAAGACACCGATATCACCATTACGATGTCCAAACCAACCCGAATTGATGAAATCACAGTTTAAATGAGATATCACAAGTTCTATGTATTTGAGATTTTGATTTTGATTTTTCCAGATTGCGGAGGAGATAGGAAAATAATATGCTCGGAGTATCACTTAGCACTACATACATCTGAGTAAGTTCCTTGAACTTTTCGGCATCTCCGCTCTTGTTGGGATGATTTTTCATGGCGACCATTCTGTACGCTTTCTTTAATTCAGCCTGTGAAGTATCCTCTAGCACTCCCAAGATTTTATAATATCAGGCGCGACCGCTCTTCTTGGAGGTGCAAGCTCCGAACATTTCAATTCCTTTCAACTTCAAATCTAAAATATATATAAAAAAAGAATTGGCTGAAACACTTCAAGAATAAATTTTTCGAGTCTCGGACACCTTCAGGTAGAGTTACAAGAAAAATCGTGGTTCGTTGGCCATAGGTAAATCATAAGAAAATAAATTCTTCATGTAAAGAGAATGATTCAACAAGAAGCCCGCAGCTAGGTTATATACATTAACATTATTGATAAGTTGAAGAGAGTTGAATTTTTTTCCAAACCCATTATGAGCCTGAGCAATTAGATTTTGGTAAAAGTATGATGGTCTTTGTGTGATGAATGGTGTGTTGAATGTAATACGTTGGAGGATATGCAACATTTAGTATATTATGTTAAATGTATTGTATTTTATGCTTGGGTAGTGATACATTTGCTGTTATGAACTAGCTCAAGAAAAAGATAGAAAAGATAGATCCACGCTTTAGAATTCAGCCTCTTCGAGGGGGCAACCTGCTTTACATTACGTAAATGAACAATTCTTGGATGATACAAATAACAAAACCTCCTTTCTATATATAGGTGTCTATGGAGTCACAATATAACCCATCCGACCTAACAATACTAATATAAAGCCACAAAAATAACAATAGAGGGATTCTATGGGGCATAGTAATAAAAATATGGGGACAATAGGGGCTCAATGATATTAATAAGGGATACAACTAGAATAGTAATGGGGTAATCACTAGTATTATAGGGACCTAATATTCCCCTCTCCTTCAAAAAGGTGTTGTCCTCAATGCTTGAGTAGTTCTAGATGCTTCTGTATAAAATTCTCATCCGCCCATGTGGAATCTTCAGTGGATAAGTTCTTCCACTTGATGAGATACTCTGAAATTAATCAATTTCATAGCTGTCAAGTTATTGTTTCTGTGAATCCTTCTGGCTCCAATATAATTTTTCCTTCCTCATCATGTTCTGGAAATATTGTTTGAATTGGGAGCTTGTCGCCTATAACCTTCTTTAAACATGAAACATGGAGAACTGGGTGTACTCAAGACACTGCAGGAAGCTCCAATTTGTATGCCATAGTACCAATATTTTGCAACACCTTGTATGGACCATAATAATTTGGTGATAATTTATTATCCTTCTTAGCTTGCTTGAGGTATATTTGTTTATATGGTTGTAGCCGTAGGAATACCCAATCACCTACATCAAAACTTCTTTCACTGTGATCTTGATCTGCTTGTTGTTTCATTATATTCCATGCCAACACGAGGTTATCCTTTAAGAGTTGGAGGACTTGTTGTTGATGTTCTATGTGATTTTCCACTGCTTGAACCTTAGAATTTTCTCTTAAATATGATGTGATGGATGGTGGCTGATATCCATAAAGTACCATAAATGGGGTCATTTTCGTTGCTGTATGGAAGGAAGTGTTATACCACCATTTAGCTAGAGGCAACCATTTGACCCATTGTGTCTGTTTATCAGATACAAAGCAGCGAAGATATCCTTCCAAACATTTGTTTACTATCTGAGTTTTCCCATCAGATTGAGGATGATAAGATGATCTATGAGCTAACCGAGTACAAAGACAAGAAAATAATTATATCCAAAAATTTCTAGTGAAAATGGGATCTCTTTCACTTACAATAATATTTGGGTTTCCATGTAGCTTTTGAATTGTTTCCATAAATGCAGTAGAAACTGTACTTGCTTTTAATGGATGTGATAATGCACAAAAGTGTGCATACTTGGTAAGTCTATCAACTACCACCACGATGACACTCTTTCCCCCAGAATTGGGTAATCCTGTGATAAAATCCATTGAAACCTCCTCCCAACATTGGCTTGGAATGGATAAAGGTTGTAATAGACCCGGGGTCTTAATTGTTTCAACTTTATTTTGTTGGCAAACCAAACATTCTGCCACAAAATTTTGAATATCCGATTTAAGGCCATCCCAAAAAAATTCCTTCTTAACCTTGGGGTATGTTTTTAAACATCCTGAGTGCCCTCCTAAGGGAGAAGTGTGCAATTCCATAAGAATTTTTTTTTGAGTTGCGAAATGTTACAGAGGTATAAGTGATCTTTGTACCATAATGAATCATTTTGCTAGCTAAATATATCAGATGTACTGGAATCTTGTTGTACGTTTTGAATAAGTTCCCATACTTCTTCATCATTCTTCCATTCATCCCTTGCTTCGTTTATCCAATCTGGTTGGATAATAGAAATGGCGCACAACAATTCTTCCACATCCTCATCCTTTCTTGAGAGTGCATCTGCCACCACATTTTGCTTCCGTTTTTTGTAGATGATTTCAAAGTCATAACCCAACATCTTTGTGACCCACTTTTGTTAATCTTCAGAGGATAATCTTTGTTCTAAAAAGTATTTAAGGCTATCATGATCCATTTTTACCTTGAAGTGTCTTCCCATTAGGTAGGGTTGCCATTTCTTAAGTGCATGTAGTATTGACAACATTTCCTTCTCATAAATAGCTTTGTGTAAAAACGTTCCCTTGATTGGACGACTTTCAAAAGCAATAGGTGTTTCATCTTGCATTAAAACAACACCAATTCCATTTCCTGAAGCATCACATTCGACAATATAGGTTTTTGTGAAGTCTGGTGTAGCTAAGACTAATGCTTGGCACATTGCCTCTTTAATATGTTCAAAGGCCTTTGTTACTTCTGGAGTCCATGCAAATGCATCTTTCTTCAAAAATGTCGTTGGAGGTGCTACTATTCTCCCATAATTCTTAAAAAACTTGTGATAATATCCTGTCAACCCGAGAAATCCTCGCAGATGCTTTATGGATGTGGGGATTTTCCATTCCTTAATGGCTTTAATTTTGCTAGGGTCTACCTTAACTCCTTCATGAGATACAATATGACCCAAATATTCCACCTCTTGTACTCCAAAGAAACATTTGGATCTTTTTGCATATAATTGTTTCTCCTCCAATAGTTGTAGCACCCCGTCAACATGTTCAACATGATCCTTCCAAGACTTTTTGTAGATTAGTATATCATCAAAAAATACTAACACAAATTTTCTAAGGGTTCGAAAATGGAATTCATCAAACCTTGAAATGTAGAAGGTGCATTGGTAAGGCCAAAAGGCATGACCGAAAATTCATAATGACCCTCATGAGTTCTAAATGTTGTTTTCAGAATGTCTTCAGTCTTCATTCTAATTTGATGATATCCTGAACGAAGATCCAACTTGGTGAGGTAAATTGATCCATGCAATTGATCCAGTAATTCATCAATGACAAGAATGTGAAACTTATATTTAATACTAAGCTTGTTGAGTTCCCTATAATCCAGACACATGTGCCATGATCCATCCTTCTTGTGCACCAATACTACTGGAGCAGAGAAAGAACTTTGACTAGGTTGAATTATACCATCATCTAGCATTTCTACAACCATACGTTCAATTTCACTCTTTTGGGCATATGGATATCTTTACGGCTTAATGTTTGGAGGAACACTTCCTGGAATTAGATGAATAGCATGATCATGATAAGGAATAGGTGGGAGACCTTTGGGAGTCTCAAATACCTTGGAATGATTGTCCAAGGCTTTTTGGAGATCCGGAGAAATATATGATTCTAATGTGGAAACATCTAGCGAACATAATTGAGAGATTATACCTCTTTGTTCCTCTTTTAGAAGATTTGTCATACCGTTAGAGCTGATTATCTTTCCAGGTTTCCCTGCAATACCCCTTAATTCAACTTCCTTTCCTTTGGCAAAAAAATTCATGAAAATTTCTTGAAAATTAAAAGCTATTGTACCCAAAGATTGTAGCCATTGGACTCCTAGTACAACATCAGCACCTCCCATTGGAATGGAAAGCATTGGGCTAGTCAATACATATTCTAGCATGGATAACTCGATATTATGGCACTTTCTAGAGAAATTTATCGTTCCTCCATTTGCAATCATCACTTGACACTATGGCACTGGATATAGGAAGCAATTTAATTCTTTTGCTGCCTTACAATGAATAAAATTGTGGGTACTTCCTTAATCAATCAACACTATTACCTTTTTCTTCTTGATTTTTCCTTCTATCTTGATGGTTTGAGGAGTGGTAATTCCAGCCAATGCATTACAAGATATGGTCAGGTTCATTTCTTCTTTATCTAGGCTTTGTTCCTCGAGTATATCCTCTTCCTTTGACCTTTCTTGCTCCTTTTCTTCTTCCTCTTCACAATCTATATAGAATAATTTCTTCTCAGCACACTTATGACCTTTAGTGTATTTGTTATCACAACTGTAACAAAGCCCTTTTGCTATTTTTTCTTCCAATTTTTGTGGTGTCAACCTTATAGGGTGTGGAAGGCTAGGGGTGACAACACTTCCATCTTTATAGTTATGACTCCTATGCTTCTTGGTTGCCATAATTTTTCTTTCCATTTTTCTTGCTAACCTGAATGCCTTCTCTAATGAATCAGGTTCCCAAAGGCGAACGTCATGTTGGATATTATCCTTTAAAGTCCATATGGACACATCAATCCTATGCTCCTCTGGAATATTTTTTACCCTTATGTTCAATTTTTGGAACTCCTCAATATGCTCCTTTATTGAACCCTTTTTTTTAGACTTATTAATTGGCTAAAAAAAGTGTTGCTTTTTGTATCCTCATAATGTGCTGTCAATTCTTCCGTAAAAATTTCCCAAGTGATGATTTGTTTATGAGAGTAAAGCCATTGATACCATTGGAACTGATTTGGTTCCAAATATAAAGTTGCAATACGTACCTTTTGTTTGTTTTGCACATTATTGAGATCGAAAAATTGCTCCATCTGTGATATCCATGTTGCGGGATCCTTGCCATCAAGCTTCCTCATATCGATTTTTGGAATATGGTCGGTCTTCGATCCAACATTAGAGTCTATGAAATCATGATTAATATTTATTTTGTTCTCATCATGAGTTTCCTTTACTACCCTTTCACCATTAGTAAGCATTTCCTGTAGAAACTTTGTTAAATATATCTTCAAATCTGTCTTCAAATTTTCCATGCCTGTCTTCAAATATTCCATGTTTGTCTTCAAATCTATCTTTAGAGCATCCATCTTAGCTTCCACATTAATCATCTTAGCTTCTATGCCTTTCTTTAAACAGTCCATCTTAGCTTCTACACCTTTCTTTAAACCATCCATATTAGCTTCTACCTCTTTCTTTAAACCTTCCATCTTAGATTCTATTCCTTTTTGTGCAAGTGACAGTTGTTGCACTTGGTCTTGTAATTTTGATATATCATGTTGCATTTCTTCCTCTTCTTCATGAGTCAAACTAGAGCTTTCAGGTTTCTAACTAGGTGTTTGTATTTTCTTTCCTCGAGGCATCAATTATTGATAATAATGCTTTACTATGCCCTTTGAATTCCTTCAAACTAATTTTTCAAACCAAGCTTAAGCAAAAATTTAGGAAAAACTACACACGTTTTTTCACTTTGTAGGAGCTTGATATCGAATCTGATGTATCTCTATGATTTCAGATCATCTAGTTCTGAAATTGTGATTTGCAGTAGCCTTCTATGTCCTCTTTCCAATGCCACCTGTCTCATCCAAATTGGATTCTCCAAGAAAGAGTTATGCACAATCTCCCAAGCTGACCTGATTATAGGCCTTTCCTGAAGAGAGAATTTGTATGATGTGCAACAAGTCACTGTTTCAAGCTTTGGCTTTGAAAAATATATACAAGAAACTACATTCCATCCTATTTCTATACCTTCTTACAAAATTTCAATCTGATACTCAGAGAGAAAGTTATGATGATCTTCCCTAGGTCACCTGTTTGGAATGTAATTCAAGATTCCGCAAAAGGACCAAATTCCTTAGATCATATCTCCGCAAATGTATCATGAAAATCTTTAAAATTTGGATCTGAGATTCATAGCGATGTCTTCTCAAATGGGTTTTGCTTTTAGCTTCTGAAACATAGCAAACAAAACGTTATAGTGAAAATTCCATGATGACCTATTTGGAGCAGCGAAACCCTAGAATCCAAAGCTCTGATACCAAATTTTATGACCAGCTCAAGAAAAATATAGAAAAGATAGATCCACGCCTTAGAATTCAGCCTCTTCGAGGGGGAAACCTCCTTTACATTACATAAATGAACAATTCTTGGATGATACAAATGACAGAACTTCCTTTCTATATATAGGAGTCTATGGAGTCATAGTATAACCCAACCGACCTAACAATAATAATATAAAGCCGCAAAAATAAGAATAGAGGGATTTTATGGGGCACAGTAATAGAAATATGGGGACAATAGGGGCGCAACGATATTAATAAGAGATACAGCTACAATAGTAATGGGGTAATCACTAGTATTATAGGGACCTAACATTTGTGTTGAAGAGTTCATTGCTTATATTGATATATTGGTGTCTCTGCTTTGAGGGGCATTCAATTCTTATGTTGAACCATTTAGACATGCGCTTTGAAGATAAAACAATTTATATACGCCTTAGTTTATTTTGAGGGTCTATTCATATATACATGATTTAGACTATTCATACATGATGTTGAGATTCGGTCCATAAAATTAATCTATATGAAAGTGAGACAATTATATCTGCAACATATGCATTGTTAGCTATCCATAAATTCTGTGTGATATATGAGTATTGAGGGCAGATTGGTTTCTTTGAAGAAAGTGGCAAGATCAGAGAATATTGATTCATACCATATTCAAAGAATTTATATGTATGAGCATTCAACTCCTGTTCATGACATGGTGCTATAGTTGTTGAAGTTTTGATAGCCATCATTTCTGCTTTGAAAGTGAAGGAGTATTTGAAGGATCCAAGCAAGTTTGCAGTTGTTGCTACCCCAATGTGGCATTGTATTTAGAACTCATTATAGTTCATTGATTCCTTGATTCCACTGGTGCATAAAGAGTTTGGTGGGCTGATTGTAATCTTTTCTGGAGAAAAGTTTAGTCGGTTATATTGTCAGAACATAATGCTGGTCATGAGTAAACTCTTATTTATATGGATGGCAATTGGTGTTTTTTGGTTGCACAATGATCATTTGCTACAAATTTATAAAGGATACTGTTGTGTACTGTGAATAGGTATTACTTTTCTGCATTGAGTAGTAGTTGTGATCAATTTTTTAAGGTGTAAATTAGATATTGAAGAAAAAATGGCTAGAATTAGTTAAGTATTAGAGTTCCTTAAAACTCTGATATTTTCCACTAATCATGATACATTAAAATTTAGCAAAGTTTCTCACACACACATTCAAGTCTGTCTACGAAATGCACAAGAGAAAATTGATTTTTTGCAGCTCGAATCTCAGCTAGAGCAAGAAGAATTAAAACAGAGGAGTCATTCTGAACATGTTTCTGTTAAGAACATTGAGACTGCAACCCATCAGAAGCAAGTCAATAATGTTACGGTTGGTTCAGATTTAGTACCAAATAAAGTAGCAGTTGTACATGTAGATGCAGAAACTCATTTTGCAATTCCCAAGCCCATCATTAGACCTTGGGAACAACTTATCCACAACAAACAAAGAACTGGTCTTGGATATGAGAAGAACTTGTCCTTTCATATTCCAGACTACTCAAAGCTCATTTGGTTTCAGAGTGCTGGATTCCTTCATGATAGTTCACCTCTAGTTGTTTCAGATTCTTCCCCTCTTCCATAGCAGCAACAACAACAACAAATTGTAAAATGCCAACACTCTGATTGAGTTGGCCATTTGAAAGATCACTATTTTGATCATCATCCATATAAGCACTATCATAAAACCACCCATTCTTCACACAGATGCTTTAGAAACAAACATCCTGCAAGAACAAAGATTCATCTTGGATGGATTGCTTCTTGGAAATGGGCATCAACAACCAAGACGATATTCCAATCAGATGTTACAACTTGTTCTAGAGTATTAAACAGTCTTGCACTTTAGTTTTCTCCATCATATCACCTTGTATCTGACAGGGTGGAAATGATGGTCATCTACAAGCTTATAAGTCACATCAAGTGAGCCTGAGCCACAACTTGCCACATAGTTTCAGTGTTGTAGCTAGACACAAAGATGCCCCTGAGCATGCCTTCAGTTGGTAATCTAGGACACTTCCTCTAGCAGAAGACTTCATCTTCTTTCCAGTTTCGGAAGAATTCCAAGAACAAAATTGAGAACATTTTCTCTAGCAGAAGACTCCAGCTTCTTGCCAGTTTTGGAAGAGTTCTAAGAATTGCATTAAGCATTCTAGAGTTGTTGGTCATCCTTAAACCATCACAGGTTGAGATTTCCCTTTTTAGGTTGAAGTTCTCCCTTTTATGAAGGGTGAGACCTCCCTTTCATGGTTGAAGGTTTCCCTCTTCAAAAAAATAGGAGCACTTCCTCTAGCAGAAGACTTCAGCTTCTTGCCAGTTTTGGAAGAGTTCTGGGAACTGCACTAAGTGTTCTAGAGTTGGTGGTCATCCTTAAACCGCTGCCCTTTATACCAACATTTCAGAGAGCACATTCATCCTAGTGCTGCCATGCATTTTTGCACATTTTGTATTATAGCTCTCTTCTTGGACTCATACATAACCCATCAGATTAAGGGGCGGAATGTTGGACACCTAATCCTCAATGGGTTAGTGTGGAAGCCGAATAGACAAAAGGAAATCCAAGAGACCTTGGGATGTGAAACCCAACAGTTAAACCATGTACTATAAATGTATATTAGTTGTTAATAAAAATGTATTCTCATGTTTTATCTTTCCTATTTGTTGTTGCCCATGTGTGTTTAACAAGATTAAATACCAATTATCTTATTCATTATATGACATGAGAGAGGTATCTACAAAGTTGTGTAAACAAATTGTAAATGAGATGAAACAAAATATTGTAATTATTATTATTTATATTCATATTTTTCATTCTTGTAACTATCTCACTATGTTTTTTTAACTTTGTTTTTATTGACATGTGATATTTTGTTTGGCAGAATTTTGTTGAAAGTTGTCCAATTAGGTTGGGGGGCATTCATTTCATAGAGCATGATATTATGAAATTTGTCAGTAGTTTCTACTCAGTGTTAGAAGAAGATATGGCAAACACGAAAAAAGTAGTAATTGATGATGCTACAAAACTACATCTAAGGGATCAGAAAAAATAGGCCTCTAGTGGATAAATCTAACAAGGGTAGACTAGTTACATTTGAATATGATGAAGTTGAAACTGACAGCGAAGCATATGTTGCCGTTAGTAAAGATGACATTGGAACTGAGAAGAGATGTAAAATACTAAAAGTAACAATGCCCAAGAATAAATCTGTTGCAGTTAATGATGAGAATGTTATGAAGAATAAAAGTAAAGTTGAAAATTTTGAAGTAGTAATTACCAACAATCAAGAACCTAGTGAAACTTCAAAAGAAATCATAGAAATCATTACACCAGGAGCTGATTTAGAGGATGGAATTGTCAAAACAAAAAAATTCCATTCGCCAGAATTTGACAAAGAGAAAATTAAGTGAGGGTGGTCGTACATTTCAGCTTAATGTCAGAAAAATCTATAAGGCAAGTGTAGGACAATGTCAATTTCAAGTCAGAAAGCCACATCATCTGCATGTTCATAATTTGAACATATTAATGAGGTATAATCCATATGCTCATTGGTTAGTTATGTGTGTCTTGTTGATGCAGTTCAAGTTCCCAACAAAGAAGCATTTGATAAGTCAAAATGTTTTGAATACAATTATTATGTGCTTGGGGGGAACTATTTTGTAGAAGCTCAAAGACAATTGATGGAGGAATATCCCAATAACCCACGTTTTGAAACAACAAAATGTATCATTTATGCTAGTTTATCAGATACAAAAGAAAAGTTAGTGGCATGGGATCATAATTTAGATAATGAATATAGGATGTTTATGACTTTCATCCAAAGGGTTAGATTTATTCATAATGAATTTGAAGAAAAATGTGGTGTGGATAGGATAAATGTTACTGTAGATTTCCGAAAGGAATGTTGTATGGAAATAAGCTATCCAATTGAAGAGAAAATCAATTCAAAAGGTGGAAAAGGCGGCAAATTTAGTGATTTATTCAGAGGTGTTGATAACATTATCCAGTGGTCATTTAGGACTGGAGATATATGGGAGTTGATTAATGAGATTTTTAGCATGTGGGAAAACATTGGCATTAAAAGCCAAAAGGTCAAAAAGTCTAAGCCATTGATATGTAGCAGTAGTAAATCAAGTCCTGAAATGAAGCAACTTCCAGAAGATATGACTATCACACCTTGGAGATCAATGCAAGGAGTGAAAGATGAAAAACTTGTCAAAACAATATTATCTCATGTGAGGTCAGGGGAATTGTTATGAAACAAGCTCGAGAAAAGATAGAAAAGATAGATCAACGCCTTAGAATTCAACCTCTTCAAGGGGGCAACCTCCTTTACATTACATAAATGAACAATTCTTAGATGATTGAAATGAAAAAACCTCCTTTCTATATATTGGAGTCTAAGGAGTCACAATATAATCCAGCCGACCTAACAATAATAACATAAAACCACAAAAATAACAATAAAGGGATTCTATGGGGCATAGTAATAACAATATGGGGGCAATAAGGGCACAAAAATATTATTAAGGAGTATAACTACAATAGTAATGGGGTAATCACTAGTATTATAGGGACCCAACATGCCCCTCTCCTTCAAAAAAAGTGTTGTCCTCAACGCTTGAGTAGTTCTGGAAACTTCTGCACAAAATTCTCATCCTCCCATGTGGAATCTTCAGCGATTAAGTTCTTCCACTTGATAAGATACTCTGAAATTGATCGATTTCGTAGCTGTCGAGTTCTTGTTTCTGTGACTTCTTCTGGTTCTAATATAATTTTTCCTTCCTCGTCAAGTTCTAGCAATATTGCTTGAACTGGGAGCTTGTCGCCCATAACCTTCTTTAAACATGAAACATGGAAAACTAGGTGCAATCGAGAAGCTGCAGGAAGCTCCAATTTGTATGCCATAGTGCCAATATTTTGCAACACCTTGTACGGACCATAATACTTTGGTGATAATTTATTATCCTTCTTAGCTTTCTTGAGGGACATCTGCTTATATGGTTGTAGCCGTAGGAATACCCAATCACCTACATCAAAACTTCTTTCATTGCGATGTTGATCTGCTTGTTGTTTCATTCTATTATGTGCCAACACGACGTTATCTTTTAAGAGTTGGAGGACTTGTTGTTGATGTTTGATGTGATGTTCCACTGCCTGAACCTTAGAATTTTCTCTTAAATATGACGTGATGGATGGTGGCTGATACCCATAAAGTGCCATAAATGGGGTCATTTTTGTTGCTGTATGGAAGGAAGTGTTATACCACCATTCAGCCAGAGGCAACCATTTGACCCATTGTGTCTATTTATCAGATACAAAGCAACGAAGATATCCTTCCAAACATTTGTTTACTATCTCAGTTTTCCCATCAGATTGAGGATGATAAGTTGAGCTATGAGCTAAATGAGTACCAAGACAAGAAAATAATTCTTTCCAAAAATTTCCAGTGAAAATGGGAGTTCTGTCACTTACAATGATCTTTGGGTTTCCATGTAGCTTTTGAATTGTTTCCATAAATGCAGTAGAAACTGTACTGACTTTAAATGGATGTGATAATGCACAAAAGTGTGCATACTTGGTAATTCTGTCAACTACCACCATGATGACACTCTTTCCCCCAGAATTGGGTAAACCTGTGATAAAATCCATTGAAACCTCTTCCCAAAGTTGGCTTGGAATGGATAAAGGTTGTAATAGACTCGGTGTCTTAATTGTTTCAACCTTATTTTGTTGGAAAACCAAACATTCCGCCAGAAACTTTTGAATATCTCATTTAAGACCATCCCAAAAAAATTCCTTCTTAACCCTATGGTAATTTTTTAAAAATCCTGAGTGCCCTCCTAAGGGAGAAGTGTGTAATTCTATAAGAATATTTTGTTTTAGCTGGGAATTCCTATAGAGGTATCAATGATCTTTGTACCATAACGAATCATTTTTCCAACTAAATGTATAATATGTACCGGAATCTTGTTGGAACTTTCGAATAAGTGCCCACACTTCTTCGTCATTCTTCCATTCCTCCCTTGCTTCGTTTATCCAATCTGGTTGGATAATAGAAATGGCGCACAACAATGCTTCCACATCCTCATCCTTTCTTGAGAGTGCATCTGCTGCCACATTTTGCTTCCCTTTTTTGTAGATGATTTCAAAGTCATAACCCAACATCTTTGTGACCCACTTTTGTTGCTCTTCAGAGGATAATCTTTGTTCTAAAAAGTATTTAAGGCTATCACGATCCGTTTTTACCTTGAAGTGTTTTCCCATTAGGTAGGGTCTCCATTTCTTAAGTGCATGGAGTATTTCCAACATTTCCTTCTCATAAATAGTTTGCTTAAAAACTTTCACTTGATTGGACGACTTTCAAAAGCAATAGGTCTTTCATCTTGCATTAGAACAACACCAATTCCATTTCATGAAGCATCACATTCCACAATAAAGGTTTTTGTGAAGTCTGGTGTAGCTAAGACCGTGCTTGGCACATTACCTCTTTAAGATGTTCAAAGGACTTTGTTGCTTCCGGAGTCCATGAAAATGCATCTTTCTTCAATAATGTCGTTAGAGGTGCTCCTATTCTCCCATAATTCTTAACAAACTTGCGATAATACCCTGTCAACCCGAGAAATCCTTGCAGATGCTTTATGGATGTGGATATTTTCCATTCCTTAATGGCTTTAATTTTGCTAGGGTCTTCCTTAACTCCTTCATGAGATACAATATGACCCAGATATTCCACCTCCTGGACTCCAAAGAAACATTTGGATCTTTTTGCATATAATTGTTTCTCCTCCAATAGTTGTTGCACCCTGTCAACATGTTCATCATGATCCTTCCAAGACTTTCTTTAGATTAGTATATCATCAAAAAATACTAACAAAAATTTTCTAAGGAATGGTTTGAAGATTGAATTCATCAAACCTTGAAATGTAGAAGGTGCATTGGTAAGGCCAAAAGGCATGACCAAAAATTTATAATGACTCTCATGAGTTCTAACTGTTGTTTTCAGAACGTCTTCAGTCTTCAGTCTTCATTCTGATTTGATGATATCCTGAACCATGATCCAACTTGGTGAAGTAAATTGATCCATGCAATTCATCGAGTAATTCATCAATGACAGGAATGGGGAACTTATCTTTAATAGTGAGCTTTTTGAGCTCCCTATAATCCAGAAACATGCGCCATGATCCATCCTTCGTGTGGACCAATACTACTGGAGCAGAGAAAGAACTTTGACTCGGTTGAATTATACCAGCCTCTACCATTTCTGCAACCATACGTTCAATTTCGCTCTTTTGGACATAGGGATATCTATACTGCCTGATGTTTGGAGGAACACTTCCCGGAATCAGATGAATAGCAGGATCATGATCATGCATAAGTGGGAGATCTTTTGGAGTCTCAAATACCTTGGAATGATTGTCCAAGGCTTTTTGGAGATCTGGAGATAGATGATTCCAATGTGGAAACATCTAGTGAGCATAATTGTGCAATTACACCTCTTTGCTCCTTTTTTAGAAGCTTTGCCATACCATTAGAGCTGATTATCTTACCTGGTTTCCCTTCAATACCCCTTAATTCAACTTCCTTTCCTTCCGTAGAAAATTTGATGAAAAGTTCTTGAAAATTAAAAGCTAGTGTACCCAAGGATTGTAGCCATTGGACTCCTAGTACAACATCAGCACCCCCCATTGGAATGGAAAGCATTGAGCTAGTCAATACATATTCTCCCATGGATAGCTTGATATTATGGCACTTTCTAGAGAAATTTATTGTTCCTCCATTTGCAATCATCACTTGACACTCTGGTGCTAGATATAGGAAGCAATTCAATTCTTTTGCTACCTTACAATGAATAAAATTGTGGGTGCTTCCTGAATAAGTCAACACTATTACCTTTTTCATCTTGATTTGTCCTTGTATCTTGATGGTTTTAGGAGTGGTAATTCCTACCAATGCATTACAAGATATGGTCGGATTTATTTTTTCTTCATCTAGGCTTTGTTCCTGGAGTATATCCTCTTCTTTTGACCTTTCTTGCTCCTTTTCTTCTTCCTCTTCACAATCTATGTAGAATAATTTCTTCTCAGCACACTTATGACCATTAGTGTACTTGCTATCACAACTGTAACAAAGCCCTTTTGTTATTTTTTCTTCCAATTGTTGTGGTGTCAACCTTATTGGTTGTGGAAGACTAGGGGAAACAACACTTCCATCTTTATAGTTGTGAGTGGTATGCTTCCTAGTTGCCATAATTTTGCTTTCCATTTTTCTTGCTAACCTGAATGCCTTCTCTAATGAATCTGATTCCCAAAGGTCAACATCATGTTGGATATTATGCTTTAAAGACCCTATGAACACATCAATCCTATGCTCCTCTGGAATATCTTTTACCCTTATGTTCAATTTTTGGAACTCCTCTATGTGCTCCATTATTGAACCCTTTTGTTTAAGACTTATCAGTTGGCTAAAAAAGGTGTTGCTTTTTGTATCCTCATAATGTGCTATCAATTCTTCCATAAAAATTGCCCAAGTGATAAATTGCTTACGAGAGCAAAGTCATTGATACTATACAAACTGATTTGGTTCCAAATATAAAGTTTCCATACGTACCTTTTGTGTGTTTTGCACATTATTGAGATCGAAGAATTTCTCCATCTGTAATATCCATGTGGCGGGATCCTTGCCATCAAAATTCCTCATATCGATTTTTGGAACATGGTGAGTCTTTGATCCAACATTAGAGTCTATGGAATCATGCTTAACATTTCTTTTGTTCTCATCATGAGTTTCCTTTAGTACCCTTTCACCCTTAGTCACCATTTCTTGTAGCAACGTATTCATATTTATCTTCAATTCTTCCATCTTATCATCCATGCCATCAATTTTAGCATCCATGCCATTCACCTTAACTTCCATGCCATCCATATTAGCTTCTACGGATTTCTTTAAACAGTCCATCTTAGCTTCTACACCTTTCTTTAAGCCATCCATCTTAGCTTCTACATCTTTCTTTAAACCATCCATCTTAGATTCTGTTCCTTTTTGTGCAAGGGATAGTTTTTGCACTTGGTCTTGTAATTTTGATATATCATGTTGCATTTCTTCCTCTTCTTCATGAGTCATTCTAGAGCTTTCAGGTTCCTTAGTAGGTGTTTGCATTTCCTTTCCTTGGGGCATTAGTTACCGATAATAATTCTCTACTATGCCCTTTGAAATCCTTCAAAATAAATTTTCAAAACTATCTTAAGCAAAAACTTAAGAAAATCTACACACCTTTTTTCACTTTGTAGGAGCTCGATATTGCCTCTGAAGTATCTCTGTACTTTCCAATCATCTACTTCTGAATCTCTGATCTGTAGTATCCCTTTCTGTCCTCTTTCCAATGCCACAAGTCTGACCCAAATTGGATTCTCCAAGGAAGAGTTATGTGAAATCTCCCAGAGTGACTTTCTTATAGACTAGTTCAGTAGAGCAAACTTGTACGGCATGCCACAAGTCACTGTTTCGACCTTTGGATCTGAAACATGCATAAAAGAAACTACATTCCATCCTATTTTTGTACCTTCTTATGAAATTTCAATCCGATCCTCAGAGAGAAAGTTATGATGATTTTCCCCAGGTCACCTGTTTTGAATGTAATTCAGGAGTCTGCAAAAAGACCAACTTCCTCAGCGAATATCTCCGAAAATATTGAGCTTCAAGATATGAAATGTGGACCCAAGGTTCAGCACGATTTCTTCTCAAATGGGTTTTTTCTGCGACTTCTGAAACGTCACAGAAAAAATTTATAGCGAAAATTCCACGATGACCTGTTTGAAGCAGTGAAACCCTAGAAATGTTATGAAACCAACTCAAGAAAAGATAGAAAAGATAGATCAACGCCTTAGAATTCGGCCTCTTTGAGGGGGAAACCTCCTTTACATTACGTAAACGAACAATTCTTGGATGATTCAAGTGACAAAACCTCCTTTCTATATATAGCAGTTTAAGGAGTCACAATATAATCCAACCGACCTAACAATAATAACATAAAGCCACAAAAATAACAATAGAGGGATTCTATGGGGCATAGTAATAACAATATGGGGGCAATAGGGGCACAGCAATATTAATAAGGGGTATAACTACAATATTAATGGGGTAATCACTAGTATTATAGGGACCCAACAGGAATTATCATTGGAGGAAATGTCTAAGGAATTTCAAAAGTAAGTTTGTTGAATTAATTTTATTTATTTCTAGATTATAATTTTCTTTTAAATATAACATATTGTTCTTGGTATTATTTGTTATACATATCATTATATTAACTTTTTGTTACTTTATCTATGCAGTCACAAAGCTTACATGAAAATTCAAGAACAAATAGTTAAATCATTGAATGAAGATAGTTGGTATGATGTTGTACACAACTATCCAGATTCAAGTTCTACATCAACATTAAAAGATTTTTATATTGCATTTAAGTGAATGTACTTCCTCTTTCACTTGAAGTGAATGCACTTCCATTGAATTTTGCTGATTTTTTTTTTGATTTTGAAAACCTTGACTATGAAATTGTCCTTTGCATCTTCCTTGTCCTCTATACTTTGTTGAGAAGGCATTTTCCATGTGCTCACTTGAAAAATTCACTTCATCAACTAATAAATATCCGCTTAATTCAGCAATCCTCATTACATTGAGATCCTTAGAAACCATGATAGTCGGGGAAACCATTTCACATTTTGGTACTAGACTCCTTGAGATCTTCTCAATCATCCTTCTTTTTGGAACTTCTTCACCCAATGGCCTCATTTGATTAGCAAGATCTCAAATTTTTGTGATATAATAATTTATTAAGTCATTACTCAACATTTTAGCATTCTCAAACATACTTCTTAATGTTTGTAGTTTAGTGACTACTGCTCCTTCGTATGTGATTTTTAATATAGCGCACACATGATTAGAAGTTTGTGCTACATTAATTCTCAAAAAAATTGATTCATCAACTGCACTACCAATTAAGGAAAATGCTTCATTGTCTTTCTTGATGATCTCCCTTGATTTTTTTTTCCATCAATATCCAATACTTTATATTCATCATTAGAAGGCATATCATAACCATCAATTACCATTTTCCATAGATCTTTATTGATAAATATTGGTTGAATTCTTTTGCTCCAGTAAAAGTAATTCATACTTGTGAGTTCTGGAAGCAATATATTGCTTGGCGCCATTGGAAGGAAATGAACAAGATATCAAGAAAGAATAAGAGAGAACGCCAATTGTCCCACTTCAACTGAGGATGTGAACAACTGTCTTAAAAATTGGGACTCAACCACTACCACCAAAAAGAGATTTTTACTAAAAATTTTAATAAAAGGAATATGTAACTACATAATTCAAGTGAGGGATAAACCCTTTTATAGGTACACAGGTTCCTTTTTTTAAATTAAAAAAAACTCCATTAATGACCTTTTTTATCAAGTTCATTTAATTCCTAGCCTATATAATATTTTTAACAGTAAGGTAAAAACGAATTTCCTCTCCCAAATAATCTTAACACGCATAAATGATTTAGGTGTTCTTTCTTGAATTACTACAATTGTTTTGACCTCAGCTATCTAACTTGAATGGAGTTGTACATGTTCTCATGGCAGTATTTAATATTATATAAAGTTCCATGCAAGTCTCCACACTACGTTGTTGGTCTTCTCATGTTGTTCTTCCATGCTGCAACAACCTCACATAGTACTAGAGAAGTTCATGATCAAAACATGAGAGAAAGAATTACTACTTGACTGAGAGACTCTCCAAGAAAAAACATTTTGAGATGGGGGTCTAGAGTTGTGGCAAGAAAGTAGTCGAGAGAAAAATTTGAGCGAAAGCGCTGGCTGGAGGGGTAAATGAAGGCAATGTATTTGGTTCTTCTATTCACACTACCCACATACATAGGTCTATAATGATTTTCGAGAATGGTCCACTGCACCACAACAAATTTGCACACTCTCCCACACAAGCGGATGCTCTCATTGAAACTCATCCTATAAAAGAATCAATGTATAAATGTATCTCATAATCATCAATGAATCAATGCATGAATGAAACTTACCATATCAATGTAACTCAATGCATCTCATAACCACACAAACAATGCACACAACCTTCACACCTTCAAGCTCCATGCTCAGAAAAATATGAAATCAATAGAAAAATACGTGTTCATGAAATTCCAATCTCACACATCAAAGTTCTCACAGGTTTCACAAATTCTTTTAGCTCAAGCTTTGATACCAAATAAAGACTATTACACCAACAAACTGGAGCAATGCACCAATTTAGCAATAATCAGACAAGATCAAACATTTCCATTGAGAAGGCCAATGTTTAAATACATGTCCTAGAAAAATTGCTCGATTCAGTCCTTTCTTATAATCTCTCCACAAATATCTCAACTAATAATTCTCTATCTCAAATTAAACCTTTGAGACATAACAAATATTTAATAAATAATTCTAAAATATGACAAATGACCATTATTCTAACAAATGCAACTATGCATGGAACCAACTATGAAGCTATTTTTTGTTGTTTTCAGCTAATTTATGAAATTGAAGACTTTCACTCATAACTTTGTTGGATTCTTTCTCTATGAGAGTTTCTTTCACTCTCCCGCATTATATTTTCACTCGATGTACTCTTTTAGTTCCATTGTCCTACCTTCCTTTTCCAAGCAAAACCTTGTAGGGAAATTCTCTAGGTACTCTTGCACATTTCATGGATACTACTTGTTATCGCCTAAAACCACACCTAGGATTATCGTGGAGAAAATATTTAACTCCACTTGGTGTGGCCTTGGGGGAAAGTTTTGAGTTCAACTATTGTCACTCAATCCTCGATTCCTCTGCATAGGCTAACTCCTAAGGAATCCAAGGGTGGTGGACCCTATAAAAATAAACAAGGCTCAACTAATCTATGTTAGATAAGTTAAGTTCTAGGAGTTAAAATTAGTGACCAAGATACATCCACAATGTCAATGCTACCAATGAATTTTAAAGCACCAATTTCATGAGCATAACAATAATCATCTACAAGTAAGATATTTCAATAAATGAATAAGTAGAACAATGCTAATATGTAAAGTACTTGCAAAACAAGTGATCTAAGTAAAAGATGATGAATTTGAAAGTAAAACTTGGAAATAATTTCTCAAGAAATAAATGCCAAAACGTTAAATGATAAGCAAGTACAATAATTCTCAAGATTAAATGCATGAAAATGTAAATGCTTATAAATCGAAGTGCGCTTACTTGAAGAAATAATAAGTGCCCCAACAATAGATAAATCTTGGAAGATAAGGAAAGCAAATGAAATAAAAGCTCAAATACCAATGTTGCAAGATAGATGTAGTGAAAATGTTCTTGGTTTATTTTAACTTAGATGCTACCTAAGGCTAAGTTAGTTGCAATATTGAGCAAGTTGCACTTGAACTTTCTCTTTGGTCCTTATCCTCATTGGTGCCTTGATCTCAAAATAACAAGGCATGGAAGAGGAAGGTTCCACAAGTTACTACTTCACTAGAAAAATTGGAGGTAGATTAATTATTGCAAAAGGAGTGCCAACTATTGAAAGATTAAAATTAATTTGGGGATTTGCTTGAGATGGATAGAAAAATGACTAAACTAAATGTAAAATGATAAGATATCAAGCTAATAAACTAGATTGATACAATAAAGTAAGAAATGAGTATGTGAATTGCAAGTTAAGCTAAACTACATAAATTCAATATTCCTAATGGGAAATTAAGAGTGAATAACATAAAGACATGCTCATGAACAGTACCCAAAAATGGAAAACGTACATAAATGGAAGATACTCATATATTGGCATCAAAATTTGGTTTTATATTAAATTTTGAGCTGAATAAGTACAATATAGTGAGGGAAAGATTAAGCTGGGCTTAATACAACAAACAAGCAAAGCCCCAGATCAAGAAAACATGATCCAAGCACTCAAATATCAGCCCAACTAAGCTTTGTGTAGACCCAATAAATTCGTGCTCCTGTTGCTGGAAGAAAATGATGATATCTACCACTCTTGTGCTCAAAACCTCCTGACAATGTCACTCGTGCCTCTGCACAATGTGCTCAACCAAACCCAGAAAGGAATTTGGCCCAAACCAACCACGTGGAAAACCCACAGAATGATGCAAATTACCAACAACTATTGCTTGGAAAGAGACACTTGTCTGAGCCCTGTAGACTTCTCATAAAATTCTTCCAAATTAATCTTAGCCTCTCCTTAACAAACCTAAAATAACCTAGAATGTGTTTGGTCTAATTTAGAGCTTCGAATTTTGCCCCAATTTCCACTTGCTCCTCCAATAGCTAGGAAATTCATCCCACCTATAGATCTTCCCTCACAACCATGACAAATTGATGCCAAAGGCTAGCAAAAATTCCCTCTGGTAGCCTCCACAAATCCCAACTCTATCCATGCCCCAATTGAGCCTCTCCTCAACTCCCCCGTGTGGCCTAGAATTAGCTTCTGCATAGGCCAACACAATATTTGGAAAGGTGATGTTGCAACAAAAAAAACTCCATTGAATTATACCCAGCCAACACTCTTATTCTTCAACAATTTTGTAGGCTAATTCTCTCCCCATAATCTTGGCAAGATGTTTCTCCGCAACTGTCTCTCCACGTAATACTTATTCCTCTTTTGTGTCCAATATGTTGAGAAAAACCCACAACCTTTCCTGAATAATCACCAGAACAACTCTGCAATATGAAGTGAATCTCCTCCTAGGGATGGCACTCGAAGTCCCCCAAAGATAGGTTGATATTTCTGCTTGGAGATCTCGTGTGCTTAACAACACTTCGTTGACCCATCTAAATATCTTGGGAAAAAAAAAATTAGATGATAAATGAGAAAAAGTCCCCAAAATGAGCCCCTCCACCTCTATTTATCTTGCTGCCCCCTTCTTCCTCCATGTGGGCCCCACAAGTTTAGTTCCCTCTTCTCTCTCTTCCCATTATTCGAACTCTCCTAAGGGGTACGAATTCCCTTTGGAGTGGCCCCCACATTCCACTTGCACTTTGATTTATTTCGTTTTACAATGTTTGGAAGCCTTCTCTTCCCAAAAAGTCAAGTGGGGTCCTTCTAATCCACCTTTCCTATGTCAAAATGCCAAAATATCTCCCAATGGCCAAAATTTCAAGAAATGGAAATTCTTCTTAACCATATTAATTAATTGGGGATATTACAATAAAATAATGGAAAAAGATTGCATAAGAGGAACTAAATGCATAAAATAAGAACTATCCATTTACTTTAGTGTGATTATGTTACTCTACTATAGTTTAGCAAAACAAACGGAATCATTCAAGCACCATAAGGCACACTTCCCCAAATAGGGAAGGGGGCATGCTTAGGGGAAAATCCCCTAACTCCCAAGGAAAGATGTCTTCTTTATTAGATTCCTCTTATAGAATGAGGGATGAAGAGAGATAGAGTTTACAATAGATCCCTTTTAGAAAAGGGATTTGAAGAAGAATTTTGGTGAGATCTTACAACAGTATTCCCTTAAAGGGATCAAATTCTCTCCTCCAAATAGTTGCAAGTTAAAAAAATAAATTTTGAAAGAGTTACAAAAGGTGTATTGGGCAAAACCCAAAGAGTGAATCTTATTTACAAAAAATATATTGGTTTCCTTGGAATATACTTGGTTGAAGAAGGCCCCTTAAATGGGTTTACAAGGAACATATGGTGGTTTTACAATTAACCACGTAAATATGGTCCTTTGGGTGCTTCAAGCTTCAGAAATTTGGCATAACCTACCAATTTTCCTTCTTGCACTATATGGGTCTGCAAAAAAAATTAGCAAACATGCAAGGTGAAAGATTCTAAAATAGACTTTGGACATCCACAATGTTAGTAACAAATCTTGATGGAAATAAAATTACAAGAAAACTCTTGATTAAATAGATGAAATCCCAATCTAGGGCAGCCAAGAGGAGTTGAGTTAAATCAACTTTTCTGGGTTTATTTGTGACTCTTAGGACAACCACAAATGCTAGATATTCAATGAAACCATGGACAATGTTGGAAATAATAGTGATAAAGGGTTCCTTAATTAGTTTTTTAATCAAAGGAACCACAATGTGTTTTTCCTTGAGCATGCACAATTTCCTATGAGTTAGGATCTAATTCCTAAAAGGTATGATGAATTCCTAAAATTTAGGGCAAATTCCTAAAAGTTAGGAGTGGAAGAAGTAGTTGACTAGTGTTAATTAGTGGAAGGCCAAGTCTATTGCCTTCTAGTGAAAGTTATTTTGGGTAAAGGTCGAGTTGATTGAGATAGGCTCCTAAATTATAGGAATGACGAGTTAACACAACTAATGAGCTTTTGTTAATTAGTCCATCAACAGTTCAGTTTTCCTCAAATAGAACTTACTAGTAATAGCCTAATCAAAGTTCTTATAAGGAGGAACAAAGGCACATTTTGATCATTGTCTTATGTGCATGAGTTGGTGAGACAAGGCGGTAGAGAGCACATGTTGGTGCTTGTGTGTTGAGGCTTTTGTGAGTTTGATAGAGAGAAAATAGGGATCAACAATCTTGCAAGGGTTTAAAGCCTAGTTGCAACGCAAGAAAACAAGTTTGATTGTTTTTATTTCTATTCCTATTCCACTAAAAAGTTTAGAAGAGAAATTATGTGTTTATATGAAAAGAAAGTGTTTTTAAGATTTTTCATATTATAAGAATTTCATGGATTTTCTACATGGTATCAGATCATGGATCAAAATAAAGATATCACATAAAAGAGAAAAATCATCATAGTGAAGATTCATATGGTCTGAGGTAGTCACAAGCACTCGAGGAGATAGTTTAGTTGGAGCGAAGGAGAAAGAAGTCTCTTTTGAAGTCTGAACATGGCCGAATTAAGGGAAGATTCGAGGCACTGTAGAGTGAAGATCTGTGCATAGTTTTGCGGAGGATTTCTCAATTACATGGGCTGAGATTTTTTTGTGTGTTCTAGAAGGAGGGTTGAGCCTTGTAGCCTTTGGTTTGGAGTTTTCAATAGGCTTGAATAGGTAACATAACTATCCTATAGTCCAATGCACATAGAAGCCTTGTAGAACGAGGATAACCACAAGTTTCTGATGGAGTTTTGGACCTTGTTTAGGGGAGCTAACGTGGAAAATCACTAGCCCTAACCAGAGAGTCAAAACTTCAAACTTAGATGCATAGGCTGAGTTGATTTGGGGGTAGAAGTAATCATCCAGACCAAAGGTATATTTGTATTCTTCCAAGGTTGATATTTTTGCTAAGTGTTTGAGTCTAGATTTACGAAAGTTTTGGTTGACATCTTAGGTACTGTTTGGAGCGAAGTTAGATGGTGTATTTGGTGCTCTAGGTCTAGCATTTGAGGAGGATATCAAATCTAGTTGGAGTTGCAGAATATTTGGGGCTTAGGGTTGATCCTTAAAGAGAGAAAAGAAGCAACCAAGAGGGCTTAATTTCAACCCTAGTTCACTGTGTAGAGATGGGCTACTACAGTGAGAGTGAGCAACCTCCATTGCTTTAAGACTTATCTTTGCGGGAGCAGTAATGAGGCAAGTAGTGGGCAGGTTGAAGACCATATGAGTTGGAATCCTTGATGGACAAATGAGAAACTAGAGAGCATAGTGTTTGGGCTGAAGTTCAATGATACAAGAGGAGATGCGATCATTGATGGTGGAAGATTATGGACTTGCAGAACATGGTGGGAAAGAACGAGTCTTCAAAGCAGGTTGCACAGAAGAAAGCAAGGAAGGCTTCTAGTTCAAAAAGTGCAGCTAACCCAGTGGAGAACATGATAGTGTTGGAGATAGATCCAGGTCGATGAGGTTCTTCTAGGAACACCTTCGTCGATAAGAGGGAGTGTTGAACAAAGTAGTGAGAAAGGGTTCCTTGATTTGTGCCTTAATCAAGGGAACCACAACGAGTTTTCCTTCAACATGCACAAGTTCCTATGATTTAGGAGCTAATTCCTAAAAAGTATGACAAATTCCTACAATTTAGGGTGATTTCCTAAAAGTTATGAGTGAAAGAAGCATCTGACTAGTGCTAATTAGTAGAAGGTCGAGTTTATTTCCTTCTAGTGCAAGCTATTTTGGGTAAAGATTGATTTGATTAAGTTAGGCTCCTAAATTATAGGACTGATGAGTTAACACAACCTGTGAGGTTTTGTTAACTAGTGAATCAATTGTTCAACTTTCCTCAAATGGAACTTCCCAGTAATAGCCTAATTTAAATGATTATACGAAGGTACGATGTGATCATTGTCTTGTGAACATGAGTTGCTAAGACAAGGAAGTAGAGAGAAGAAGTTGTTGCTTGTGTGTTGTGGCTTTTGTGTTTTTGATAGAGAGCGGCCAAGGGTTAGCAATCTTGCAAAGGTTTCAAGCCTAGTTCAAGGCAGTAAAACAAGTTTGTTTTTAAATTGAAATAGGTTGTATTTGTAAGAGACTCAATTCTCATTTTTTATCAATAATCAAGTAGAGGGTTTTCTCAGTTGGTTTCCATAGAAAAACATTGTGTTTGTATTATGTGATTGTTGTTATTTTTGTTCCTATTTCGCTGCAAAATTTAGTAGAGAAATTCTATGTTTATATGAAAAGAAAGTGTTTTTCAAAGTGTTCATATTAGAAGATCAAAATTTCCTGGATTATCTATAGACAAAGTAAGCTAAGAAAATATTTTGTGAATTGAAAGAAGGAAGAAGAAGTATTGGGCATGCTTGAAATCCCTTCCTTTTGGATCTCTTTTTGGGGTACTTGGGCAACCCTTGAATGTGATGAATTCGTGACTCCTTGGTGTTTGAAGTTGGTTGATCTAGCCAAAAATTTGGTGAACTTCAAAGCCTTTAAGGTAACCTGTGTTATAGCTCATAAAGCTTTCTCACAATCATTATTAAATATTAGGAAATAAATTGCATGTAGGAAGAGATAATTTATGCTATTAACAAGTACATAAAATTGTCTAATCTGATTGCAAAACAATCAAAGAATAAACAAATACTTGCCTATCCTTCCCTTGGGAAACACTACACCTACTTGGCCCCAAATCTACTAAGTGAGAGAAAATGAAATAATTTCAACAAGCATAAATTTACCTCACACCAAGAGAAGGATCACTAAGAACAACATGACATGGATGTCCAAAGCTTTTTTATTATATCATAAAGCAAATTACAAATTGGTAGTCTATCCAAGCTCCAAGCTTCCGACCCTTCTAGAATGATGAGAGTTGTGTTACATTTATAGGAAAAATGGGAGAAGATCACAATAATAAGCAATGCAACAAGTGGCATACGGGTGATCATCCAAAGGAAATTTGAATCCTCCAAGTGGCACTGAGACTGGTGCACGATGTGGCTTCTCTGGCTAGTACTGATCCCTTAATGTTGTACACATTTCTCTTTGTTGAACGGGTGTGTAATGAAGTGGAGATAGGGGGAGAAAAATCCCACTAAACTTGGAACCCCAAAACATGTGTAATAGCCCCAAACAACTATTTGTCTACTCCTACATGGTATTTCCCATGAGGCCAATGTGTTAGCTCTAGACTTTCCAACATACTCTGTGTAGATGGTGTGTAGATCTACTACTGTGGACAAATGGGGATGGAGGGGAGTAAGGTGGGAGTAAACTCGTTCTTACATCTAGTTAACTCTTTCTTATTTTGACACATCACAACAAGAGGGAACTCATCCCCGAAAATGAGGAACTTGACCCCCAAAAGACTGGACTAATATCCTCATTTTGTGGGTTTTTCCCTGCCCTAAGTGACTGTGGAAGAGGGAAATTCGTCCTCGCTTAGGTGGCTACCCAATCAGCTCCTAACTCCTTCTTTCAAGCCAAGTCACTTGACTTATCTTTTTGACTTGGAAAAAACGTATTTGATATGTCCCCATTTATTAATTTGTTTACAATTTTCTTATCTTTTTACCCTTTTTCATGAGGAAATAATTATTTTTTGACCCCCAAAGTCTAGGATAATGTTGGTTCTTTGAGCATGAATTTTTAACACCCACATGCCACCAACATTTCCTAGTGCCACTTATTTAGATTATTACATAGGAAGTTAATTAAAATCCCATCATGCAGTAATTTTTAATTATTTAAAAAATCCTTGAAAGAGTTAGTCAAATTTTGTAAGACTCTGAATATGACCTAGCATGGCAATATAAATTGACCCTAGAGATTATGACACAATCAAGGCTTAGTTATTAAGCCACACTCTAGCTTTGGAATTCTATGGGCGAAAAATTTGACTAGTATCGCTAAAAAGTGAAAATAATTAGTAAGTGAAAAAAACTCTTGAGTGGACTCACTTAGTAACTAGGTCATAAGTCTCTTAAGTTGATTACATAAGTTCATCATGCTAGTGTTCATTTACTACAATTCCGTTGTTGGGTTATGAAATTTGAGAGAAGAAATTGGAAGAAGAGAGAGAAGGGACATAAATTCTTTGTTGGACTTATGATCTTCAAAAAATTTGATGAGTTCCTCGTCCATTAGGCAATTTGGTCTTCGTCTCCTGCTATGTGCATATGAGTAGGCAGCACTACCTACTGTAAACCTATAAACATTGGTTACGATTCCTGGCTTGGTGGGGAAAATGTGTTAGGGATGCAACAAACACAATTAATCGAAGGGTTTCACCCCAACACCTCTTTCATGAAGCTCAAAGCACTAAACTGTTTGAGTTACCCACTGAGCTTTGACATTGACCTACTTCTATGGTCATTTTCTATACATTAATAAAATTACTATCTCTTATCTTGTGCTAGGTGTTAAATCTTTTTGTTTTGAGGTGAGTGATACAAACATAATTCCTCCATTTTATAGTACAACGATCAAGGAAGATTATTAGTTAGAAATATAAATATTGCAGCATGTAGTCACAAACTTAATTCAGGTAAAATACGTTATAAAACACACTAGTATAAAAAGGATTTCTTTCTTACAAATAATGGGCCACATTTCTTATCCTTGTACTCGAGATGGGCATATTGTTAAAATTATTTAATGCACATTGCATAGATGTGTTGGAAGAATTAATGAAGTATTCCATTCACATGAATAACTAGTGGTGAAGCCATTTTCACAATTCTTGTGAGGAACAACTCACGTCTCGTTATATCCTAACCACCTTATCACAATGTTGTCCTAACACACTTTGTACCAACATTATACTTGATTAACATCTTTATCCCGCATGAGTATCCTTGGAACAAGTATGTTTATCGTGGAGCTAGGCAACTGTGACATTGATAAGCATGGAAGGAAAGGAAAGTACATAGTAGAATTTGAACATGATATGGAAAGGAAAGCAATTCATGCAATGAAAGCTTCATTTGAGATGGAAGGAACATGAGTATGACATGAAAGCACCCATGGTGAGCTTACTGAGGGTAGTTGATAAAGAAAATGTGCCAACGATACCCTTAAAGGTCACACAATAGAATGCAAAGTGATTGTTGTTTATCTAAGGCATCCTAAGGAGCTAAAGGTTTGGAAGTAAGTGACATAGACACATATGAAGAGTTAGAGAATCCAAAAAATTTGTTGGGCTATGATAACCATGACGGTAACCATTAACGATGCATGGGATTGTCAATAGAGAATTTTATAGAATAATAGGACTTGGTAGTAGAATATGAGTAGAATGTTGAGGTGTATAATTTAAATATGCACATACACTTAATCATTGGGTGTGCAGCATGATTATTTAGAGGTCTTTGTTTCAGCCAAATGCATATCCCAGGAAGTTTGTACACCCCTCCACGCGGGGGGTGCAGGGGGGACTTGTCCCCCCTACAGGGGTCTAAGGGGGCTAATCTCCCTTGGCTGGGGGATTCACGAGTCAGTGGTCCCCTGGTGGGGTTTTCGGGGGTAGCGTCCCCGAAGCTAAAAACAGATGTAAAATTGCCTTGTAAAAGTATAGTAATTTCTAGTCAAACGGGGTTGTTCATTAGGTAGATGATCTAATGGTAAAAATTATGTTTAGTTTAGGGTTTTTTGCCCTAGAAGGCAACCCATCTCTTTGTATGAGGGCATTGTATTGAGGCTATGTTATAGGTGTGTATTCTCTGAGCGAGAAATAGAGAGGTGAGACTGTGAGAGAAAATAGAGGATACCACAGTAGATCTGTTGTAGGTTGTGTCTCTTCATTTTGCTGGATAATAGAGATGAAGGACTCGTTGTTTGGGGTGGACGTAGCGCAAACTGGGAAAACACATATATCTATGCCTCTTTGGTTTTATGTGTTTTGTGTGTTTATGTTTATGCAATGTTCTATGTGTTCCATTTCTCTGTAATATATAATTTAATAATAATTGGTATGGGAGCCGAAGGTCTATTTGGCTGATAAACTCGCAGGAAAGAAGGGTTCGTCATTCAAGTGGGAGCAATGGCGGAAGATGGTAAGTTTAGGGTCGAGAAATTTAACGGCCAAAACTTCTCGCTGTGGAAGATGTAGATGGGAGATTATCTGTATCAGAAAGATCTGTACCTACCACTGGGTGGAAAGACAAAGATGCCGATAGGTATGACAAATGGAGAATGGAACCTTCTTGAAAGAAAGGCACTTGAAATAGTACAGTTGTGCGTCCCAGTGTCGGTCGCCTTCAACATTTTGAAGGAAACAATGACAGAGGGTTTGATTAACGCGTTGGCGAAACTATATGAAAAACCCTTGGCCTCAAACTAGGTATTTCTTATGAAACGGTTATTTAATATGAAGTTGTCAGAAGCTGGATCTGTTGTAGACCATTTAAATGATTTTAATATTCTTACAAGTCAATTAAATTTTGTAAGGTCAAACTTTGATGATGGAGTTAGAGCTCTGTTATTCTTGTGCTCATTGCCAGAAAGTTGGAATGCTTTAGTAATGGACATTAGTAACTCTGTTTTTGGATCTAGTACTTTAAAGTTTGATGATGTTGTCGGTGCTATCCTTAGCAAGGAAATGTGACGAAAAAGCTCCGGTGAGACATCGAGTAATGCTTTGAGTGCAGAGTCTAGGGTAAGAAAAATTGAAAGAGGAACGAGCTCAGGATATCCTAGTAAATCAAGGAAAGGCAAATCCAAGTCCAGATCGGGGATAATGTGCTGGAAATGCGGAAAGAAAGGACACCTAAAGAAAGACTATAGATCTTAGAAGGGAAAAGAAGGAGATGCACAACAAGAAAACAATCATGAAGAAAATGTGACAGGTGAGGTGTTACAAGATGCTTTGATTCTTTCTTTCAAAAATATTACTGATTCCCGGGTGTTAGATTCAGGGGCCTCATTCCATGCCACACCTGATAAGAAATATTTTCATGACTATGTTCAAGGAGATTTTGGACAAGTCTGTTTGGGTGATGACAAACCGTGTAAAATTGTTGGAATGGGTAAGGTTCTTGTAAAATAGCAGAATGGAAACTAATGGCTACTAAAGGAGGTAAGGCATGTTCAAGATCCGAAGAAAAATCTAATTTGAATAAGGCAGTTAGCCGGTGAAGGTTGTGGGACAACTTTCAAAGATAAAGCTTGGAAGGTCACCATAGGACCCTTGGTAATAGAAAAAGGCGAAAAGGTTGGTACATTATATTTATGCAATGGTATTTCTAACTCTCTTAATGCTTTAATTCCCAAAGGAGCAGATGTAGCATTCTGGCATCATAGGCTCGAACACATGAGTGAAAAGGGGATGAAGATTCTTCACTCAAGGAATTTGTTGCCAGGTTTGAAGAATGTTGATTTGGACTTTTGTGGGAATTGCATTTATGGAAAATAGAAGAGATTCAGATTTCTCAGAGTTGGAAAAGAAGAGAAGAGTGAAAAATTAGAGCTTGTGCATACAGATGTATGGGGACCTGCTCAGGTATCATCTCTCAGTGGCTCTTGTTATTATGTTACTTTTATTGATGGTGCAATGAGAAAAACATGGATTTATTGTGTTAATAATAAATCTAATATATTTGATACTTTCAAGAAATTGAAAGCTTTGGTTGAGATTGAGACATGAAATAAATTGAAGTGTCTTAGATCAGACAATGGAGGTGAATATTGCAACAAAGAGTTTGATAGGTACTATTCAGAGCATGGAATTTGTAGAGAGAAGACAGTTCCAAGAACACCATAATAAAATGGTGTGTCAGATGAAGAGAACAAACACGGAGCGTGCAAGGTGCATGAGATTGCATGCAAGATTGCCTTCACAATTTTGGGCAGATGCTGTATATATTGATGTTTATCTAATAAATAGAGGGCCTTCAAGTTCCTTGGATGGTGGTGTTCTAGAGGAAGCATGGATAGGTAAACAGGTAAACTACTCTTCTTTAAAGCCTTTTGGTTGTGAGTCCTTTGTCCATATTAATAAAGAAAATAGAACAAAGCTCGAGGCAAAGTCAAAGAAATGTACCTTTATTGAATATGTGTTAATGATTTTGGTTGTCGCTTATATGATTACGAAAATAAAAAAATCATTAGGAGAAGAGATGTAATATTCAATGAAAGGGTCTTGTATAAGAATCAATTGCAAGAAAAGAAACAGGAAAAAGAAAACAAGGAAGACGCAGTTCTTGATGAAATCACTGAAAAAGTAAAGGTGCCTAAAAATAATAATAATCAACAACCACAACAGCAACAACCACCACAATAGAAACGGGCACCCCAAACACATGAAAGTGGTGTTAGAAGATCTACTCAGATAATTATACCCCCTGAACGATGCTCTCCTTCATCATATTATTTATTGTTGAATGATTCTGGTGAACCCGAATGTTATGAAGAAGTAATGTAGGTTGAAAGAAGGAAGAAGTGAGAGGTAGCCATGGAAGAATAGATGGAATCATTAATGCATAACTAGACTTGGGACTTAGTAAAGTTGCCTGTAGGAAAAACTACATTGAAGAATAAATGGGTTAATAGGTTGAAGGAAGAACATGGAGGGAAATAAAGGTACAAAGCTAGACTTGTGGTGAAGGGGTTTGCATAGAAGAAAGGTATTGATTTTGATGAAATATTTTCTCCTGCTATTAAAATGACTTCAATCAAAACCATTTTAAGTCTAGTAGTAGTTGAAGATTTGCATCTTGAGTAGTTAGATGTAAAGACAACCTTTCTCCATGGGGATTTGGAGGAAGAGATATATATGCAACAGCCACAAGGATATGATGTAAAAGGGAAGGAGAAACTAGTATGTAGGTTGAAGAAGAGCTTGTGTGGTTTAAAATAGGATCCAAGGCAATGGTATCTAAAATTTGACAAGTTTATGTCTGAAAAAGGTTATACTAGATGCCACTCTAATCATTGTGTTTATCTGAAAAAAGGAAAATGATGGCAGCTATATTATATTGTTATTGTATGTAGATGACATGCTTGTTGTAGGGTCTAACATGTAGGAAATAGATGTTCTCAAAAGAAAATTGGCAAATTAATTTGCAATGAAGGATTTGGGAGCTGCAAAACAAATCGTTGGTATGAGAATAACTAGATACAGGAAAAATCACAAATTAACATTGTCATAGAATGAGTACATACAAAAGGTGTTGAAAATATTTAATATGCATAATGCAAAACCAATTAGTACACCTTTTTCTAGCCATTTCAAACTTAGTAAGGAAATATGCCCAAAGACCCAAGAAGACATGGATTATATGTCTAAAGTTCCGTATGCATCAATACTTGGAAGCTTAATGTATGCAATGGTCTACACAAGGCCTGATATTGCACATGCAGTGGGAGTTGTAAGCAGGCACATGAACAATGCAGGAAAGGAGCATTGGATGGTAGTGAAATGGATTCTCAGATATTTGAAGGGTACCACAAATCAAACATTATGATTTGGTGGTTCAGACATTTCTCTACAGGGATATGTTGATGTAGATATGGTAGGTGAAAGAGATAATAGGAGGAGAACTACAAGATGTGTATTTACTATAGGAGGAACAACTGTCAGTTGGGTTTCAAAAATCCAAAGTGTTGTTGCACTTTCAACAATAGAAGTAGAGTATGTTGTTGCTACAGAGGCTAGTAAAGAAATGATTTGGTTACAAAGGTTTATGGGTGAATTGGGTAAGAAGCATGATATGGGCACATTACATAGTGATAGCTAAAGTTTCATTCATATTTCAAAGAACTCAGCATTTCATTCCAAGACTAAGCACATACAACTCAAGTACCATTTGATACGATCAGTGTTGGAAGATGGAGATTTGAAGCTGCAAAAGATACACACCAGCCAGAATCCTGCAGATATGCTAACAAAGGTTGTAACCAGGGAGAAACTGAGAATATGGTCATTTTCAATTGGTCTTCAAGGATGACGATGAAGATGAGAAATAACTAGGTCCAAAGAGGAGTCATTGTCCAACAAATCAAGCAGCGATGGAGTTACTACAATCGTTCTCCAACTGGGAGATTTTTGGGGGTGGAGCATGATTATTTAGAGGTATTTGTTTCATCCGGATGTATACCCCAGGAAGTTTGTACACCCCTTGACGTCGGTTATGGGGAGGACTTGTCCCCCCCTTGACTGGGGGGTCTAGGGCCCAGCGGTCCCTCGGTGGGGGTTTCGTTGGCAGTGCACCCGAAGCTAAAAACATATGTAAAATTACCTTGTAAAAGTATAATAATTTCTAGTCAATCTGGGCCGTTGAGGCGGATGATCTGATGGTAGAGCTTATGTTTAGTTTAGGGTTTTTTGCCCTAAAAGTCAACCCATCTCTTTGTATGACAACATTGTATTGAGGCTGTGTAATAGGTGTGTATTCTCTAAGTGAGAAATAGAGAGGTGAGACTATGAGAGAAAACAGAGGATATTACAACGGATCTGCTGTAGGTTGTGTCTGTTCATTTTGTTGGATAATAGAAAGGAAGGACTGGCTGTTTAAGGTGGATGTAGTCTAAACTGGGTGAACCATGTATATCTATGTCTTTCTAGATTTATGTGTTTATATTTATGCAATATTCTATGTGTTCCATTGCTTTGTAATATATAATTCACTAAAATTTATACACTTTGTTCATTAAGTAATGAGAATTAATAGACACATTCCTTTATGGCTATGTGATTTGGTTTCCACATTGTCCGAGTAATTATAGCCCATTTATGTTCCTATAGCAAATATAATGTCTTATTTTTGTGTTGTAGATCATTTTGCTTAATGTGCGAAGGGAGAGAATATTGACTATGTTGGGCCCATTGCGCCCTTCATTATGCCACTTGATAACTTTAGACTAATGGCTAGCGATGCTTTTCCCTCTTCATTGGGGAGACTTTTAGCCACAGATCTCTATTCTTACATGCCATGCCCCGCCGTGGGATGACCAAGATGATCACTTCATAATTTCATGTGGATTCATTAGATCAAAACCATTAGCAATGGACAAAAGTTCAGGGTGCATTGAACAATAAAAGGATCAGATATCAAGTCTCTTCTTAGCGTCCCCCTTTGAGAGATCAACTTTTATCCTTGAGACCTATTAGAAAATCATAAAGGCAGAAATATTTTCTTATCTTGATAATTACTTGTGATATCATATTATTCTGATTATATTCTTTTATGTCTTTTAATCATCTTATCATCATGCAACTACCAAAGCATAAATGCATGAAGATCAAAACAACAAGGACACAAGATGTAGGCTCTCAGCTAGGGAAAAACCCCTATCTTAGTGGGAAACCCAAAAATTCTCTTCTCTTCTTCAACAGCCAAATCAAATGAGACAACTAAGACCCCTTGACCAAGTCAAATACCTCTTTCAATCTACCAAGTAATCCTCCCAAGAGGATTAGTCACACTGTTGTAGGGAAAAGTATCCGACTCGGATGACCCTAACCCACTCTAAGGGTGACAGTTCCTTAGCAACAACTGTAAAACAAACTACTGAAGGTTTACTTCTTTATGAAAGCAAGAGAGAATGGAGAAAGCACTAACCGTTGCCTTGCACTTAATGTCGAATCCAAACTCTCCTTTTTAGCCGCTTGCTCCTAGCTCTTTGTCCTTCTGCTCGCCCAGCTACAATGAGATCCTGCAAAAACAACAAAGAAGGAAACTACAAGAGGCATGCAATCATAACTGGTTCATGGATTAGTGTAAACAAAACATGCAATCATCACAATATATAATTGAAACAAGAGCACATAGAAGAACCTCAATAGCTTTTATTAATGAAGAAATAAAGGTTCTGAGAGGATTACAACCATTGCAGGCTCCAACCCAGCAACACCTCCCAGCAGAAAGAATTGCTCTTCTTCACCTCTCTCAAACAATCACCCAATGATTCAAGAATGAAACCAACAACATATCATTACTTTGCACAAAATTCCAGCCCCCTGAGCTCATAGGAGAGAGCTCAATATATAGATGAATTGAGAAGGGATGAGTCAGCTTGCAACTGATGTGTAGCTGCCTTGTGTCCTCTCTCTCTTCAGTTAATCTTTAGTTGATCTTCAGTTCTTGAGTCCACTTGGTGAACCTTGCTTCCACTTGGAGAAACAAAGCCCCTGACTCATCACAAGGTGAAATACCTGATCCAAGTGTCATTTTTGGAAGATTCCAAAGCAATGACTCACTGTGCCACATGTCCAAACTCGCCCAACGCAGGTGGGCTTTGTTCTACCTGATTTGCAACGCAGGTACACCATGGAGCAGTTGTGTTTCAGCGTAGAAGCCTAGTGGAGCACCTGCTTTGATTTCAGGATTGCTTGTTTTTGAGTGTTTTCAGGTGGAGAACTGATCTGAGAGCTGTTGGTTTGCTGACCTTGTTCCTCTAGGGGTAGGAACATCATGTTTAGGGAACTTTGGATCCCTTGGATTATTGACAATTCATGCTTGTTGCTGTAAGGCACAAAATTGTCTATAACAGATGCCCCCTAAAGTATGAGGTCGTTTATCGGGTGAAATGCTTTATTGAGAGGATCTGAAGTTCATTCAATCTGCTGAGAAGTGTCCTGTAATAAGATACAATACAATACATTATTTTTCATACATTTTTCATGATCTAGCTAAGGCGGGCATTCCCATGCTCAGCTTTATAAATACATTTTGGTACATAGAACAGACGATCGTCTGATTGTAGACTGATAATTCTCTGCCGAATTTATCATCCCTTGAAAAGGATGATCATCTGCTGTAATGATGTACATATCAAATGTCTTTATGTCCTGAATATATATCGCAGCCCGGATGGATGAAACTAGATCCGGGGTCTTCAATCTCTTCCGATCTTCACTCGATGTACAAGTCGATCCATGTGAGAATTTCTTGAAGTCGAACATGGAAAGACATTGCCTGATTACCGGTCAATGATGTAAACCGTTAACAAGCGCGAGAGGAATCACCGATAAGGATGATGACCCTCAAGGTACGGCAGTACAATCTACATGGTGGGAATAAAGGACTTGGTGTCGACCACCATGCAAAATCTTCTGGTCGGAGGTCATTGATGTATACCTGTCGCCGGAAGTGAGAAACTTGCCATTGAGGCATGCAAGCTTCAAAGTACTGAGGGGGGTGTTCCTAGATCAACTCCTTGGATAATGAGATGATGTTGACAAGGAGCGATCCATCAAAGGAGGGCCTTAATGAATCCCACATCAGTGACACGGAACGGAGCTAGTGATTATGATGAGGTGAAAACAAACTGTGATGTATGATTCAGGGTGGCGGTCATGAAGTGGATGAAGGATAATGTATGGCAGTGGGTGGAACACGGTTGACTCTTTACAGAACCACATCTCTTGAACATATAACGACACTGATGTGATGGATTGGTAGCATTACCCCAATTGTGGATGGTGTGGCGAGGACCATGATTCTGCGACCGGTGAATGAAACAACCCAACCCGATGCGGTACGGAGGACAAAGTGTCATGTTCAAGAGCGACTTGCTACCATTAATGCTGTGAGGTTCTCCCAATTTTTCCCCAGTCATTGCTGACCAGTACCTCTTTATTTTTGTCAAGCTTGAGGAGGATAACATATGCTTGTTCTATAACCTGCCCTTCGGGCAAGCCCATCGCTATGTTTTAACGAGCCTAGCGATAGGGAAACTCGTTCTCGTCTAAAGACAAGTTTGTCGCTATTTAATCATTTTAACGAGTCTAACGACAAAGAAAACTCGGTCCTTTTCATTTTTAGAGAGTCTGAAAAGGTACGAAAATTTAACTCTAAAATTCCTTTTTCGTCATCTAATCCCTTAAGTCCGAAAAAGTTTAAAACAATACAGAAGGGATGAATTTTCGGTTGCTTTAACGAGCCGAACAAAACAAGTGCTCGATCTTTTTGTGCAATAATCCCTCAGGTACAAAAAGATTAAAATCTAGAGGAGGGATAGCTTTCTGGTCGCTTTAACGAGCTGGAAGGCCAAACTCGGCAAACTTTTCATATTTTACGAGTCAGTGAAAAGAGCTCAAAGAAGACTCGTCTTTTGAGGAACGAGTGATGAACAGGGATAGCAGCAGATTCCAGGTACAGGTTGGAATTCTCCAATCACGGCAGTGTCACAAGGATGGCTAAGTGAAATCACTCTTCGCAGCTGTTCCTCAAAATGGGTAAACAAACATATGGAGGTGAACGATTGGCCAAATGAACGGATGGAGGTGATGGCATATAAACACGACCAAGGGCTTTTAATATGGCTTTCAAAGGTTACATTTCTCGAGGTTGTTTACCGGTTCATTTTTTCTGTATGAGCTTGAACTGCTAGGGAAAGATTGCTCACAAATTATGTTTATTTTTTAACGAGCATGAACTCTACACAAAAACTGCTCGATTATACCAGTCTTAATACAAGGAATGCCTTAGGTGAGGTAATCTTATTTAAGGAGCGATACCTCACTAATTACTCCAATTTGGCAGGTTTTAACTTTTGCCCTTCATCCTTTCTTTATGCAAGCTGGAAACGGCTAATCCTACGAGTTTAACGGGTTAGACCTACAGGTTTAAAGGGAGGACCTAAAAATTTAAAAAAATAAATAGTCGTCCCGTGCTTGCACTCCAAAAGGTTTGCATGCCCCCAGGTATGAAGTATAATTTCGAGATTCTGCCATCTCTTACTTATTATCCGAAAAATGGTTTTGTTTGCTGCCACAAACTAAACTCTCTTTTCGGCGATGTCTATCATTAGGTTTCTAAGGATGGTGACTACTTGTTGCAGCAATTTCATCTCTTTCTTTGAAGACTGCCCCTACTTATCCTTCAAAACAACTTGTTTTAATGGGTGAGGCTTGACATTCAAAGATGGTGGCTTCTTGCTGCCACAAATAGACCCCCTCCTTAGGAGAGCCCACTTCTTTAGACAAAGGGAGCAATTGCTTCGCTCACATAACTTTGACAAAAGAATTTTATCCTAGAACAACCCTCTCTTCCACTGCCGGACGGGGTACGGACTAGTCCATTCTTCTGCGGAAATTAACTTTATACCCAAGGTTTTCTCTGCCCAAGGCAGGCCAGGGTGCATGCCCCCTGGGTCCCAGTTATTTCTTTCCGAATTACTCGCATTCATTGGGAAGTAGAACCGGGGGCGGTGGCATTCCTTGAGCGAATAAACCGTTAAGGGATGGTATTTGACTATTTGCAATGCGTGATCCTGGAAATGAAAGTTGGTCTACGAGCTGGACCATTCTTCCTTCGTGCGGAAAACACATGACTCTAAAGAGCGAGGACACTATTGCCTCCATGCAATATATATAGTATCGTCCAAGGAGTAAGTTATATGCCAAGGGTCCCTGGACGACCATGATGTTCATGCGAACTATCTTCCCTTTCAATGTAAGCGGAACATTGGGGAGAATCCCTAACGGGTGGCTGGTTCCTTTATCAAAACCTGATAGATTTCTCATCTCAGGTAAAAGCACCGGGCAACCCAGTGCTTTCCAAGCAACAGAGGAAAGGATACTCACAGATGCCCCTTCATCAATGATAGTTCCAGCCATCACCATTCTATAGATTTGGACTATGATTCTGAATGGGATACTAGCTGGTAACCGGGGTCTGCCTAGTTGATTCCAATCAAAGGATACAACTAGGTTGCTTGGTGGTGGGACCGAATATACGGCCGGATACGACCCTGACGATGTTCCTTCCTGCGATAAAGGAATGGGCGCATTGCCCTGATGCTCATCAAAGTCTGTGTTGATGAAAAGAATATGGACGATGTCATCCTTATCCTCTTCAGTGAGGGTTTCATTTGAAGATGGGTCTTCAATGACGGAGTCATTGGACGATGAAACCTCTGAAGGAAGAACCGGGTCAACTGCCGTTTCGACCTTTAGACTTTCGTCTGGTCTGGATTCAGTAGGTTCATTCTCAATGACCGACACTTCAGCTGACCACTTGGGCGGGTCAGCAGGATTTTCAACTATCGAGGGATTAGGCGCGAGTTTTTGGTATCCAGGAGGAAGTCGCAACGGTGAAACCGGGCGATCTTCCAAAACTCTCTTTGCCTCATCTAAGAATGGACATTTTTGGATGGCATGCTCGCCTTCACACAATATACAGGGTGATCTTGGTCTCCCTCTTCGTCCTTCACTCTCGCTAGTTGACGGACTGCAATCAACATGACTACCAGAGGTTGATGCTACCGGATTGTGCAATCTTGGGGACCAGTCCCTTAGTATCCGGGGAATACAAGGACAATCACGATGGAAGTGGGCCCCTTTGCAAATGACACATGGCGATTTAGGCCCGGTCGGTGCAGTGTGTGGGTTTTTGTCAGCTGTCTTTTGCTTGCCCCCAGTCGCCTTCGCCATAGGCTCCTTCTGCTTCTTTTCTCTCTTCTTCCTTTCCTTCTTCTCCATGGGAGGCTGACTTTTGCCAGCTCTACCTTGCGAAGATGAAGGATCAGAGGAAGTATTGTAAGAAGTGGAAGGCTGGTGGGTAGTTCTAGACTGGTCTGACTGTTGATTCGGCTGCTCAGGATTAGTGGCGATCTGGACTACATTAGTTGAAAAGAGCCATACAGGTAGGCCGATTGTCAATCCTGGAAGTGACAATGTTGCCATATGAGGCGCACCAACATCTCCCCAAGAGGAGAAGGGATTTGGACTTCCGCCAAGGTTGCCTCCTTGGTTGGTGGGCTCCATACTTTTCAACTGAAAGATCAACGTGGGAATAACAGGTGATTATGTTCCGCTTAAAATAAATTTTATTAACGACGCTTTTAGACACAAACTTGCTTTTTCATGTTTTAAGAGTCGAGAAAAATCTAAAGATGACTCTAGTCGCCTTCGATGTTTTAACGAGCCCGAAGTGACAAATGCTCGGATGGACTTTTTCAGTTATAGAGTTTGAAAAAGGCCAAAAGAAACTTCTCTGGAGTTCTAGGCAGAGGGTGTGCCAAACTTTTCGCGAAACCATAGAATACGTTTTACGGTACGGGTGGTCGATCTTCGTGAATGCTGTGTTCACTGCATTGCGATCAGTAGGGCGGTCGACACGGCTTCCTATGGATAAAGGATAATTGCCTATAGGGGTCTCCCAATATATACTCGACGGTACGTGGGAGCACAAGTCCGTATTAGTGCCACCAACTCTCAGGAGGAATCACCCACCTTCGTAGAGATCGACAGTCACTATGTTTAACGACGCCGGAACACGTCTCTACCTAGACCTCTATGTGTTTGCGTTATGTTACAAATCGTTGTTATGTAAATTGGATTTATTTTAATGTTGATCTTGCTTATCAGTTTGCCTTTAAGGATTACCACGAGATGTATATAACAAATTCCTGAATGCAGTCTAAGATGAGAAGCAAACTTTTCAATCTTTCAATTTTGAAAACCTTAACTACTGAGGGAAAAGAAAGGCAAATCTTTTCACACAGATCATAGAGCACACACTAAAATGCAAATTTTCCTAAATCGTCAAGCACACAGTCAAATGCAAAATGCACAATGCATGTATTTTCTTTTCCCTTTCTTAATGTGGATGGATACAAAAAGAAAGTGGTTATATAACTTTGATTTCGATTTAAAGCGAAAGTAAACAAGTTTGTCCAAAATCAAAAGACACCTTAAGATTCACTTGCTTAATCACTGGAAATACATGAAATCAAACCAAACTAACGAAAGTAAAATGACTAATCAGCTATGGAAAGCAAACAAGCTAACTCTTTAGACCAGCAAAACGCCTAACACAGGTTCAGATCTAAGAGGCCAAAAGCATGACTAGTTTACTTTTCGTTATGGGAAATTGTAAATGAGTAAGAAATACAAAGAACAAGTACAATTTCGTTATATAACAAAGGTTGAATGATGGCAAGTAATATTGGTTTCAAAACAGGGCACAAGACTGACACCTAGCAGCAAAACTAAGTGAAAACAGGCAAGAGAAAGGAGGAAACCCCAAATGCACTAAGCAAATTTGGGCCAACGCAGGCTCTGCACAACCAAACTGGCTCTCAGCGCAGGTAGCTAGTTCGGGACCTGCGTTGCAAAGCAAGTAGCCTGTGTACTACCTGCTTTGGAAAACGAGAATTGCGTTTTCATAGTTTTCGGGTCATAATTTTCTCAAAAATGCACGGTTTTTGCTCAAATCAGAAGCATTCAGTCAAGCACACTCAAAGGGATGATTTAGAAGGTGCAAAGCTATCACTAAGAGCTTACAAAGATCCTTGTAGATCAGCTCTTCAAATCATGAATCTGCTCAGAAAATGAGCAAGAGTAGCTGCCCTCTACTTCGCTTTTGATATAGTCAAAAGCTTTTCGATTTGGTACTCTTTTCTTCAGGAAATGAATAGCAAAATACTACAAACACAATCAAACGGATACGATCCCCAGCGGAGTCGCCAGTTTGTTGTAGGGAAAAGTATCCGACTCGGATGACCCTAACCCACTCTAAGGGTGACAGTTCCTTAGCAACAACTGTAAAACAAACTACTGAAGGTTTACTTCTTTATGAAAGCAAGAGATAATGGAGAAAGCACTAACCGTTGCCTTGCGCTTAATGTCGAATCCAAACTCTCCTTTTTAGCCGCTTGCTCCTAGCTCTTTTTCCTTCTGCTCGCCCAGCTACAATGAGATCCTGCAAAAACAACAAAGAAGGAAACTACAAGAGGCATGCAATCATAACTGGTTCATGGATTAGTGTAAACCAAACATGCAATCATCACAATATATAATTGAAACAAGAGCACATAGAAGAACCTCAATAGCTTTTATTAATGAAGAAATAAAGGTTCTGAGAGGATTACAACCATTGCAGGCTCCAACCCAGCAACACCTCCCAGCAGAAAGAATTGCTCTTCTTCACCTCTCTCAAACAATCACCCAGTGATTCAAGAATGAAACCAACAGCATATCATTACTTTGCACAAAATTCCAGCCCCCTGAGCTCATAGGAGAGAGCTCAATATATAGATGAATTGAGAAGGGATGAGTCAGCTTGCAACTGATGTGTAGCTGCCTTGTGTCCTCTCTCTCTTCAGTTAATCTTTAGTTGATCTTCAGTTCTTGAGTCCACTTGGTGAACCTTGCTTCCACTTGGAGAAACAAAGCCCCTGACTCATCACAAGGCGAAATACCTGATCCAAGTGTCATTTTTGGAAGATTCCAAAGCAATGACTCACTGTGCCACATGTCCAAACTCGCCCAACGCAAGTGGGCTTTGTTCTACCTGCTTTGCAATGCAGGTACACCATGGAGCAGTTGTGTTTTAGCGCAGAAGCCTAGTGGAGCACCTGCTTTGATTTCAGGATTGCTTGTTTTTGAGTGTTTTCAGGTGGAGAACTGATCTGAGAGCTGTTGGTTTGCTGACCTTGTTCCTCTAGGGGTAGGAACATCATGTTTAGGGAACTTTGGATCCCTTGGATTATTGACAATTCATGCTTGTTGCTGTAAGGCACAAAATTGTCTATAACACACACTCTAGCCAATTTCTTCAAAAGTGAACGCAAGCTCTTCAAAATAAGCCAACAAGGATCTTGACCCTCTCTGCAACTTTAAAATTTAGCTTGCACCTTTGGCCCTGAAATTTCATTCTTCTATCTCAGATTTCTTCACACATGTGGTAGAATAAGGGAAGATTTTTGGTCCCTCTCTTCTTTTCTTCGACCCTTTCCTTCTTGCAATTTTAACACCTCCCTTTCTAGGCCCTTCACATTTCTTTCTTTACCTAGAAATTGGATATCGAATCTCTTTCTTGGATGGCCTCGCAATAGGTTGAATGCACAACTATGTATAGTGGTTGAAGTTCCTTAATGAGGTTGACATGAGGAGCGGGCATGCAGACTTGGCGGAGGAGTCTTACATGACCAAATTACATGAAATCATTTTTCTTTCTTTGACATAATAAGCCCAAGAATGATCTTTTGCATGATGACTATGACAATGACTCATGCCTCAACCATAGAAGCTCCCAATGGGTACCTTGACTTAGAAACATAATAAATAGAGAATGAAACCCATGCTTATAAAAAAATCATATCTTCATTTGTACATGTCAGAATCGGATGATCTTTAGATCAATACTACACCTCTTGGAGAGAGGAACGCAAGAAAAATATCAGTTGTCACGAATAAGATGACTTGACTCATGACTCAACCCTAGAAGCTCCCAATGGGTGCCTTGACTTAGAAACATAATAAGTAGAGAATGAAACCCATGCTTATAAAAAAATCATATCTTCATTTGTACAATTTAGAATCGGATGATATTTTGATCAATACTACACCTCTCAGAGAGAGGAATGCAAGAAAATTATCAGCTATCATAAATAAGATAACCCATGTGGATTTTGGCCCTAGTTGCCAATTTTAACATGTTCACATTTATTTCATTATTTAGAAACAACATATCAAATCTCTTTCTTGGATGGCCTTACAATAGGTCGAATGCAAAACTATATATAGTGTTTGAAGCTCCTTAATGAGACCGAAATGAAGAGAGGGCAGACCGACTTGGTTGAGGAGGTTTACATGACCAAATGACATGAGATAATTTTTCTTTCTTTGACATAATAAGCCCGAGAAGGGTGACTATGACAATTACACAACCCTCAAAGCACACAATGGGTGCCTTGACCTAGAAACATAATAAATAGAGCATCAAAACCCATGCTTATAAAAATAAATAATTTTCCTTTACAATAATTTTCCTTTTTCTTTCTTTTCAAAAATACATAGAAATTACATCATGACCCAAATACAATTATGAAGACCGATACTAGTTACAATTTCAACAAGACCAATTCAACGATGTTGAATCATACATTGGTCGACATGTCCTCATAGAATTAGAGGTAACAATAGTGGATAATTGTAGGGTAGGGTGCCCTCAACCCATCTGATTACCTCCTAATTCCATAGGACTAACACGAGATATATTTAGAGTTTCTTTCTTTCAACCTTAGATGCTAGATTATCCCTCGCTCTAACATCCCCCAACATCATATGACTGGACCAACCACTGATTCTAGTAGACTTTGATAGTGAGCCAATGCCTAGTTTTCCTCCCTTGTTGTCAATCATCAAACTAAAGAGCTCTTGATATCTTTAGCTCCATTGTTAGATCTTCTTATCTCACTCATTATTTCTTTGCTGGATATCAATTATTTAGTGTTGTTCCATGATATTTTATATGTGTAGGTCACAAAAACACTATCACTCATTTCTTTCATGTTTAATGTTAGTTTTAACATTTTCTAGGTGTTGTGCTTGCACTCCTACCTTCTATTCATATTGATTGTTCTTTTCTTCAACAACATTGACCTAATTTTGTGTTCATTTGTTGGAAATTAATAATATTATCTTATCTTATCTTATTAATGAAATCCTAGGTCCCAAGTCTTCAAATGCATATTTTGTTAAGAGCGATTTCCAACAATGTTCTATTCTTAATATTTTCTTTGTAGAGTGCCTCGGTGAAAATACTTGCTACTTGATATTGTGGCCTATCAAAAGGCAACTCTTTATTCTTCATTTTCTCTTTGTAGTGGTATTATACTTTTGCATGTTATGTCTTTGAACGAAATGTTTTTTTATCAATTTGATTTTCATAACACAATAATAGGACTTGATGTTAATTGAGGTTAGGGACAAAAGGGTTCTGCTAAAATTATAAATGCACTAGATTTGGCAATGGAACCCTCGAGTGAATCTAAGGCACAATTATACCTTCTCTTAGTTTTGACTTAGGAAAATTCTCTAATTTTCGTATAGTCAAAAATAGTAAATTGAACTCAGCCATTCATGGAGATTTAATCTCAGTTCAACTTGAGTTTAGTGAGGTAGTTCGGCTTGATTTTTGATGCCAGCCTAAGCTGCAAAGACCATAATGATGTAGCCTAAACCACATATACCTACGGTACGCAAATATAATTTTATGCCACACTAAGTGTCTCCCAGAATTTTCAAAATTCCATACTTTGTAAAACCTTCACTTAATTAAGGTTAAGGTTCCTTAAGCAAACCCTATGCGGAAGCGTTTCATTGACTCTCCAAGTCTAAGCCTTTGATAAACATTTAAGTGAAACTTTATACAACCCTTCATAACCTTTAGTTAATTCTTATTACCCATGCATATTAACCATACCATGGTCTTTAGACTTTGGTTAACTAAAAGTTAACCCATATAACATTAAACCCACTTATTTCTATTATAATTCCCGTATAATAGAAATATCTCATAAACCACACATAAACCTTACATTTTTGCCATTCCACAAAACTTTGCACATATATCAATGCTCTCCTTAGCGCATTAAGTCTCCGCCATTGATATCATTCCTCGATCCGATAGTTATTGCGTTACTTGATCATTAACTGACCCAGAAGATCAATAATGTTGATGTACTCCACCCAATCCAACAGTTGTCGCGTTCCACGATCGCCAACCAGCGTGGCTGATCTTTACCGTTGATCAATCCTATGACCTGGATTTAAACAGGAACACAAAAAAATATAGATATAACCATATACATAAAGATTTAGTAGAAATAATACTTCATTTCATTAATGTAAAATACTGAAATATGCTTAGAAACAGAAATGGAAATAAACCAACTAGGGTGATGGTAGCTTATCTCTGAGAAGAGATGTGGCGGCTACATGCCTCTAAACTGTGTTACAATGAGGCTCAAAGTCCTATTTATTGTTCAGATACAATGGAAAACCCTTAACATCCCAAAACCTAACCCTAGAAGATGAAACGCCAAATTGTGGGCCCCGTTTGGGTAAATTGGTACATCAATTTCTAGGGGTCGTAACTTTGGCACCTGATCTCCTTTTGATGCATACAATAGCACATTAGAAAGATATATCTGAGAACTATAACTTTGGGAAGAGAAAAATCAATCCATGGTCCCATGTTTCTCCCAAAGTTTCCAAAAAACATCGTTTTGGACCTCAAAACAGCTCTCGAATTTTAGGACCTGAAAAAACTGCTAAAAATAGTAAATTGTGCTACAATTACGAAAACTGAAAAACTGAAAGAGACAGTTATGGGTGACTAGATGAGATAGGCTGATGGCCACCAACATCCACCTGGATCATTCCTCCCCCCTTAGGAAGCAATGGTCCCCATTGTGTTGAGTTCCTTCATCTGTTGAACTTGGTCCCTAGTGAGTTGTTCTGCAATCTCAGATGTGTACAGTAATGGTGGGAAGCATGGTCGAGGGCGGTACACATTGAACACTTTGTGTAGGTGAAAGAATGGAGGAATTCTTTGCTCCAAGGAATTGTTCCCCACAACCTTGGTACTGTTGTAAGGACCATGTCAGAGTGGTCTGAGCTTCTGATGGGCTCTTGTAAGGCGTTCTTTCTATAGATGTAACCAAACATTGTCACCCACCTGAAACCTGTGTGGTACCCCTATGGGTGAGGAGAAGTTTTTCCTTTGTTTTGTCATGACCATATCCCTTTGCTGCTATTTCTACGTGGAAGAACCCTTTGTTGGGATCATGGATGTAGCAATGATCTTCCCCTTACTTTGGGAGTGAACTAGACAAAAGATTAATTTCCTAGTCTGGGAGATGAGCTTGCTGCCTTTCTTAGCAGTGATCAAAGAGGTGGTGGTAGGTGGGGCTACCTCTAGTGTCCTGTATAATGAATCACCCAAAGAAATAACGACAACACGAGGACTTGACTCATACACAACATGTTGTATCCACAAGTATGGTTTGCCAAATAGTACATCACAAACGTCCAAAGGTGTAACATCACACAATACCTCATCTGTGAATGGCTTGATGTTGTAGGGAAGGCGGCACTGTTGGCGAGCTTCGAGATATCGTCCTTCATGAAGCTACCCGTTATTTTACGGCTGTGGGTGTGGTGTAGTGAGTAGGCCCAACCTCTTCACAACTTCTGCTGAAATGAGGTTCTTTTGGCTACCACTATCGACAATGAATTGCAGTGGCGAACCCTTCACCCACAGCTGTTAGTGGAAAAGAGGCTCCCCGTCCACTAGATCTTCGAGTTCATTCTTCTAGATCTTGGTTGTGGAAACAATGGCGTTGGGCTCCGCGTCAATGATCTACTTCCCTTTCCAATTCCCCTTATTGGGTCTTGACACAGGGTCGGAACATGCACGTGATTCTTAAGCCTTCAACTCGGCCACTAGCGACTGCTTGGTCCGACACTCACTTGTGTTATGAGTGTGACTCTTGTGGAACTCACACCACTTTCTTATGTCCTTCTTCGACTTCATGGTTTTGTTCTCTTCTTGTCGCTTCGACGGTATATCTTAGGTCACCCGACCTTGGCTTTGTCCTTTAGCTTTCAAATTTGCAGGTCCAAAGTCTTGCTTCTTCTGTTTGAACTTTTGCTCAATTTTGGTAGTGTATTGGTATGTCGTGTCGAGCAAGGAGATGTTCATGAACTCCATCTCTTCCTAGATGTATCTGTGTAGGCAGCCGCAACATTTGAGTACCAAATGTAGCTCAGAGTCATTGATACCCAACTGTGTACAAAGGGAATGAAAAATGTTTGTGAAATCTGGCACATCCTGGTCCCTTCCCTGCCGCAGTGTGGTCCATTTGATGTATTTGTCCTCATAGCTTTTGATAGGGTAGTATTTCTCCTTAACAACATCCCGGAATGAATCACAAGTGGGTGCGGCTGAAAATAGTGAGTCTGTACTTTCATCCTTCTTCTCGCAGTATGTTTCCCACTAGTCCTTGATGTGGGGGGCTACTTTGAGAAGAGCGAAATAAATCTTTTCCCAACTCGAAAATTCATTAACAGAGAAATAACCCTCTAGCAGATTTAACCATTTATCTACGACATCTGCCTCTATTTGACCCTCAAATATGGGGATCTCAAAATTAACTTGTACCTTACACGGCATGGCATTTCCAGAGTAGCTGCTGGAAGTTGATGCATCGCCTCTGGGTAGCAGCTGAAAGATACCCTTCCATAATTTTGACAGCTTCAAAAGAATGCTCATCCTCTTCAAAACCTTCTTTTGTTAGTGACCAGTCATGAGATGTCCTTTCTCCCTTTGCTAAATCTTTTTCCAAGACTTCTTATTTATTAACATCTTTCAGTAGATGTCCTTCTTATTCAATACATTTCTCCTTGTTGTTTCTCTGTAATCCTTCTTCAAGAGCTATCCTTCCCCCATCATCTGCATTAATATTCTCCTGCATTTTTCCTTCATCAAAATTCATTAGATTACCTCTCTGAGAAAATATTCCTTTGTTCTTCATCAGAATAAGATCCCAATCTTCCATCTCTATCACAATTTTAGATGATTTTCTTCTCCCATTAAGTAATTCATCAGCGAACTCCTTTTGCTGTAACCATTCTAATCTTTCCTCATCTAAATGGTTTTCTTCATCATATTTCACTTCAAGATCTTCATCCATCTTGAAGACATCTTCACAAAGTTGTTTTTCTGCTACAATACCTACAATCATACACAAGCAATAAGTTTTAAAAACATAAGACCTTGTGGTTTCATTTGATGCTTCATTCATCATATCTCGATGTTGTTCTGAATCCTTCATATGATTCATAAGATCTTCCCCAGACCTCCAGTCTTCATCTTCACCCATAACTTCACCCTATTCTGCTTCACAAATGGAAACTTCCATTTCCAACTTAGCTTCTTTGAGCTTTTCCACCAGCCACTTCACTTGCCTCTGCTATAGCCTTTTCTGTAACTTTGACCATTTCACTGCCATTTTCCTCAAGAACCAACCTTTTCTTTGGTCTTCCTCTAGTATTATCCTTAATAAATTGATTTGTTCTTTTAACTCTGCAATCTCCTTGTCATGCTCCCTTTGACTCGTTCTCTTGCCATTTTCCTTGGCATCCTCCTTCTTCACTTCCCTTCTGTTGTGGTCTTCCTCAGAACCTCTCTTACCTCTGTTATGACTATCAGTGATCATCTTCTTCTCTGTCTTCATGGGTTCCTTACTCACTTACTATGAGTTGCATTAACGCCTCTGTAATAGTAAGTCCTCCCTGTTGCCACTTACCTCACCAAGCATTCCTCTGTACTTGGTCTTTTGGCAAGCACTTGGTTCTCTATTCTTGAACCTCTTTGACCAATTCTCTCTGCTCCTTCTAGGATTCAACTCATCTGCACCTTTTAAGAACACATCTATCCTTTTGTATTTCAATCACAAATGAAATACTAGGTTTTGACCACCAATTCTTTCACTTAGAAATTCTTACCAGCTTTCAAGGAGCCAATTCACTTGATTTGAGGAGCTAGTTTGATTTGATAAAGAAGGCCCCAAACTTGGTAAATCACGTGATTATGAACTAGAGAATTGTGTGTTCAACTCGGTGAAAAGGGGTTTCTAGATTAGCACACTAGGGTAGAAAGAGAGGTTGAATAGCATGAACGAATTGTTCAGGAAACATACATATTTTCACAGCCAAGTTAGCCTGTAACAGCTATGTAGATCAGCTTGTAATAGTTGTGCAGAACATCTCGTAATATATTTGCAGACAGGGAGGCTGAGTTGAATAAAAAGATGCAGATTGGTGTTGAGGGACAACAAATTGGAGGGGAATTTTTCCTAGTATTTCTAATCAATTTTCTGAGAGTTTTTATGAGCAAAATAATAACATAACACACATAGGTTGGCAGGTTTTCCCCAGTTGGGGTTTCCTGAGTATTTCTAGTGTTGTTTATTGAGTGCTTGCGTCTTCATAATTTTGTTTTCCATTGCTATTATTTGTTAGAATACTCAGCATATTTAACAAGCTAATTTTGCAGTTCAGTTTTCAGTTCTCGCATCTCATAATACTTGTTAAATTAGCAGCGCGTATAAGAAAAGTAACATGGTATCAGAGTTATGTCCTGATTGAAGACCAAAAAGCAAGAAATTTTTCCTGAAGGGTAATTTATGCCAGTTAGGTTTTTTATAAAATGAACCAAAGATTAAGAAAAATAAAATGATTTTATTAACAAGAAATTGAGGACATCAATCCTCTTATGTACAAAATAGTTTCAAGGCTACAACCTTGAGGACTCCAATCATTCAAACAAACTCCAGCTTATACGAAAAGATTCAAGGCTCCAACCTTGACCAAATTTTCCAAGACCCCAATCTTGGGTGAGGACACCTATCCTTTCAGTCAAGCGCCAACTTGACAAAAACTAGGACATCAATCTCACAAAGCTTTAATAATAAAAAGTGATTTCAAAGTCTTCAATTAAGTCTAAAGCAACACCTTCAAGAGTTTTCAACCAAAACTTCTGCAAGATCTCACTGTGCACTTACAACCTGCTCCAAAACACTGTATTTTCTTCATAGGTCTGAATACTTTTTGACAAATATTATTTTTACGACCCAAATTGTGTCTCTACAGGGTCTACAAATAGTCCAAAAATTGTAGCTCTAATAAGGTCTGCAACTTATCAAACATTGTGACTCCAAAAGAATCTGCAAATGCCTCAATAGAGATTCTCCACAGGCTCACAAGAGAGTCCTCATAAATCTGATGTGTAATTCACATCAAGTCCAAATACAAATCTGAATGCATACTTTTTGTACCATGAATGCAAGTTACAGGTTCGTAGAGGTCTGCAAAAGATCCACCAAAAGAGTCTGCAAGGAGCCACCTCAGGTCTATAATAAAGGATCTATAGATCCGCAAGGAAGGAGAAACTATGTCTACAATCAGGTCTCCACAAATCTGCAAGAAGAGAGCTTTTGTATATCACAAATCTACAAGTACAGAGGTTCTGTATGTCTGCCATAAGGTCACCAGAAATCCACAAGAAGGGAGCTTCTGTATGTTTGCAATAACGTTACCACAAATCTGTAAGCTTTAGATGTATTAGTCTTTGACCTCTTTTCCAGCTCATGAGATGTGAACTTGAATCTAGGTTTGTTTATATACTTGTTTGTGTATGTTGAACAGACACGTCCTTAAGAAGAGCCGACTTATGTGAGGAAGGCTTGACATGATAGGCTGTAAAATAGTGCATTTTTAAGTTTCAAAAAATTTAATTCTTTTTAATGACAAGGAGATAGGCGATGTATGAGGATTCATTGTAAAGAACATAGTGTCATTTACAAGCTGGAGTAAGAACTTTTTCAAGGTAATGTGTCAGTGTTAAAAAAATAATTTTTCTTTTAAGATAGACCCTATAATTTGTGAAAGCCCATTGGAATTTATGGTATGATTTATTACATGATTAGGGCATTAGGATTAGGATATCTTTATCATATATATAGGGATATATATAGCTAGGGTTTCATAAATGCATACAAGGGCTTTTCATACATCACTAGGGTTAGGATTTTTAGCTCCAATAAGGGTATCGAGGGCTAGGGTTTCATTATCTCTAATAAGGGCTAGTCTTGATATCATATTAAAATCAATGACAACCTAATCTAGGAAGTCTTTCCTGAGAAATTAGTGCTCTAGGGCTTTCTCCTAGTAGGGTTTGTGCAGGGGTTTTACTCATACATTTCCCATTGTAACATGGTCTACCACAGGTTTGAGCCAAACCCCTTAACCTCATAGGCGTACCCTTGAAGCCAAAACTTCCTTGATAACAGATGTTAAAAAATTACCGTAAAGAAACAAAATATTTACCCAGAGAAAAAACATTAAAAGAAATCAACAACATAATACATAAACATGAACACAATTTTTTTCCCTAGAAAAGAAAAATTCGGGAAAAAACCAACTAACCGAATTATATTTTTACCCTTTGTCAAAACTTGGACAAGCCAACCAAGTGAGACTTCACTGCTCACCTCTCCTTGCCCATTGCATTGAAGTTTTCCCAAACCTTTGAAAGGCTTCATCAAATGTATTCCACTGGCACAAAATCATGGGAAACCAAAATGATGTGCCCAAAACCACCATTATAGATTGAATAACTTTGACTTTTTCAATGAGTCTAGTTTTACCTAAAAGATGACACCCCCAATCATGAAGTATTGGATGATGCTAGTGCACAAGCCCATATAAGGTTCTCTATCTATGTCACTCTGAATAGAAAACTGAGATGATATCTTGTAAGGACACATGGTCATCCATCTTCAACAACCTCTCTAAATATTGCATCGAGAACAAAGTATCTTGAAGAGGGAGGATTTGGAATGAACATAAATGGTTACTGAAACTTTATTTAAGCCGGTGTGAGTAATTCAACCTTAGATAGATCTAACTGACTTTTTTACACCTTTGATGTGTATATACTATATATAGACATGTTCGTGTACTACTGAAATATTTGTTTATATGCATGTATCTAGGTTTATTGCTTACATGTTTACCATTTCTCCGAAAGAAAACACTAGACTGTTACAATTTTAGTTCTAGCTGTTGATTTATTCCCAGGGATAATGTTTTGACTTTTAAAATTAATTTAATATTTTCTAATATTTTTAAGAGGGAATATTTAGAATGTGAGTTAGTCATTTTCTCAATTAAAAATAAAATTATAACTTTCCTTTAATTCCTTGTGTTTTGTGTTATCTGTGTATGTGTAATTGTACTGGTAATTCTATTAGCATAGAACTGTTAAAGAAAACATGCATTTTTAATGTGTAGGTTACTGTATTAAGGCTTTACAATTATTATTATTATTTTACATATTAAGATCTGTGGTGGTGAATTGTTTGGGCCATAAGCCTTTGATTATGGAGCAGAGTTCAAAGCAAATATTTTCTAAATTGGATGGCTATCTTATTGCATAAGACTGCTCAAAATACCTTAGCTACTTGTTGATTTTTGTGTTGTAAAATGTTGTATTTTTCCATGTATTTTCTCTCATTTGGGAATGTTTTGGTGCTCTCTTATTCATTTAATGGTGCTCTTAGTATTGATACATTTTTCAATGTGTTTTTTGGCTTTTATAGGATGGGTCTCCTCTCTTTTTGTTGCCTACATTTATGAAGAATTAGACATATGAAGAATACATAAGAGAATATATGTTCATCATTCATAGTCTACTTGTCTAATCAAGTACATGGCCTTTGTATTTATTATGAACAGTCATGGTTAAAGTATATGGAACCCCTTGTATTAGGTTTGGAATATAATGCCTTTCCTATTGTCGAGCACTTATAATTCCTTTTTTTTAAAGTATCAATTCATTCATTTTTTTTGTTCCACAACGTGCATTTTTTTAGCTTCCTGATAAAAAGATTAAAAATAGGTGGTTGAGTGTTAGCTTCTATTTGGATTTACTATGAACAATGAATTATGTTGTTCAACACTTTTATACAAGGAGTGCATACTTTTGCACTTATGTCACCAAATTGCCCATTCCTAGTATGAACCCCATCTGTTTTCTAGTTATGATAATGGCTGTGCTTGGCCTGTAGTAAGAGACATGGCCTTGTTTCTTGGTTTTTGGAATTAGTTTAATGTTTTGTTTTTCAATTTTTTTGTTGAAATTTTCTTAATGTTGGATCTTGTTAATAAATTCAAGAAATTGGGATCTCGGTAAGAAAACCAAGCTTGCACCTGGATAGTATATCCACTCAATGAGGATGTTTTTTAAGTGTTGAGATGAACACCAAAGCAATTGTAAAGGATTACTGCTTAGTTTTCTACTTCTAAATCTTTTTCGCAAAAAGTTATGGCATGAGTCAAAGTAAACTTCTTCGAATGTCTTAGGAAGCTTATGTGCATTGTGAACAGCTTGAGTAGAAACAATTGGAATCCATTAATGTATTTCGTATTGTTTTTTGATTTTTTCTACCCATGTGGCCATTCGTAGATAATATTGGGTAGTAGCTAATGATGTTATCGTATAAAGAGTATAAAATTTGATCCGATGACACTACTAAACACGAAGAAAATTTCACCATAGTTGGTTTCCCAAGCATCCATCCTTGCAAGCAATGTATTTGTAGTATTTTGACCTGCCTAAGAAAATCAATAAGAAAAAGGATTGTCATTGTCGCATGATCCATCAAAATGGATGTGACTAGTATAATAGGCAAACAAAATATAGTTTCACAACTAATCTGAAGATCTACATACTCATGTAAGGCATCGTAGTCAGTATGGTACTACAGAAGAATTTATTTGCTAGCTTAAACACCAAAAATCTCATTTTGGACACGCGTTGGATCTGCACACTCATGTAAGGCATCGTAGCCGATATAGCACTGGAGAACAATTTATTTGCTAGCTTAAAGATCAAAAATCTCATTCTGGACACGAGTTATTCACTACAGCTTCTGATTTTTTTTTGGAACGCCTAAATTTTTTCTAGAAATTTGATGGCGCTCAAAGCTTAATGATTTTTCCAATGGATTCCATTAGCATTGTGTTCTCCATCCTTAGAGCTCAATACTTAGATTGAACTCTTGTACTATGCTATTCTATTTACATTGAAAAAATATATATCTCTAATGGTGTTTAATGTTTAAACTAGCTGGTATGGATGGATAGAAAAATATCGACCATTAGTCCATGATAGAGAATATCTTATTCTATTTCATAAAACAAAAAGCACAATTTATTGGCAACCACTTTGTTCTCTCATTAACAAATGCGAAATTTCACAACTTTCCATTCTGAACACATGAGCCCCACCCTTTATATGCTCCTCACTTTTTCCTAGAGTCTCATCTCACTAGCTATACAGCTTGAGTGGGCCTAATGGTTAAGAGCATGTGTTTCCTCCTAAGAGGTCACAGGTTCAAAACTTGAGGGGGGTAGAGTATGTATGCCTTCATAGAAAAATCATTGGATGGAGGTGGGTCCCTTGTCCCATAAACAAGGGGTATCATACACCAATTTGGTGTCTCGATAATAGATATTATTATTATTATATTATTAATCGACAATAGATTGAATAAAAAACACTTCAACAATTGAAAGGTTGTCTGGCATAAGATGCAGAGTTTTCTCAACTTCCTTTAATGGGCACTACGATAAATACTTATTACTTCATAATCTTTATTTATTTGGTTGGTTCCATTACCCCAATATAATTTGATGGTCAATGTAGTCACTTCAGAAACACTTATAACAAAAATTTGATGTTTGACACTTGTCAATCATTATAGTTTGGTGGTCGACTTCATTATGAAGATTCTCACTCTGTCCTTCCTCATGTTGAAGGGCTAGTTCCTCTACTAGTCTAATGTCCAAAATCGATAGCCTTGGAGATTTTTTATTAGTACCTGTGTAAAAGGTACGTGATAGTAATCAAAATTTGTTGGTTGACTAACGATTAGTTTGAATATTCAAGAGTATCCATATAGTGGTTCTAAGCTGAGTTTCAAGAAATTATGAATTATTTTAGAAGTTTGAAATCGACTCCATTGCATAATAAGACCTGAAATCACTAATTTAATAAATATTAAACATCTCATTTATTTTATCATTGTTTTACTTACCAAAGTGTCATCATTGGCTAAGACATTCATTCACGACTTGGCTACCGAGGCCACAATTTTTCCGGAAAGCCATTTTCTGCTGGAATTTGTTGTTGTTTTTTTTTTAAATCCAAGAATTTTGATGGTGGAAATGGATTCAGTACCCATCAAAAGTCCCTCACACACCTAAAATCCTGAAACCTGACAGTTGTAACTTACATTTCCCAAAATTTCTGCTAGATTTTGGTTAAAGTATTGCCAGAATTTCCATTATTTTTTGGGAAAAATTGTAGCCTCAGTTAGACTACTTAATTGTGTGTAACAATAAAGACGAGATTATAAAGTCTTGTTAATATCGAGGCCTTAGTATTGAATTTATGTAAGATCTTTAACCATCTTGGTACTCAAATTTTTTAGCGCTTATGTCATTATATCGAGCTTCTAATGCTATCTGAATCATGTTCCCAGTGACGACTACAATTTGTGCCCCCATGATCTATCCTTTTCTAATCACACAGAAAATAGAATGATGTGGCCCCTGTCCCTTACGGTAACATACCCCTTCTAGATCACATAGTAGTGGAAAAAATCATGGTCATTAATTATTATCTTGGAGAAACTCTGCCTCTTCAAATGAATATCATATCACCATTTTCTAGAGTTCGCTGCACAATTTGTACATTGTTGGAAGTACTACACACCTACATGTGGACTCTTAGTTAGAGCATGGGACTACATGCAAGATTCCTTCTACACGATTTACTCCCTGCTTTGCTCATTCTTTAACATCACAATTGGTTAGTTCTTCCGCATGATTTACTCCCTAATTTGCTCCTTCTTTAACTCCGCAATTGGTTAGTTCTTTTGCATCATTTACTCTCTGATTTTCTCCTTATTTCACTCCACAACTGTCTAGTTCTTTGTAGAACTTGTTGTAGTTGTTGAGTCTTCTCATTGATCACCACTATGCTGCATTACCTTGGGATCTTCACCAAATAATTCTATATCATGAGCACTATAACCTATTTTCTAATGAAACATTCTTTTGTTCCTTTGATTTTCTTTTAGTGTTTTTTCTCTGCAAAGCTGTGTGTTCAACCTTTACTAGCTAGATTTATCTGTGTAGGTTTTACAACACATTTACATGGTATCAGAGCCCATAGGTTGCTAGACAAAAGGTACACAAGTACTTTATTTTGTACGTATTATAGCTTGGATATCGAAGATCGACAGAAAAAATGAGTTTCACAAAGAATCGATCCTAACACCATACAACTATGATGAATGGAAGGACCAAATGGCTTGATGCCTTCATCAAAAAGGGTTGTACAAGATTACCATGGCTGCAGAAGTGGAACCCACTTCAGCTATATATAAATCCAAGTACCTCAGCTGTATGGATGAGGCCCATGGATCCATATGCATGTGCATCTCTCCAGAGCTGCAGTTTCATCTATCTGCCTGCAATACTCCCAATGAGATTTGAAAAAAGTTGAAGAACTCTACAGGAAATAGGATAAGATGAAAGGACATTTGCTCGAAGTGGAGCTGCCATCATTGGATCCACAGAACTATGACAGAATTCAAGACTTCTTCACCAAATATAATGATATATTGCTGCAACATAAGGGTTGTGGAATTGACAAATCCAAGGAGGAGAGTCGCCAAGTTCTCTCTATTATGTCAAAGCTTAGACTAGAATACTCCGTCTTTGTGTCTACATTTCATTTAGTAAGGCTGGCACCAGGTAAATCCTACACTATGCCTTCTCTCAAAGAGTTCATGGAGCCCCTTCTTTTGAGCAAGATAAACTCATTGGCATGGGGAAAATCAAACCTCCAAAAGTGCATGCACTTGTTTTGCATGATGGCAGTCACAATAAAAATCACAGATCTGATTCAAATCAGAAAAATCAGCAGCAAATATACAACGGAAAAGTGCATTCCCATCCAAAGAAGGAAGGGTACACCAAGCCCTTCAATGACTCCTCGGGCTTGAGATATGAGAAAGGGAAGAAAGGAAACAGATGCACCTACTGTCAAAGAGGATCCTCTTGCATGAAGAAAAAAATTGACCAAATGGAAGAAATCCTTCAGAAGCACAACCTTGGGGATCACATCCCTCAGGGCACCAAGAAGAAAACTGAGGATCTGCCACACAGGAAAGGTAACAATTTTCATGCTTTAGTTGCAATTAATTCTTCCCCTGATGCATGGATTATATATTCTAGTGCATCACATCATATGGCTACTACAAAGGAAGTCTATTCCTCTTTAGATGCATGCAAAGAACCTCCCATCCTCATGGGAGATGACTCACCTATTGAGGTCACCAGAAAAGGTAGAGTGGAACTTTTACATGGAAGCTTTGAAGATGTGCTTCATGTTCCACAACTTTTGGTAAACGTGCTTTCAGTTTATCACATCACTCATTCCGGCACTAGAAAGGGAATGGAATTCACTCTAGATGTAGTGAACATATATGATCTACATAGCAGCTCCAAAATTGCAACCAGTGAGGTAAACAATGGAGCCAGAATGTATACATTTTCTAAATTTATTGAATCTGAATCCTCCTTATTGCTTACACATGTTGATGATAGTAGTAGGCTTTGGCACGAGAGGTTTGGTCACTTAAATTATAGGTATATGAAACAGCTAAGCAAGCATGAGATAGTGGAAGGCTTGCCAAATATTAGTTTCTCCAAAGGAGTTTGTGAAGAGTGTGTCCTTAGCAAATATCCTAGAGAAAAGTTTGACACTGGCAAGACTCACAAAGCATCCTCTCCTTTAGATATGATCCATAGTGATCTCATGGGGCCTTTTCCTCATACTTCCATCAACAAAGCAAGGTATGTGCTTACATTTATTGATGATTTCTCATGGTATACTTGGGTGTATCTTCTGAGGAAAAAATCTGATGTTTTTTCTCACTTTGAAGATTTCAAAGCACTAGTTGAGACACAGTCAGAGAGAAAGATCAAAACCCTCCATACAGAAAATGGGGGGGGGGGGGGGGGATATGTTAACACAACACTTTAGAAACTTCACCCTGAATCTGACATACAGTAGCAGTACATAGTTCCATACACTCTGCAGCAGAACGAAGTTGCTAAGAAAAAGGACCGATCTCTCAAAGAGATGGCTTCCTCCATATTGCATGCTAAGTCACTGCCTCATAAGCTATGGGCTGAAGAAGTTAATTGTGCTAACTACATCTAGAGTAGATCTCCTCATAGGTCTGTCAAGGATCAGACCCCCTTTGAGGCATGCAGCGGCACTAAACCAGAGGTCACCCACTTTCATGTTTTCGACTCCCAAGCATGGGCCAAGATCCCCTCTAAAAATACGAAAGCTCTTGATCCACAGAGCAATGAGTGCATATTTGTTGGATACCGTAATGGTGTGAAGGGATACCAACTCCTGATTTCATTATGGACAAGCTCATCATTGAGTAAAGTGTCAAATTTGAGGAAATTCTCTTGCATGCACCTCAATTGCCACATGTAGACACCTTTTATCTACCTCATGTCCGAGATGATGATTGAGTACACTCAGATGTAGATACAGGGCATGCAAATGTCGTAGTAGAGCATGCAAATGCAGAGACAGAGTCTTCAGATACAAATCTAGTGCATGCATATGATGATCCACATCCAAGCCCAGATCAGGCTTCCAGCAGTGAATCAAATTCCCCTATCATAAATGAGAGAACAAGGAGCTTATGTGAGATATATGCACATGACCACCCGACTATTGTAAATGGTCTTGTGGGGGATAATTTTGATTTGCAGAGGACTAGCTCAGAGTTTATTGAGCCTCCTCTTGCCCTCACTGCCACTGAACCATCGCCATCTTGGCATTGTCATTTGGTTTAGTCTTCTGATCTACAGTGTTATGATGAGGCTGTTGGGCATCCATCTTGGGAGTCTGCCATGGAGGAGGAGTCTAACTCCCCTCCTCGAGAACCAGACCTCAGATCTGGTCCCCCTTCCTTCAAGAAGGAAACTTGTCCAATGCAAATGGGTCTACAGGACCAAGAGTGCTGCAGATGGGAAAATCACCAGACAGAAAGCAAGGCTAGTAGCCAAAGGCTTCCAACAAGTGGATGGAATTTATTATGATGAGACCTTTACTCCAGTAGAAAATATGGATTCCATATGCCTTACACTTGCAATTGCAGCTGCCCAAGGATGGGAAGTGCATAAAATGGATGTGAAGAATGCCTTTCTTCACGGAGACCTATCAGAGGAGATTTACATGGAGTAGCCACATGGTTTCATTCAGGATTCATCTTTGGTTTGTAGACTCAAGAAATATTTCTATGGCCTTAAGCAGGCCCCAAGAGCTTGGTATGCGAAGATGGATTCTTTTATCTTATCACAAAACTTCAAAAGATGTAAGTTTGATCCGAATGTTTACATGCTCAGGACACATGATTCTCTTTTTATCTTAGTTTTGTATGTGGATGATCTCTTGATCACCGGCAGCTCGGTTTCAGCCATTGCTGCAGTCAAGAGGGCGTTGCATGATAGGTTCTTGATAACGGACATCGGTCCATTACACTTATTTCTTGGTCTTGAGATCAACCAAGATGTCACAGCCATCAATCTCTCTCAGGCTAAGCATGCACGGAATCTCCTTGAGAGATTTCACATGAATGACTGCAAGCCAGCATCGAATCCTTTTTTATCTGGGGTTCGCCTTAAGGGTGGAGATGACACTCCATTAGTTGACAGCACTCTCTACCGATAGCTAGTGGGGAGCTTATTATATCTCACCCACTCCAGACCAGATCTTTCATATGCAGTAGGGGTAGTTTTTTGATACATGCAGGAGCCACATGAGCTACATTGAAATGCTGCCAAGCGCATCCTCCGATATGTGCAGGGCACCATCACCTTCGAGATTCACTATGCAGTAGGCACTACATTGAATCTCCTTGGCTTCATAGATTCTGATTGGGTGGGCGACAACATTGATCGCAAGTCCACCTCTGGATATTCACTTAGTCTAGGATCTGTCCCTATCTGTTGGTTGAGCAAGAAGCAGGCTGCTATTGCTCTCTCTTCAGCTGAGACCAAGTATAGAGGAGTAGTCAACATCACCATTCAGGTTCTGTGGCTGCAACACTTCCTCACTGAGTTGGGTGTCCAGTTCCACCAGCGCATTTTAATTTAGTGTGACAACCAGAGCACTCCAAAATTTTGCAAGGATCTAGTACAGTGGCAGTGGACGAAGCACATAGAGATCCATATGCACTACATTAGAGACTTAGTAAATGATCGGGTCATTGATTTGTAGTTCTTCCTTTTAGCAGAATAGACTGTAGACATTTTCCGCTTTCTGCGCAATTGTCTTGGAGTGAAGGACACAGTTTCTTAGAAACTATCTTTTCTTCCTCTTTTGTTTTGATTACATTGTATTTTGAGGGGGTTTTTCCCATGAGGTTTTGCCTCTTTCCTCAATTTTAGTACAAGTTGCACTGTATTTTAGGTGATCTTTAGCCTTAGTTTCCAGGGCCCATTTTCTATTTTCCCCATAGTGGTGTTCACGGGGAGTGTTGGAAGTGCTACACACCTACATGCAGACTCTTAGTTAGAGCATGAGACTACATGCAATATTCTTTCTGCATGATTTACTCCCTGATTTTCTCCTTCTTTAACTCCGCAATTGGTCAGCTCTTCTGCATGATTTACTCCGTGATTTGCTCCTTCTTTAACTCTGCAGCTGGTTAGTTCTTCTGCATGATTTAGTCTCTCATTTGCTCCTTCTTTCACTCCGCAACTGGCTAGTGTTCTACAAAACTTGTTGTAGGTGTTGAGTCTTCTCATTGATCACCACTATGATGCACTACCTTGGGATTTTCACCGAGTAATACTATATCATCAACATTGTAACCTATTTCTAATGAATTATTCTTTTGTTCTTTAAATTTTCTTTTAGTGTTTTTCTCTGCAAAGATGTGTGTTCAACCATTACTAGCTAGATTCATCTGCGCAGGTTTTCTAACACATTTACATATACCCCATCTCATTCTTATTTCAGTTCTCTTAAAATGCTTCATACACACAGGAAGATAGCATATAACCATTCCGTGTCATCTCATATTTCACCAAATTGTCCAAACTTGTTCCAATTTCTGCGTCAAATCGTTTTGTCAGTTCAGCGGGCACAAAACTTAGCAACAGTGCTCAAGATGCATGTTTCAGGTCCAATGGATAAACAGAGCCAAAACTTGAACCCGCTCCATTGCACCCACTACGAGAAACCAAGACAGTGTTGCTGATGTGTTGGTGTTGTCATTGTAGATGTAATGGGGGCAACAGTGGGAGGCAATAGGAGCCAACAGTCCCTCGAGAACCAATGGGAAGCTGCTATTGAATTGGTTCAGGACAATGAATATATGTTTCGGAAATAATGTAAAATTGGCATGACTGGAATCACAGGAATTGAAGACGTGCCCTCCGTGGGTAGAACATATGACCCTGCAGGTAGGAGGTGAAGGTTTACATGGCATAGTCCCAATTTATGGAAGTGCCTACTGACAAGCAACCATGAATGCGAGAGTGTTGTGAGTTGTCTCCGACCAATTAACTGAATGTTAGTGACACTCTTCGTAACTTTTCCTATTCTTCAGAATGCAATTCTTAGGGCAGCTGTGTTCATCCCATAGCCTTGGTGGCGATATAAGCGTCCACAGACTACTACTCTTAAGACAATATTTCATAAAACCTGTCAATGGAAATAATATGTGACTAATGTGAAGGGTGAACCGCAACTTGAGGCTTAGTTATTGCGAGTTGTTCAATTGAGTGGGGGTAGCATGGCAAATATTGCAGCCTCTGCTTGACATGTACGTTGCTTACATTAACTAACAGTGGTGAAAGGCCAATAGAAAGTATGTTGATGACCTGTTTCTAACTTGATTAATAATGCGTGATAATAGCGCCCAGCATAGAGATGTCTTGAAATTATATGAAATTCGAAGGATATAATGTCATCTTCAATTACGAAGAGCTCTATATGTTGTTGCGCATAGAAAGGCAACAATTTTGTAATAATGTAAACAAAATTTCTATTTTTAGGCTGCCATTTCCTCCTTATGTTGTTGCGCATAGAAAGGCAACAATTTTGTAATAATGTAAACAAAATTTCTATTTTTAGGCTGCCATTTCCTCCTTATTTCCGCATTAATGATGTTTTCCTACATCATGTGTTTTCCAATTCTTGCAAAGTGAGATAATTAATATTGGTGGCAGCGACGATGTTCGCGTATGCATGTATTGAATTTTCATGGATATTTCTCATTTATAGTGTTAAATTTCTTGATTTTGTTTTACCGGTAGAAGTTGTCACTCAGATACCTGTGAGTTTTCGCTACGTTTTCACAAAGAATACGAAAATATATAACAAATATAATAATAGCGTTGAGACCTTGACACTAGTTAAAAATAGGCCGTTAGCTGATGATCTCATGCGACCAACCACGTCAAAGTGTCAAAAGGGCATTCAAGAAACAATATAAGTAAATCCCAAAAACTTACAAGAAAATGAGTGAAGGAACGATTCTCTTCAACCTGTAAACATCTCATTACAAAATTTCTGCTTCTACACAATCAACAAAGAAACTTTAGCAACTGGCTACACTATACGAACTATTGATTGTTGAAAAAAATAAATTAAAAACTATATATTTGACAAATTCTTAATTGTCAGACATTTGACAGAAAATGGTTTTCAGATTATTGCATTTCGCTTGAAAATAAAAGGTGGTATACCCTTTGACAAATTTTATGTGGATCAAAACCAAGCTGGAACTCCATACAATTCCCTATAGTTCCCCAGAAGGATTATCGAGAAACTCCCCATGGCTGCTGCTCTACCAAATTTACGATTGGCAAACCAACATTTGTTCTTAACCATGGCCATGATAATGTTAGGTATATACTACGTTTCCATCTAGTTTCCTGAGAAGGATTATCGAGAAACTCCCCATGGCTGTGCCTCTACCAAATTTAGTGGTCATTATTTTGTCAATGATAATGTTATGCTGTCAGTTTTTTTTCGATTCAGAGTTTAATGAAGAAATACGGATGAAACTAAATAAATTATACACAATGCTTTTGAATAATTATTAAGCTACTTATTCTAAAGACAAGCACTTATCCAAGAACATGGGGATTCGTTGCTTTGCAGGCCTGGTTAGTTATGAAAGTGACAATGTATTGCATGCATTAACTCAACTCTTGACTTTATGTAAATGATTTATGGAAACATTGATTCTAGATAGTGTTGCCCTCTTTCTGAACTTGATAGTCTTTCTTTCTCCTTAATGTTTACCAAGGAACTTGTTTGTATGCTTTGTTAGTTTTGGAGGTGATAAAGAATTATATACATTAAATCTACTCCTTTGTGTAAATCATTTATTCAAAATTTGATTCTAAATGGTCTTGCCCATATTGCAGTCTCTTTTAAAGTTCATTAAGGGAATTGTCACTTTTCTGCCCTTGTTAAATAGGGAGGCAACAATGCATTACATATGCTATACTTATTCCTTGTTTTGCATAAATCTTTTGATTTAAAACTAGATTCCACCCCCTCTCTAGTATAACATATTTGGCCCCTCAATGTTCACTATGACCAATATTCATTTAAGCTCTAATTTTTATCTTTCAAAGCCCAATGAATTGGTGGGGCTTTTTATTGAGTTTTGTAGCTTGAGAGGTACTTCACAATCCTAAGTGTTGGGCTTATGTGAGTTGGCACCATAAAAGCTCCTTGTGGGCTAAGTACCCAAGTAGTGGGTTTTTCACCCAAAGTTATGGGCACAAAACCAAGTTGTATTTTGAATGTTTGACCATGGTTACATGTGTGGCACCCTTAATGGAGGAAGGAGCTGCTAATGTAGCCATGAAAGAGTTGATTGAATGATCAAGATTTTTTTTTAATTTGTATGTGTGGGTTAAAATAACATTAAGATCAAGTCGACCTTACTTGATATAGGTTTCCTTTGGTGGAGGTCGTTGCACCTAGAAACACATATAAATAGATGAGCCTAGCCATTCGATCTACCATCATCCAAGTGCAAAACGATAAGGAGAAGACATTCGAAATAGTCACAACCATAAGGAGCCTAGTGAAGTAGAAAAGAGGACTGGTTAAGGTTTGTTTTTCTTATAACTATTTAGGCCGAGTTTGGTAGGAGGAAGCATGGAAGAGAAGCAATATGGGCAATGTTTTGTGCTAGTTCAGTGGTGCAAATACCTTGCTAAACAGGCCAATATTTTCTGTGTTGGTACAAGAGGGACTAAGCCCTAGTTTAGGTTGGTGTCTAGTCTTAAGGAGTTGGAACAACATTATAAAAAATTCCAAGTGATAACACATAAAGGAGGAGTTTGTGGAGAAGGGCTTCTAAAGTTTTGAGGGCAAAAATTTGGGTTGACATAGACTATCAGAAGCTCTAACTAGAGCCATGAAAAACCTCAGATGTTTGCACAGGGCTCAGACCTAAAGAGGCAGAAGAACGCTGCAAGTCAAGGTATGTTGAATTTTGTTCTCATGTTGATGTTTTACTAAGTGCATGAGTGTCTAGATTCGACAATTTTGTTGGGAATCTTAAGTACAATTGGAGCGTTGTTAGAAGGTCTCTATTCTAACTTAAGTTCATTCCTTGTGACGAACTACAATATTGATCAGGGAGGAAGAATTATTGGAGCCTGAGGAGCTAAAATTTGAAGGAGAAAAGGGAAGCCAAGAGGGCTATTGAATCGACCCTAGTTCACTGTGTTGATATGGACACTATTAGTGGAAGGTAAGCAACCCCAATAGCCCTACATTTGTCACCTTGGAGCAACAACGTGGGAAAAGTGAGTAGCAGAGATAAGACCCTGTGTGTTGCAGACCTTGAAGGACAAAGAAGCAGTTAGAGGGAAAAGTTGTTTAGGCCTATGTTCAATGACCTAAAGGAGTTGCGTTGACTAATAAAGGTATATTAAGGTGCTACAAATTGGGAGGCAAGAGGACCTTCCAGAAGTGTTGAGGGTACTACGTGGATTGAAAGGAGTTGAGAAGCACACTACATCAACAAGTAGGTCAGTTGCATCTTGTTCAAGGTAGATTGGTTATCATAGTTTTTTTCGATACCTAGCCTTGGTTGTATTGTATCGAGGGCCATTATCCCTAGTATGGGAGGCCTAGACTATTGTATTACAGATTCTTAATATATCAAAGTTGGGTTGAAAAATTGTTTCTTGTGTATGTGTTGATTCACTGCTATTGTTTTTCAATGTGCAAAGTATTATTGTTGTGGCATTTCGGTGTGTTTGTGTCTGAGATTCTAAGATCCAAATTAGATTCCTGAGTGGCATAGAAATTCAACATGGTATCAGAGCTATTTTGAAGGGCTAGTGAATTAGAGATTACACAACACGTACAACTCAAGAGGGAGTTGGTTTTGTTGTTGTTGAAGGACTACTAGCAATGGCAAAGTTGTTGCTTGGTCTGTGATATGAGGACAGGTTCGGCGGGCCTTCTAAATATAGTCCATGGAAGGAAAGGATCAAGTTGGTCTTGATGGTCAACAAGATGTATGACTTTTCTCACAAGGAGATCAAGAAACGACTAACCCTAAGGAGTTGGAGGAGTATGGAGAGTTGGATATAAAGGCCAAGGTGATCATGCTAGATGGTGTCAAGGATCATTTGATACCTCATTTGTCGGGGAAGAGCAGTGCCCATGAGATGTAGAAAGCTCTTTAGGATATGTTCCAGAACAAGAAGGAGAACTGCATACTAGTATTGAAGGATAAGTTGAAGAGCACCTAGATGTTAGATGGGGAAGCATTGGCATTGTCTGTGATGAGATTGTCTCAAGTTCGAGATGATCTTGCTGCCATCAGGGAGACTGTTTTCGATTATGAGATGGTGAGGATTGCTTTAAAGGGTTCACTGAGAAATGGAAGCCCTTCAGGAGAGGGATGATTTCCAGAGAGAAGTTTCCAGACTCGAATAGGTTGTGGGATGACTTCATTTAGGATGAATTTCAGGATGAGGACCTTCATATGAAGAATAAGACTTTAGATGATAGCATGGCTCTTGCAGGTAGAATGAAGGGCAAATTGAAGGAGTTGATTAAGCTGAAGTGTTACAACTATGGTGAGTATGGTCATTATTCAACGAATTGTTTGAAGAGGAAAGGATATAATGAGAAGAAGGGGAAGGAGGTAGTAGATTTCACCACTTCTTCTGAGCTGGATGACCTCTCAAGAAGATTGGAGAGTGAATATTTTTCTCTAGTATCTCATTTCTCTAAGGGTGCCATCAACAAGATTACATGGTATGTGGACAATGGTGCATCGAATCATATGGCAAGTTTGTGTAATGTTTTCGAGACTCTAACTAAGTGGGAGTCAAAGTTGCACATGATGGTGGGAGACAAGAGTCAGAAGGAGATCAGAGGATCAGGGATCGCTCCATTCAAGATGGAGTCAGGACATATGATGCGAATTCAGGGAGTACTATTTGTATGAAAGCTGAGAGATAATGTATTGTATGTCTTAGTGATCGAGCATAAGGGGTTTAACGTGATTTTCCAAAATGGGAAAGCAAAGCTCAGGCCCAAAGGCTCCAACTCTACTAGAATGGCCATCGAGGATAGGGAGTATGGTCTATATCAACTGATGAACAAGCTTATAGATCATGGGAAGCACAAGTAGGTGTATGTTCCTGAGGCTTAGAGGGAGCAAAGTTCTAGTGGGAGTATGCAGGTTCAGAGGGAGAATGTGCAAACCAAGAAGAGTTCATAGTTAATGGGGAGAAAGGGTGCTTCTACAACTAGCAAGAAGGAACTACCGAATGGCCTAAGAGAATTTTAGGAGAGGAAGCGGCAGGCTTCTCATGGAAAAGACACTATTGAGGCAAGCGTAGTTCATTCTTTAGGGTATGTTGGAGTGGTGACCACTAGGAGTTAGGCTAGTAGTGATGATGGTGACGAGATACCTCCTATTGGTGGAAGTACTTGCCTCGCTAATAGGGAGTGTTGAGTTTTTAATCTTGGGAGGTACTTCACATCCCTGGGTATTGGGTTCATGTGAGTCACCACACAAGCTCCCTGTGGGCTAAGTACCCAAGCAATTGGTTTTGCACCCAAAGTTTTGGGTGCGAAACCAAGTTGTATTTTGGAGGTTTTACCATGATTACATGTGTGGCACCCTTAATGGAGTTGATTAAATGAGCAAGAGATTTCTTTATTTATATGTCTGGGCTAAAATGACATTAAGATTAGGTTGATCTTACTTGATAGAGATGTCCTTAGGTAGAGGCCGTACCTAGAAACACATATAAATTGAGGAGCCTAGCCATTTGATCTACCATCATCCATGTTGACACCTAATCTTCATGATTGGGTGAATTTATGTAAATAATTAAATTAGGAATATGAACAATCATCGGGAGATGAACTGAACAGTCACTCCCTATTGTATATAACAAAGACCTACCTAATGGAATAATACATGAATCAATTTTCTGCCTAATGGAGTTACTGCCTGGCCTGACATGGTATGAGAGCCAGCTCCCTTTTTAGCTTTTATGCACTTTGTAACTCCCTATTTTGCTCCTCTTCTACTCTACTTTCCATTCAAAAATGCTACATGTTCATAAATATGGTAGCCTGCTCCACACTGTCACCTGAATGCTGCTGCCTGACACTCTCTGCACCCTCCTCTCTAACCATTTTTTTCATATTCACTGACAGCTGCGCTGCTCATCCTATGAAATACATTATGTATGTTGTCAGAGGCGTTGGAGGATTTGAAAATCGTAGGCATTGAGGCAGGCATAAGTGAGCGAGCATTGAAATGAGGTGAGGTTAAGATTTCCCTCTGTTGTATCTATGATTATTATTGTTTAACGCTGCCAATATATCCGTTTACACTACCCACGCTACCCAAACATTTATGCTGTGGTCTTCACTCTGGTATTTGCTGCCCATACATACAATTACGTTGCCCATGTTTTACCTCTCACAACGTTGTCATGCTGTTTTGAAAAGCTTGAATGATTGGCTCCAGAAATGTTGTGTTAAACGCCGCTTTACATAAACACTGATGTTTATATATTTATTAAGTATAGGTAACATATTTGGTTGCACCCTATGAACATGATTCATACAAATTCCAAGATTGACTTTGTAATCACGTGAAAGGTAAACTAAGCAAGAATTTGTGGACAATGAAGAATCAATGCAATCATCTATTAACTGATCACATTTCTGCGAATTTGAGAGATTCAGAATTTACGGTGAGAGTTAGTTATTTATTCATCTTCATTGTCGTACAGGTTGAGTATAAGTCGTATGATCCTTTTTTGTGGTTGTCACAGGGTATGTAAAACAATGTTTTCGTCTGACATGGAGAGGAGCTGTGGGTGATGTTACATGCGCACTGCCATTCTGGAGGATCTCTTAGTTTTCAGGAAATTGAATTAAATTTGGAGAAGCGCTTAAGCTTTTTGCAGTTTCGTGGCGTATTTCATGTGGCATAAAATCAGAGATACATTTGTCTAAAATTATTCTTGAAAATAACCTAAATATTTATCTATATGACACAATATCTGAGAGTCCAAATACGTCTGGACTACATTCTTCAGTTTTTCTTTGGTGAATGCAGTGTTGTTGAGGGTATTTTATACTGCCATATCTTGTGCTTTTAACATTGTGCAGAAGCATGCAAATTGATATTTGAATCTCTTGTCCCATTATATAAGAACCATATTTTTCCTTCCCATTAAGAGTAAAATTTTCCAGCAGAAGTGTTTTTTTACAGTATGCATTCAAGAGGAAGAGGAAGATATTTCAGAGGTAGGGGGGGCAGAAATTCTCAAGGAGAAAAGGCAGATTTGCACTGCATTCACTGCAAAAGAAATGTATCACATGATGCCTCTACATGCAAGCTACCATGGGAAAAAATTGAGAAGAAAAGAAACCAACAGAAAGGTAAAACTGATGATACAGACAAAGGTAAAGCCCCTAAATCCGCTCACTATGTTGTGGCACAATGTAACATTGGAGTAAATGAAGATTTGTTTAATGCTTCACTTGCTTCATGGAAAAGTGATTGGTTTCTTGATTCAGGAGCAACCTGCCACATGACTCATAGAAAAGATTTTTTTGAATATTTCACTGACAATGTTGATGGAGTATTATACTTTGCAGATCAATCAAAAATCAAGTCATTAGGGCTTGGCACAATCAGGCTTAAACTGCCTAGTCTTCCAGACTTTCTTCTGGATCATGTTCTATATCTCCCACAACTCAAGAGAAACTTGTTTCCCTTGGTCCACATTTTCCAGCAAGCTCACTCCATTCATATGATTGATGGAAAGATTGACGTAAGAAAAGCATCTGACCACTCACTTGTCATGAGGGGAATAGAAGAAGGAAGACTTCTCAAACTGCAAGGAACCTCTACTCATGCACAACATTTCTCATACAATGCTCATCATGAAGAAGGTACACTTCCATCAAGTTTATTATGGCATGCTAGATTTGGACATTTGAACTATGATAGTCTCCGCTTATTAAAAAGAAATGGTGTTGCTGGTTTGCCTACAATTCTTAGAAAACTTAAGCAATGTGATGCTTGCATTATAGGAAAGCACAGCAAATAGTCTTTTCATGATTCACATTCAAGAGCACATAGGAAACTTGAACTCATTCATTCATATTTATGTGGTCCAATGCCTATTCCTTCTGCAAATGGAAATAAATATATCATGACATTTATTGATGACTACACCAGAATGTGTTGGGTTAATTTATTGAAGAAAAAATCTGATGCTTTTCATACATTCAATAATTTTCATAAATGGATTGAAAATGATGCACAATCTCATATTGGGTCTATTCACACTGATAATGGAAAATAATACACATCAAATGAGTTTGAAAACTATCTTCGCCAACATGGGATCAAACATCAAACAACTGTGCCTTATAATCACCAACAGAATGGTGTAGCTGAAAGAATGAATAGGACAATCTTAAATATGGTACGATCCATGCTCTTCTTCAAAAATGTAAAGATAATGCTTTGGGTTGATGCTATTCTATGTGCTACATATATAAAGAATATATGTCCATCTAATGCTATAAGAAACAAGACTCCTTATGAAATGTGGTATGGACATGTTCCTTCGGTAAAGCATCTCAGGGTCTTTGGTTCCACCTGTTATTCCTTGATAGGAAAGGTACATAGGAACAAACTTGGTGCTAGAAATCATAAGTGTATCTTCCTGGGGTGCTCAAACACCTCCAAAGCAGACATCCTCTATGATGAAGTAAATAAAAAGTTTGTTGTATCACGAGATGTAATTTTTCTTGAATCATCCAAAACTGACAATGTTGTTGAGCGGCAACTTGATCTCTTGGATAGATTCGCAAAACAAAAATCATTTCAAGAATTTGATAATCAGATTCCACATCTTGAAGGGGGGATTCCTATACTAGATCAACATGTGGAATCTTCTTCTAAAGAACACTCTCCCCCACATGAAACTCCAACAACGAATGATGCTTTAAGTAATGTAATTGATAGAATTGGGAGACTCAATCTTGATTCAGTCCCAGCTCAATCAATGGAGCAGCCTGGACCATCTCAAAAAGGTCCCCCAAAGTGGCTGACAAAGAGACTTGAAAGTGTTCATCCTAATGAAGTTGGAAAGTCAGGGACCAGAAATTCAAACTGGAAAAATGGAGGTGATGTAGATGACTCTAATTCACATGTTGATAGGGATGTTTCTTATGATTGCGAATTGAACTTGTCTACAGATTTTGAACCAACTTCCTTCAAAGAAGTTGTTTCTCACGATGAATGGAAAGAAGCAATGCAAAAGGAGTATGATTCCCTCATAAAGAATGATACTTGGAAGCTGGTTGATCCTCCATTAGGAACCAAACCAATTGGGTGCAAGTGGGTCTACAAGAAGAAGTATAAAGCCGATGGTTCACTTGACAAGAACAAAGCTAGGCTTGTGACAAAAGGTTTTGCATAGAAGGAAGGGTTCGATTATGAGGAGACTTTTCCCCCCAGAGCAAAATGGGCGACCATCCAGACACTCTTTGCACTAGCAGCTCAGAACGGTTGGAAAGTCCATCAAATGGATGTAAAAACTGCTTTCTTGAATGGAGATCTAAAAGAAAATGTTTTTATGTACCAGCCTAAAGGATTTGCTATGAAAGGACATGAACATAAAGTATGCAAACTTTTGAAGTCCTTGTATGGCCTCAAACAAGCACCACAAGCCTGGTATCAAAAACTAACTGAGCATCTTCTGAAACTCAATTTCAATCATTTTGATCTTGATGATGAAACTTTATTTGTCAAGAAAGTTGGAAAAATAGTTGTATATCTTGTGGTATATGTAGATGATCTTTTAATGACAGGGAACAATGAAAGCTATATTGCATCCATAAAGAAGGAATTGGGAAAAAGTTTTGAAATGACTGATTTGGGCTATGTTTATTACTATCTTGGCATTGAAGTAACCCAACATCCAAATTCCATATTTCTTTCTCAAAATAAATACATTGGAGATTTGTTGAATAGGTTTGGCATGACAAAGTGCAGTCCTCTTACTACTCCAGTGGAACAAAACTTAAAGCTCACATCTATTGAAGGAAAGGAATTTGAGGATGCAACAAAGTATAGACAACTTGTAGGAAGTGTCAACTACCTAACTACTACCACACCAGACATTTCATTTGCTATTGGAATCCTCTCCAGGTTTATGCAAAAGCCTTGTGAGGACATTGCTCTGTTGCAAAAAGAGCTCTAAAGTACTTGAAGGGAACTCAAGACTTTGGAATCAAGTATACATAGGTGGACGACTTCAGCTTGATTGGATACTCTCAGTCAGACATCGATGGAGAAAAAGAAACTGGGGTATATACTTTAGGATATGCTATGAGTCTTGGATTAGGAGTTGTCTCCTCGAGATCACGCAAACAATCAGCTCTACTAGATTCCACAACAGAAGCAGAATACGTGGCAGCAGCTGAAGCAACAAAAGAAATTTTGTGGCTTAGGAAAATTCTTGAAGATTTGTAGGTAAAACAAGTACAATTGACTCCACTCATGATTGAAAATACCTCTGCAATAAAGTTGGCCAAGAACCCAAAGTTCCATGACTAAATGAACACATCAATACTAAATATCATCTGATTCGACATCATGTTGAGGCCAAAACAATCCATCTCCATCATTGTTCCACAAATGAGCAAATTGCAAACATCTTCACCAAAGCGCTTGGAAGAGAAAAGCTTGAACGATTCAGAATGATGCTTGGACTCACCAACATCCCTTCAGATTAAGGGGGGGAATGTTGACACCTAATCTTCATGATGGAGTGAATTTATGTAAATAATTAAATTGGGAATGTGAACAATCATCGAGATATGAACTGAACAGTCACTTCCTATTGTATATAACAAAGACCTACCTAATGGAATAATACACGAATCAGTTTTCTGCCTAATGGAGTTACTGCCTGGCCTGACAATCCAAGTGAAAAATGTCAAGGAGAAGACCTCTAAAATAGTCGCAACCATAAGGAGCCTAGAAAAGTGGAAGAGAGGATTGGTTTTGGCTTGTTTTTCTTTTGCCTATTTAGGACGAGTTTGGTAGGACTAGGTAGCACAAAAGAGGAGCATTCTGGGCAATGATTTGTGCTAGTTATGTAATGAAAATACATCGTTAAACACATTGAGTTTTTCTGTGTCGGGAGAGGAATGTAATGTCCCTTCCTAAAATATTTTGGAGCAAGATTTATTTCTACATTTTGGGGGCCAATTTTGGTCAAGGCAGGGCCCATTAGATTTTTAATAGAAGAATTTTAGGAGCTAAAGGAAAATTAATTTTATTTTATTCTGTTTTTTTAATGATATGTTGGGACCACCCACATAATAAATATGCACTACCTAAGCCAATGATTCGAAATTCATGAGAGGGAAGAAAATGTGGGAAGAAACGCTCCATGAAAGTTATAAAGGGAAGACACCACACTTCATTTGGCATTCTTTGCTTATCAAATTTGATTCTGTTGGTTGAGCTGTGTAGCTGGGTCACTTGTTGTTTAGTAAGAGATTTCCAAGTGGAGAACTTACCCTTTCTTCGGGGGACTTTGAGTGCCATCCTAGAGAGGTTCATCCATTATCATCCATAGGAGATTTGTAGAGAGATTTCCACCATTTGTATTCAGTTCACCCTAGCAGTGCGTATTTCTGGAGGACGTAGTAGTGGATCTAGTGTGGCAATTCCAACATTCTTCTAGAGGGTTATTTCCAAGAGAAATTAAGAAACGAAGGCTCAGTAGATTTGTTGGCTATTGGTTGAGTTTGAGGGCTGGAAGTGGCAACAATATTCACCAGTGATTTTTCAAACTTAGTGGCCAATGCAGAAGAGAGAAACTAGGCTTACGTGGGAGATAGAGTTTCAACCATTGGGGATATTACCTCCTGGAAGAAATAAGGGAAGTATTGGTGGAGTTGCTTGCTAAATTTCAGGAGTGTTTGGGGAGGATTTTGCTAGTGGTTTGATAGAAAACATGATTCAACAACTATTAGAAAGCATATGGCTTTTGGGGGTCAATTTTGGACAATCAAAATTTGGTCAAAGATTTTGTTATGAAACATATCACAAAAATATATATAAGATAGATGAACACCTTAGAAATAAGCCTCTTCGAGGGGGAAACCTCCTTTACATTACAAAAATGAACAATTCTTAGATGATACAACTGACAAGACCTCCTTTCTATATATAGGAGTCTAAGGGGTCATAATATAATCAAAGTCGACATAACAATAATAATGTAGGGGCACAATAATAACAATATGGGGACTACATGGGCATAGTAATATAATAAGGGGGTTTTATTAATAACAATAAGGGGTTACACTAGTAGTATAGGTACGAAACACGCCCCTCTCCTTCAAAAAGTGTTGTCCTCAATGCTTGAGTAGTTCTTGATGCTTTTGTATAAATTCTTGTCTTCCCATGTGGAATCTTCAGTGGGTAGGTTCTTCCACTTGATGGATACTCTCAAATTGATCTATTTCGTAGCTACCGATTTCTTGGCTCTATGTTTTTTTCAGGTTCCAATACGAATTTTCTTTCCTTTTCAAGTTCTCACAATACTGTTTGAACTTGGATCTTTTGCAACTTTTGAATGAGTTCCCACTCCTTTGGGCATATGGATATCTGTAAGCCCTGATGTTTGGAGGAACAGTTCCTGGAATCAAATGAATAGCATGATCATGATCATGAATAGGTGGGAGGCCTTTGGGAGTCTCAAATACCTTGGAATGGTTGTTCAAAATGTTTTGGAGATCTGGAGAAATACATGATTTTGATGTGGGATCCCCTAGTGAACATAATTATGTAATTACGCCCTATTTTTATTTATTTAGAAGCTTTTTCATGCTGTTAGGGTTGATTATATTTCCAGGTTTCCCTTCGATACCCCTCAATTCAACTTCATTTTCTTCCGAAAAAAATTTCAAGAAAAAGTTCTTGAAAATTAAAATCTATTGTACCCAAAGATTGTAGCCACTGGACTCCTAGTAAAATATTAGCACCACCCATTGGAATGGAAAGCATTGGGCTATTCAATACATATTCTCCCATGGATAGTTCGATATTATGACACTTTCCAGAAAAATTTATGGTTCCTCCACTTGCAACCATAACTTGACACTTTGGTGCTGGATGTAGGAAGCAATTCAATTCCTTGGCTATCTTACAATGAATAAAATTATGGGTATTTCCTGAATCAATCAACACTATTACGTTTTTTTCTTGATATGTCCTTCTATCTTGATAGTTTGAGGAGTGGTAATTTCTTCCAATGCATTACAAGATATGGTCTGATTCATTTCTTGATGCTGAATGTGACCTTTCAATTCTTGAACATTTTTTTTCTTGAAACATCATTCTATATTGATAGTTTGAGGACTGGTAATTCCAGCCAATGCATTACAAGATATGGTTGGATTCATTTCTTCTTTCTCGATGTGATATTTCACTTCTTGAACCTTTTCTTATTGATATGTCCTTGTATCGTGAGAGTTTGAGGAGTGGTAATTCTTTCCAATGCTTTACAAGATATTGTTAGATTCATTTCTTCTTTCTCTAGGGTGGGTTCTTAGTGTATATCCTCTTCTTTTGATATTTCTTGATCCTTTTTTTCCTCCTCTTCATAATCTATGTAAAATAATTTATTCTCAGAACACTTATGACCTTTATTGTATTTGATATCACAATTGTAACAAAGCCATTTTTCTACTTTTTCTTCCAATTTTTCTGGTGTAAACGGAAGGCTAGGAGAAAAAACACTTCCATAATTATAGTCGTGAGTGGTGGAATTCCTTGTTTCCATAATTTCACTTTCAATTTTTCTTGCCAGCCTTAAGGATTTATCCAATGAATTAGCTTCCCACAGACGAACCTCATATTGAATGTTATCCTTTAAAGTCCCTATGAAGGCATCAACCATTTTCTTCTCTGGAATATCATTTACCCTTATATTCAATTTTTGGAAGTCCTCAATGTGCTCTTCCATTGAACCCTTTTGTTTGAGATTTATCAATTGGCTAAAGAACATGTTTCTCTTTGTATCCTCATAATGTGCTATCATTTCCTCCGTAAAAATTGACCACATGATAAGTGTTTTACGAGAAAAAAGCCCTTTATGCCATACACATTGATTCGATTCTAAATAATTAGATGTGATACATACCTTTTATAACGTTGGTACACTATGTAGATCAAAATATTTCTCCATCTATAGTATCTAATTTACCAAATCCTTTCTTCAAACTTCCTCATCTCATTTTCTTGATTTTAGGAGCTTTATCTTGAGATGACTGTAGATATGTACTTTCAGATCTTTAAGTTCTGAAATTTTGGTCTGTAATAGCCCTCTGTGTCCTCTTTCTCACTCTGCAAGTCTGATTGCAATTGGATTCCTGAAGAAAGATCTATTCCCAATATGCCGCGATGACCTAATTATATACTAGGTCAGTAGAGTGAACTTGTATGACATGCCACGTGCCACTGTTTCAACCTTAGGTTCTAAAAATTATACCCAAACAAAATAGATTCTATCCTCTTTTTGTAACTTCTTACGAAATTTGAATCTGATGCTCAGAGAGAACGTTATGACAATTCTCCCAAGGTCACTTGTTTAGGATGTAATTCAGGAGTCTGCAAAAACCCTAAATTCCTCAAATCATATATCTAAAAATATAGATAGACAAGATCTAAAATTTAGAACCGAGGTTCAGAAATACTTCTTCTCAAATGGTTTTCTTCTTAGATTTTGAAACATCATAGCGAAACAGTTATAGCAAAAATTCCACGATGATCAATTTTAGATGAAATTTTGGAGCTTGCAAAAATCCTAATTTCCTCACATCATATATCCTAAAATATAGTGAGACAAGGTCTAAAAATTGGACCTGAAGTTCAGCCAGATTTTGTCTCAAATGGGTAATTTTTTAGCTTTTGAAATGTCGCAAAAAGAAAATTTATAGAAAAAATGCCACGATGATCAATTTGGAGCAATGAAACCCTAGAATCCAAATCTCTGATACAAAATGTTATGAAACCAGCTCACAAAAAGATAGAAAGGATAGACGAAACCCTAAATTTCTCATATCATATATCTAAAAATATAGCAAGACAAGATCTGAAATACAGACTCGAGGTTTAGATAGATATCTTCTGAAATGGGTTTTTTTTAGGTTCAGAAACTTTGTAGAAAATCAATTATAGTGAAAATTGCACGATGACCTATTTTAGATGAAATTCTAGAGCTTGCAAAAATCCTAAATTAGATCATATATCCTAAAATATAGTGAGACAAGATTTGAAATTTTGACCCAAGATTTAGCGAGATTTCGTCTCAAATGGGTTTTTCTTTTTTTAGCTTTTTAAACGTCGCAGAAAAAACGTTATAGTGAAAATTCCATGATGACTAGTTTGGAGCAACAAAACCCTAGAATCCAAATCTTTGAGGGGTAACCTCCTTTACATTACACAAATGAACAATTCTTAGATGATACAAATGACAAGACCTCCTTTCTATATATAGGTGTCTAAGGGGTTATAATATAATCAGAGCCGACATAACAATAATAATGTAAGGGCACAATAATAACAATAGTGGACCTCTATGGGGCACACTAATAACAATATGGGGACCACATGGGTACAACAATATAATAAGCAGATTCTACTAATAACAATAATGGGTTATACTAGTAGTATAGGGACCTAACACATTTCTAGGTTTTTGTGAGTTTATTGAGAGGAGTCTTTGACTCATTTTGCATATTTGTTTTGGTTGGTATTCGGGTCTAAAATCGTAATTCTTATAACATGGTGAATTGTTAGTTAGTTGGGGAATTTGCACCATTTTGTGGGATCAGCTTTGGCTTGGAGATAGGCCAAACTTTTTTTTTTTTTTTTCTGGGTTTTTGGTGGAGTGCTATAGATTAATTTGGCAAAATTTTCTGAGGACTTTTGGAGGCTGAAACAAAGCTTCTTCCAGCCAACGGTTGAAAATTTTCTAAGGCGGGCATAGAACATTGAGGAGAAGTCTTTCCTTGGCACCTGGGAAACATTTTTCTTACCTAGGATTGTCTGGCTTGATTCAACAAGCCAGGTGCACACATTCCATGCATTGTGCTACCCTTTGATAATAAAATGGTTCAGTTTGGCGTAGTTTTGGTGAAAGCCTGTGAGTGTTTAATTGTTCTCTGAATTTTTCTATGTCATATGTGCATTTTCTTGTTTAACATTGTTATTTACTTTTTGGAATATTATAGTGGTATTAGAGCATGATCTTAGCCCAACTATGGGTATCCAGTAAGAGCATGGAATATTCGAGTATGTAGGCACAATAATAGGTGGAACCATAGACAAACCCATGGTTCAAGAGAACTTCAGCGTGCATAAATTCTGGGGTGGAATCCATTAAGACAATGAGAGGTTGACCTAGTTGAGGAGGGTGACATAGCAAACCCATCCTCATCTTTATGGTAGAGACACTAATGGTACACAGCCTGTGGAGGTGCAACCATCTACACAATGTGGGGTACATAACCAGACTTAGGACACCAGATCTCCTTGAAAGGCACAGGCATGATAGGAACAATTACAAGGTGAGACTAGAAGGGACTTTTGCTAGTGGAGACCTAGCTTTAGATATGAGGGGGCTTAGGAGGAGATTTTGCATGAGGCAGATGACACGTGGAAGTGTGAGGAGAACATTGGTATACCTAGTGTGGCACTGGAGTCACCATTGTTGGAGGCCTATTTGATAGCACCAATTGACATCTTGGGGGAGAGAATAGAGCATACACCCATAGGGCCATCCATTGATGAGGTGCCAAGAGACACATAGATCTCCACTATTGAAGAGGTGAAATCCATTGATCAGGTATCCATTGATGAGGTATCTGGGGTTGTGACCAAGTTTTTAGGTGATAACAATGCACGACAAGATGATGAGGTGCCAAGAGACATCACCATCCTTGAACAGGAGATGATACGTACATAGGAACCTAGATCTAGGATAGAGTTGTAGGATGAAAATCACCTACAATAACATGTAGAGCACATAAAGGGGCATGAGCTAGTCATGGAGGGGTAGTTTGTGACTCATGTTGAGCCAATGGTGGAGGATGTTGAACAGTCATCTTTGGGGCCAACCACTAACTTAGAGCAAATAGATGCACAAACTGTCAACAAAGTTGTAGTACTTCCAGATAGTAGCTTTCTCTAGGATTATATAAATGGGGCTTGCAACATTGCTATACTACCTTTACACCACACAGAGAGAGATGCAGAGACCCCCCCAAAATTTTTATTTGTTGACCAGGATGGTGAGTCGAGGTGACATGAGCTCCACAGGGTGCATCATGGAGAGCTTGTTCTATGTGTTGGAGTTTGTGAATTTGATCCCTCTCTTAGTGTTGGATGGTGAGAGATTTTGAGTTGGTACCCAATGGAGTGGGCTCTCAGACATCGAGGGTACTGGAGGCCCAAGTTGGTGTTGGGATACAAGCAGGGCTTACTATCCAATATCAGACATGCAAGATGCCTATGACATTGATGAGGTAGTCAACCTAGTGCCTGAGCACATGCATTCGTCAAGGGAGTTCCAGTTGGCGCTAGTGGTTAGGTGGTTTGTGAGCATACTCCATTGGTTGTTTTGGCATGTTGGTTGCACATGGGGGCGTAAGATGATTAACATTCTCTGGTAGGAGCCGGTTGGAGGAGGTGGCATGGGTAGAAAACGATACCAGATGTTATAAGGAGACAATGTTGTCCCATTGAGGTTTAAGATTCAGGGGTCATAGAGGATCAACACAACAGAGATATGCCCTCTAGTGGGAGTGGAGTTAGGGTGCTCAATTCTACCAAGATGGATGCAAGGACATGACACATGTCATGGTGGGGTCACTAGCAGAGTGGAAGGCACTTTGGTACATGCAGGATACCATATGTTATAGGGTGGTATGACAATAGAGTGGTAGACAAGACTACACAACGTCAGGTCATAGTGTCCAGTATTATATAGAGGGATGTGGCCTAATGCATATATACCTAATTCTAGGCCATAGCACCCTGTGGTTTGCAGGGCTATGTAGCAAGGAGAAGTGGCCTGCAAAGGAGCATGGAGATGCATGATGGTGTACCACGACATGCTGATTTACACTGTGGGGTAGGAGAAGTGACTCACATCGCATTAAGGATATGAGGGGAGTAATAGGTGCAGTGACACAGGGAGGAGACCTGATGTTGTAGGATTGTATAGTCGTAGCTGGGGGTATCTAGTGGTGTACATGGACAAGTTGTGGTGTACATTGGCATGTCGAGGAGTGTAGTGGTACTTGGTGGTATGCCACTTGACACATGATGCAATGGAGTGGGCTCTTGGAGTGTTGCCTCCAGGGAGACATATAAATAGGGATAATAGGTGCACTATTGGACGAAACTCACCTAGGATCGATGAGGACATTGTTGAGCATCTGGGGACACCATATTTAGTGGAGGCATGGCCTCTAGGGGGTTATCGATAGATTCGAGGTGAAAAGAGGGTCATCAGTAGGATTACTCTTGAGCATTCCAAGAGACTCTTGATCATACTCTTTGGGACATACCCACCCATCATCCTCTAGTCTTGCTTACAATCACAAAGGGTTTGGTTGTTGGCTTTTGGAACTCTCCATTCAAGGACTAGGGCATGGGAGGCTCACCTTAGGTAGTTGGATGAGACATCATGTGTCATGGGTTGAGAGGAGACTCTCTAGTTGAGACACTTGGTAGGTGCACAATTTGAAAATTACATGCTTAAGGTTATCATGGTTGATTATCGAGGTATCATATGTTTCCCCCCTAGGCTCACACTTGGGGAGGTGTCTAAGAGGGAGTTACATGGTTCTTTTTTAGTTGGACAACTCGAGGTGTTGGGTGAGCATGAGGTGCAGAGGACGGTAGTCCTTATTGGTAGGATGATGCCTAGGCTTCTGACAATACCCGCACACACCATCAGGAGCTGGGATAACAGATATCGCTGTGTGATTTGATAGGCACAAATCAGCTAGATATTTGCAGCATAGGTTCTAGATGCTTGGTGCCTACCTATTGGATACCTACAGGAGGTCGAGACAGGTCATAGAGGGGTTTGAATAGCTAGGAGCATAACATAACGACATGTAAAGAGGATTGGGGGTTGTGGACCTCCAGTATGGTTATGTCATATAGTGGATTGGTGGGATAGTCCACTCCTTAGTGAGCATGGTCAAGATAACGGGCGGAATAATTCATTCACATGAGGACACATGGGCAATTAGTGAAGCCCTCACCATAGGATGAGGCAAATTGCTGCTCAGGATTGGAGATAGCCATGGACTGATAGGTGATGACACTATTGAGTCACTTTGGTAAAATTGGCCTAGCGTCTATCATCGCATAGATTATGGCTGAGAGTTATGGGAGAGGAGGCTCTGGTATGAGGATGCTCGGTAGTTAGTCATGACTACTGTGATAGATGTCAACAGGATAGGTTCCTTCTGTTGCAGGCATGGGATTATGGTATAACAGGGCTGAGCAATTCAACTACCTATAGAGGTGAGATGGTTTCTATAGGGGAGGGTCATCCAGATCTTCCATTTGGTTTTAGCGATTCGTTGATGGTGTGGGGAACTACATCGGTGTGAAAGGGTGATCAAGAAGAGGAGATGATGGGAGGCTCGGGTAGACGAGGGTTCAATCCCACTAGGATTGGATTGCATCTTCAGGAGTTTTCTCTTGTAGTGCATGAGATGAGCTACTCAATAGGAAAATTTCATGGGGTTTGGGCAGAGTCCTACATTATCATGATGCTATACTTTTTGCTAATATGCAGAGGGTTTCTGGTACTTGTATCTGGTTGGATAATGAGTGGAGCAAGGTGTGCTTCACATTGATTAGGATGGTTTAAGATCCTGGTATCGAGGGATTCTTTCATGTCGAGACAATGCTGAGATTGGGGATGACTCAATGGTACATTTGGGACCCTGGAATTATTGGTGGTTATAGTGGTGATCAACATTCAGAGAGGGCACTTGTTCAGGCATTGCTTGAGGACAACCAATTTTTGGTAGGGAGGACTCTAATGTCCTTTCCTAAATTATTTTGGAACTAGGTTTATTTCTACATTTTGGGGGCAAATTTTGGTGAACACGAGGGTCCATTTGATCTTTTATAGAAGACTTAGGAGTTAGAGGAAAGCTAATTTTAGTTTATTTTGTTTTGTTAATGATATGTGGGGACCACTCACATAAGAAATATGCACTCCCTAAGCCAATGATTCGAGATGCATGAGAGGGAAGAAAAGGTGGGAAGAAAGGCTCCATGAAAGTTATAAGAGGAAGGCAACACACTTCATTTGGAATAATTGGCTTATCAAATTTGATTATGTTTCTCGAGTTGTTTAGTTGGGTCACTTGCTATTTAGCAAGAGCTTTCCAAGCAGAGAACTCACCCTTTCTTCAGGGGAGTTTGAGTGCCACCCTAGAGAGGTTCATCCATTATCATCCAAAGGATATTTATAGAGAGATTTCCAACATTTCTATTTAGTTCGCCCTAGCAGTGCATATTTCTGGAGGACATAGTAGTGGATCTAGTGTGGTCATTACTTCATTCTTTCGGTGGGCTATTGCTGGGAGAAATTAGGAGAAGAAGGCTCAATAGATTTGTTTGCTATTGGGTGAGTTTGAGGGCTAGAAGTGGCATCAATATTCATGAGTGATTTTTTAGAATTTGTGGCCAACACAGAAGAGAGAAATTGGGCATACATGGGAGATAGATTTTAAGCCATTGGGGCTATTACTTGATGGGAGAAATCAGGGAAGTGTTGGTGGAGTTGATTGCTACATTTTAGGAGTGTCTCAGGAGGATTTTGTTGGCGGTTTGATAGTCAACGTGCTTCAACAACTATTGGAAAGTGTAGGGCTTTTGGGGGTCAATTTTGGAAGGTTAATGTTAGGCCCCTATACTACTAGTGTAACCCCTTATTGTTATTAGTATAACCCACTTATTATATTGATGTACCCATGTAGTGCCCATATTGTTACTATTATGCCACATAGAAGCCCACCATTGTTACTGTTGTGCCCTACAATATTATTGTTATGTAGGCTTTGATTGTATTGGGACCACTTAGACTCCTATATATAGAAAAGAGGTATTTTCATTTGTATCATCCAAGAATTGTTCATTTATGTAATGTAAAGGAGGTTTCCCCCTCGAAGAGGCTGAATTCTAAGGCGTTGATCTTTCTTTTCTATCTTTTCTTGAGCTGGTTTCATAACATTTGGTATCAGAGCTTTGGATTCTAGGGTTTCGCTGCTCCAAACAGATCATCGTGGCATTTTCACTATCAATTTTTTTCTGTGACGTTTCAGAAGTCGCAAAAAACACCCATTTGAGAAGAAATCGCTCTGAACCTTGGGTCCGAATTTCAGATCTTTTCGCGTGATATTTTCGGAGATATGAACTCAGGAATTTGGCTTTTTTGCAGACTCCTGAATTACACTAAAACCAGGTGACCTGGGGAAAATCATCATAACTTTCTTTCTGAGCATCGGATTGAAATTTCATCAGAAGGTACAGAAAGAGGACGGACTGTAGTTTTCGTTTATATATTTTTCAGATCCAAAGGTTGAAACAGTGACACACGGAACTTCATACAATTTCGCTCTTATGGAAAGGTCTATAATCAGGTCATCTTGTGAGATTGTGCATAACTATTTCTTAGAGAATCCAATTTGGATCAGACTGGTGGCATTGGAAAGAGGACACAGAGGGCTACTACAGTTCGCAATTTCAGAACTTAAAGGTCTGAAAGTACAGAGTTACAGTCGTTTCAAGGTCGAGCTCCTAAAATCAAGAAAAAGCAAGATGAGGAAGTTTGATGGCAAGGATCCGGTAAATTGGATACTTCAGATGGAGCAATATTTTGATCTACATGGTGTACAACTATTACAAAAGGTATCTATTACATCTTCATATTTAGAACCAGATCAATTTTTATGGCATGAAGGGCTTTGTTCTCGTAAAAAACTTGTTACGTGGTCAATTTTCACGGAGGAAATGATAGCACATTATGAGGATACAAAGAGAAACACCTTCTTTAGAGCAACGCCACAACAATTGGAAAGAGTAAAAGGGCTTTGTGACATAATGGAAAGCAAAATTATGGAAACCAGGAAGCATACCCCTCACAACTATAAAGATGGAAGTGTTGTTTCTCCCAGCCTTCCACAACCTACAAGGGTTACACCACAACAATTGGAAGAAAAAAGAGAAAAAGGGCTTTGTTACAATTATGATAGCAAATGCACTAAAGGTCATAGGTGTGCTGAGAAGAAATTATTTTACATAGAATATGAAGAGGAGGAAGAAAAGGATCAAGAAACATCAAAAGAAGAGGATATACGTCAGGACACCACCCTAGAGAAAGAAGAAATGAATCAGACCATATCTTGTAAAGCATTGGGAAGAATTACCACTCCTCAAACTCTCAAGATAGAAGGACATATCAAGAAGAAAAAGGTGCAAGAAGTGAAAGATCACATCGAGAAAGAAGAAATGAATCCAACCATATCTTGTAATTCAATGGATGAAATTACCACTCCTCAAACTATCAAGATAGAAGGACACATCAAGAAGAAAAATGTTCAAGAAGTGAAAGATCACATCGAGCATCAAGAAATGAATCCGACCATATCTTGTAAAGGACTGGAAGAAATTACCACTCCTCAAAAGATAGAAGGACATATAAAGAAGAAAAAGGTTCAAGTAGAGAAAGATCATATCGAGCATCAACAGCAAGTTCTCCAACTTTTAAAGGATAACGCCACTTCCGTGCAAAATCAAATGAAACAACAGGTAGATCAACATCGTAGTGAAAAATGTTTTGATGTGAGTGATTGGGTATTTTTACTGCTACATATCAAGCAAGCTATTTATGAGAAGGAAATGTTGGCAATACTACATGCACTTAAAAAATGGCAACCTTACCGAATGGGAAGACGCTTCAAGGATGAGGATGTGGAAGCATTGTTTTGTGCTATTTATATTATCCAACCAAATTGGATAAACGAAGCAACGGATGAATGGAAGAAGAACAAAGAAGTATGGCCACTTATTCAAAAGTTGCAAAAGATCCCAATTCAAGCAATATTGCCAGAAATTGAAGAGGAAGGAAAAATCATATTGGAACCTGGAGCAGTCACAGAAACAAGAACCCGACAGCTACGAAATCGATCAATTTCAGAGTATCTCATCAAGTGGAATAACTTACCCACTGAATATTCCACATGGGAGGACAAAATTTTATATAGAAGCATCAAGAACTACTCAAGCGTTGAGGACAACGCTTTTTGAAGGAGAGGGGCATGTTAGGCCCCTATACTACTAGTGTAACCCCTTATTGTTATTAGTATAACCCACTTATTATATTGATGTACCCATGTAGTGCCCATATTGTTACTATTATCCCACATAGAAGCCCACCATTGTTACTGTTGTGCCCTACAATATTATTGTTATGTAGGCTTTGATTGTATTGGGACCACTTAGACTCCTATATATAGAAAGGAGGTATTTTCATTTGTATCATCCAAGAATTGTTCATTTATGTAATGTAAAGGAGGTTGCCCCCTCGAAGAGGCTGAATTCTAAGGCGTTGATCTTTCTTTTCTATCTTTTCTTGAGCTGGTTTCATAACAGTTAAACTCTCGTCAAACTAGTTTTGGGTTTTTGTTGGTTTATTGAGAGGAGTCTAACTAATTTTGTAGAAATTTTCTGGCGATATTCGAGCCTAAAATGCTAATTCTAATAACAAGGCAAATTGTTAGTTAGATGGGGAATTTGTACGATTATGTGGGTTGTACATTGGCTTGGAGATAGGCGAACCCCTTTTGGGATTTTCTCGGTTTCTGGTGGAGAGCTCCAAATTAATTTGGCAGAATTTTTTGAGGACTTTTGGAGACTCAAATAGGGGTTTCTTCTAACCAAAAATTGTAGAATTTCTAGGGCCAACACATAACATAGAGGAGAAGTCTTTCCTTGGATTTCAGGCTACATTTTTCTCATCTGGGATTGTCTAGCTTGCTTCAGCAAGACAGGTGCACGCATTCCATGCATTGTACTATCCTTTGATAATAAAATGGCTTAGTTTGGCACAATTATGGTGCAATTTTATGGGCTTTTAATTGTTGTCTGAATTTTTCTGTGTCATATGTGTATTTTTCTTGTTTAGGTCTGTTATTTCCTTTTTGGAACATTACAGGAAGGACTGAGCCCTTGTTTAGCGCTTTCCTGTGGTCTTAAGGAGCTGAAATAACATTATAAAAGAGACCAAGTGACAATGCAAAATGGAGGAGTTTGTAGAGAGGGGTTTATGAAGCTTTTAGGAAAAAAATTAGGCCTTACATGTATTTTCAGAATCTCTAACTAGAACCATGAAAAACTTCAGATGTTTGAATGGTGTTGAGACTTAAAGAGGTAGAAGAAGGCAGCTAGTTAAGGTATGTTGAATGTTGTTGTCATGTTGATGTTTTGCTAAGTGGATGAATGTACAAATTGGAAAAAAAAATTGGGCATATTAAGTACAATTGGAGGGCTATTAGAAGGTGTCTGTTACCCTAAGTTCAGTCCTTCTGAAGGACTATGACATTGATAGGAGATGAAGATTTATTGGAGCCTAAGGAGCTAAACTTTGAAGGAGAAAAGGGAAACAAGAGCGATAGTTATTCAACCCTAGTTCACTACGTTGAGAAGGACACCTTGATTAGAAAGTGGGCAACCCCCATAGCCTCTAGGCTTGTCATCTTGGAGCAACAATGTGACACAAGTGGGTAGTAGAGATAAGGCGTTGTGTGTTGCAGACCTTGGAGAACAAAGAAGTAGTTTGAGGGAAAAGTTGTTTGGGCCTATGTTCAATGACATGAAGGAGTTGTGTTGACTAATAAAGGTAGATTGGGGAGCTACGTATTGGGAGGCAAGAGGACCTTCTAGAAGTGTTGATGGTACATGGATCGAAAGGAGTTGAGAAGCACACTACATCAGCAAGTAGGTTAATTGTATCTTGTTCAGGGCAGATTGGTTATCATAGTTGTAAATACCTAGCACTAGTTGTCTTGTATAAAAGGCCACTATGCCTAATATAGAATCCCTAGACTATTGCATTAAATATTTTTAATACAGCAAAGTTGGGTTGGAAAATTATCATGTGTACATGTTGTGGCATTTGTGTTTGTTTTTGTTTGAGATTCTAAGATCCAAACCAAATTCTCGACTGCCATAGAAATTCAACATTTTTACCTTGTTTCATTATCATTACATACGTTAGACCTGCTATTTTCTTAAAATTTGATTCCAAATAGCATTTTCCCTTGACTTAAGTTCAATAAGATTAAGTTTCTGGTAAATTCTTTCGGATTAATCACATCATGAGTTGTTTCATTTAACCTCAAAATTGCAAAGCTTAATGTCACCTTGTTTGGAAATGTAAGGTTATGTCATTGAAGAGCTTGCAAGAACAATACGAAGATTCAAACCATAGTTAACTTTTCCTTGGATGTTAGTGAAGAGTTTGCTCAGCTACCTAAATCTTGCTCATGTTTCCCCAAATGTTTCAAAACAATTTTTTTATAATATTTATTCATTTTTTACAAAAGCAAAGTATTTTTTAGTCTCTCAAGGTCCTTAGCTAGATCAGCTATTCCTTCCTCGATCTCTAGCATGTAGATGCTTCAAAACATCTTTTTGTAATATTTATTTGGTTTTTACAAAACAAAAGTATTTTTTAACCTCTCAAGGTCCTTCGCTAGATTATATTCCTTCCTAGATCTCTAGCATGTAGTGGGCATTTCTTGATGAACATAACATCTTTGAATTTTAGAAATTTAGATTGGATTCTTATAGGACTACAATCTTGGAAACATTTCATAAAAGTGAAATTTTTTGTCATGCTTATAATTTATAGTGGAATTGGCATGATTGGGTTAATACAACTCTCTAAACATCATTATGGTGCTTTGATTTAACTGTGTTTCCTGGTTTCAAGTGATGAATTTTTGGAGCGAGAAATTTGTTTTTACTTTGTAATTTGAAATTTTTAAATGATTCTTTAGTTTTCAATGTTCTTGGATGTTTAGGATTTTTTATTTTGTTTTGTTTTATTTTTTATTTATTTTTTTATTTATTTACTTATTTACTTTTTTTCAGAAACTCAAAATTATTTTTAACCAATCTATTGATAGAGTTTGGTTACATTTATTGAACAACATAGCCCATATCATGCAAGTAATCTAGATACTTTTCAGGCAATTTAAACTCCATTTTTATTAGACTGAATTATATTTTGTTGATTTGGACCTCCATTATTATGTTAGCAACCAAATTTTGCAATATTTATCACTTTGTTTTGGATCAATGCTTCCTAAAACTCTATTAATAAAAAATATGCATACATTTTATACTAAGGTGTGTGGAAATTGTAGTAGTGGCCCTAAGGAAAACATACCAGCATCGAAATGGCTTATAAAAGGCTTGTAACTACCTAGGGGCATGTAAAGAATAATAGTCTAAATGCTAAAAAGACCAACACATTTCACAGTCATAGGGCATGAACTTGATAACAACGTGCTTAAAGCACGAATTGTGCCTAAGTTTCCATAATAAAGACCAACATAAACTCTGGGAGCAGTAACAGATCTAGGATCAAGGAGTGGATGGACCTACAAAATGGTGCATTATCAGTGGGTGAGGGGTGTACTATCCATTGTCTACTTGTGACTTTCGCTTCTTCTCTATAGAAATAACCAAGTTCTCCTTGGGGAACTTGCCATTCAATCATGAGGAGGTGGGCATCTATGGTGTGGATGATGATAGCTTTGACATTTATTATGCTCACCAACCACATAATCAAACTTTTTCATGCAGAAGAATAAACCATAGGCAAGTCATTTGGTATTGATTCAAGAGGGGTCACAAAATCTTGTAAATGAGAAGGGATTTCTCTCAAACAAATTTTACAAAATTATGAAATTCCAGTGGAAGTCTACACTGTTAATATAGCCATGTGACGCATTGTAATAATGTCAATTAGTAGGCCGAGTCGCTAGTTTGTTTTAGTGGCTGACCAAGTGGGCCTTTGTCAATGTAACAAGTGTAGTTTTAAGAATTTGATAGTTTTAGGTTACTAGACAAATGTCCCATTTTTTATTACCCTGTTGATATATTTCCCATTTAATGGTGTTTATATGAACTGATTGTCTGGTAGTGTCAGGTTGTCTCCTGGGGATTAAAGGCTTAGGAATATGGAGGGGCAACTAAGGCTCTCATAGAGATAGGAGCTCATGAGAAGACAAAGCTGAGATTCTTTGTAATTTTTCTCATGTAAAATTTTCGTTTTGAATTGTAATAGAATCATTCTCGTTTCCTCTATCTATTTGAATTGGCATATATCTCACTATTTTGGATGATGCGAAATACCTTGTGTAATTTTAGTTAAGGTTGCATATGAGTTAAGCACAGTGTCGAGAGGAGGAGCTCTGTTCGGAGTGCATAGAATGCTCATGGATTAAAGCCCAGAAAGGGCCTAAATGCTAAACAAAGTGATTAGAAGATAGGGAATTTTGTGGACAATATGTTGAGACAAGAGCTTGAAGATTAATCATTGAAAGGGAAATTCACGAATCCTCTTTGTACTCATTCATTGGTAAGATCAAAATTCAGTCCTATTGCCTGTGCATATTATCTCGCTTAAGAATGACATAAATTTAATAATAAATTGCACCAAAGTAAACTATCAAATGAGAACTGTACCAAGTTCTCATTTTTTCGAGATAGCAAAGAATTTGAATTTGAAAAGTGCTTATTTAGAATAAACTTTTTTTTTACCATTTTTTTAACATTTTAAATTTTCTTATGTATCAAAGATTTTTTGTTTCAAATATTAGTGATCTTCATGCTGATTTTGTAGAGTATGCAACATCAACCTATTTTTTAAGAGGACTCATTTTGGACACTTTAAATTTTCTTATGCTCTAAGTATGTACAAAGTTTTTATAAATGTTGATTACTTAACCATTTTTCAAGTTGTTTTATCCCCTTATTTCTATTCTTCATAAGATGTTTGTTTTTTATGGGTTTTCCAAACATGTGTTTTTTTGTTTTTCTTTGCATTGTTTTTTTATAATGGAATTTTTAATTTTTCTTCAAAAATTAAAAAATAGTAACATTAATATTTTGAGGATATAATTTTTTATATATATTTATATATCGTTAATTAATACTTCAATATATATAAAATAATTGTCACTAAAAAATAATAATTTTAAGCACTCGACAAGAAATACATATATTTGGGATTTTTCGCTAAACATAACATGTTATATATATATATATCTATATATATATATATATATATATATATATATATATATATAATTTTTTTCTTTCTGAAAAAGAGTGAATAAAGAATATGGAATAACAATAATTTTTATAAAATTTTATGAATTTTATATTAAAAAATGATGAAATATGAAGGGCTTTGTTTTTTTTTTCAAAAAAAAAATATAAATTTTAAGTTAAAAAAAAAAATGTTTCTTTTGTTTTTGTTTTTGAAAAAAAGTGAATAAAGAATATGGAATAATAGTAATTTTTTTAAAATTTTATGAAATTCATATTAAAAAATTGATGAAATTTGAAGTTTTTTGTTTTTTTTTTTTTTTAATGATTATAAAATTTTAAGTAAAACAATGTTAAAAAAACATAATAAAAAAAAATCAAAAGAAAAATGCAATTAAATTTAAAAAGAACATTAAGAAACAGGACATTAATGTTTTTTTTAAACATTACTATAATTTTTTTTAAGAAAATTAAAATAAAGTAAAAAAAGCTAATTAAAAAAATAAAAATAAAAAACATTAAAGAAAAAAACAAAACATTATAAAAAAACTTTAAAAAACATTAAAACATATACATAGTCTCTTGAGGGGTCCCATGCAAGGGTGGGGGAGCTTTCACCACCTTGGCTAGCAACCCCTCTGGTGGCTGGGGAGCTTGGCCAATTCCGGCAGTTGGCCAAGGCCCCCAAGCCACACGAGGGGCCATGAGTTAGGTCGAGGGGAGCTTCATTCAACTCCCCATGCCCTGGTTCGTGGCCCCTTAGGCAACTCAATTGGGTCTAATTTATTTATTTTAATGTTTTCTTTTAATAATATATTTTATAATGTTTTTTTGGTTTATTTTATTTAATTTAATTTATTATTATTATTATTATTATTTATTTATTATTTATTTATTTTTAAATGTTTTATTCATTTATATTTTTTAAATGTCTTTTTTGTTTGTTTTTTTTTAATGGTTGAAGTAGGTTTTTTTTTGTGTGTTAATTTTTAAGTATTTTCTTTCTTAAGTTACGTTTTTTTCGAAATATTTTATTTATTTATTTTCTTGTTTGAAATTTTTATTCTTTCATACATTAATTTTTTTTGGTTTTTATTTATATATTTTATATATTTGATAACTTTTTTCCATTTTTTTAAAATGCTTTAATATATATTTTTATTTACATGTTATTATTTTTTATTTTTATTTTCTTTTAGTTTTTTTTTTCTACAATGTTTTTTTTTTTTTTTTTTTTTTTTTTCTTATTTATATATTTATTTATTATTATATTATTATTATTTTTTTTTAGGGTTTGTGTCGATCTCCTACTAGCAACCCCACTCCTTTATGTATTAATTTGTTAGTTGATTTTAAAGTTTCCATTATAATGGATCAAGTCTGCTCCACAATTTGTCAATTTCATGGTTGATTTCTAAATTTTCATTGTAATGGGTCGAGTTCTCTTTCACTGTTTGTCAACTCAATGATTGATTTTTTAATTTTTTTTTGCAATGTGTCAAATTGTCTTAGACTAAGGTTTTAGAATAGCTATACTTTAGTATTGAAAAAGGAAATTAATTTGGTATAATGGCTTTCATTTAATTGTTCATTTTAAACATTTCTTTGGTCATATAATTTTTCAATAATGGCATGGTTGAAATATGTCAAAAACTTAAGGTTTCATGTAGTCATGATCTTTGATTTAAATTGCATGGTTGAAAAGTTGTCAAAATTTTAAAGTTTCTTCTGATTCATGATATTTTATTTTTAATGCTATGGTTGAAAACAATTATAAATATTTTATCGTTAACATGATAGCTTAAAATGGTTGGAATTTTAAAGCCTTTTAGAGACTTGATATTTTATTTTTAATTCCATACCTAAAAATTGTTGGAATTTTAAGGTTTTTTGGAGTCATGATATTTTATCTTTAACAACGTTGCTAAAAAATGTTGAAAATTTACCCAAACAAAAAAAATGTTAGTGTAGCATCGTGAGTTTTCATTTTCAAGGTATGTTTTGCACAAAAAAATGTCTTTTATTGGCTTTTACTGCAATTTTTAAAAATGTTGAAAATTTATCAATAAAAAAAAATTCAATATTCCAACTTCAACATTTTTCATTTTTAGAGTATCTGTTGCACAAAAAAATATTGAATTTTATTGCCATTTTTTAAAAATGTTGAAATTTAACCCCCGCCAAAAAATAAACTATTGTAACAACAACACTTTCCATTTTCGGGCCGTTTTTTTGGGTCTTTTTGGATAGAGTTCTCGTTTTGAGGTTAAAATCTTGTTCGATAGTTTACTTTGTCGCGTGTGCTGGTGTCTGGATGGAATGGGCGAGTCCTCCTATAGGGAAGTCTAAGTACAGAGCAGTTGGGGTTCATGACAAAGTTTCCCATAGAGAAAGAGTTGGATGTAAGTGTAAGTTTGTTGAATAAGAAAGACCATAGCTTGGGGGAGGATTTAAGTATGTTAGAAGCATTGGACGGGCCTTCAAGTTCAACATAAAGAATAGCCACAAAGGAAAAAAAGGGGGCCAACCCTGACTAGACTATTCCCCAAAAAAGGAGGCGGGAGCCACTTAATTGGGCCTTTGGGCAAGACCCAAGGTCGCACATAAGGAAAATAATCTGACGCCCTTGATTAGTCCCAACCTCGACCTCAGGTGAGACCTAGGTGATCGATTGAACCCCAAATAAGTTAGATCAGTAGGGAAAAAAACGTGGAGAAAAGAAGACCGACCCTAACCAAGTTTAAAATCAAAACTCTCATGCGTCGTTTATTTCATACATGGGGTTGCGATCATTGGTTTAAACCAATTGTGTAGTCAAGATTGGAATGGCCTTGACCCCCAACTACTATTGGTTTGGGTAGAGAACCTTGTGCGGTGCATGGACCTCGACTTTGTTTGAAATTTATTATTATATATACTATCTGGGGTATAGAAATCCCTCGAAGTGGTCTCCATTGTGAGGCTTAGATTTTTGTGTTTGATTGGAGGTTGCCCATTTTTTTTAGAGTCATGTATAAAGCTAGACAATTCCACCATTTTTGCTGCATCAAGTGGTATCATAGTGAAAAATCTATTTTCAGGAATTGACATATAGAGGAATATTGCATCCAACAAACCAAAAATTCCTGAAGACTAGAGGATTTAAAGAAAACACAGGGGACAAAATCACATAGTCAAAGAAGACTTCATAAGAAGGAAATCACAACACTGGGAATAGTGGAATTAGAACATAAAAAAGGAGGATAATACCATCTAGACGGAGAATTGATATTTTGGCATCTCAGAGGTAAAGACACATGATAGGTAATTGGTTTTATGTTTAACAGTTAATTTGTGAGTGTAGGTAGCAATAGATACAACCAAAGACGCTATGCAAGAGGAAGATGGGCATGTGAACTTTTTCTGTGAACGAGGAGTTGATATAGATAGGGGAAAATAAAAATTGTGATAGACAACCTTGCGGCAAAGAGTTTGCATCTGAAAAAATGCAGTTGAGGTTGGAAAAGGGGACAGAGGGAGTCCTCAAGGAGAAGAGAACGAGATAAGAGAATGAGAGAAGTTCTCAGCAGGTGGAAAAGAGGTGCAACAACCAGAGAGGAGCAAGGAGTGCTCCAGAGGTTCCAAAGGAGAGAACCAAGAGTGACACCAATAGCTATGTTGAGGTGAGGTTTTTAAGTAACATGTAAGGTGAGACTTGTTACAGGGCTAGGGTGTAGCTCAAGACGGGAATAGAGAGGCTCACACAGAAGGGGAAGGAGAAGACCATTATTTTTCATGATGAAGGTATAAGTAAAATCCACAAGAAAAGATGGAAGGAAGCCGAGATAAATTACATGAGGAAATTGAGCCAAGAGGAATTTGATAAGGAGATGGCTGAGTTGAGGAGAAGGCTCAATGGGATAAGAAAGTTTCTATAAGAGAGGGAATAAGACTAGATGTGCTACCCAAGGAAGGAGGTTAGAATACCTGCCAAACAAAATTATTTTAAAAAGAAATTCCCAAAATCCATAGATGTAGGGAAAAGAAGGATGAAGCCTTCGATAAGAGTTTGGATGGATGAGCTCAGAGTAGCTGGAGCCTAAAGGAGGATCACTCCTTAAAGGTGAGGAGAGGATTTTGATTAGAAGTCTCATGGAATGTGGGAGAAGTCCAACCCAACATGTGGTGCAAGGAGCATCAACAAAGGCTAACGGGCTTAATGTTTTTAAAACTAATAAAATATATTCATGTGCATGCCATAAACATGATGAAGAGAGACAACCTTTTGAAGCTATCATGGAGATTGTGAATGGAGGAATGAGGTTAAAAAATCTCAAAGGAGGACATAATCAATGTTTTATTATAATGAAGGAGGAGAAGAATATCTATGCACAAAGGGAATGATTACTGAGCAGGACAATAAAAGAGGCAGGGTGGCCTCATACTTTTGGAGCTAACAATTTATGTGTGAAATTTGTTGGTAAAGACCATGGAAGTAATGTCCAAAAGAATAAAGGTGAAGAGACGGCTTCACAAAATCATATGAAAGGAAAGGTAGAAAGAGCTATGAGGTTGGCTTTTGAAACTCACCACATGAAGGATGAAGGGAAATTTTGGAAGGTTGTCATGAAGGAATTAAAAAATGAGGAGAAAGAATGCGAAGACACTTGCAAGGAGGAGAGAAAATACCATACATTTATTACGATGTCATGATATAAATAGGAGTTGGAATTCCTAGAGGATTGACTGAAAAGTATCAGAGATGGAAAAGATTGCATAGGGAGTGCAACCAAAGAAATGGAGGAATTCAAAACACTCGAAGTATCAAAGTTGTATAATGATTTATGTGATGATAAGACTGCTGAGGACATGGATGAAAGAGAAAAGGAAGGATAACAGGTGTTTCCAAGTGTTGAATAATGTAAATAGGTTTTGTCTTCATAATTGTATAATGTAATTTATTTGTCAAAATAAATTTTATTATGACTTATTAAAGCACAGGTTTCATTCTTTGGTAATCATGTTTATAGGTCAAAGCCTTCATTGTATGCTTCTAGGTTTTATAAGTCAATAGAGTCATTGTCAATTTTATTATTCCCTTCTTGAGCTTTTGTATCATATAAAAATAGTTATTTTTTAGTCAAATAGGTCATTTGACACCCCCACACCAAGTCAGACCTATGATGATGAAGTCGGTCTACATTAGTGAAATTAAACCCATAGAAGAGGCTATATATTGGCAGGAAATTTGATCCATTTGCTCACCCACTCTACAAGTTTAATACACAAGAAAGAGAGATTGTAAAAGTGCGAAATTCCAAGAGAAGTTAGAAGACTGCAGAAGAAGAAAAATTCAAAGTTTTGGGTTATCTTTCTCTCACACATGCGAGGTTGAAGTTTTGCTACCAGGGAGGTTGAAATTCTGCTCCTACCAGGTCGAAATTCTAGGTCAAATTTGTTGCTGGGAGAACATCACTTGGAAAACGAAGGGCTAACTTAGTGATTGGGGAGAGTCTGTGTCTAGGTAAAAAGATTCTTGGACTATCTCATCTTCTATTTGAATCTATTAAACGAAGAGTTTTGACTGGGTTTTCCCCTTATAGGCGGTTTTCGCTAGTTGTCCACCTACTTGTTGTGTTTCTTATTATTGTGATATTCATATAGACATAATTGGTAATTTCTTGATGAAAAATAGTATAATAAAAAAGTAAAATAAGAGAACATAATTCACAACTAATTATCAACAAAGAGGAATGAAACCTTGATTACTACTAGTATTAATTTCTCAACATGGTATCAGAGCTATGGTAAAAAAATGTTGGAGATGACTTTGTTGGCTTGAAAAGGAAGGCTACTACATCTATAAAAGTTACTTGAATATGGGGTTCAATATCATTATAATTGCAGGAAGCTATATTGGGAGGATCATCTACAACCTATCTAAGAAGGCCAAAAGCGAATGATTCTTGGCTGCACTCACAGGTACTCTTTGTAGGAATTTATAGTGTAAGTTCCTCAGAAAGAACACCAAAAGGACACCGCTCACAACCAGATCACAGATCAATACACCAGTATTTTTGACGTGGTTAAAACCCTCAAAGAGGGAAACAGTCCACGACCTGCGCCAACGTGGCTACTACAGGAAATTTATTAATCAAAGAATGAAAATTTACATAAGCTTCTCTCATGCACGGATTACCTGAACAATGACCCTCCATGCGCTTTAAATAGAACTCATGGACCAATTGGGTGTCAAGCCATGGATCAAGTGTCGGTAATACCGAGGAGAGAGTGAACCGTCGGATCACTACATATCGTGACCGTCGGATTGTACTTTACAAAATGTACAACGGTAAAGAAACACACTTTACCTAACTCTATACCTAACTCTATACTAAACCAAGTTGAACTTAACTATTTCCTATGTGTCGGAATATCCTAACATCCCCCCTTAAGAATAACTTGGGATATGATTGAAGGATTTACAAATATGACACAATAGGAGAAGGAAGGAGGCACTAGAGCCTATCCCCCCTTAGTGACAACTTCCTGAACTCCAAGCATATATCGAAGTTTAGTGAACTTTGCCTCTGTGAGAGCCTTTGTGAAGATGTCTGCAACCTGATCATCTGTTGAAAAATATTGCACTTCAAGAACATGGTCATGAATGAGCTTTCTGATTAAGTGCATGTGTAGTTCAATGTGTTTGCTGCGCTGATGCTGGACTAGATCTTTGCATAGCTGAATGGCACTTTGATTATCACACCAAAGTGTGGTTGGATGTTGCTGCTCAAAGCCAAACTATGATAGGATCTGACGAAGCCACAAGGCTTCCTTACTAGCTTCCACGGCACCACGATACTCTGCTTCTGCTGACGAAAGAGAAATGGCAGTCTGTTTCTTACAAGCCCATGTAATAGGTCCTGAACCAAGAGTGAAGACATAATCGGTAGTAGACTTCCGATCATCAGGGTCACCAGCCCAATCAGAATCAGTGAAACCAACTAATAGAGGAGCTACTTTGGCACTGTAATGAATCCCAAACTGTACTGTACCTCGAACATAATGAAGTATTCTTTTGGCTGCTTTCCAATGACTTTCACAGGGATTTTGCATAAAACGAGCAACAAGACCAACAACAAAGGAAAGGTCAGGACGAGTATGGGTTAAATACAAGAGTTTTCCTACAAGTTGACGGTATAAGGTAGCATCAACTTGAGGAGAAGTACAAGAGACTGAAAGTTTGACTCCAGACTGAAAGGGAGAAGGGGCTGGCTTACAATCTTCCATGTGAAAATGACGAAGAATATCACAAGCATACTTGGACTGGGAAAGGGAAATACCCTCCTTGGATTGCAAGACTTGAAGACCGAGAAAATAGTGTAAGTGTCCTAAGTCTGTCATTTCAAATTTCTTCTTAAGGCTGGACTTCACATGGTTTATAAGGTTGGGATCACTACCAGTAAGAATAATATCATCAACATAAAGAACAAGGATGATAAGAGAGTTGCCCACTTTCTTGGTGTAGACAATATTGTCAGAATAACACTTAGAAAAGCCAGATTCTAAAAGAAAGCTATTCATTTTGGCATACCAAGCCCGAGGAGCTTGCTTGAGACCATAAAGAGATTTCTTAAGTTGACATACAAGGCTGGAGTCTATTTTGATGAAGCCAATGGGTTGTTCCATATAGATTTCTTTATGCAAGTCGCCATGCAAGAAGGTAGATTTAACATCCATCTGATGGACTTCCCATTTTAAAGAGGCAGCAAGGGAAAGAACAAGACGGATAGAGTTCATTTTGGAAACAGGGGAGAAGGTTTCAGTGTAGTCAATGCCTTCAACCTGTGAAAAGTCGTTAGCAACAAGACGAGCTTTATGTTTATCAACTTTCCCATCTGGTCCATACTTGGTTCTGTAAACCCATTTACATCTAACAAGTTTGCGTCCCTTTGGTAGAGGAACAAGATCCCATGTATCATTTGCCAACAATGAATCATATTCTTCATTCATAGCTGCTTCCCAATGTGGATGGCCTGAAGCTTCTGCAAAAGTGTCAGGATCATGAGTTACTGGAGCTTCAGCCAGTAAAGAAGAGGCTCTTTCAAACTGAGAACGTGTACGTCACTGATCTGTAGGATCACCGACAAGATCACCTGCTGCATCCCGAGTAGCACGGACCCATCTTGGAAGTTGAGGATCCTGAGAAGGTGGGGGAGGATTGTCATCCTCACTTTCATCATCTGAAGAAGAAATGTTTTCAAAAGTAGAAGAGATAGGAAGAGGTGGCACATCCGCCGGACTAGGCTCGTAGGCCGATTTATTTTCATCAAATTTTACATCTCTTCTAATGATAAAATTTTTGGACTTAAATGGAATAAGTCTATAACCTTTTACATCTTCAGAATATCCAACAAAAGTACATTTCTCACTCTTAGGCTCTAAAGCTTTATGCTTTTCATCTCAAATATGGGCCCATGCTTCACTTCCAAAAACACGAAAGTGACTTACATCTGGTTTAATGGAACTCCAAGCTTCTTCTGGAGTGATATTCTTTAGAACCTTAGTAGGAGTGCGATTGATTATATAATTTGCACAATTAATTGCTTCGGCCCAAAAACTAAGACTGAGTCCTTTAGATTGCAGCATACAATTAGCCATTTCCTTTAAGGTGCGATTTTTCCTTTCAACTACACCATTTTGTTGTGGAGTGTATGGAACAGTATGTTGCATTTGAATTCCATTTTCAGTGCAAAAGTTGATGAATGTGTTTTTAACATATTCTCCACCATTATCAGTTCTTAGCTTAAGAATTTTATGTCCAGATTGTTTTTCAACAAAGGATTTGAAGGCCAAAAATGTGTTAAATACTTCGCTCTTGAGTTTTAAGAAGTATACCCAAGTGCGTCTCGAGAAATCATCAATGAAAGTTAAGAAATACTTGCAACTAGAGAATGAAGCAACAGGAAGTGGACCACATAAATCACCGTGCACAAGCTGTAAAGGGGCTGAGGGGTGCTAAGAGGCACGTTTTTCAAAACTGTCCCGATGATGTTTTCCGAGTACACATCCGGAACAAACACCATCTCTGCAAGATACCATAGGAAGACCTGTCACCATATTTTCTTTACATAGATGCTGAAGGGAGCAATAGTTTAAGTGACCAAATCGCTGATGCCAAAGTTTGCTCACTTCATCATTATCAGCAACAAATACTGAGGGAATATTTGATGACCCAAAGTTGTTAAACTTATACAACCTTGTGGAATCATCAGCAATACCAGTAGCTAGAATATGTTTAGGACCTCTCAGACCCTTGATTACAACATCATGAGGTGAAAATTCAACAATTTTACCTTCACCTGAATGAGTTATCTGATATACAGATAGAAGGTTGCAGGATAAGGTTGGAACACATAATACATCATTAAACTGACCATTGTGTAGATGAACAGTTCCAGTCCCTACAACATTAAGAGATCTATCATCACCAACATATATATTTTTGGTGTTACAATCATTTAAAGAATAAAACATGGCTTGGTTTTTGGCCATGTGATAAGAGGCTCCAGAATCACTGAGCCACTCATGAGAATGAGAAGAAGAAGATACATTTAATGCATAACCAGAGTGAGATGATTGACAACGACATGCAGAAAGTGCCATTCCTGAAGATGAAGTTGAAGTTGAAGTTGAAGAATGCTCCACATGGATGTTATGTTTCTTCATTGCGGCTTCCAAGGTTTCCATCTTCTTAAAGCATTTAGATTCTAAGTGGCCATCTCGATTACAAAAGTTACAATGTCTATCAGTCTTCTTCCATTTGTTTTTATTGGTCTTATCATTTTGCTGAATTGATCTTTCATTTTGGGGCTGAGTTTGCTTAGGACCCTTGTTTGGTTTAGGACCATTCTTTTTAGGATATGACTTCTTAGGATTCTTTGAATTTGGTTGCTGCTGGGTGGCTAACGCTTTCTTGGAAGAGTTTCCAAGATTAAGAAGACCAAGGTGTAAGAGTTTTTCTTGTTCTCTTATTAAAGAATCACAAAAAGAGTTGAAGGAAGGGGCCTTGTAGTCTTTTCCTTGAAAAATGAAAGCTTCCCTTGTAGAATGGAAGGTGGAAACAAATACAGAGTAGGCTGGTCCCAACTTAGTAAGGATGGAATAAATAAGGTTACTATCTTCTTTCTTAACCTTAACACCTTCCAAGAGATATCTAAGGGTCTTGAATTTGGACAAGAAATCTTCAATGCAAGAAAAATTATTAGGATCCATTGTAAGCAACTCATTTTCAAGTTGATGGGGTCTAATTTCATTTTTAATCCCAAAAACTTTAGTGATTTGTTCCAATGCTTCATGAGGAGTTTCAAGTTCTGCAATATGGAAGCTAAGATCAGGAGAAATAGACATCCCTATCAAACCACGTGCTTGATCTTGTCTATTTTCCCATTTTGCAGCCTTGTCTTCTTCTTTTGGTTTCTTCTCTTGGCCTGTGGCTATTCTGTAGAGACCTTTACTTCTAAATAAATCTTCCATGTAGGATATCCATTGTAAGTAGTTAGTGCTGTCAAGAATGACTTGGCATGGACTTTCCATTTTTTTTAAAAACTGAAGCTGAAGATGCTGAAAGTAAGTGTTCCAATGGATAGATCTCGAAAAATTAGGCTGTTTTAAAAAAAACGGCTCTAAAAAAGGCTTCCGGATGAAGAAGTTATGGCTTTTTGAAAAAGATTTGTTGAAGTTGCCGGCAAAGTGCGGGAATGTGCGAGAATGAAATAATCCGCCCCCACAAAATGGAGACTTGAACCCAAGACCTCTACTCTCTTAAAATAGCTTTGAACCAATTGATCTATACAAAAAAATTGAGAGAGAGAGAGGGAGCGGGGGGGGCCTTGGTTTGCGTGCTTGCCTTGAGAAAGCTATTTTTCCCTACAAAACACAAAACACAAAACCCAACACGGAAATGCAAAGAAAATGAACCTTATGGCTCGAAGTTAGCTTTAGCCAAAAAACTAGATATTTTAAAAAATGAACCTTACAGCTCAAAGTTAGCTTTAGCCGAAAAACTAAATATTTTTCTCAATGTTTCTAATTTTCCGAGATCACACTAAGGTGCAGGGGAAAGAGCATACGCATGAGAAAAATCCTTCCTTTCTGTTTCTGATTTGCCCAGATCGCACAAAGTGGCAGGGCAAAGAGCATACGCAGAAATGAAAGGTATAGATCCGGTTAAAAAAAAACTAAATAAACCAAAACCGAAATAAGCAGAGAGAAAATAACAGTAAACTTCAAATAAAGACTGTATACCTCGAGATCTTAAAAATGACGCAGATAGGGCTACCGGAAACTTTTTCGCATGAAACAAAAGGGGTTCCTCATTGGAACAGATGCTCCGAACACAACAGAGCAGTCCTCTCGGCCCGAAAGCAGTAAGAAACAACAGATCTAGGAAACGGCAGTCGGATGCAATTCTACCTGCTTCAGATTTGGATCACCAATGGACGCGGCCCTCAAATAGCTCTGATACCATGTAGGAATTTATAGGGTAAGTTCCTCAGAAAGAACACCAAAAGGACATCGTTCACAACCAGATCACAGATCAATACACGAGTATTTTTGACGTGGTTAAAACCCTCAAAGAGGGAAACAATCCACGGCCTGCGCCAACGTGGCTACTACAGGCAATTTATTAATCAAAGAATGAAAATTTACATAAGCTTCTCTCATGCACAGATTACCGGAACAATGACCCTTCATGCGATTTAAATAGAACTCATGGACCAATCAGGTATCAAGCCACGGGTCGAGTGTCGGTAATACCAAGGAGAGAGTGAACCGTCGGATCACTACATATCGTGACCGTCAGATTGTAAGTTACAAAATGTACAACGGTAAGGAAACACACTTTACCTAACTCTATACTAGACCAAGTTGAACTTAACTATTTCCTATGTGTCGGAATATCCTAACACTCTTGATGATGAAAATGCATGGATCATTGATAGTGGAGCATCAAGACATATGACAGGAAGACATATGGCAGGAAGACATATGACAAGAGAAAGTGAACCAATTCATACTCTTTCAAAGGAATAATCATCTCATGTAGTGGATCTATGAGACAATAAAAATTATGTAGTCAAGGGCCTTGGATCTACATATTTGAAGCTAGAAAATGGAGCAAAGCTACAGCTCAACAATATACTTTATGAACTTTTAGTTTTGAAAAAAAATTACTTTCAATTTCTTGTTTAGAAGATAAATAGGATAAGGTTGCTTTTGTAGATGGTAAAGTCTTGGTTTGGGGAAAGGATTGAAGCATTGAAAAGGTAAAACTTATTGGAGTTCGCGAAGGATGACTATATAGAGTTATAACACCATTTCCTCAAGCTCTAATTCACATGGGAATCAATCCCATTGAACTATGGCATAGAAGAAATGGGCATATACACTACAAGATCATTCCCTCTCTTAATAAAATGGTAAATGGTATCCCTAACATGAAAGAAAATTATGAAGGAGTATGTAAGGGATGTGCTTTGGGAAAGAATACATGGAAGCCTTTCACAAGTAGTGATACAAGGTCTAAAGAAATATTAGACCTCATTCATTATGATATGTGTGGACCTATGTCTAAAAAATAACTTGGAGGCCATCTTTATTATGTGACCTTCATTAATGATCACACTAGAAAAACATGGCTCTACCTTCTCAAGAGAAAGGATGAAGTATTTGAAAAAATCAAGGAGTTTAGATTTTAGAGTTTAGGCTTCTATGATCCATATCAAGTTAGAGAAAGATTGTTTGGCGAAAATCACGTGGAATCTAATTTGTCGACGCGTTTTGAACCCACTAGTGTGGTTCATCATCAGGACAAGTTGAAGAAACAGATCTAGCTCATCATGCTAAATAGTCTGAGCGGAGCCTCCAACAGTTATCTTCCCTAACGGCTAGTTTGACTCAAGGACAGGGGTCAAAATTATTATAATAGTTTAATTCGTAAAAATAAATTATTATTAAGGGTAAATGGTACGAGACCTAATAATTAAAAATTATAAGTTAATTAATAATTTAAAAGGAAAATTAGTCAAATAAATGACCTTGAAATGCCTGAAAAATATAAATAATTTTATTTAAAAGTATTAAAAAATAAAAGGTAATAAAAAAAATCAAAGTTAATAATTAAAAATTATAATTTAATTAATAATTTAAAAGGAAAATTAGTTAATTAAATGACCTTATAATAAATGGATAAGTTAAATGCCTAGATATATAGAGTAATAAGTAAAATATTATTATTGAGGGTATTTGGCACGAGACCTAATAATTAAAAATTAAAAATTAATTAAATTTTAAGTAGAGACCTTAACCGAAAGAAAGAGAAAGACCTTGAGATTTGACATAAACTTCAAAATAATTGGTTTCATATTGTAAAGAAGTAGGTATTAAGAGGGATATCATTGTTCCCTACAATCCTGAAAAAAATGGACTTGTAGAAAGGAAGAATATAACAATTGAAGAATTCATACGAACTATGATCGGAAATACTGAGCGGGGGGGGGTGAATCAATATTCCTTTCCAATTGTTATTTTTACCAGTTAAATCATTTATATTTATAACACAAAATGATCAATAGGAATAAATGCTTTTATTAATAAAATATTTACAATAAATCAAGTATAATATATATAGGGATCCAACCCTTGTTTAAGACATCGATCTTCAATCTCACAGGCTCCAACATGTTGCCAAGAATCAACTCGGTCTTTTGTGAGGCTCCAAACTCTAGGGCACCAACCCTATCTTCTAAAGGCACCAACCTTGTGTTTAGGAGCACTAACTCCAAGGACACCATTCCTTCCAATTCTGAGGCACCAACCCTAAGGGCTTTGACCCTATCTTCTCAAGGCTCCAACCTTGGATTTAGGAGCACCAACTTCAAGGACACCAATCCTTCCAATTCTAAGGCACCAACCCTAAGGGCTCCGACCCTATCTTATCAAGGCTCCAACCTTGGATTTAGGAGCACCAACTCCAAGGACACCAATCCTTCCAATTTTGAGCCACCAAACCCAAGGGCTTTTACCCTATCTTGTCAAGGCTTTAATCTTCGATTTAGGAGCACCAACTTCAAGGACATCAATCCTTCCAATTCTGAGGCACCAACCCCAAGGGCTCCAACCATATAGTTTTTTTTTGTTAAGAATTGTTTTGATTATATTACATTGCTCTCAAAATCTTCTTCAGTATGTTTTGTCAATCTACAACTTCACTTTAGTCTCCATCCTACATCATTAATGACAACCTATCTTCATATGAAGGAGCCTTCACAACTCTTCGTATTGCCCAAACAAAGTTTTCAAAGCTACCTCATGATGATTTCAAATAGCCATCATGATCTGCAATAGTGTTCACACAACTTCAATTTATCTACAATGAACTGCACTAAGCTCTACACAAAAACAACTCTTAGATTCAACCTCTATTCTCACTTTCACAGTAAATGCTTTAGGAATGATTGCTTCAGGAATGACTACCTCAGGAGTGACTTCTTTAGAGGAGAGACTGTCACAGTTTCATATTGTGCATTCAATTAAAAACAACCTTGTTCATACTCAGATAATCTTCTTAGGTCTGCAGAGTGTCCTTTTGAACTGTTGTCTGAATCACTATCAAACACACGTCCGAGATTTTCAATAAATAACCTAGTCAATAGAATGTTCAACCTTTGGTTTCCTTCTTCTTCCTTTGGACCTTTCGACTTCCTTCTTCGCTCGCTCGACCTTCGGATTCCACTTTCATTTGCTCGACCTTTGGCTTCCTTTTTCTCTCGCTTGACCTTCAGCTTCCACTTTTGTTTGCTTGACCCTTGGCTTCCTTTCTTATGCTAATTCATGTTCACGAGTTGTGAACTGTCCTTCTTCTTTGTGATAGATGCCCGAGATCAATGCTTGAGGTGAATTTTTTAACTTGTATATATATGAGTCTCATCAATACCTAAAAGACACATTTATTGGAGGAGAGGTCGACTTATGATGTTGCATATTAGAATTATATTAGCGAGGCCATTTTTTTTAATATCCATCCAATAGACTTATTATTTACAGAAATCAACTAAGAGAGGCTATACCCACATGGAGGTCCCACATCTAGGTCATCACCTTAAGCACAATCACAACTTCACAAAAATCAGAAGTTTTAAAAGTGTGCACATGCTCTGTCTTTCGATGGAGTGGATGCGATATTCAATGAAATGTTTTTAATAAATCCGTCGGGTCCACAATATTATTGCAATTAGTAGTCTGGGGCCCACTACTCTATCGCAATTGATGGTCCATAATACTATCGCAATCATAATTTTACTATGATATCTCGTTAAGACTTGTGATATGAAAGCTCTGATACGTGGATGCGATATTACAATGAGTCATATTATAGTGGTGCAGTCGGGTCTGCAGTATATCACAATTGTAGTTTTTAATGTGACATCCCTTTATAACATGTGATATGAAAGTTCCAATAAGTGGATGTGATATTACATTAGGGCTGTTACCATACACTGATTGGATCTGCATATTATATTGCAATCGGAGTTTTAATGTCACAAGCCTTCACAACTTGCGACGCGAAGGTTCTGATATGGCGGATGCGATATTAATTAGCGTGTGTTGTAATGGGACCATTGGTTCCACAATGCTCTTTTGATATTATTGTTTTCTTCCTTTAGACTCTTACTCTTGGCTTGGATATGTGATAACATGCTTCTCTTGATCCAATAACTTGCTTCTTTGATGAATTTCGATAAACTCTTCATCTTACTCTTCAGCTTCACGATGGCTTCTCCTCTTTAATCTTTCTCCTCTTCTAATGGCATCTGATATATGATATTCAATCCTTGGATCCTCCATGAGAATTATAATGATCAATGGGCATCAATGGACAACCACACATGTCACAAGAATTTTCCATCACAAACACTTCCATATTGACATCAATGACAACCTGGATTAACAACTATGATATTTGATCAAGACCTTCCAAAGTTTCTGTGGGGTGAAGAAACTATGACAACAATATATATACAAAATAGAATTCATAGAATTATTGAGAATATGACACCTGAAGAAGCATTCATAGTTAAGAATCCATGTGTGGACCATCTTCGAATCTTTGGGTGTCCTGCATACATCCATGTTCCAAAGGACAACCAAAAGGAACTAGATTCTACAAGCATCAAACGGGTGTACGTTGGATACAATATTTTTTCAAGTGCATATATAATATACATTAAGTAAGAAAGACAAATTGAAGTAAGAAAGGATGTTATCTTCGATGAGAATCAGGCATATAAGAGATCCAAGGACATTCCAATTGATTTCGATGTCGAAGATACACCACTATTTGAAGAAGAAAAACATCATGATGATACAACTCCAAACCAAGAAGAATAAGCGGAAGGACCAAGTGAACTGATTCAACCTATGATCATACATGAAACAAGGAAGAGGCGAAATTGGTTGAATTATACTCTCGAATATGCTGAAGGACATGGAGTTGCTAAAGGAACTTTTACAGAAAGAAAAAGACCAAAAATATATTTAGGATACACAACATATATGGAAAAATTCATAGAAGTTGAACCAACCACATTTGAAGAAGTTTTTCATCAAGAAGAATGGAATAAGGCAATGTAAGAAGAATATCAATCCATCATGGAGAATGGAGTGTGGGAAATTTTTCCTGGGTCAAGGGACAAATCATTTGTCAGTTCAAAATGGATTTAAAAAATCAAACATGCGATCAATGGAAGTATATATAAATACAAAGATATATTTTTCTCAAGGGGTTTCTCTCAAAAGGAAGGTAAACTATGAAGAAACCTTTGCATCTACTGCTAGGTATACTACTATACGATCTTTGGTTTCGCTAGCTACTACAATGGGATGGAATATTCATCAAATGGACATAAAAACAACTATTTTGAATGGGACCATTGATGGAGAAGTATATATTGAACAACCAGAAGGCTTTGAAATAAATATAAAGGAAACACATGTTTTCAAACTTAAGAAATACCTATATGGTTTGAAGCAAACTCCTAGGGCATGGTATGCAAGGATGGATGCATATCTCTTAAGAATTGGTTTCGTCAAAAGTTTTGCAGATCTAAATCTCTACATTAAGGTAGTGAATAATGAACCAATCATTATAATACTTTATGTAGATGATTTGTTTATTATAGGTATGGAGCAAAGAATAGAATAATTCAAGAAGATGTTGGTAGTTGAATTCAAAATGAAAGATCTGGGATTTATTCACTATTACTTGGGTTTGGAAGTTTGGCAAAAACTTGGAGAAATATATTTGGGTCAATGTGAATATATAATCAAGATTTTATAGAAATTTGATATGATGGATTCAGAACCTATGACTACTCCCCTAATAACTAATATCAAGCATTTTTGAAGCTCTAAATCCAGTCTCTTCGATCCCACTGACTATCATAAGTTGGTGGGTTGTCTAATGTATCTGGTAAATAAAAGACCTGATATATGTTTTACTGTAAATATTTCTAATCAATTTTAGTTGGAGCCTCATTACGACCATTGGATAATTGCAAAGAATATTCTTAGATATCTCTGTGGCACTATACATCATTGCCTAAAATAGGATGGAAATGACTTTAAGTTGATAGGTTTCACAGATTCAGATTAGGGTGGTAGTGATACTGAAGACAAAAGCAATACCAGTGGGTGTTTTAGTTTGGGTGCTACAATGATGTCATGAATGAGTATAAAAAAAGATCCTATTGCATTAAGTAGTGTCTAAGCTGAATACGTTGTTGCATGTGAAGTAGTAAAGGAAGTTGTTTGGTTAAGAAAATTCTTAGATTTGTTTAGAAAGCCTGTGAATATTACTATAATAAATTGTTATAATCAAAGCAACATTAAGATGTCAGAAGACCCTATATTCCATCCAAGGATGAATCATATCAACAACATGTACCTCTACATTATAAGTTTGGTACAAGATGGCTTCATAAAGCTACAATATATTATAGAAAATGAGCATGTAGCTGATGTGCTGACAAAGTCTCTTCCAAATCAAATGTTTTAGTATTTTAGAAGCATGCTTGGTTTGGTTGGCATTGAAAGTTTAGTTTACAAAGAGAGATGAAACATCTAATGGTAGATGCTTGGGAGGACATCTGACTGACCTATGTGTGTTTGATGTCCTGGTGCTGAAGATGGAGGGTGGCATTCCTTTTGGAGCTCTGACCTTGGATACAAAACTTGATCCCTCGGTTGATGGCTAGTTAGTAAGTTTGATGGTACCTAGATTGGTTGAAAACTTTAGTCCATATTAGTTCCACCTGGATAGATAACCCTGGTTAGGGATCTAGTCCATGACATTGAGTGTGCTTGAAATGTTTCTAGTTCATGTGTTTTTGAGATCTTCCATGTATATATCTATAGTTAAGAGGGAGTGTTGAATTATGTAACTAGGTTCAGTCTTCGTAATTGTATAATGCAATTTATTTGTCAAAATAAATTTTATTATGACTATTAAAGCATGGGTTTCATGCTTAGGTCATCATGTTTATAGGTCAAAGCATCCATTGTAGGCTTCTAGGTTTTATATTGAGTCAATAGATTCATTGTCAATATATTTAGACCCTTCTTGGGCTTTTATATCATGTAAACATGATTATTTCTGAGTCAAATGCGTCATTTGACACCCCTACACCAAGTCAGCCCTATGATGATCAAGTAGGCTTGCATTAGGGAAATTCAACCCACAAAAGAGGTTATGTATAGGTAGGAAGTTCGATCAATTTTCTCACCCACTCAACAAGTTCGATACATAAGAAAGAGAGGCAATCAAAAGTGCAAAATTCTAAGAGAAGGAAGAAGATTGTAGAAGAAGACAAAGTCAAATTTTTAGGCTATATTTCTCTCACAAATGTGAGGTTACTAGGGCCAATGTTTTGAATTATACTATAGGTTGAAGTTTTGTTGTTGGGGTCGAAGTTCTGTTGCTGGAGAGGTTGAAGTTTTTCTTCCGCGAGGTTGAAATTCTAGGTCGAAGTTTTGTTGTTGGGGTCGAAGTTCTGTTGTTGGAGAGGTTGAAATTTTGCTGCTGTGAGGTTGAAATTCTAGTTCGAAGTTTCTACTAAGAGAACATCACTTGGAGAAGAGGGAAGGGCTAACATGGTGATTGGGGTAAGTGTGTGTATAGATCAAAAGAGTCTTGGACTATCTCATATTGTCTTTGAATATACTGAAGGAAGAGTCCTGACTGGGTTTTCCCCTTATAAGGGTTTTTTCCTAGCTGTCTGCCTACATCGTCTCTTATTCTTAAGATATTCATATTCACATAAATTGGTAATTGCTTGATGAAAAGTAATATAGTAAAAAATTAAAATAAGACAACATAAATCACAAGTAATTATGAAAGAAGAAGAATCAAACTCTAATTACTACTAGCATTGATTTCTCAAGACGAAGTGAAGGAGGAGAGGAGATGAGAAAATAGACTGGTTTGTCTTAGGAAATAATATTTCATTTACAGTCAAGGAATGTGGAGTAGAAACAATCTTGAGAAGAAGCCAACAATTTTCAAGGGTATATTTTGTTGACGGAAACAATTTGAAGCCTAATTTCTGCTACAATTCCTTGAAGAGTGTGATAGGGAATCTGTGGGGAACACTGTCAACTTATTACCATGGAAAAGAAAATCCATATGATGAAGTGAAGATTGAAGCCCTGAAGACATTGGAGAGGCTGATTGGTGTCAACCATATAGACCAACAAAGAAGGAACAACATGTACTGACAAGAAGGTAGATTAGACATGGAGATTGTGGAGATAATTATGCTAATTAAGGAAGTACCTGGGGAGTGGTATAATGAGGAGGAAAGAAAAAATAGTTTCAAAACTTGACTGATTGTATAAGACTAAATCAACATGGAAAGGGCGAGACAAATACAAAATAAAAATTGGGATCATGGAAGGAGAAGGACAACTAGAAACAGGATGACTCGACAAGGTTGCTTCAACAAAAATGTGGAGTACAATAGAATCAAACTTGGGATCATCATAGATTGAATTCAGAACTGGAGCAACAACATACTGAGGCATATGGACAACAACAACACTTTGTATGGGATCTTGGAGGGTTTGTAGATTGAAAGCATTTGACCAGGAGGTCAAATTTTTTCCACCCTGGGCATTTGATGTAGGAGCACCAACCATAGGAAAATACTTTGGTCTTGACCCAAGAGGGGTCATGAAATATTCTAAAGGAGAAGGCAATTCCCTCATAAACACATAGTAAAAAATTAGGAAATTGTAGTGGAAATCTAGGCTATTAATATAGCCATGTGGCTCATTGTAATAATGCCAATCAATAGGCTGAGGTGTTGGTTAGTATTAGTGGTTGGCTAACTGGGTCTTTGTTAATGTAACAAGTGTACATTTAGGAATCTAATAATTTTAGGTTACTAGACAAATGCCCCATTTTTTACTCTCCAGTTGAGATATTTTCCAATCAATGATGTTGTATATGTAAAGTGTGTGTACAACAATGTTAAGCAGTCTCCGAGTGATTATAGACCCAGGAAAATGGAGAGGCAATTGAAACTCTCGTAGAGATATGAGCTCGTGACAAGACTCAGTTAAGAGTCTTTGTAAATTTTCTAATGTAAAATTTTTGTTTTGAATAATAATAGAATCATTCTTATTTCCTTTGTCTATTTGAATAGGCATATATGTTTTTTGGATGATGTGAAATACCTTGTGTCATTTTAGTTAAGGTTACATATGAGTTGAGCACAAAGTTGAGAGGAGAATCTTTGTTCAAAGTGCAGAGAGTGCTCATGGATTAAAGCCCATGAAGAGCCCAAATGCTAATCAAAGTGATTGGAAAACATGGAATCGTATGGAAAGTATGCTAATACAAGAACCTAAAGGTTAATCATTGGAAGAGAGACTCTCACAAATCCTCTTTATACTCATTCATTAGTGAGTAAGATCAAAATTTAGCCCTATTTCCTGTGTATATTGTCTTGCCTAATAATGTTTTAAGTTTAATATTAGAGTGTTCACTGATGTTTAGCTAGAATGGGTGAGTCCTCCAGCAAGAAATTCTAAGTGTAAAGTAGGTAAGGTTAACGATAGAGTTTCACATAGAGCGAGTTGGATGCAAATGTAAGTTTGTTGAATAAGCAAGAATGTATCTTAAGGGAGGAGTTAAGTACACTGGAAGCATTGGAAAGACCTTTAGGTTCAACATAAAGAACCACTGTAGAGGAAAACAAGGGGCTGACCCTAAATAGACTATTCCTCGAACAAGGATTTAGGAGCCACTTAGTCAGGCCTTCAGGCAAGAGTGAATGTGGTACAAAAAGAAAAGAAGTTGACACCCTCAGTTGGTCATGACCCTAACATCGGGTGGGATCTAGCCAGCTGCTTGCGCCTTGAAGAAGCCTCGAAGAAGTTAGGCTAGCAGGGAGAAAAACGTGGAGGAAAGATACTAACCCTGACCAAGTTTATAATCGAAACTCCCATGGCTATTGAAGAAAGAAAGAAGAAAGAAATTATTTTAACGAGGCTAAAGATAACCTATGGGATAGATTTCTTCTTCATCTGCTTGATGTATTCTGCCCTTTTTCTGTGAATATTCACAATAAATTCCCCTAGATTCTTGAAAAACCCCATGCTAAATAGATTATCCAAAGAGCTAGCTGCCAACATATTTGCATAACTTTCCCTGTTGTCTTTGAACGCCCCACATTATAAAATGAAATGTTTTTCTATTTCCAATATTCCTGAAGATCAAAATATGCATACTCTTTCCTCCCACACTTCTTTTTTCCTTTTCCACCACCCTGTTTGACAATGGAGTTGATGAGAATTATTCCTTAACTAAGTAATAAGAATTTTGGCACTCCAAGAGATATTGGCCTCTATGTATGCTTTTGGTTGATGACTATGAGTAGGATTAAACACTTCAATATAGTACCTTTTCTTTCTTCCTAGCTCCTTATCCAAATTATGCTTATGGAACTTTTCCATAACAAAATCTTTTATCTCTTTGTTGTTTATGGCACACACATTCAAGCACATACCCCATTTACTAAACCATTTGTTATTTTACTGCATCCAAGTTTTTTGTTTTTGTTGTTGTCGTTGTTGTTGTTGTTGCACAATCTGTCATTAAAGAAAACCTTAGGCCATATACCCTCTTCCATTTGTTCAATTTTTTTTAAATACCTTATGACTCACATCATAACAATTCTTCAATAGGATAAATCCCTGTTTCACTTAACTAGATAGCATAAAGAACCACACTTTTATCTTGAATTTTTTTGTAATCAAATGCTTATGAATTTTCTCAATTTGTCTCCACTATGTGTAGGATGTATTGCTAGCCCATAGTTCACAACCATAGAGAATCACCAAAATCACTAGAAGCCCAAAAAGAGTTTGAGTGGTTTTCTAGTCCCACAACTCTGCCTCTCTACACCTATTTTCAAAAGCATAAAATGATTTCCAACCATCCAAAGTTCTTTTCTTTCTACAACCATCCAAAATTAAATTCTTGTTGAAGTCAATTATGAGGAATTTGTAATAAAAAACTTCTTCCATAATGTTTCCTTCAAAGTAGAACTTAGGTTGGTTATGTTTTCTTTCCTTAGAGAAAATCACTACTTTCGTTTTGTTGATATTGAATTGCATCCCCGCACTTCTACAAAAATGCTCAAGCGATAGTAAGTGCTATTGCAAACAAAGAGTTGATTTAGCAATCATAATAAGTTCATCTACATACAAAAGAACCCTTATAACAAACTTGCCCAAATAGATACCATCACCCCCTTGTGAATTTAACCATTCCTCAAGCTTGTCGATATATAAACCAAGAAGGGTAAGAGACAGCGGGAAAATTTGCTTGACATTGATATCTATCCTAAAACTTTCAGAGATGCCTCCTGAAGTTCTAATTTTTATTTTGACCTCTTTATATAGCCTATGCACAACTCCTCTCAAATAGTTAGGAATCCCATGTTCCTCCATTCTATGCCAAACCTTATCCCTAGAAACCGAGTCAAATGCATTTCTGAAATCAATAAAGCAACAAAATGCTTCTTCCTTTTTCTCCCAAATTTTTTCAATGATGTTCCTTAAATTTATACAATGATCAACTATGGAATTTTTAGGTCTAAAACATGCTTTCGCTTTAACATACTTATCTCTTTCTTCTGCCCACTTGCTAGTTTTATTTCCTAGCATGCTTCCAAATAGCTTTGCAAACAAAGTGTTTTATCATGATGGTCCTATAATTGGAGGTGTTATTGACATCACTTCTCTTCAAAAAAGGTATTTCCAGGCTAGTTTTCCAATATGTGGGGAGCCCTTGTTGTAGGATGTTGTTGAAAAATTTTGTATTGTGAGGTGCAAGGATCTTTGAGCCCCACTTTAGATATTTTTCTTGGAGTTCAATGAAGTCTTTTTCTTTTCCAACACCCAACTTCTTGATATTCATCTCTACCTCTTGCACCATGAAGAGTTCAGCATCACTGTTGACCAAGGGGGGATGGTCAATCTTGGGATCCTTCTCATAGACTTGTTTTGCATAGTCAAGGCATTTACAAGCTGTAATACTATTTCCAGTTTGTATCTTTTTCGGTTGGACCTCCTTCCAAAATAATTTGGGATTATTTTTCCCAAGGAAGATTACTTCTTCCCTTCTTGAAACCATGAAATCAACCTTTTTGTTGCTTAATAACTACTTGCAAGCTTTGAGCTTTTTGTTGTCCTTATTTAACTCTTTCCACATTCTCCTTGCCTTTTTGCATTCCTCATCAAACCAAGCATTAACCGGGAAGCAATTTGTTTTAGACTTCTTAATTTTTTCTCTTTTTCACTTTGAAAGTGTGCATTGAATTAAATGTGTTAATTCATGACTATTAAGGTTGTGAATTGTTTTTTTCTCCTTCTCAAAGAGCCTCTCTAGCATCATTTTTAAGGTAATACAATTTTTTGGAGTCAAAATAATTCTACCATGTAGGAGATTTTGTTGGACATGATGAATTTTTGAATCTAATTTTTTCTTTCCAGTCCAAGAGAAACATAAATAAATTGGTATGTGATCTTATTTTAACTCCCACAACAGATCTCCAATCAAAACTTCCTCCATTTCCTCACACAAACCATGCGAGCAAATTAGATAATTTACTACCCTTGCTCCATTGTAAGTATGGCAAGTGAAATTACCAAACTTTGCCTATCTAGTCAAGCCATTAAAAATGACTAAATCAAAGGCCCCACATAGAGTAAGCAATTTTTCACCAAAGAGATGGAAACCCTTGTCCTCTGAAATTCTTTCTCACTGATGAATACTCTGTTCTGTAAGCCAAATAGTGTCGTAATCATATTTACAACAAATAATGATAGCTTGCTCACTTACAATCCTAACATTGAAATCACCTGTTGTAAGGAATTCACCTAGCTACGAATATGTTGCAATATCTGCGTTTAAGTCTGCAAATGGATCTTTGTGGTCAAGCCCTCTACCTTTGTAGATTTTTTAAACTTGCAGTGCAAAATAGCATGCTGCAATTATGATGTGGTTTCCATTTTATGATATTTTAAACCAAATAAATTGCTTGTGTGAGTCATCTTTTTCTAACTTAATGAGACAACCTTCTTTCTCCCTTACTAAAACCATGATACCATCGTGCCCTTTGCCATTCCCTGTTGCCTTGTTCCACACTGCCATCTTCCAGTATCCTTCAAACATAGGTGTCTTGCACCCTTCATGCTCATGTGTTTCTATGAGGAAACTTATGTCTCTATTGTCCATAATAGGTCGTAACCTAGGTCCTTGTCTCCGTGGGTAGCCTCTATAGTTCCAACAAACTAATCTTAAGGAAACATGGGTATGACTTGATTGCTATATATTTTGACATGAAAAACTCACATTTGAGTCTTTGTCCTTGCTTTCCCATACTGAACTTGCTTCCTGACTTTTTGCTGAAGAGTTTGTTGCCTCTTGTTTATTAGCATCTTGCTACTCTATTTTGGAAGGAGGTCCAAATCGTCCTATCACAACTTTTCCTTTATAAGTTCATGCTCTCTTTCCTTCATCTCTTTCTTCCCTAACCTTTAACATTTAATCCCTCCTTTTCCTCCTATTGATTTCATGCGTGGGGTCATGATTATTGGTTGGACTCTATTGTGTAGTCGATATTGGAAGGGCCTCAAACCTTGACTACTATTGGTTTGGGAAAAGAACCTTGTGCAGTGATTGGACCCCAAGTGTGTTTGAAAGTTATTATTATATATATTATTTTAGGTATAGAAATCCCTCAAAGGGATCTCCCGCTGCAACGTTTGGATTTTTCCATTTGATTGGAGGTTGCCTTTGTTTTTTAGAGACGAGAATAAAACTAGAGAATTCCACCATTTCCTTTGTGTCACTTTTGGTGTGTCTTGGATCTAGTCTAATGCAAATATGATAAGACAAGAGGGAAGTTACCATTCAATGGAGTCTTACAACTCCATCAATTACTAGATATGCACAAGTGATAGCTTTTACTTTTTGACTTGAAATTGGATTTGTAACCATAAATTAGTACAATCTAGAATTCCATGGGGATTAAGTAAACTATGCAATTTTTAGGACATCTACTTTGTGTGTTGAAAATAAAAAATATCATTATTGTAATATATTTCTATGCTGCATGATACTCTAAAGTGCAAGGGAATTGATAACCAAGGGGAGAAAATTATCAAGTAACATCCATAACGAGGTATTGATGACAAATGTTAAAGACCAGTACCATGCTGATTTGGCATAGGCAAGTAACAAAGAAACTTTCTTAGATTTTCTTTTTGTGATTGAAGTGGCATTTGGGTTAAATAATTCCAAGAAATTTTATGTAACTGTTAAGAGGGAGGTCACCCAGAATCAATGACCAAGAAAAAAAACATTTTTGGGATTAATTGCGCCAATTGTATAACTTGAGTGGGATAATGGTTAGAAATATGTGTCCTTTAAAAAGTAATAGGTTCAAATCCATAAGGGGGTCAGAGCATGCACACCTCTATATAATATAGTAGTCAAATTAGTCCGTGGAGGTAGGTCCCTTGTCCCACAAACATATGGTATCATACACCAATTTGGTGTTTGACTTCGCTATGACCATAAAATTACATTATTATTGTTCATTGAAGGGTTTTAGATCCATTCCATTTTCAATCATTTTACAATTCCTTTGGGCCACAATACCCATTATGAGGAATGAGTCGTTAATAATAAAACAACCTGCTAATCATAGATTTGTTAGTTCTCATGACACTATATTCATGTTTGAATGTGCATGACTTCTATTGGTGAGACTTGTGTTTGTAGAGGTTCCTTGCATGAGAATTTCCCTCTCGAAAGAGTTGTCTTGCTTTAAACCAACATAAATCCACCAAATATTTCCCTACAAAAAAATTCTAGGGAGACTAAAAAATGGAATGTACATCATGTTGATTTTACAATTACAATAGATACAAACATTTATGAAACTGATAATTACTTCCAAAGGTATGATGATTATATTTGACACTTCTAGTTAATGATTAAGCAATTATACTTTAGAAATTCAACAGCAAATGAAGTAGGATAGTAGACATCAAAATGAAAGAATGATACACAAGAACAACACAAGATTTACACAGGGAAAATGAAATTGGAGGAAAAATCAAACAAATATTCCATTAGATAAATTTTTCAATTCAACAAGAGATAAAAATTTTATTCCTAATGAAAATAAAGTAAAACAAACCTGCAAGACATCCATAGTCAAACCTTGCCAAAGTGTCTTCTCATCAAGTCAAGATACTACTCAATATAATTGGCCCACTTTGCTTTGATAGAGATGGATTTCAACCTCATCTTGAGCCCCAGAAAAATTTAGACCTACTTTCAGATATGCCAAAAAACAAGTCACAGTTTCAAAGTTAATAAAGAGAGAAAGGCATACATGCAAGGCCAAACTTGTATATAGAAGGTTCTCAAATTGTCTTCATCATTCTTGTCCTTTTACTTCCTCACTTGTATTACAATATGTATTGTTATTGTTTGGTCTAATGGTGCCAAGAGGAGGAGGTCAAATGAAGGTTGAATGTGTGCCACAATAGGGTTGGGCCGACTTGATCAATTGGAGGGAAAACTTGACATTTTAGATGTCCAAATTTTAAAATTAAAATTAAAAATTAAAATTTTCTCTTTTAGAAATATGACATTAAGAACATGTCATTATCAATTAATACATAATTTTTAAGGAATAAAGCATTAAATATGAGGACTGGCCATAACTACAAAAATCCAATGCATCAGATGAAAAACCAATGTGTCAGGGACCTCCTTAGCATAATTGTTTCCATTGAATGACTTCAATGAGACTTTTAGTACTATGGGTGATAAAGATATGTTGGATATCAACCTTGGAGCAGTAAGTAGTAAATTTGGAAGTTGGGAGTCATCCAATTTTTTGGCTTAATGGAGCTCCATGAAGAATGCAATTATGTAGGAGAAACTTCTAATGTTCTTTCCCATCCATCACTTTGATAGCCAATTTAGCACATATGGAAAATTGTTGTTGAGTAGATATAATCATCCCTAATGTTTTTTCAATCCTTTATATTTTAATGTAGTTCCCAAGGGCCTTGTGAAAGCTCCCTTTCTCATAGAGGCTAACTAAGAGAAATTCATGCAAGAAATTCTTTGATGGTTGATAAGTAGGATGAGAAATGACTCAACATGATGAATAATAAACATGTGTTGCAACAAGACTTTAGTGCATATTTGGAATCTTGTTGCTAAGCCTATAAAAATTTTGTCCACGTACTTAGATATCCCTTAGAGAAAAAACATCGTACAAAACCTTCAATGAAGTCTGAACAACAAAAGAGATGGACATAAATACATTACCAAGCAAAATATGAGGAAATATCTAATTTATAAAACGCTCATGTGATTTGTAAACTAATGTGGATATTCCATTAGACAAATTGTCACAACAAATATAATAAAAAATTACTAAATTTCGAAATCTATATAATTACGAGGGTTAATTTTTCTTTAGGTTCCTCAATTATTATGTTATTTTTTTCTGTTTCATCATGTGCTATATAAAAATGAAAAAAATAAATAATAGATAAATAATTCACTCAAAAACGATATTAACACTAATATATGACTTCGCAAACCCTTTCGAGAGAAAACCCAGTTGGAATGTGAGGTCACTTTGCTCTCTCTTTTTATCAATGGAAATGCTACAAATACAAAGAATTGGCACATATGGCCCGTAAGTTGCTACAAAATATAATCCCTTTCTATTTTACCCTCTCTCTATCGACTCTTATCCACTTTACTCACCTACGGAATAAACTTAGCATGAGTATAATAAAACCCCTTTGCCCCCTAGTAGTTAATTTTGACTAAGAATATTAACTATAGTTACAATATTGACCCTTATAGAGTCTTCTTCATAATTTTCATGTTTCTAGACCATCTTCCATGAGTAATGGGGATAATGTGATGTCCTCTCAAATCATGGTAGTGAAAACAGGAAGGTCAAATTCTAGGTGGCATAACCTTTGGATATGGTCTCTGTTTGAGGTCTCCTTTGTGATATTCAAAAGCTATCTAAGTGTAGAAAAATCATAGGGGATCTAGTGTAAGTGAAAGTTGTTTTAACCTAAAAACCTTTAGGAAATGCCTCAAATTTCGTTTGGAAGGTTTAAAACCCTAATGCTACAAACTATGACCCATCAGTGAAAATGGTACCATGCATTGATTTCTCCAATTTTTCCACTATGAAAGCATCAAGATGGGTGAAAAGTAATATAATGATCTAATCCAGATTGTTGAGAGTAAATCCTTTGGAATGTTAATAATACTGGATTTTCATTACATATAACTTAGAGCTTAAGGTTAGTTAAAGTATATGAATGCATCTTGAATCATTCTCCATAGATTTTCTAGTATATATATAGGTCAAAAGTGGGTCTTAGTTTTAGATGTACGAGGGTCAATAGAGGAATTAATGGAACCAAATATCACTGAAATTCTAAAATAACATTATCGTAAATGTGTTGGCATTGTGATTCTGGTATGGCTTTATGATACATATGTTGTACTTCATGGCAACCCACTCATCTCAGATGATAAATTATAGTGCAGAAAAGTTCACGCGCTTATATGCAGAGAAAAGCTTATTCTATGTAGAGAAAAATTCACGCACTTATATGGAGAGAAAAGTTTATTTCATGTAGAGAAAAGTTCACGCACCTTTATGCAGAGAAAAGTTTATTTCATGTAGAGAAAAAGTTCACGCACTTTCATGTTGGAGAACTTACCTTTGGTCCATGGTAGTTAGTCCTTGGTATTTGAAACTATGGTTTTGGACCATGGTACCTCGTCACAAGTGTGTATATGTTGGAGAACTTACCTTTGGTCCATGGTGGTTAGTCCTTGGTATTATTGAGCCCCATGTTTTTGGGCCCCTTGTATTGGTTATCTATGGTATTGATCCATGATTTTAGGAAGAAGCTTGCCTATATAAAGAAAAGGAGATCACTTGGCTAATTCATTCTTGCAAATCGAATATCTTAAGATCTGAAATATTGGGTTATTGTTTTAAAAGTTTGATCTATGAAAGGGAAGTTGAAAGCGAATCTGTGAAGGGTGATCTCTCGAGCGCTGCAGCTGTGGAAGTGCGGGGGTGCCACAGAAGGTGCAGTACAGAGGCGCCACAGAAGGCGCAGTGCGGAGACACCACAGAGGCGCCATAGAAGGCGCAATGCAGAGACGCCACAGAAGGCGCAGTGCGGAGGCGCCACAGAAGGCGCATTGCGGAGACGCCACAAAGGCGCCACATAAGGCGCATGCGGAGGCGCCACATAAGGCGCAGTGCGGAGGCACCATAGAAGACGCAGTGCAGAGACGCCACAGAGGTGCCACAAAAGGCGCAATGCGGAGGCACCACAGAAGGGACAGTGCGGAGGCGCCACAGAAGGCGCAGGTGCGGCGGTTGCGGCGCCACAGAAGGCGCAGGTGCGAAGGTAATAAAGATATCCACAAATCTATACCAGTGAAGTTGCGATCCTTGCTTAAAATTTGTTTTAACTGCCTTTGACTATTCTACAGGGTTTTGGGTGCATAACTGATGTTTGGTTACTCGTATTGAGTTCAGATAACATCATGATTAATGACTTATCTTTATGTACTAGATCTGGTTGATAACTCTCATAATATCATTGCATATGTATGGATCTGGTGATTGGGTGATTCAGAAGGTTGTTTGATTATGAGCTTCAATGTTGTTGTTGGGTCTAGTATGAAAATTGGATGAAAAGTGGCCTTTCAGATTATGTGTTGTGCTTCAGTGTATCCAGTCTGAAAATTGATGAAACGTGGTACCTGGAGGAGAGAAGATTGTAGGCCAGCGCCTATGTACTAGTATCTAAGCTAGTACAAAAGCTAAGGGAGATCTTTGGAGCATTGTAACAGGTAGCAGCCTGCGTACTAGTAAATGGATCGGCTAGTAGAAGAGCAAAGGGGGTTGTAGCTCCCGTACTGGTATAAGACTGCACCAGTACAAATATTGTAAAAGGATTTTCTTATTAAGAAGAAGATTTAGATGACTTGCAGCAGGTGGTTTTTCTCCCGCATTGGGTTTCCACCTTATATCATGGTGTTCATGTGTGTGCCTTATGTGTGATGATCTATTCTCTATTACGGCATCTGTTATCTGATAATATGGTTGATAATGTTATAATTTACTCATTGAATATCAATTAACTTAATCATAAGAAGTTGTGGAAGTAGCATATATGAATCTGATTATGGAAATGAAAAAGTTTTATTAATGTGATAATACTGATTCACCCCCCCCTGTTAGTATTATTTCCAACAATTGGTATCAGAGAAGGTCCTTTGATAGAAGCTTGATCGCTTGAAGGAGATCCGTGGAACAATGGGAAAGAAGCTTAAGAACAAAGCACCTAAGAAAAAGAAGTCATCTCAGAAGAACTATGACAGTGGGAGAATCGATTGGGGATTAGGTATAAGAAGCTCTTCAGATTGAGAATCATTATCAGGTATGAATATATTATCCTCTGATGTTCCAGCTATCTTTCCTTTTGGAAGAGATGAAAGTGATAGCGAAACTACTGAATTTTCTCTTATGGGTGAACAAGAAAGATATCAAAATGATGCAGAATTTAAAAGGCTGACAGACAAAATTAGAGATCAACAAGATCTATTAAACAAAAGGGAATGTGATTTCAAAGAAAAAGCTACCAAACTAAAGGCCCAACTAGAAGAAGGAAACAAGGTAAGAAAGCTACTCAAGGACAAGGAAGACCAATGTCAAAAATTGCAGCATGAAGTGACATCATTAAGAAAAGAAGTCAACGAAAGAAGCACAACCATCAAGAAACTAAAAGATAGATCCAACTACTATGAAAATCTTGAAGCTACAATCCTCTCACTAAAAAGAGATCTTGAAGAATCAAAGAATCAGAATACGGATCTACTCCAAGCTATTGCAAAACAAGAAAACGAAGTCACCAGCTTAAAATCTCAACTAGAATGTGCCTTCCGAGTTCGTCAAATGCAGCAGGATCTGAATGAAGAACAAGAAAAGGAGATTCTCAAACTAAGGGAACAAATGGAAGAAGGAAGGTAAGCTGAAGAAGATTTGAAAAAGAAATCTCTTGAAAAGGAAGAACAGCTTCAGGTTGAGGTAAATATCTTGAAAGGTAAACTAGAAGAAAAGGATAAGCTTTTACGATTTCAAGATAGTTCTAAAGTCTTGGATGATATTCTTAGTAGTCAAAGGTCTCCTGCTATAAAGACTGGTCCTGGTTTCCATGAATCTGTTGAAGGTGAATCTAGTTCACAAGGTGAGGCAAGGAACTCTAAAGAGAAATCTAAAGTGATCAACGAAGAAATGAAAGATCAATCTCATCATCAACCAAGAAAAAAGATTCCTCAAAGAAAATCCTTTAATCCTCCTATGAATAATGTTGAATGTTATGTATGTCATCATCTTGGACATGTTGCAGCTAGATGTAGAAGAAGAAGGATTCAAGACCATTATGCAGAAAGATCATCACATTCAAGGTACTTTTATGGATATTGCTTTGCTTGCAATATGTTTGGTCACAAAGCTGCTGATTGTTACAGGAGGAATATGAAAGATGTAAGATGTTATGCATGTAACAAGCTTGGACATATAGCTAAGGAATGCAGGAACAAAGTGTGGGCACCATATCAAAAGGAGAAAATGTCATCATCACGCTTGAAGTTATGGAGGAAAAAGGAAGTACAGTCAGAAAAAGGCGGCACTGCACAACATACAGACATACCAGAATCAGAGGGAGCTGAAAGTACAAAACATCAGTGTCATGAATCTCATATGAAAACTCCATAAAGGAAAGTTTCATATATACACGAGTTAGTTACATCACAGTCGCGTATATGATTGTTTGAAGAAATTCAGTACGGACAGATTCAAGAGAAGGATCAGTTAATAATAATGATGTGTGGATATGATGGTTAGAAGTGTTTTGGTTCTAACTTGATATTGATGATGTCTTGATACTTCTTATTGATATGCATGATGAGACAGATGGCACAGGTTTAGAGGGAGCATATGGACTTAATGCATTATTGGCATTATGGTTAATAGTCCTTGGTGATGATACTTATATGGATAAATGATTCATCTTGCTATGGTTATGAGTTGTTGGCATGGTTCTTGGATCAGATTTATGGTTGATTCTCTAATGATGCTTGCATGGGAAGCACTTAGCTTGAATTCACATCTTCTTGATGTTGAGTCACTCATATGCTACTGTCGTCATATGCATAAAGATCATATATTACAGTTATGATTCCTTTCATTCTTGGCACAAATGGATGAAGATTGTTGGTTGGATACAGGGATGATTATTCAAAGTTGCATTGTTGGAGACATGATGATAATGAGCTCTTATCTATATGATGATAGGATTGTTTCATAAATATTTTGATTAATGCAGATATTCCCAATTGATGATACTTGATTCATGTAGATCTGGATGGCTATGATGTTTCTCACATAGAATGTGAAATTCTATTGATGCGGACATACCTTGATGATTCATGCGCTAATACAAGTTGTTGGTCTAGTTGTTGTTGAAAGATACTATGGAACAGATCATAAAGTGTTGTTGCTGATTTTCATCTTATTTAGGTGATATCATATCAAGAATCATGATGTAATAGTGTCATCTCTTCAGGTCATGTAACGACCTATGTTGGTTTCCCCACTATGCCTGGGATGAAGATGTAATGTATTTGGTTTTCATTTTTCTGATATATCCCCACTTGGTTGGGTGATGGATGTATGTATTGAATCTTTTAGGAAGGTCATTTGTGATGTAGAACATCCTTTTGCAGACCTTCTTACAGTCAGGGGGAGCCTGAGCATGAACAACACTATATAGCAGAGCAGACATTTCAGCTTGTTCTCAGAAAGAGCATGATCATATTGGTGCACAATGACATATACAAAGGGGGAGCTCATTCAGAGATTTCAACAGGTACTCAGGGGGAGCTTATAATGCATTGTTGGCATTATGGAGGACGTACCGAAGGAGATATTCGATGTTGGTCTGATTATTGCTGCAATCTATCTCTTTCATGGTCATTTATGGTGTTTGGTGGATTATGTTTCTTCTTTACAGATCTGGTTCATATTCAGGGGGAGCATGCTCTTAGGGGGAGCATAACCCTTTGCCCTTGATGTCAAAGGGGGAGAATGAGCTGAAGATTTTGAGGTTGCCATCAAGTCCAAAGGGGGAGATTGTTGGCATTATGATTCTGGTACGGATTTATGATACATATGTTGTATTTGATGGCAACCCACTCATCTCAGATGATAAATTATAGTGCAGAAAAGTTCACACACTTATATGCAGAGAAAATCTTATTCTATGTAGAGAAAACTTCATGCACTTATATGCAGAGAAAAGTTTATTTCATGTAGAGAAACGTTCACGCACTTTTATGCAGAGAAAAGTTTATTTCATGTACGGAAAATTTTATTTCATGTAGAGAAAATGTTCACGCACTTTCATGTTGGAGAACTTACCTTTGGTCCATGGTAGTTAGTCCTTGGTATTTGAACCTATGGTTTTGGACCATGGTACCTCGTCAAAAGTGTGTATATGTTGGAGAACTTACCTTTGGTCCATGGTGGTTAGTCCTTGGTATTATTGAGCCCCATGTTTTTGGGCCCCTTATATTGGTTATCTATGGTATTGATCCATGATTTTAGGAAGAAGCTTGCCTATATAAAGCAAAGGAGATCACTTGGCTAATTCATTCTTTCAAATCGAATATCATAAGATCTGAAATATTGGGTTATTGTTTTAAAAGTTTGATCTATAAAAGGGAAGTTGAAAGCGAATATGTGAAGGGTGATCTCTCGAGCGCTGCAGCTGCGGAAGTGTGGACGCGCCACAGAAGGCGCAGTGCGGAGGCGCCATAGAAGGCACAGTGCGGAAATGCCACAGAGGCACCACAGAAGGCGCAGTGCGGAGACGCCACAGAGGTGCCACAGAAGGCGCAGTGTGGAGGCGCCATAGAAGGTGCAGTGCGGAGACGCCACAGAGGTGCCACAGAAGGCATAGTGTGGAGGCGCCACAGAAGGCGCAGTGTGTAGGCGCCACAGAAGACGTAGTGCGAAGACGCCACAGAGGCGCCAGGCGCAGTGCGGAGGCGTCACAGAAGGCGTAGTGCGGAGGCGCCACAGAAGGCGCAGGTGCGGTGGTCGCGGCACCACAGAAGGCGCAGGTGCAGAGGTAGTATAGATATCCGCAGATCTATACCAATGAAGTTGCGATCCTTGCTTAAAATTTGTTTTAACTGCCTTTGACTATTCTGCAGGGTTTTGGGTGCATAACTAATGTTTGGATATAGGTATTGAGTTCAGATAACATCATGATTAATGACTTAACTTTATGTACTAGATCTGGTTGATAACTCTCATAATATCATTGTATATGTATGGATCTGGTGATTGGGTGATTCAGAAGGTTGTTTAATTATGAGCTTCAATGTTGTTGTTGGGTCTAGTATGAAAATTGGATGAAAAGTGGCCTTTCAGATTATGTGTTGTGCTTCAGTGTATCCAGTCTGAAAATTGATGAAACGTGGTACCTGGAGGAGAGAAGATTGTAGGCCAGTGCCTATGTACTAGTATCTAAGCTAGTACAAAAGCTAAGGGAGATATTTGGAGCATTGTAGCAGGTAGCAGCCTGCGTACTAGTAAATGGATCAGCTAGTACAAGAGCAAAGGGGGTTGTAGCTCTCGTACTGGTATAAGACTGCTCCAGTACAAATATTGTAAAAGGATTTTCTTATTAAGAAGAAGATTGAGATGACTTGCAGCAGGTGGTTTTTCTCCCGCATTGGGTTTCCACCTTCTATCATGGTGTTCATGTGTGTGCCTTATGTGTGATGATCTATTCTCTATTACGGCATCTATTATCTGATAATATGGTTGATAATGTTCTAATGCACTCATTGAAGATCAATTAACTTAATCATAAGAAGTTGTGGAAGTAGCATATATGAATCTGATTATGGAAATGAAAAAGTTTTATTAATGTGATAATACTTATTCACCCCCCCTCTCAGTATTATTTCCAACAAAATGCACTATAGATATGTAGGTTTAATTTCCTAGTGAGAGTGCAAATTCAAAAAAGAAGTGCTAAAAATAGAAATACACAAGTGTGCCCCAAAGAAAAATGCCAATCACAAGAGAAAAACATCAGAATAAAGTGTTGCTATGCTTATAACTCTTGGAATGAGGAATATCACAAGATTCTATGATATAAATGAGAGTTTAATTTGTGTATATACACAAAATTTATGTGAGGGTGTTTTCTCAAGCCCGGGGCATCCCTTCTAGTGGGGGTTATGGACCCAGAAAAAAAAGCACAAGCCTAAAGAGGGTTATTGTGATGAAATACATAGTGACAATTAGAGGGGTGATGGGTGAATTGATATTACTTCAATTTAACTTCATTTCACTTAAAATAGAATGCACACCACCACATCAATCATTAACACTTTGTTGAAGACAAACATTAATAATTAAGTCAAAATTGAGAGAAAATTTTTAATGGTTGTTTAATTTTCTTCAATTTGCTACAATCTTGTACGAAACTAAATGTGAGGACACCAATCATTTGTAAGCACCAACTTAGTAACAATGTTGTAGACTTCATCCAACTAAAAGGATGAGGACACATATCCCCTGTAAACACCAATTTACCTCTTCTAAGGCTCCACCCTTTTGTATAGATGAAAACACTCCTATTTTGTAATTCAATTTAGTCTAGGACTTTGTTATACATTATTCAATTTTCATTATTTATGGTTTTTTTTCTATTCATAAATAAATCTTACCACTTTGCAATTTATACCCAACATATGCTTTCTATTCAAACGCATAGTTAGCATTTACAACCCTCATAATTCAATTTTCATTTATCTTCAAGATGTCAAATATATCTGTGGGCTATATAGACTAGGGCTTGACCTTTTCTAGAAATAAATAATGACAAAAGAACAAAAAATAAAATAAAATATCCACAAAAATGACCTTTCCAGATCTTCCTTAACAACTCAACATCCAACAGAACTATATAACTTGGCCTCCTCAACAAAACTTGAACTGTAATAAAAATTTCCCTCCAACAAAACTTAGGCAGTGACACATTATCTTCTTCTTGAATTTACTTTCACTCCTTCTCTTTTTGGTTCACAAGATGTGAACCCTTGTTTCGATACCCTCTTACTTTGTTAAATAATTCTAGAATAGATCTAAATTACTTCTGATTGATGGCTAACCTCACTTCCACATATTTTTTATTTATAGGCTTTTGGTCATCTAGGCAAGGCAAACTTGTGGGCTTACTTTTGCAAAAATAGGGTGTTTACACACACACACACACACATTCAAAATTCCATTTCTGCTCAATTGTGAGGAGTTAGGAGGCATGCCACATATCATTGGAAAGATATCAAAATATGTTATTTGACTATCTAAGCTTCTCTTTCATTTGTATATCCTTTGACATCAATAAAAAAAAAATTTCAACATATTAAACCTGCATATCAAGTTTCTATTGCATGTCTAAGGTTCAAAGCTTGGGTGGTTTCGAAGTCTCCTTTTCTACTCTCCACTTGGGTTCAATTCCCATAAGTGTCACATTGGATTCTTGTGATAAGGCTCGAATGGTAGACACCCCTTGCGATAGAGGTCCACTTCAATGTGCCCAAGGATACCTCAACCCTTTCTAAGTCACAATTTATTGGTACATCTCTCTTTTAGGTTGTTGGATATACTTCTAGGTTATAATGATAGATACTGAGCCTATCCTAAATCATTCCAATGAATTATCATTTCCCATGGTTAAATAAATTGTATTACATAAAAAAACTCTAGATATGGTTTAAAGGTTATAAGGAGATATTACATAATACAACACTTCTATATTATGAATACTTGGTGCATTTACTACAATGAAGTTTACCTATTTATATAAGATTTGTTTCTCATCATGTCATTCTCCACTTATGAATGTGGGATGGTCAACTTTAGACAAGAAGTGAACAACGAATAATAACCTATATCAAATTCAAGCCTTATACCCTAATGCCCCCTCCTAAGGGCTACATGTTGAAAGTGAAAACATAATAATTGGAGATAAAACATGCTCGCTGAAAAATAAAACATTAGAACCAAACATTTTTCAACAAATTCTATTTTGGAAAAATAGAGATTGAACCAAGTACAACTCCATCATGATGCTTCTAACCATTGTAGTGGTGTACCTTTCAATTTGAATTCCATGTTTTTGGATTCTGCCTCCCGGAAATATTGAATTATAAATCTCTTGAATTATTAGACAACCATATGTATCGATTAACATCCATGGCGGTTTGTTTGGATATCTTATGACCCTTGTAAGTTATAATTTTTAAGATCCACAAACTCTCAAACTATTTCCTCAACCATTTATGTCAAATTATAGTTATATTAAAATCCTTTTTTATTTTGAAATGTGAGATTCTTACATGCATAAAATGTTATTTCTTTACTAGGGTTATCGCCATTGCATCCATCTAGTGGAACATCAACAACAATGACATTAGCTATATGTGGGTTGAACTTGAGTTTCCTTTGAGAGACTCATTGGTTCAAAGCTACATTTCCATGTTGTGTGACCCATGTTCTTGCAATGATACCTATCCACCTCCTTGTTTTATTTAGTATGATACATTTCCACCTCTTTGTATTTGGGTTATTTAAAACGATTATAACTTGATTGTAATGCATAATTGTTATCCTTTTCCTAGCTAAGGGAGTAGAAATCATGTATTTCAAATTTTGTGAAAACATTTCATTGACAAAAAATAACACTACTGCATTTAGAATACACAATATTCAACAAGATAGATTTGGTATCCTTTTCCTTCACCATAGTTTTGATTTTTGTTCATTACCTGGTAAAAAAATTCAAATTAATCATAAATAATTTCAAATTGTTCATAAATAATTTCAAATTATTCGCGTGTGTGTAGTTAGGTATAATGATTTTGATAAACATTTTAATTTTGAGACCGTTCATTACTTTAACTGCGAATGAATTATTAAATTATCGCAACTTATTCAAATTATCTCAAAGTCCATTAGATGATTCCTCCAAAACATTATGTAAGTTTGAATTTAAGTCGGTGAGGCCAATCATGGCTTTGACTTTATAATATTTTCTCTATAATTCTATCAATTTATTTTGACCTGTAAATGATTTCTCAATGCCCTTTATATTCATGAATCCCAATGGTTTGGATTTTTCACTTTCTAGTCATGGAAATTGAAACCATAATATATTTATAATGAAATTTCCATGAAAACATGAACTTTGCCAACTTGATGAACAATATATAAGGCATTTATTAACTATCAATTGCATTGAGACGTGAAAAGGAACACCAATAACATGATTGGGGGAATGTGGAAGGAAACAATCAGGAAAAACATATGAACAATGAACTACAATCAAAATTTGAGTTTCTATATATCTTCTAAAGATTATAGTAGGAGGTTAAATTTAAGGAGAAAGTTTTATTAACATAAATGTCCTAGAACAATGGAAATATTGCAGGCACAAGGTACATCTCAGAGGAGTTGAATTTCTTATGGGGTTTTCTAAAATGGCATGAAATAAAATATGATCTTAAATTAGAGTGCATAAGGGTTGGGCAGAGGCATTCAATGCCATTGGAAATGTATGATTTAATAGAAAGGGTGAAAAATAAATGATGACATTTGGTATAGGTTGAGATGTCTCTGATGGATTATGGATCGCTTGAAAGGAGGAAAATGTCATTTTCTATTACACACAAGAGTTTAGTTGCAACACCATCAAAAGCAACCACATTTTCCAAATGGCCAGTGTGGTCATGCAATTCAAGGTGGAGTACATAGTGATAATCACATTCAAGGAACACATTGTTGCATTTTTTGTAATGCCACATGTTTTGAGATTGTTGAACAAACTTTTTCATGCATTTCATCCCATCAATGTTAAGGAAGCATGTAAATAGGTAAAAATATTCCATGTTAATTCATATACTAGTAGCACATACGACAAACCATAGAGAAATTTGCTTAGAGTGGGACATTGCAATGAGTTTAGATTTTCTTTTTTGTTTTGAGGGGTCTGCTAGAGATGACTAATTATTTTTCATTTAGTGAAGGTGAGCATACATTGAACCCTATATCCTGAAACCATTTTTGGAGTTGGTGTGTTTTAGCAATATATAGGTTTGTAAGAAGGCAAGTGGTGGGGATAGTTCTAGTAGTCCTTCCATGGAACTCAACAACACAATTCCATTTTATTGCAAGGTTTGGAGTGGTTCGAAATTTGTCCCCATAAGCATGGCATTATGGGCCCCATAAGCTGACATCGATGTTACAACCTGACATGCCACGTAAGGTGAGATTTTTCCTGGTAGTTTCTGAGCCATCATGCCAATGTATGAGAAGTCAAGCTAACAACACCAACAACATCAACAATTGAGTTGATAGTTGCAACGTTGAGTGAAATTATTCACATGAAATGGAAGGAATGGGAAGTAATTAATTGATCATCATGTATGCATTGAGACACAGTTGATGTAGAGAGAAGTCGAATTTCAAACGAGCTATTTAGATGTTTGTAATTGGGATTATGATTCCGAAGCGAAACCTTATACTTTAATGGTTGCTTACTTAGTGATGGAAATTTTCCATTGTAGCATTTGGTTCTTCTCGAGGTAAGATGACTGATGGAAAATTACATAGTAAAATAACTAAATGAACACAAAATTTATACAATTCGATATTCAATTCTGAGTATTGAGGAAATTACCAATTTATTATGTTTCCATGCAGGCATGAAATTTTTAGAAGAAAAAATTAATCAATTATCACACCATTTCTTTTACTAGTTGGGCCATTATAATGTAGAGGACAACTTAAAATATCTAGGCAAAAAAATAACCGGGAAAATATTTCCAAAGGGAGGTTGGAGGCACTATTGAGTTTCCAAACGATGATTACATATCTTGCTAGCTTGCCCGTGTCCAACACTTATCTTCTTTGAAAAAGAACCGCTTTGACATAAACCATGTCGATTCAAGTTGACACCATTAATATGAAGTTTTTTGGAAGGAATAATTCCGAGGATGTCTATGGGGTTCTGGTCTAATATCCTAGAACTAGAGGGGAGGTATGGGATTACTTGAATTTGCTAGGAATGCACATGCAAGTGGTGTTAAGGTTGTCATGGCCACATCTGTTGGCCTTTATGATATTTCATTTTATGGGGGACTTCAGAGAAGATATGGTTATTGGATTTGCTTAGAGGTTTCGGGTTCGAATGGAATTTGGAGGGCTTCATGATTCTTTTTTGGATACCTCACAAGAGTATAATAAAATCATTCCTGAGAGGATTATAAGAGTGAGTGTGTATTCAAATGATAAAATAGATCTTTGGATCTATAGTGTGATACTGATTCCCAACCACATTATTAAGGTGTTACCGAAAAGCTCTATGCTGACTAGGTCAATGATGTTGGCGTTGAGGTTGAGAACTTGCATTGTTTAGAGTGCCAAGAATTGTTGGAATTTAGGTTAATGTATTGCACTATTCAGAGTGCCTCACAGTAAAAAATGGTTTTAAGGAGGGAGATGTAAATGGATGGATCTTAATATTGGATGGGATGAATAATTTCTTCCTAGTAACCTTCTATTTTAATGGTTGCTTACTTGCTGATGGATAACTACCATTGCATCATTTGGTTATGCCTAGATTAAGATGACTGATGAAAAATTATGTAGTTAAATAACTAAATGACCATAAAATTTATACAATTTCTTATTTAATTCTTTGTTTATTGAGGAAATTGTTGGTTTATTAGGTTTCCATGCTGGGCAAAGAAAATTGTGAAGACAAAATGAACCAATTTTTACACCATTTCTTTTACTAGTCGAGTTGATACAACTCAAAGGAAAAATTCAAACAACTAGACAAAAATTGACCAAACAAAGATTTTCTAGGGGAGGCTAGAGCCACTATTGAGTTTCCAAATGATGATTAAAAATTTCATTGACTCCTAATGTCTAACACTTCTCTTCTCAATGAAAGGATTGGTGCAGTAGAAGCCATGTCAATTTAGAGTAGGAGCCATTGATATGAAGGTCCTAAAGTTGATTTGAAGGATTTTGATTACAGTAATTCCAAGGATGTCTATGGGGTTCTGGTCGAGTATCATGAAACCAAAGGGGATGTTTAGGATTACTTTGATTTTGTCAAGAATGCACATGTTAATGGTGTTAAGGTTGTCATGGAGAAAATATGGCTATTAGATCTACTCAAAGGTTTGGGGTTCTGATTGAAGTTGGAGGGTCTCATCGTTGCTTTTTTGGATACTTCACACGAGTATAAGAGAATGATGCATGAGAGGATTATAGGAGTGAGTGTAGATTCAAGTAATAATATAGCTCTTAGGATATGGTGTGCGAGACTACTTCTCGACTTCCTTCTTAATGAATTTTTGGAAATATCCACATTTACTAGGTTAGAGATGTTGGCAATGATCTTGACAAATTGCACTCTTAAGAGTGCCAACTACTGCAAACCCTAGTCATTGACATGGTTAAATTTGTTTTCTACTAGTTTTAATAATAATGTTAATTGTGCTTTTAGCCATTTTGATTTGCATTCTTCTTGGGGTTTGGCCTTCAAGGGCCATTTAATCTCATTTTTTTTACCCTTTAGTGTGGGCATTGAAGGAAAGAGGTCATCATCCTAACCGAATATTCTCTTGGCTCTAAATAGTGAGACAATTATTTCCATGCCCATAGTTTTCCTCATGCAAATGAACCAATACTCTCACTCATGGATAACAATGGTCCCCATGTATATATGAGTTCTCCAAACCAAAATAACATAATGAAGAAAGGGGGTCAAGTTGAATTAATGCTTAGAATTCTCTTTGCAATAATGCATGAACCAATCATTTTAATCCATGTGTCCATATGTCATTAAACACATACCCTAGTACATTCAAGGGCACATGATATGCTCACCTCTAGAAGAATGTTCATTATTTATTTATTTGTTTATGTTTAATAAATGATGGTGATGATGATGTTGCTACTAGCTATGGAGACCAACTTTGGTTTATCATATTATAAGAAAAATGAGAAATTTAACTCGTGTGCTTAAATTCTTTACTTCTATAGTAAAAAATATTTGATAGAAGATTTTCTAAATTTCCATAATTTCAATGAGTTAGTAGGGGAGTGGGTTTCGGGGGCGGGTTGGGGGGTGGGGCGTGGGTGGAATAAAGGGCTACTAGATAAAAATACAAGATTTGAAGAAAAAGGAAAGTACCTTAAAAACAAAAATAAAAACCATAAAATCCTATGCAGTTTGGTTGGTAGACTCGTGTTCCGCTTTAATACAAATTAAATCTATGCTCAATGTTGAATATAATTTTAAATTTTTTTATGTGTATAATATTGTTGAATATCAAGTTTCTCTTTCACTAAATTGAAGTTAATATAATGAGGCATAAGAGTGGATGGAATGATATAGATAAGACGAGATTGGGATGATACTGAACTACCATGTAGAATTTGTAGCTAGGGGAGGAATTTCTATGGGAAAGATATGAGTTTCTAAGTTTGATATGTAAACATGTTATAATTGTGTGTTATAAATTCAAAGAATGAAACAAAAGATAATGTGAGAATAAAATAGGGAGGTCATACTTAAAAGAAAACGTTTTGATATAATTTAGTGCAAGAACAAACTAATATAGTGAAAAATGTTGGTCCCATATGCACAGCTAAATCAAATACTACACACAACAGAATATCAAGCACATATGACATAGTATTTAACGTGGTTCACCCAACCAATCTAGGCTACGTCCACCAAACATAGGCATCAGGAATTTATTAATCAAAACAGGAGATTACATCATGAAATCCTCACAAAACTCTCACCCTCTCAGCAAACCATCTGAATGGTTTCCTGTTATATAGCATAGAGAATCTAACAGCCTCATTAACTCACTCACATCAAATATAGGAGGCATTAACTCCCTCCCAACAACCTGGAGCTAATCTAGGAACTGAATTTCTATTGTTGTCATCAGCTGAGATTTTTCCTATTTTGCTCCAAAACAGAAAATCTCAACAATCTCCACCTTGACAACAATTAGCCTGATGTCCTGTTATTATTATTTTTATCTTTCCTGCAAGCCAAGAGAAGCCAAACACCAGCATAGCTTCTCCAACAAAACTAGTTTCGTGAACATGTCTGCACAGTTCTCCTTTGTATGCACCTTTCCAAGAGAGAATCCCCTTTCAGTGATAACCTGTCTTACAAAATGGTACTTAATTGGAATATGCTTTGATTTACTATGATAGGCCGGATTCTTAGCCAAATGTATTGCACTTTGACTATCACAAAGTAACCTGATGTTGTCCTGTAACCTACCAAACTCACCAAGCAAACCTTTCAACCAAATCGCCTCTTTGCAAGCATGAGAAGCAGCAATGTATTCTGCTTCAGTAGTGGATAAAGCAACAATATTCTGTAGCTTTGACATCCAGCTTATAGCTCCACCTGCAAGAGTAAAGACGTACCCTGAAGTTGATCTTCTCTTATCCAAATCACCTGCAAAATCAGAATCAACATATCCGCAAACAAATTCACTACTCTTATTGTAAGAAATACAATAACTACTTGTGCCTCTCAAGTACCGAAGCACCCATTTCACTACTGACCAGTGTTCTTTACCCGGATTTTCCATGTACCTGCTGACAACCCAACTGCATGTGAAATATCTGGTCGAGTACAAACCATCGCATACATTAAACACCCTACTACATTGGCATATGGAATTCGAGACATATAATCCTTTTCTTCATCTGTATTAGGACATAAACTCGAACAAAGCTTAAAATGGGAAGCTAAAGGGACTGACACAGCCTTCACATTATCCATACCAAACCTCAAAAGTATTTTCTCAATATACTTTTGTTGTGATAGCCATAGCTTACAATTGCTCCTGTCTCTCAAAATCTCCATGCCCAAAATTTGTCTTGCTGCTCCTAGATCTTTCATATCAAACGTCCTTGCCATCTGAGTCTTCAACCTGTTGATTTCTTCAATGCTTTTGCTTGCTAAAAGCATATCATCAACATACAACACTAAGATAATGAACATGCCATTATTTAACTGCTTAAAGTAAACACAATGATCATATTCACTTCTTACATATTTCTAACTCAACATGAAAGAATCAAACTTCTTATACCACTGCCGAGGTGACTGCTTCAGGCCATATAATGACTTCTTGAGCCTGCAGACAAATTTCTCATTGCGATGCTGAACAAACCCTTCCGATTGTTCCATATATATTTCCTCATCTAAGTCTCGATGTAGAAATTCAGTCTTAACATCTAATTGCTGCAACTCTAAATCAAACAAAGCCATTAATGCTAACACAATTCTAATTGAAACAATTTTAACCACTGGTGAAAATATCTCATGAAAGTCTATGCCAGCTTTCTGAGAAAACCCTTTTGCAACCAGTCTCGCTTTGTACCTGTCTTCCATATCATTCACACCCTGTTTCACCTTGAACACCCACTTGCATCCCATAGTTTTCCTGCCTTTGGGAAGTTCAACCAGATCCCACGTGCCATTCTTACCTAAGGCCATCATTTCTTCCTTCGTGGCTACTTTCCATTTGTCACTATTTGAACCTTCTACAGCTTCCTGATAACACAAAGGTTCATCATCATTAGCGATCAAAGCAACTGAAGTAACATGATCATCATACCTTCTCGGAGGGCGTTTGATCCTTGTAGACCTCCTTAAGAATGTTTCTGGTGCTTCCACAATTGGCTGTCTATCATTTGTAGGAACTTCTTCATGATCGCCATCTGAGACCTGTTCATGACCTCCATCTGAACCCTGTTCATAATCTGATTCTGAAACCTGTTCATGACTAGAATCTGAACTATGGTCGTTATGACTATCATTAGAAATGTTGTCAAACTGAATATGCTGGAAATCGGATGCATCATCCTGTTTCAATCTACTATTTACATCTAATTGTACAAGAGAGGATTCATCAAACTTTACATCTCTGTTGATGATGATTTTGCGGGTAGTAGGATCCCACAATCTAAATCCCTTTGTTCCATCACCATACCCAACAAAGACATACTTTTTTGATTTCAGATCTAATTTAGTTCGCTGATGTTTAGCCACTAGAGCATATGCATCACAACCAAACACTCTGAGTTTAGAATAGTCACAAGGGTGTCCTTTCCATACCTCTTGCGGAATCTTGCAGCCTATTGCCATTGATGGAGATCGGTTTATCACATAACAAGCTGTTGCCACTGCTTCCGTCCACAACTCCTTTTGCAACCCGGCGTTACTCAACATACACCTTTCTCTCTCTAGAAGATTCCTGTTCATGCGTTCACCAACTCCATTTTGCTGAGGAGTATAAACTGTGGTCTTATGCCTCTTGATCCCTGCGTCCTTGCAATAGCTGTCAAACTCCTTGGAAGTAAACTCACCATAATTGTCAGTTCTTAAACACTTTATTGTTCTTCCAGTGTTGTTTTCTACCAATGCTCTAAATTGCTTGAAAACTGAGAAAACATCAGACTTTCTCTTCAACATGTAGACCCAGACCTTCCTAAAAAATTCATCAATGAATGATACAAAATAAGATGAACGACCATATGAAGCTGTAGGAGCTAGACCCCACACATCTGAATGGATATAATCAAGTATTCCTTTACTAGTATGTTTGCCTGTTTTAAACTTTTGTTTACTTTGTTTTCCAAACAGAAAATTCTTACAGAAATCTAACTTTCCAGACTTTAGATTTGGAAGTAACTTGCGATCAGCCAAAATTTTTAATCCTCTTTCACTCATATTCCCCAATCTTTGATGCCATAACTGAATGGAACTACTGTCATGTTCAGACACAGACACATGATCTGACCCAGTTCTACCTTTTAATTGAAAAAGATTTCCTACCTTCTTAGCCTTCATCACTAGTAAGATACCTTTATAGATTTTCATAACTCCACCTTGAATTACAGTTTTATATCCATTTGAATCAAGTGCTCCTAATGAAATCAAATTTTTCCTTAAATCTGGTACATGCCTCACATCAGTTAATATTTTTGGTGTCCCGTCAAACATTTACAGTTGTATGCTCCCAATTCCCACAATATTACATGTTACATCATTACCCATGTACACAACACCATCATTAATTGATTTATATGTTTTAAACCAATCTTTATGAATACACATGTGGTTAGATGCCCCAGAATCTAACAACCAATGTTGATCATGTTTTGAAACATTAACAGACAATACCTCATCACTCATACCTGAACGAGATAGTGAACCTGTATCTGTGGTGTTGGCTTCCTTATTTTCTGTCGAAGAGCCTTCTTTAGCAGCCTGCTTTTGCTTCCAACAATCCTTTTTCAGATGTCCAGCCTTGCCACAATGGCAGCACTTCACCTTTGTCTTCTTTCCTTTGGACTTTGAACGAGAGTCGCTATGCTTTCCCTGGAGTGTCTCTCTGTTGAGCGACCTCTGGCCATCATTACCTATGATGTAGAGGTGTCTGCATTCGACCTCTTCCTCGTCTCCTCAGCCAACAAGGCTCCAACAACATCGTCAAACTCAAGGATGTCTGATGTACTAAAGCTTATGGAAGTAACAAAGTGATCCCAGGATTCAGGTAATGAACATAATAGAGTTATTGCCTTATCCTCTGAATAAAATTTCACATCTAGACTATCTAATTGCACCAGTAAGGTATTAAAAACATTCAGGTGATCCACAATCGAGGTACCTTCTTTCATCCACAAACCGTAAAGCTGTCGTTTCAGGAGAATCCGATTTGTCAAAGATTTCGTCATATAGAGCTTCTCAAGCTTCGACCACAAGCCTGTGGCAGTTTTCTCTGACACAATGTTGAACAGAACATCGTCCGCCAAGCATAACCGAATTGCGCTCAGAGCTCTATCGTCCATCTCATCCCATTCATCCTCCATCATGGAAGGAGGCCTTTTTTTTCCCCAACAGTGCTTTCTCCACACCTTGTTGAACCAGCAGATCGTGCATCTTTACCTTCCAGATCTCGAAACTATTTTTCCCATGAAATTTCTCTATTTCAAACCGAGCACTTTGAGTTTTCACCATTTTGTATCAAAAAAGCACAATAATCTCCAATACCAACGTTGCAATACCAACAATCAAAAAAAAAAAATTGCCTATGCCTTTGTTTTTACATAACAAAATTTTTTTTGCTGTGAATTACAATACATTTAGAGACCACCGCCAAAATAAAAAAAACATTCCCTGCTTCTGGCTCAAAAACGCTGCAATATGCATACGCACTTATTCAATAAATCTTTTCACGAGTTCAAAGTTCAAATTATATTGAACCATTCGTCCAACACCACTGTTATATGTAATGGCCCCACCCTCGCTCATTTAGGTCTTCACTGGATGTTGTTTAATTAAAAAACAACAAATACTTTGTAATGCTCACTTATTCAGTGAATTCTTCCCAACTTTAAAATTCAAATTATATTGTTACCATACGTCCAACTCCACTGTACAGTGTATAACACTACAGCACCGAAATATGAAGTGAAAATTGATTCATGAATAGTGCTTTTGTGTTGTAAAATTGAACAGAATTTATTGCAAACTCTCGGTTCTGGTGGCTTCAAATAAATCTACACTTCGACATTCCTTAAAACAACAGACCGGGGCTTACAGCAAAACAAAAATCACATGCACCAACGATTAAATTTCAGGCTCCACGCAATAGATTGACATACCTTTACTCAGCGCACCGCACAGCAAACGCACCAGGTTATATCAGCGCGCACGGAGGCTGTCTACGCCTTTCAGGCAGCACGTACCGTTCAACGCAGGCCACAAATCAGGTACGATCATATACTCTGCCCGTTATATGTAGGCATTAAAAAAAAACAAATATCATCACTGCTCACTGCATCTCGCCAGCGCCATATTCATCAATGGAATCCAACAGCAAACCTCTACACAGTCCGCCCTCCAGTATGCATACCAATTTTGAAAAACAAAAACGCTCCATGCATTCACACGTAGGCTCAGCGCTTCAGCAACACCTCCGCTAGCACGCTGCTTGATCCACGTATCAACTACGATCCACCTCCAACATTGCTCTGATACCAATTGTTGGTCCCAGATGCACAACTAAATCAAATACTACACACAGCAGAATATCAATCACATATGACACAGTATTTAACGTGGTTCACCCAACCAATCTGGGCTACGCCCACCAAACATAGGCATAAGGAATTTATTAATCAAAACAGCAGATTACATCATGAAATCCTCACAAAACTCTCACCCTCTCAGCAAACCATCTGAATGGTTGCCTGTTATATAGCATAGAGAATCTAACAGCCTCATTAACTCACTCACATCAAATATAGGAGGCATTAACTCCCTCCCAACAACCTGGAGCTAATCTAGGAACTAAATTTCTATTGTTGACATCAGCTGAGATTTTTCCTATTTTGCTCCAAAACAGAAAATCTCAACAAAAAATTCTATAAAACACAAGGATTATCTAGTTATATTTATCATGTAAAGTATTGTAGTCTAGTGAAAAAAACAAAACTCTATGTTACAATTTAGGTGATGTTAAGATGTAAATTTTAGGGAAAATAAATTTGGGGATATAAATGCGCATAATAACCATCACTACATTTTAAAATTTTGAAGGAAATGAGAAAATCTTATGCATACGATGTAGAAAAGACAATTAGAAAAACTTATGTGAAATTGGAAATGAGAGGTGATGACTACAGGAAGTGGCTTGCGCTACTCAGTCATAACTTGATCTTGAAAAGTTAAAAAAAATGTTATTATAAAATCAATGAGAAACACTATAATACACAATGATACTAAGAAATTAAAAAAAATGGAGTATGGGATATTCTCCCTCTTAAAATGACAAACTAAATAGTCATGCGATGTTGGACCAATGCACCCTGGTAAATTGTGTTTTACTAAGTTCCTAGTAGGTGCACCATCAGAATTATATTGTAAAAGTAGTAGACCAATGTCGAGACATGAGCCACACGCACTGAAGAATAAAAAGAAAAGAGTTGAGCCTACACTATATCCAAGTATACTTAAAATAATGTTTTTCAACTTCAAGAAGGAAGAAAAAGTTGGAATAAAACCCTTTTTTACCACAACAACAAAACAGGGAGTCATAGTGCAATAGGTATATAAAATAAATAATTATATCATAAAAGTAGTAGATTGATGTCGAGACATGAACCACACACACTAAAGAAAAAAAATAAAAGATTTGATCCTACACTATAACCAAGTATACTTAAAATAACGTTTTTCAACTTCAGGAAAGAAGAAAAAGTTGGAATAAAACACTTTTTTTACCAAAATAACAAAATAAGGAGTCATACTGAAATAGGTATATAAAATAAATAATTATGCTAATGGTAAACTTAGGGGGCATAATCCCTTAATTTTTTTTTTATGAAACATAAAGAAACTTAAATACAATAAAATGAATACACCATGGACATATCATCAAGCTATCTTGAGATTAGAAAGAAAAAATTACAAAGATAAGTGAAATAAATAACCCTCGAAGGGTTTCCACTCCATTAAGAATTTTAATGACAATACAACCCATAATGCCATTTGAACTTAACCATAGAGTTTGTAGATATTCAAAATGACCATTGAAGGTCACCAAATGGGACATTCACCAACATGTTGATAATTTTAAATAAATCAAATATTACTAAAAATAATATTGAGACTCAACACTTCGAGATAAACATTGAAGGCTTGTTCAACAATTGTTCCAGAACCAGTAAGAAGAGTAGATGGGTATTGTGTTGAAACCAACATGTAGGTTTGGGGGGGAATAGAGATTAGCCATGAACATTTAATTCGGTTCTTGTCTTTTTGGAATCGAAACCAACACAAAGAGGTTATACATGTGACATTTAAATTCAAATGAGAGTGAATCCTATAATTTATGAGAGGAAATAGCAGAACTTAACTTGGGAAATAAGAACCCCTAGCAAATAACAAATTCATACTTGTAACTTGGAGGAAACGAGTGCTCGTTTCCTACGAGAATTCCATAGTGCTATCAACATTGAGAGAGAAATAAAACATAGAATTTTGTAATGGACAAGTATAAACTACATAGAAATAGGGGAAGAAAATAAAAAGATAAAGCACATTCTATGAGGGATTATAAATCCTGGGACAAAATTAGGAAGAAATTTAGGGTCAAGCTAGCGGTGGTCTCATACCGTTTGTGCAAAAAGCAATGACTACAAAACCATCTAATACTTACCTAGTAATCGTTGTTCATGTAAGGACCAATTCCATCGTACAACTAATCAAACCCTAGATGGAAAAAAGAACTTATATCAGAACTCATGGAAGTCATGGGGAATGAACACTAGTATCCAATTGATAATGTAGTACAGAGACACAATTCTAAGCATGAAACTTCATAAAAATCAATAGGAAAAAAAATCTTGTCCCTGCAGACAACCCTCACACTATAAATACTAAAAGATAACATACGGAGGTATAACTTGAAACGAAGCCACAAAGACACAATATATGTGACCACAAACTAACATAGTGAGAGAAATAGATGGAGACAAGTGAAACTTCAGTGTACGTAGCCTTTTTTCAAGAGAAAAGGTGACAACAATAGGTTATTAAGCCTTAACACATAATGACGTTAGAGAATAATTATAGCAGAAGAGAAGGCATTCCTGCTATGAGACTAGGAGGAAAGTTCCCAACTACTAGTATAAAAGAAGAGCTCATGGTGATGCATATCAGGCATGAAACCACCACTAGAGTGGAAAAAACAACAAAGGTGAATTAAAATAACACTTAAACCTAGGTTAGGATTGGAGAAATTAATCATTACAATTATATTTTGGAAATAATATACCTACCGTCAATTCAAACCCAATAATGATGAGTACATGGGCATCACTTGCACCATAGGGACGTGGAGAAATCCAAATCAATCACATAACTCAAATAATTGTGTTATGAAATACTTAGAACCCACATGTATTCCACCAAGGAGGATTCCAAGTACAAAATGTCGGTTGAATTTGTTGAAGAAAGAGGTGAGTAAGGAATCCATCTAGAGCCTTCATAGGTTAAGCAAAAATGCAAGATATTGTATAATTAACAATAAGGTCCAAAGTTGTTTTAAGGAAAATTCAATTAATAGCCAAAAGAATATCTAATGGTAATGCATGTTTATAAAACAACACAATATCTCATGTGAGCCACAATAAGAATATAAACAATGGAAATTTCACTGATTTCCTAGGTAGGAGCCCTTGAAAATAAAGTTATAATTAGGAATATATTAACTGTTAAAATGCCTAACCATAATAAAACTGAATACTCCAAGTCATATGATATCTATATGCTCAAAGGGAAAATTTATTTATAGTGATATGGTAGATGTAATTGGAGTGGTTATGGTAAGTGACTATTTTATCAATTAAAAAAAAATTGTGCAACATGGGTACATGATTCGCTTTATCAGTTATGGATTAGTGTGGCAGGTTGGTGATCGTTCAAGGGTTCATATTGGGCTCGATTTGTGGTCTCGAAGTGGAAATTTACACATCCTCCTATAGAAACTAATTTCTTTTCTAAATGATTAGGGTCTTCTGTCACTTAATCATATAGGTTACCATGAGAATTCATCAATTTGGGGTCACGAATTGTTATCAGTCCAAGATATTAATTTTCCAATTCATTGGCATTGGAGGTGGAACCAATATATCAATGCTTTGTCTTCTTCTAATACTAGGTTACTAGTGAGCTCAGGGAAGTTACTCTCCAAAGGATGGATACATGTATATATATGTAGATCTCAAACTTAAAAATGTCTTATGGTGGTGGCGACCTTTATGGAAGATTTCCTTGCTTGCAAAGTCTCGATTATTTATGTGGTGTTTACTTCAGAACAAGGTACCCACTGGTGAAAACCTAAAAAGGAGATATTTCTAACATTTTTCATGTTGTGTAATGTGTAAAAAAGACGCGGATTATATTAGTCATTTGTTTATCCATTGCCTATTTTCTGCTCACATATGGAACCTTGTATACCATTGACTGCATGTTCATATTAGATAGTCAAGAGATAGTATCATTGATGTCTAGAGATCATTATGGGATGAGGCCTTGAACATAAAATAAATAAATATACCTCTTTCATTTTACTCAGTTATTTTTCTTGGTAGCAACCAGAAAATCTGTCAACACTCTAATTTTCATCTTGAACATATTGAAGCATAGGTTATAGCAATTTACAATATGATTGTTGATGATGAAAAATGTCAAAGAGCAAGGAACATCATTGTTGAATCTATTGATAAATATGTACCGTGGGCTCATCTTGATGGATCGTCACAATAGGGATGAGCAAGGGGTAGGGATTTTCTCTATTTAGTGAAGACCATTATTTCAAACCTAAGAGTCTTGGAATGGGAACAAATAATTTTGCTGAACTCAATAGTCTAAGATTTCTTCTACTATTTTCCATTGAAAAATGGTGTCATCAACCACAAGTGTTTAATATTAACTTATTAATTATTAATAATAGATAAACTAAAATTTTAAAGAGATATTAAAAATAAACACAATTCATAATAAATTAATAAAAGATCATTAACTCTTAATTACAAAGTGATAAACGTTAAAAGTGCTAGACACTAATTTAGGTCAGGTGACGAACTATCGTTTGGTATCCTTGTATCCTCATTCATCCTCATCATCTTATGAGATTGAAAAAATAATGGCTTTTATTTATTTAGCATGGCATGGCATAATTTATTTCACTATAGACAAATAGTTACCTCAATGTTTCCTGATATAATGTCAGAAGTCCTTTCATCATAGGTGAATGTCGAGATGTGCATATGTTTGAAGGCCATTATTTTCAACTCAAAAACAGAATTTGGAGCATCAATTATAATCTTTCCAAAGATTTTTCTTGTAATAATGCTACTAATATTCATGGACACAAGATATCGTCCAAAACCGCAAACAAAAATCAAAATGTCTTCTTCGTTTGTAATGTATGAACCTGTGAAAAAAATGATGTTAGAAACACGATGGTTCTCAAATGTGACCCCAATATCACCTTGTAAATCAGAAAGATGAACCCTTGCTCTTGTGATGCGCAGTAAGGAACTATTTTTCGCTAAATAGATATATGGGAAAGTAAGATGGATGCCACTTCATTTTATTATTTGATAATTTTTAGAAGATATATCCACGACCTGCATCTCTAAATCATATTATTGAAAAACTATTCGATCAGGGCCATAAAAGTCAATGAAGTTAATGCTACATCCTAGAGAGACATGTATGGAAATTTATTATCAAATTTCTCCAATTTCTCTGGAATAAATTCTCATTATGACTTGCTCTCTTACTTTTTGTTATTTTTAATCATTATGAACATGTCCCTATTTCTTGGACTTCCAAAGTTGAACATTGATTTTAATTTTTTGTCACTTGGATAAGGAATTCTAAACAATTCTATGTACTCTTTCAATTCAAAAAAAATTAAACATCCTCTCATTCTTATCATCAGTAATGCCTTTGAAATTGGAAAATAAAAATAACAATTGTCTTCTAGTTTTGGTTGAAAGAGTTCTCTTTCTTCTTTATATTCTCATGTTGTTATAGATGCAATGTCTATGCTTACAAGGTTTTTCATTTCTTCGACTATCTTATTATGACAATTATAACACATATAAATAACTTCTACTATCAATGAATTATTATGAAAATTATAACAAATATATTCAATGAACCTTTTTAGTATGATGGGCAACCCATGTCATCAGTAAGTGGCGACATTTCTCCATATTGTCACAATGAAACAAAATGGTGGCCACTATAAATTACAAATAATATGTCATGGACTATGAGATAATCTCCAGCTTCAGTATCAAATATAAATTCAATTGCTTAAAAAACAATATTCCCAAAAAATATTTGGAAGCTTTCTATTGTCTTTGTCATTGTAAACCTCTAGCCTTTGTAGGTTTTGGAAATAATCGATGGATGGAAAAGTACTTCTAAATGTAATAGTGAGATTAGATATGAATAATTCTAAGGAGTTATCATGTAGGGTATCATCCTCATTATCACTGCTAATAGAGACAAACCTCCAACACTCATAGTTTCCAAATAAAATCCATTCCCATGAATTATATGTAATATGCTAGTGAGACTAATTTTTTGTCTAGGAAATGATAGAAATTCCACCATGATTTTGTTAAACTTTGGAATCTTGTTTTGGAAATTTGGTTACAATTTTCAAGACTTAGGATTTTGGATACCCAAGGGGTTTTAAATGCATTGAATCCATTTCTATCATAAAAATAATAATTTATTCACTTCCGAGGTCCAAATAAAAAAAAAAGGAATAGATTCTGACAAGAAATGGTTGTTCATTAGCTAAGGAGAAATTGTCACCTCAGTAAACAACACTATGAACTATTGTCTAACTTTATCTCCTCCTTCATCCTACTTTTTTAAAAACCTCTTGCTCACATCCTTCGTTCTCATCATCATCCTTTGAGATTCATAAGGCCTCTAAGTCTCCTCCTTCATCCTCATCATCATCCTCTGAGATTGGCAAGGCCTTATGGTCTCATCCTTCATCCTTTGAGATTGGAAAGGCTTCTTGGCCTCCTCCTTCATCCTCATCATCATCCTTTGAAATTGGCAAGAGCTCCTAGCACTATCCCTCATCCTCACCATTCTTCAATATTGGCAAAATAATGGATTTTCATTTATTTGGTATGCAATAACACAATGTATTCGACCAAACAAAAATAGTTCCCACAATATTTCCTAACATAATATGATGATTCCTTTCATCGAATTTGAATTCCTAGATGATACTATGTTTGAAAGCCATGTATTTAAACTCAGAAACACAATTTCAAGATGACATTGTAATATTTCTAAATATTTTTATTATATTAACACTATTAGTATTAACAGACTGAGCATACTAGTTGAAACCAAAAATATAATGAATATACATACGTTACTAAATTTGTGCTTAGTCACAACCAATGCACAAGGAGTGTGGTAAAATTTTATTATTTCTCCCATATGTCCTTTGATTGATCATTGCTACTAGTATTTTTAAGGGACTACTGAGGTCACGAGTCCAATTATCTATTTGGGTGGATATGATTGAATATTTCCTAGGAGAAAAAGGGACTAATAGTTTCTTAAACAAATCATTACATTTATGGGTATAATCTACAAAAACTACCTACTAAAATAGAAATTTTGTAACAATGCATATCTTACTTGAGTTCAACATTATTCTCCATTGGAAGTTCATTCATGTCAAGGAACTAGTGCATATTGTTCCAACTCCCAGAACTAGATACAATGGAGTTATTGCACATAAAATTAAGTCATCCCTCTAACTCTAAAATCTACTGATGTAGGGCCTCTATTTCATCTTCTTCCCTAACATTATTTTATTTTATAATTTTTATATCTCCTCGCACATTGACATTAAGCTCCATTTGTTTCCTCCATCTCAGTTTCATTTCCATCTGATCAAGTTGTAACTCCCCCATTTGATTTAGCAATTTATAGATCCTTTCATTGCAATTTCCTTTTATATGTTCATTGTTGCTAGTTCTCGAATATTTTTCTTTACTAGTGCACATTTTGGTTGAGATGTCCTTAAAGAGTTTGTTGCTTCCGAAGTTCGTATACCAAACCTTTACCTCCAATTCTAAAGCAGATCAAAGGATACCTTTCATCTCTGTTCCACTCAATTATCTATTACTACTATTACACTTATTCTTATCCCTATCACTATATGCGAATGTATTTTCCACAAAAATAATTTGATTTTTTACCGTCATCTTGAACCAAAGCCCTAAAAAGAGTTGGCCATACATGGGATTTTCAATAGTCTTTGTAGCACTGTGCTATGGTATTTTCATAGAGATACGTCAAATTTTGGTCATGTTTGTAGCAAGAGAACCAAAGAAATAGAGGTTGGCCAAACATAGGCACTGTGAGGCACATATATATGCACTCTATTTAGACAATTTGTTTCTCGTAGCCCATCATACGGCTAAATATGGTCCTTTATTTTAGTTAGCCTTAGATGAAGACATGGTTCACTACGCTCTCTAGCTAAGATACTATAAGAAAATTTCCAATTACTTCAATACCCCTGTCAACTATATATCTTGACTTGGTGACATTCTCATTCTTATTCCACCTCCTTTCTCCATAACCATATCATTACAATTCATAAATTCTTCCCTTATCATAGCCATTATAATTACAAGGGATTGTGCAATGGTTCCCTATACTTCTTCTTGCATATGGTTTCAATTTCATCCAAATTTTACATGCACCTAGTGTCTGCATGTTGTGAACTAAATGTGGTTTCCACAACATTCATTGGGGCCCCTTCCCATTTTATACTATAATTCCTTCCTTCATTCATGAGTCCTATTATTTTAGAAATTAATTTGGCAAATAATGACGATAAATTTATGATTTATATTTTATTAAAATAGAACTTCAACCTTGTAAAAAACTAGGGTAGATCCCCCCACCTGAATTATCCATTTAGTTCTAATTGTCTTGCTTGAAGTTGGCATGCATGATTTTCACAATTATCATCTTATGAAGTCCCTAATGCTGATGTTGGTGATATAGGGTTTGCTACTGCTGATATGAATCAGATTTATTGTACTATTTCTCTCCGGTGAATCATTGAAGATAAAATAAGATTTGATCAAAGGGTTTCCCCACACATTGTGGGGTTTGTCCCTCGCTAGCTGCCACATCTTGTGTCTTTTGTCTTGGCTTGTTTTATGTGGATCATTTAATGTTCTATCTACACTTTACTTTATGTATATGTGATTGCTAATCATGGAATATAATAAGAAAAAGAAGTAAACTATTATAAGCATAGAACATACCATAACTTAGCACCTAGGTGCTAAGTTATGGTATGTTCTATGCTTATAATAGTTTACTTCTTTTTCTTATTATATTCCATGATTAGCAATCACATATACATAAAGTAAAGTGTAGATAGAACATTAAACGATCCACAGAAAACAAGCCAAGACAAGAGACACAAGATGTGGCAGCTAGCGAGGGACAAACCCCACAATGTGTGGGGAAACCCTTTGATCAAACCTTATTTTATCTTCAATGATTCAGCAGAGAGAAATAGTACAATAAATCTGATTCATATCAGCAGTAGCAAACCCTATATCAGCAACATGAGCATTAGCGGCTTCATTATCAAACTAGGGCAGACGATATCTCACAAACCGACCGTCGGATTGACTTCACTCCACCACCAAAAGTTTTGGCTTCCGGAGGAGGTTTAGATGAACCTACAACGCAGATCAGATGAGGAGATATTCTAGGCCACGTAGGTCAATCTTTACTTCCGCAGTTGCAGCTTCAGTTTCACGAGTTTCTGGCTTCAAACTAGGGGAGTTGATATCTTGCAAACCGTTCATCGGATTGACTTCATTCCACCACCAAACGCTGCAGCTTTCAGAGGAGGTTCAGATGAACCTACAACATAGTTCTAAAGAGGAGATCTTCTAGGCCATGCAAGTCAATCTTTACTTCTGCAATTGCAGCTTCAAATTCAACAACTTCTGGCTTCACATGTGTGAGAGAGAGACCCATTTCAGTGCAGTAGAGAAGAGACTGATTTCTGCGTAGTAGAGAGAGAGAGATGTGATGAGATGAGTGAGTCCAAATGAGGAAAATTCCTCTTATATTTATACACAGCGTTGGTGGGTCAATAGATGCGACCGTTCGGCTTCTGAGCCTGCATTAGTTGTAGGTCGGCTTGATAATAATTCCAAAATCAAAATAAATTCATATCTCCATGAATACTTATCGGAATCGGATGATATTTATATCAATCCTACACCTCTCAAAGAGAGGAATCTAATACAAATATTATCAGCCATGAATAAGATGATCCACATGAATTTTTGCCCTAGTTTCCAATTTTAACACTACCTCTCAACCATGGAGAACTTCATCTGCAATCTGTCTATCGGTCGTTACTTTTCATCCATCAAATGCATTGCCCTGTACAGCCTAACCCTTGCCGTGCTCTACTCTATTATGCCTGTTCTGCTTTGTCTTTTCCTTCCCTGCACTGATCTGTACTGTTTTGCTCTGTTCTGCTCTGCTCTTGCATTGTTCTGTTCTGCTCTGCTTTTGTTTGAATTATGAATAAGAAGAAATGATGGAGGATGTATCATATTGACTCAAAGTCAGTCTCGAAGTATGTACCACTGGTCCCAGACCAATCTCAGCCAACCCGAAGTTAGCGTCATAGTGAGTACAACTCCATTAGTCCCAGACTAGTATCATCCTCCACTGACTCGAAGTCAGTCTCAGAGTGCGTACCACTAGTCCCAGACCAGTCTCAGCTGACCTGAAGTCAGCTTCATAGTAAGTACCACTCCTACCACTGGTCCCAGACCAGTATCGCAGTCTCAGAGAGTGTACCACTGGTCCCAGACCAGTCTCAACTGACCTAAAGTCAGCGTCATAGTATGTATCCCTCTCACTGGTCCTAGACCAGTACTACACTGACACGAAGTCAGTCTCGGAGTATGTATCACTAGTCCCAGACGAGTCTCAACCGACTCGAAGTCAGCGTCATAGTATGGTACAACTCCTATCACTGGTCCCAGACTAGTATCGTAGTCTCAGAGAGTGTACCACTGGTCCCACACCAGTCTCAACCGACCCAAAGCCAGTGTCATAGTATGTACCACTCTCACTGATCCCAGACCAGTACTGCACTAACACGAAGTCATTCTCGGAGTATGTACCACTGGTCCCAGACCAGTCTCAACATACCTGAAGTTAGTGTCATAGTATGGTACAACTCCTACCACTGGTCCCAGACCAGCATCATTGATCCCAGCTCAATGGAGGTCATCCTAGCGTAGGGAGTACGGTAGATACAAAGATGCATCCATTAGTACTACTATGGTCCCTAACTTCATTTCCCTGCTCATTGATCAGATGAGAGGTACTTCCCATGAGTCCCAGACTGCATGAGTAGGATGCCCCGACAGGAGAACTAATCAATCCTGTCCTCACAGGAGAACACATCAATCCTGCTACAATCGTCATGGAGAACACATCAATCTAGGCCTCACAAGAGAACTAATCATCCTGCTACACAGGAGAGTGAATCATCATGTTCCACAAGAGAGCGAATCATCTTGTCCCACAAGAGATTGAATCATCTTGTTTGAGTGTGCACCACCAGGGGAGGGTGAGTCACCCTGTGGTCATATGTTGCTCCAGTAGGAACCGCAAGCCCTCAGAGCTCCCAGAGGTCAATGTATGCAACATGCAAGACCCTTGTACAAGGGTTTCTTACCGACTCCAAGTCGTTTTGGAAAATCACAGATTAGATCTTTCCTCGGGGCTTTGACAAGGTGTGTCAACCTGTACATCATCTTAATTTGGTGGGGCTTCCTTGCTCATCGACTTACCATATCCCAGATGATGTCTATCTGCTGGATAAATTGATGATTACGGGATTCCTCAATAATCGAATCCCACCTCTGGTTGTTACAGAGAATCACAGTGGTATCCAATGTAAATCCAAACGGCACAATGAAGAGCTTTCACAAGCAGACTGCCTCACAGGAGGTTATGCTAGCAAAACTATGTCCTGCTTCAGCGGTGCTCAAAGCCACCGACTTCTGCTTCCTGCTCATCCAGGATATCAAAGCAGATCCCAAGGTGAAACAGTACCCGTAAGTGCTCTTACAGTCGACCACACTGCATGCCCAATCAACATCAGTATATCCAAGTAGTCTCATATCTCTGGCAGTGTATCTTAATCCATGAGAGATTGTGTCCTAAAGACATCTCAGAAGATTTCTGGCATCAATCCAGTGAGGCTCAACCAAATATGAGCTCACAATGCTAACTGCAAAACATATGTTCGGACGGAGGTTCACCAGGAACATCAATGCGAATGAGTTTTTGAAACTCAGAGGCATTTCCCAAGTCTGATCCAACATCACTACCATATAGCTTCTAAAATTCAAGATCCTCGAGGTAGTCACAGGCTTTCAGTCCATTATACTGGATCTTTCCAATATATTTACCACATATTTTCCTTGAGATAGGAAAATTTCCCTTGGCTTCTGCCACACTTCAAGTCCTTGGTCCTTCATTTCAAATTCAGAAGCCATCTCCCTCTTACATTTGTGAATGAGAGGGTTTGCACCTATTAGAAAGAGGTCATACACATACAACACTAGTATGAGAGGCTTGTCAATTTGAACCTTAAAGTAAAGGTTAGGATCAACTTCACTCCTAGTGAATCCCAGCTTCATCAAGTAGCTATCGATCCTCTCATACCATGCTCGGGGTGCTTGCTTCAGCCCATAGAGAGCCTTCTTCAACCAACATACATGATATTTTCAAAGATAAATCTCAAATCGTTCAGGTTGCTCCACATAGACCTCTTCCTTGATAGAACCATGTAAGAATGCAGTCTTGACATCCAATTGATGTAAGTTCCATCCTTGTGAAGCCACAAGGGCTATGATCAAGCAGATGGTCATATATCTGGAAACAAGTGCAAATATCATAGTCTATACCTTCCTTCTGGGATAAACCACAAGCAACAAAATGAACCTTATACTTTTCCATACTTCCATTTGTTGCATGCTTTATCTTGTAAAGCCATTTTGAAGTAACAATTGTCTTGTTCAGGGTCTAGGAACTACTTCCCAGACATAATTATCCATAATAGACTCATATTCTATGGTAATAGCACCCTTCCATAGTTAATGCTTGACGACATCTGAGAATGATGAAGGCTCATTTTGTATGATCGTGCTCATGATGGTCAACTATCCCTGATACCTATTAAGTTTCGTACTTTGATGGAAGGTTCCTCAGGGTGTAGCATGTTATTCAGCATCATCAAGTATCCCGCTAAGCCATGAAGGCCTCTTCCTAGAAGAGGAAGGCTCATGTGGATGAGAATCAATCAGATCCATGGGTTCTTCTACATCAAGCATTGATTCATAATCCTTTTCTTTCAACTCCCTCGTGTCGGCTTCTTGAAAGCTCCTCAAAGTCGGAAGATTGTTCACCTTGAGGTGAACTTTTCTTCACGAGTCCTGGAACCCAATTCTTGATGAGGGCATCAATTTTGTACATATATGATGGTGATTGTAGTTTCAGCCCATAGAAACTTCGAAAGTCTTTGATCATGTGGCATGGCCTAGATAGCTTCCATCATCGTGCAGTTCTTCCTTCCCACCACACCATTCTTCTCAGGTGTATGTCGTGTAGTAGTCTCCCTCTTAATGCCAACCTCAGGTATGCCTGAGTGAACCAATTGTAATATATTGGAGGTCTTGCTTTGGCTTGAGGTGAATGGTCCCCTTTTAAGCTTTGCTTCAACACATCTTGGACGTACACCTTCTTTATCTAATCAGAATTCAGGAATCCCTTGCCATTGCTAAAGGTTACCTTGTAGCCTTTGTCTTCCATTGCCGAGATGGACACTAGGTTGTTTTTGAGGTCAGGTGCATTTAATACATCCTGGACTTTCTAGCCTTATTGAATGGTTGTCCTCTTCCTCAATCCCCAACTCTCCTCTTACCTTTGTTGTTGAATTTTTCATTCCTTTGATCTTCCATGAGAGGGATTTTGATCATCATCCCGGTGTGAGTCCTTTCTATCAGGGCACTCCCTTGCATAGTGACCTGCTTTATCGCAGATGTAACATCGTCATTTTCTTCCACCCTTAGGTCTAGCCTTTCCTTTTGATTTAGTCCCGGAATTATTTCTTTTCTTAGCATGAGAAGAAAAGGCAGCAGGAGGACCTTTAGGCATAGGCATTTCTTGCTCTTCTTCCCTGGTTTATTCTTGAATGCATCTAGCCATTAATTCCTTGAAACCATGAATTACATTATAGTTCAGAAGAGTAGTCTTGAACACGTGCCATTCGATGGGTAATCCTCCAAGAGTCGTGAGTGCCATTTCCCTGTCAGTAATAGCCTCCCCAATAGATAGGAGATCGTTCTTGATTTCGGTGATCTTTAAAAAGTATGCCTGCATACTCTCATCTTTACCCTTCTTAATTTCCTTCAACTTATTTCTAGGAAACAAAACTTGATTTGCATCATTTACTTTAAATAACTCACCAATCTATCGTAGACTTCCCTGGAGGTGTCTAGTTCAGAGATGTAGGCCACCAAGTGCTTATCAATAGAGTCCTGGGTGATCTTCTATTGTTTTGACTTCTCCATTTTTCCATTTGTTCCAGGCAGCATCGGATGCATTTGATGGAGGCTCAACAATATTGCCTCTCACATGATTGAACACTCCTTGATTCTGAAGGGTTAGATCGATCGACATCTTCCATCCATGATAGTTAGCTTTCTCACGGAGCTTGTCTTCAACAGGAAAGAGTGTTGAGGACCCCATAGTTCTTTTAGGATAGCCTTTCCAATATTCTCTTCGATGACTTCTCTTGCTCTTGCTCGGGCTTTTTCTTCACCTCAGCTCTGATACCATGTTAAGTTATGGTATGTTCTATGCTTATAACAATTTACTTCTTTTTCTTATTATATTCCACTGATTAGCAATCACATATACGTAAAGTAAAGTGCTGATAGAACATTAAATGATCGACAGAAAACAAGCTAAGACAAGAGATAGAAGATGTGGCGGCTAGCCAGGGACAAACCCCACAATGTGTGGGGAAACCCTTTGATCAAACCTTCTTTTATCTTCAATAATTCAGCAGAGAGAAATAGTCATAGTTTTAAAAAACGGCCATTTCAAAATGGAAACGGCCAAGTTGGTCTGTTCCATTGCCCTCCAGAGTGACTCGGTATAAAAAACGGCTCGGTTGGCTGAGTCATGGCTGACTCAGCCAACTCGGTCGTTTCCCGTACTAACTCGGCCAAGTCACAAATAGCGGCCCGTACCCCACTAAAACAACGATTTAACATTATTGTAATGAAATTTTAAGGGGTTTTCTGATTGGTTTGGACTTCAAGGTGTTTTATGGATTAGCTAAATGTTATTTGGGGTCCATTTCCCCCTCCCAAACCCTATTTAACACACTCAAATGCTCTCTACTAGTGATATGCTATTCAAATTTCATGGTAATGTTAAATTCTTAAAGTAAAGTGACATTCTCCTTAATCTTCATTTTCATCCTTTTACTTAAATTTTTAACATTACCATGAAATGACTCAGGATGTTTGAGAGTGGTTTCGGCCTCATTGGATTTCATGTGGAGAAAGTAGAATTTTAGATTTCATTCAAAATCCAGCAGACTTATCAGTTTTTCAGGATTTCAGGATTGGAGGATTGCAATGTTTCCATTGAATTTTGTCATGTATTAGGGTATGGAACTCGTATTTAATCAAGAGCACCAATCCCTCTATGTACCTTGATGTTAGTGACATTGGTTGTCGAACTCCTCTGGGATTCACTCCCAAACCAGGAGCTTCTGAAAATGTCGCTCCCGCTCCCGTTTTCACTGTTGCTCCCAGGTAACACAAAGAAGAGAAACTGTTTGGATCAAAAACGGTTAAATGATCTAGTTTATGTCCAATACAACCTCCGACCCAGATGAAACCATTTGCTAAACAAAAGACCTGATTCAGATCCCATTATGTTGGAAGACATTGATCCAACATCAGATTGGGTAGTGGAGAGTCGTCCAGCAGAGTTTGATCCTGATGAGGATCTTGATTTAGATTTAGATATCGAGACATCATTTGAACTTGAACATGTTGTTAAGTTGAATGCAGATCCCAATCCACCAGCTTCAGTCTCACAACCATCAAGGACTCTAGTTGTAGGTGCTTCCTCTACTCAGCCACGACAGAAGTGCAACCACATATCTACTCTATCTCAGCTTGCATCTACTATAGTTGCACAACCTGCTAGTGGTACCACTTCTACAGCTACAGTTGGAGATGATGATGATGAGAAGGAGCCATGGACCCCCCTATCTGACTCTGATGATGATCCAAATATTGATCGACATGATCTTGGCTCCTCTGGCAGTAGCTACTAGCCAGTAGCTGTAGTACTAGTACTGGAGTCTGGTCACAGTTTACTTTTGTTGTAGAGGCCATTTCTAGCCTCCTTGGTTATGTGTTTTTTGTTTTGAGTCTTTGATCATGTATGACAGTTGACTATGTATTTCCATTGGGTACCATTTTGATATAATGGATTGGATCATGAGCCTACTTTGATCATATGTTGTCTTCCATCTCTATTATAGTGCAGTATGTTTGGAAACATGAATGAAAATATTTAAAATTATGTTTAAAATCTTTAAAATTATGTTTTTTTATAAAGAAAAATAAATATTTAGTGTATTTTTTACAACTACCGAGTCATTGAAATCGAGTCGGCCGAGTCATTACAGTTTCGGAGTCGGAGTCGATCCTCAGCCGAGTCGGAGTTGGTGTCAGAATTTTATAACTATGGAAATAGTACAATAAATCTGATTCATATCAGCAGTAGCAAACCCTAGATCAATAGTATCAGCATTAGCGGCTTCATTATCAAACTAGGGCAGACAATATCTCACAAACCGACCATCGGATTGACTTCATTCCAACACCAAAAGTTTTCACTTCTAGAGGAGGTTCAGATGAACCTTCAACATAGCTCCGATGAGGAGATCTTCTAGGCCAGCAGGTCAATCTTTACTGCTGCAGTTGCAGCTTCAGTTTCAGCAGTTTCCAGCTTCAAACTAGGGCAGTCGATATCTTGCAAACGATTCATCGGATTGACTTCATTCCACCACCAAAAGTTGCAGCTTTCAGAGGAGGTTTAGATGAACCTACAACGCAGTTCCAAGAAGGAGATATTGAATTCAATAGCTTCTGGCTTCACATGTGCGAGAGAGAGACCCATTTCAGCGCAGTAGAGAAGAGACTCATTTCTGAGTAGTAGAGAGAGAGGGATGTGATTAGATGAGTGAGTCCAAATGAGGAGAAGTCCACTTATATTTATACACAACGTTGGTGGGTGAATAGATGCGATTGTTGGGCTTTTGAGCCTACATTAGTTGTAGGTCAAGTTGATAATAATTCCATAATCAAAATAAATTCATATCTCCATGAAGACTTATGGAATCAGATGATCTTTATATCAATCCTACACCTCTCGATGAGAGGAATCTAATAAAAATATTATCAGCCATGAATAAGATGATCCACATGAAGTTTTTCCCTGGTTACCAATTTTAACACTAGGTGAGGTTCATTAGTATTGGTGTTGTATAATGATGAATGAGTCCCCCAAGATCTTAATGTTGGGTACTTGTGCTATGGTAGGAAATATTAAGCCTTGCAACAAGGGATGCATTTATTATTGTGATTTTTCCATTTATCCCCATTCCCATGTGTTCTTTTTTAATTGCGTTACTCTAGGTCTATACAGTACTCCTCCCCATCGTGCCACCCTTGAATTTTTCTTTGAAGATCAATCAAAATAAATAATCAACTTTTCTCTTCCTTTTCCATTCTTATAATTCCTATTTTATTAGGTATAATTTCTACTTCATTATAGGTTTTTTGCAATTGTAGGGTTAATGCAAGAAGGTGGGTTATACTTTTGGGCCAAATGTGCTAATGAAATTTCAAAATTTTACTCTTTTATCAAACTAACCCCTTGAAAATTCATATAAGCATTTTGGATTTTTATTGCGAGAAAATTGAAATGTTCTGGAGAATTATGTTGTTGTCCTAATGATATGTTCTATTGGGTGTGGAGCCTAATTATCTTCTTTATTAAGAGGTATCACTATGTTGGATGCCAGTTCATAATGTGGTGGTAACACCGGCTATAACATTTACACTGTAGGGGGGGTCGAGCGGGCGGTGCCCCCAAAGCTAAAAATAGATGTAAAATTGTGTTGTAAAATGTTGTAATTTCATAGTCAATCTGAGCCCTTCATTAGGTGGAGATCTTCCTGTAGGGTTTTTTTTTAATTTAGGATTTTTTTCCTTAGAAGGAAACCCCTCTCTATATATGAGGGAATTGTATTGCGTCTATGTAGATTTGTATTCTAAATGACGACGAGAGAGGAGATTGAGAGGAAAGAGGGAATTACAATGGATGTGTTGTAGGTTGTATCTCTTTAGTTTGCTAGATAATATAAAAGGAAGGACTGGTTGTTTCTCCATGGGCATAGCCCAAACTGGGTGAACCACATATATGTGTCTCTCTTGTTTTATTCATTTTATGTGTTTATATTTCCGAAATATTTTATGTGTTATGTTTCTCTGTAATATATAATTTTCTAACAACCGGTATCAGAGCCGAAGGTATATTTGTCTAATAAACTCGCAGGAGAGAAGGGTTCCTGGTTTGAGGGGGGAAATAGTGGAAGATGGTAGGTTTAGGGTCGAAAAATTTAATGACCAAAACTACCAACTATGGAAGATGCAGATGGAGGAGTATCTGTATCAGAGAGATCTGTAAGAATCATTGAGCGGAAAGGAAAAGAAATCAATGAGTATGATAGACATAGAATGGGATATTCTCGATAGAAACACACTTGGAATAGTACGGTTGTGCCTAGCGGCATTGGTAGCGTTTAATATTTCAAAGGAAATGAAAACAAAGGGTTTAATGTCGACATTGGCCAAACTATATGAAAATCCCTTGGCCTCAAATAAGGTATTTCTTATGAAGAATTTATTTAATATGAATATGTTAGAAGGTGGATCTGTTGCTGATCATTTAAATGAATTTAATATAGTTACGAGTCAGTTAAGTTCTATAGGGGTAAATTTTGATGATGAAGTTAGGACTCTGTTATTTCTGTGCTCATTTCTAGAAAGTTGGAATGGTTTAGTTATGGCCATTAGTAACTCTATCTCTCGATCTAGTACTTTAAAGTTTGGTGATGTTGTCAGTGCAATCCTTAGCGAGGAAATGCAATGGAAAAGCTCTAGTAATACATCAGGTAATGCTTTGACTGTAGAGACTAGGGGAAGAAAAATGGAAAGAGGAAAGATCCCTGGATTTCACAGTAAGTCATGAAAGGGTAGATACAAGTCTAGTTTGGGGAGAGTGCTGGAAATGCGAGAAGAAAGGACACCTGAAGAAAGACTGCAAGTCTCAAAAGGGAAAAGAAGGATAGGCACAACAAGAAAATAATCATGAAGTGAATGTAACAACTGATGTGTTGCAAGATGCTTTGATTCTTTCTTTAGAAAATATTAATGATGCCTGGGTGGTAGATTTAGGGGCCTCATTCCATGCCACACCTAATAGGAAACACTTTCATGATTATGTCCAAGGATATTTTGAACAGGTTTTATTGGGTGATGATAAACCCTCTAAAATCGTTGGAATGGGTACAACTTTCATAAAACAGCAAAATGGAAATCAATGGCTATTGAAGGAGGTAAGACATGTTGCAGATCTGAAGAAAAATATTATTTCAATAGGGAAGTTGGGAGGTGAAAGTTGTGTGACTACTTTTACAGATAAAACCTAGAAGGCCACTAAAGGATCCCTGGTAATAGCAAAAGGAGAAAAGGTTGGTACATTGTATTTATGTAATGGTATTTCTAATTCTATTAATTATTTAACATCTACAGGAGAATATATGTCATTGTGGCATCATAGGCTCGAGCACATGAGTTAGGAGGGGATACAGATTCTTCACTCAAGAAATTTGTTGCCAGGTTTGAAGCATGTTGATTTAGAATTCTACGAGAATTGTGTATATGGAAAACAAAAGAGAGTCAAATTCCTTAGAGTTGGGAAACAAAAGAGGAGTGAAAAATTAGAGCTTGTTCATACAAATGTATGGGGAGCTGTGCAGGTATTATCTCTTCGTGGCTCTTGTTATTATGTTACTTTTATTGAGCATGCGACAAAAAAGACCCAGATTTATTGTATTTGAAATAAATTTGATGTATTTGATACTTTCAAGAAATGGAAAGCTTTGGTTGAAAATGAGACAGGAAAGAGGTTGAAGTGTCTCAGGTCAGAAAATGGAAGTGAATATTGCAGCAAAGAGTTTGATAGGTATTGTTCAGAAAATGGAATTTGCAGGGAGAAGATAGTTCCAGGAACACCACAAGAAAATGGTGTGTCAAAAAGGATGAATAAGACAATCATGGGGTGTGCAAGGTGCATGACATTGCATGCAGGATTTCCTTTACAAATTTGAGAAAATGGTGTAGATATTGTTGTTTATCTAATAAAAAAAGTGCATTCAAGTTCCTTGGATGGTGGTATTCTAGAGGAGGCATGGACAGGTAAAAAGGTTAACTTCTCATTTTTAAAAAAATTTGGTTGTGAAGCCTTTGTCCACATTAATAAATAAAACAGAACAAAGCTTGAGGCAAAAGCAAAGAAATGTACCTTTAGTAGATATGGTGTTAATGATTTTGGTTATCACTTTTATGATTATGAAAAACACAAAATCATTAGAAGAATAGATGTCATATTCAATGAAAAATTCTGGTATAAGGATCAACTACAAGAAAAGAAATAGGAAAAATAAAACAGAGAATACACAGTGCTTGAAGAGATCACAAAAAAGGTGATGGTGCCTGGAAATCATAATGATCAATAGCTAGAACAAAAACCACAACAACAAAAAACACCTTAAACACCTTAAAGTGGTCTTAAAATATCTACTAGGAAAGGTAGACCCCCTGACGGATACTCATCTTCATTATATTATCTAATGTTGACTAATTCTAGTGAACTAGAATGTTATGAAGAAGCAGTGCAGGTAGAAACTAGGAAGAAGTGGGAGCAAGCCATGAAAGAAGAGATGGACTCCTTAGCACATAACCAGAGTTGGGACTTAGTCAGGTTGCCTGTAGGTAAAACAACATTGCAGCATAAATAGGTTTACAAGTTGAAGGAAGAATATGGAGGTAGAAAAAGGTATAAAGCTAGACTTGTGGGGAAAGTTTTTGCACAAAAAAAGGGAATATACCTACATCTTGAGCTGTTGAAGATTTGCATATTGAGTAGTTAGATGTAAAGACAACCATTCTCCATGGGGATTTGCATGAAGAGATATATATGCAACAACCACAAGGATTTGAGGTAAAAGGGAAGGAGAAGCTAGTGTGCAGGTTTAAGAATAACTTCTATGGCTTAAAACAAGCTCAAAGGCAGTGGTATCTAAAATTTTATAGGTTTATGTCTGAACAAGGTTATACTAGATGTCACTCTGATCATTGTGTTTATCTCAAACGACAAAATGATGGTAGCTATATTATATTGTTATTTTATGTAGATGACATGCTTGTTGTAGGTTATAATGTGCAGGAAATAAATATGCTCAAAAGAATATTGGTGAGCTCATTTGCAATGAAGGATTTTGGTGCTGCAAAACAAATCCTTCTTATGAGAATAACTAGAGATAGGAAGAATCAAAAATTAACATTGTCTCAAAGTGAATACATAGAAAAGGTGTTGAAAAGGTTTAATATGTAGAATGCAAAACCAATTAGTATACCTTTGGCTAGCTATTTCAAACTAAGTAAGGAGGTGTCCCAAGACTCGGGAAGAAATGGATGATATGTCTAAAGTTACATATGCATCAGCAGTTGGAAGCTTAATGTATGCAATGGTCTGCACAAGGCCTGATATTGCACATGCGATGGGAGTTGTAAGCAGGTACGTGAACAATCCAGGGAAGAAACATTGGATGGTGGTGAAAGGAATTCTCAGGTATTTGAGAGGTACAACAAATTAAGCATTATGCTTTGGTGGTTGAAACATTGCTCTACAGGGATATGTTGATGCAGATATGGTGGGTGATAGAGATAAAGGGAGGAGCACAATATGGTATGTGTTTACTGTAGGTGGAGCAATTGCCAGTTGAGTTTCAAAATTGCAAAGTGTTGTTGCACTCTCAATGACAAAAGAAGAGTATGTTGTTGCTATAGAGGCTAGTAAAGAAATGATTTGGTTGCAAATGTTTCTCGATGAATTAGATAAGAAGTAGAAGTTGGGCAGGTTATATAGTGAAAACCATAGCACCATACATCTTGCAAAGGACTATGTATTTCATTCCAAGACTAAATATATACAGCTCGAGTACCATTTCATACGGTCAGCATTGGAGAATGGATAGTTGATGCTCGCAAAGATACATACTAGCCATAATCCTGCATATATGTTAACAAAAGTCGTAACTAAGGAGAAACTTAGATTCTACTCAATTTCAATTGGTCTTCAAGTATGATGAACAAGATGAGAAACAACCAGGTCCAAAGTTGAGGCATTGTCCAACAAATGAAGCTGTGGTGGAGTTGCTATATTCAGTCTCCAAGTGGGAAATTGTTGGCTGCAGAGCATAATTGTCTTCTTTATTAAGAGGTATCACCACATTGGACCCTAGATCATAATGTGGTGGCAACTCCGCCAGCAGTATTGAAATTGTAGGGGGGTCCAGTGGGGTGGTGCTCCCTAAGCTAAAATTAGATGTAAAATTGCCTTGTAAAATTTTGTAATTTCGTAGTCAATCTGAGTTGTTCATTAGGCAGAGATCTGACAATAGAAGTTATTTTTAAGTTAGGTTTTTTTGCCCTAGAAGGAAACCCCTTACTATATATGAGGGGATTGTAATGCGTCTATGTAGATCTATATTCCGAATGAGGAAGAGAGAGGAGATCGAGAGAAAAAAGGGAATTACAGTGCATTTGTTGTAGGTTGTATCTCTTCAGTTTACTTGATAATATAAAGGTAAGGACTAGCTATTTCTCCGTGGATGTAGCCCAAACTAGGTGAACCACGTATATCTATGTCTCTCTTGTTTTATGCATTTTCTTTGTTTATATCTCTACAATATTTTATGTGTTCCATTGCTCTATCATATATTTTCTAACATGTTTTACCAAAAAAAACATCATATAATTTGTCAATTTTCCATTAAATGAAACTTTTTTCATTGCAAATTTTTCCATAACTTAAGATGCATGTGTATGTTCACGTAGTATAACTTAGTCTAAAATGTGTAATTTTTAGTAAATATATAAGTGAGCATGATCTACATGAACAAAACTAAGTTTTCATACTAAAAAATTATTTTTTATGAAAAATTATATTTTTTTATTATATTTCGAAATTGGATATGTAACATTTCAATTGAATTTTAGAGACATATCTACACATAATTGTTTTTTTCAACTATTTTGCAAGAGTATCATTTTGGAGTTTACTCGTAAATGAAGATAGTGGTATTTTTTGAAATAATTTTGCTGTGTCTATTTATGTTATTGATTTTCTATTGAGCCTCTTCGAAACTGTCCAAAAAATTTCAAACATTATGTCTAAAAGAAAGAATTATTGTCATATGAATTCCAAAAAATCAAACTAATATTCCATTGGATAAACGATTTCATGATGAATCCAACATCATCAACTCCACGAGTTAAGGAAATTTTTTTCCCTAAGTCTGCTTTGGTACAAAATGGTGTTGCAAAGAAATTTGTAGAAGGGGTGCTAAAATTGTAGTTTTTAGGACATGAGAACCTCGAACAAGTGATAAATTATAAATTCAAATAGATCGATTGAGGGTTTAAGAACGCCTCAATCAAGCCATTTACGTTGTTAGCTAGGGATTCGATCGAGTTGAAAGGATTGACTGATCTATTGAAATCAATCAATATATCAATATTGATTGATCTATCAAGCTCTATCAAGCATTTGTAAAAATAAAATTCTCCAAACTTCAAGGAGGTTCTATTTTTAAGGATATGATCCTTATGTTAATCCGATATATTTAGAATCAAGAAATATCTAAAATTTAATATATTAATAATTTAACCAAGTTCATATGATATCATTTTACTTAAAGTGGAAATTATACTTGATCTATGTTATGAACGACATTAAATTTTGTGTATGTTATTAATAAATGTCATGTGCCAATTTAATATAAAGCATGGAGATAGTTATACACATGATTCATATTGGATTGTAAAAGGTGCAACAAATAGAACACACACACACACAACATATTACGATTAAGCTCTTCTAGATAGAATCAAAATAAATAAAACCGAATAAAAATTATTTTTAGTTTACATCTTGACATCTCTTAAAAATGAATAAAACTTATTCCGAGCATATTTGAGTTTTTAAAATTGAATAAAACTTATTCCAATAATAAGGAATTGATCGAAACACTTGGATAACTATGTAAATTTATGAAAGTTGATAACATTATAAAAAATTCTAGAAATGTTGTCAAATAGGACTAACTTATATCATGTTATGACAAAGCACTTACAATTAATCTCAAAAGAAATAATATTGTAGAAATTCCTTCTAGATTCAAACTGCTAATTGTAATTTACTAAAGCAATATACTTGAATATACTCTACTCATGAGCGAAAAAAATTAAACACACATGAAATCATGAAGCATACAAAATAAATAATTCAACCAACACATTGAAAAATTGTTTCCTAGGGAAAGCCACAACTAAAAGCCTTTTCTCTATGTATATTGCATTAGTCAGAAAATATGAGAAGATTGCAATGCTTTTCTAAAGCCCAAATACCCACTGCACTATCTCTATTTGTCTCACAACTTACTAGACAAGCCTAGGCCAATACTTAACCAATTTATCGCTTTCCCAAGTCCCCATTTCCTTGCTTTATTTCCTTGGGAATCAACCCCTATTAATTATGTAATTTATTCCATTTGAGTTGTGGAATCCTCATAAGCCTTCCTTTGAGTGCATGCAGCACATGTACAATTTGGTTGATTATACAACGCATAGTACACTGCCCTTGAACTCCAATATCGACTTAGTAACTATCAGATATGAAATGCATGAGTTATTGATTAGTGAATCATCAGTAACCTGGTTGAACACGTGAAGCAACAAACTAATGTTTGACCTCCTACTAGTTCCTCCATTAGTTGGAACTAATTTAATTGAATTTAAATCAGATAAATTGAATTAATTAATTACAACTCAAAATAAACTCAACCAAGGATCCTGTAATGTAGGAGACACTCTACATGACTCAAGTTAGACCCTCAACTTGAATTAACTTAACCAATTAAGTCAATTTAACTTAGTTAACTCATACCAGTTGTCTTATGATGTGGAATTACAATTTTATTCCTAATTTAGTTCAAGGACAAAATTAAATTAGGATGTTATTTTTGTATTTTCAACACTCCCTCAGTATTAGGAGAAAAGGTATTATCTTCTACCTCGATCCTGCCTCCATGGAACTCAAATTTTCCTTTTGACAATGTGTTAGTCAGGATATCTGGATCTTTTTCCTCTGTAGGAATGTACTCTAGCAATATGATTCTTCTCTACACACAATCTCGTAGATTGTGATGTTAGATGTCAATATGCTCAGACCAATCATGAAAAACTGGACTTTTAGAGAGTTTGATACAACTGTTATTTTCATAGTAAACCACTGTAGGATCCATATGATGACCAAATAACCCAGCAAGGATCTTCGTCATCTAGATGTCCTCACAAGATGATTGAATAGATTTCTGCTATAACAAGAAATTGTTGTTGACCCAACACTAAAGATTCCCCCTAATGTTTTCATCATTTTGGATCGACTCATAGCCCAATATGAATCGATGAAGCCTTGAATCTTCACTCCCTTTGTCCCTCTGTACCAAAGACCAAACTGAGTGGTGGCTCTTAGGTATATTAATGCAATTTTGGCTTCCTTCCAACGCAGCTTGGTTGGCTTAACCATTTCTTAACTAAACTGGTTAACTACAAAATATATGTGTGGTCATGTGTTCACCAAATACATAAGTGAACCCATAATATGCCTATAAAACCACTACTTCACCTGAAGTAGCATATTCCTTCCTTCAATTTTTTGCTAGCGGAGTCTCCATGGGTTTGTTGCTCTCCATTTGGAACTTCTTAAGTATCTCATGGACATACTTGCCCTGGCAGAGAAATATTTCATCATCTCCTTCACATACTTCCACACGAAGGAAATTATGCATGAGCCCCAGCTCCTTCATCTCGAATTATCTTGTAAGGTCCTCTTTGCAATATTTTACCAGCTTCTCATCACCTGCTAGAATTAAGTTATTGAGATATAATACTATAATAAAAAATTTACTTTCAACTACAATATGGTGAAGGTTTGCATATTCTTCAATTTTGGTGAAGCCAAACCTCATCGAATAGATATCAATTCAGGTGTACCAAGCATGGGGTTCTTCTTTCAATCCATACAATGGTCACTTGAGTCTTTAAAAATGTGACTATATGTTGAATGACTAAAATCCTTTTGGCTCTTCAATGTACACCTCTTCTTGAATCACTCCATTGAGGTAGGTTTTCTTCACATCCATTTGATGTATCTTCCATCCCATTTGTACTGAAATTAAAAGAATAGATTTGATTTAAGAGTACCTTTCTACTATACCAAAGGTTTCCTCGTAATTAATTCTATCCCCCTTACAGAACCCTGTGGCCATAAATCTAGCCATGTGTTTCTATAAACTCCCATCTACTAATTTCCTTACTTTATAAAGCCATATAGAACTCACCACTGACTTGGTCGTTGGTATTAGGAAACTTTCCAAATAATTTTTCTGATAATGGAGTCATACTCTTCAACCATGGAATCAACTGATACTAGTTGTTACACCACTCACTCGTCATGGCCATGTAGCAACTATACCGAGCTAGTTACCTCCTTTGACTGCGCTATGATGTTGGTTCTCCCACATTCTCTCTAGAATCATGCATTCATCTGTCAGCCTCTCTAGTGTGCTTCCTTCAATCTCTTGAAGTTTCTACAAGACTGGGTGCTTCCACTCTTCTCTCCTCTACATGTGGCTACTCCACATCATCTCGAGGTTCTTCCCTTCAAGCTAAAATATCCTCATCTCCATGTAACTAAATCTCTCTCTCAAGGGAACATATAATGACCTTCTCTTCATCAAAATTCACATATCTAAAAACCGTTATCATCCTGTGATATGGGAGGTACACCCGATAGTTGTGAGGTGTATTAGTGTACCCCACAAATATGCACAACTCAATTGTTGGTTCTAGCTCTTTCCTTGTATCCTCGGTAACTTGATAGTAAATTGATGAACGAAAGACCTTTAAGTGTGCCACATGTGGTTTCTTACCTAAAACGTTTTCTTCTAGTGTGCTCAGTCTGAGAATCTGATGAGGACTCATGTTATGCACATATACAACTATCTTGCATGCTTCAGCCTACAAGTGCAATGTAGGCCCTAATCAAGTAACGTTTCACATGCAAATCCAACAAGAATTTTGTTCTTCCTTTTAGCCACCCAATTATATTTTGGGTTATGGGGATCTATTAAATCTCATTGAATGTATTATGATGCATAAAATTTATTTAATTTATTTGACACATATTCTCTGTTATTATCATTGCTGAGAGCCTTCACTTTCCTACCAGTCTTGTTCTCAACAAGTGAAAAATTTAGAGAACGTTTGATATTTATTTTGCATGAAGAAAATAGAGGAATTATGTGAGAAATGATTTAAAAATATTACCTAATACCTATTCTGGGATATGGAGGTTGTCGATAATGGTCCACACAAATCTGAGTGAACTCTTTCAAGAATCGCTTGCACTCTACTATGATTATCACGAAAGGTGGCTTTGGAGTGTTTCCACATTGTATACCATTTACATGTATCTCTTTGCTCTAGTTTACCCTTGGGAAGCCTTGTATAAATCTACTACATGATATTCAAAGCTCCTTGGTACAAGTGACCCAATATTTTATCCAACAATTCACCGAGGTCTTGGCTCTACACCTTCTCTACTTTTGTGCTAAAAAAAACATAGTCTTCTATGTCCAATTTGTAGAGGTTCTTCACCTGAGTTTTGATCCTCTTCACTTGTCGTGAGGCTATCTGACAAAGGAAAGAATTTCCTTTGCTATGTATCACAATGTAGCCATGGTGCTCCAGCATAGTAACTCAAACAAAATTCTACATTCATGGCATATTTTAATGTGATAGGAGAACCAGAATCCATTTTAAAAGTAATAGTATTGATGTCGGTCGCACTATACTTTCCATCATCTCTCATTTCGATGTCCATATGGAGGTCCTTCTCCTTCAAGTCACTTAACAATTCTTTGTGCCAATCATATTAAATGAGGCTTGTTATGGAACCAACTCACAAAAATATAGAAAACATAGATAAAAACCTTCAAAATAAGCCTCTTCGAGGGGAAAACCTCCTTTACATCAAACAAATGAACAATTATTTGATGATATAAATGACAAGGCCTCCTTTCTATATATAGGAGTCTAAGGGGTCATAATGTAATCAGAGCCGACATAACAATAAAAATGTAAGGACACAATAATAACAATAGTGGGCTTCTATGGGGTACAATAATAACAATATGGGGACTACATGGGGACAACAATATAATAAGGGGGTTTTACTAATAACAATAAGGGGTTACACTAGTACTATAGGGACCTAACAAGGCTCCACTATTGAGATACCACAAACTACTCATCACTGATGTCACCTTCTAAGAAATGAGGGTGAAATCCAACTCGGATTGTGAAGAAAGTGCTTCACATGCCACTCCTCCTGAGGGCTTTTTCCACCCTTCCTTTGTGGACACTTCATGGCATAGTGACGTAGCTCATAATAATGAAAGCATTTAATCTTTCATAAGTCCTTCTTCTTTTTGCCCTGACTAGAATATGATTTGGAATGGCATGGGTTCCCTTTCCTTTTATTTTCATTTCTAGTTAAGGCGCAATTCTTCTCATCATCATGCTTGGATGAGGATCCATCTTTGGTGTTCTGTCGAATCTCTTCTTGCACCAAGTCAGACCATAAATTCTCCCACTCTAGTAGATTCTCCCTCCAATTTACCAAATCCTGGTAGTTATGCAAGCTCTTGGGAAGGTCTAAAGGTGTTAAGTTAACCATATCATCTTCAACAACTATAAAACTAACACTTCCAATATCATCCAAAAATTGGGTGAAATTGGTCAAATACTTTGGTATTGTGTCAGCCTTCTCCATCTTGATTTTCCTGAGCTTTGTATTCAGTACCAGCTCCCTATGGTCACTGTTGTTTTGAACCATATATTTTAAGTCCTTCCACATTGAATATGGAGTCTCCTTACAACGGAGGTTTGATACAATATGACATCAAAAACCTTCTAAGATAATCCTTCTCAAGTTTACAACATATTTACTCAACTTTGTCAGATTTTGAGCATCAATTTCTCAAGGCCTAGGAATATATTTCTCCATGAATTCCTTAAGCCTATTGTCTTCAAACACTGCCTCCATCCTATCCTTCCAAGAAATATAGTTTGAACTACCCTGAAGGGAATATTTGAGTCTCAATCCATAGAATGACATCATGCTAACTTTGAAGATACAATAAATTCAATTTCACCTACAAAAGACATGCTCATATTCTCATCTTCTAGGGTGATTTCTACTCCAATACCATGTAGAAATTTCATATAGATTCAAAGTTCTAATTGTAATCTACTAAAACAAAATACTTGAATATACTCTACTCATTAACACAAATAATTAAATGATCACCAAATCACAAAGCTTACAATATAAACATTTCAATAAACACATTACACAATGATTTCTTAGGGAAAGCCACAACGAAAATCCCTTGATATCTGTATATTGTATTAGTCAGAAAATATGAGAATATTATAATGATTTTCTCAAGTGTGAGAAACTTGTGCATTATCTCTATCTATCTCAGAGCTTCCTGGACAAGTCCAGGCCAATACTTTACCAATTTCTCAATTGGAATTGCACAATCCTCATAGGCCTTCCTCTCTCTACATGCACCACCTATACAATTGAGATGATTCTAAAACTGATATTACATTCCCCTTGAACTCCATTATCAAATAGATAACACTCATATCCAACATGCATGATTTATTTCTGAGTGAATTATTCATTAAATAGTTGAACACATGAAGCAACACCCCACCCTTTGAGATCTTACTAGTTCCTTTATCAGTTAGAAATAGTTTAACTTACTTTAACTGAATTAATTAATTAGAGAACAAAATAAACTTAACTAGGGCTCCTATAATGTAGCATACACTCTATGTGGCTCAAATTAGACCCTCAACTCAAACTAACTGAGTTAAATAAGTCAATTTAACTTAGCTAACTGGTACAAATTGTCTTGTGATATGGAATTACAATTGTATTCCTAATTGAATTCAAGGAAAAATTAAATTAGGATATTTTTGTTTCATTTTCAACAAATATTGAATAAAACTCATTTTTTGTTTACCTTTGGCATATTTTAAAATTGAATAAAAGTTATTTCAATCCTATTTGTGTTTTTTTAATTGAAAACCTATATGGAACATATTTGTAATACTTTCCACCTTGGTATTAAAGTGATACATGATATATTTTAGTTCATTTTAAGTATCAAATATAATTATATCATAGTAATATTGTACTTATGTCATGTTATGGCTAAGCTCTTGTATATGATGTCAAAAGAGATAAAATAGAATAGTTTTTTTATTTATTTTTGCAAGGAATCATTTAAAATTAAATACAATTTATTCCAATCCTATTTATGTTTTTTAATTTAACCTTGAGATAAGAAATTGATTGAAATATACTTATAAGAGTTGGTCATGCAATGATATATGAGTGAGTTGCAAAATTTTCGATATATAAATTTTTTAAATTATAATATTGATGTCTTTAGAATTCAAATAATTTATTTTTAAAATCATTGTAATAACATACATGTTGATTGCACTAAAAGACATTTTCCACAAACCAATATGAAGCATATTTGTAATTATTTCGATGACCAATATTAAATTGATATATGAAATATTTTAGTTCATTTTATGTATAAAAGTAAGATCATACTTATATCATGTTAGGACTATGCTCTTGTAGATGACCTAAAAGGAAATAAAATTGAATAAAACATTTTTTGTTTTGTTTACAAGACATCTTTTAAAATTGAATAAGACTTATTTCAATTTGGTTTTTTTTTTTAATTGAACCTTAAGATAGCCAAGTAAATTTAAGAAAGTTCATTATTAATTATGTATAAAATTATAAAAACATATATTATTAATTTTTTTTGGTATATTAAATTCCAATACATATGACTTAAATATCATGTTATGACTAAACTCTCGTAGATGAACTCAAAAGAAATAAAATTGAATAAAACTTATCTATTGTTTATGAGACATATTTTAAAATTGAATTTAAAATTTATTTCAATCCTATTTGTGTTTTTTAATTGAACCACCATATATTTTAATTAATTTTAAGTATCAAAGTAACTTGCATTATAACTTAGGATTGTATTTATTTTCTTAGTCTATGAAATGAGAAATCTATAAACTTTAAAATTTAATGAACATCCATAACATATATTAATAAAATTCCATAAACTTAAATAATGAATATATCAATAAAATGTTCATATGGAAACATATGTGAATTACAAATGTCACATGAATGTCCATCAATTGAAATAATAAGCATCCATAAACTAAAACAACGTTCATGTACATCAATAAATTGTCCACATATGAAAATATACAAAGTATGTATCACATGTGAATGTTCCCTATGAAATGGGCTTGAAATTATACAAATTATCCCCTCTATGTACCACAATAACTCCTATATGAATTATGCTATGCGAAGTGATCATCCATAATCTGGTACTCCAATATAAAACATTAAAATTCAAACTAATTAGATCATTATTTGTACAAAATAAACAATATGAAAATAACTTATTTTGAACCAAATTTAATTAAATACATGAATATAATAAACTCATTCGAGTCCAAATGCAAGTCATTTAGGATGGGGGTCTAATTAATATGAGTTTGGTTCTTCCCTGCTTGTGGCTAAAATATTAGGGCTTTCATTGATGGACCCACATCTTCAATACCGTTATACCTAACATCTAGGTCATGCATCCACATAATTGTGATATCGAGAACACTTTGCATATAGGCATGTGTACACAATGGAAAGGACAAATTATAATTATTTTCTGAACTAATTAGTATTCATGTAACTTAGAAAAAGAAAACGTTGAAATCTTAGGAATAATTTTTTTTTACCTTAACTATTGGTCCATGTGGTTGTACATACTGACTCTCCTCAACATGAGTGTTATAAGGTGAAGGTGGAGGAGAATCCATGGAAACATGAATTGGTGGAGGTTGGTTTGGTTGATAGATTTCCCATTGGATGACCTCATAAGCTCCTCCATGTAGCTGGGTTATGTCTACATGTTATCATGAACTTATTAATATAAATGAAATATAATACGAACTAAATTAATATAAATAATATGTACAATTTGATAAAAAGAGCCAAAATTTTCGTATATATGACCCTAATCTGTGTGACATAGATTGCACACCCCCCAAGTGTCATGGATGACATTGTTGGAAATAATTCTGAGAGGGGGGGTGAATTAGTATTAGTCAGATCAATAAATTTTTCTTTTCATACTCTGATTTATATACGCTACTTCAATGAAGGTAACTCGAGTGTACACGCAATTGTATTTAAGGAAACCCACGTATATCCAACAAACTTATGATTCAGTTAACTCATCATATGTTGATATTTAATCAGTGCATCGGTACTTCATTGACCATATAAAAAATAATCATGTGCAATAATAACAAAACAAACCATCACACATAAGAAACGCACATGAACACCAAGAATTAAGGTGGAAACCCAATGTGGACAAAAACCACCTACTCTTGTCTTCTTTTGGAATAAGAAAAACCTATTTACAATCTTGTACTAGTGCAAACTCATACCAGTACGTAGGCAACAACCTGTATAAGGCAACAACCTTCTCTCATTCTCCAACTTCTACTTGAAGGGAGCTACAAGCCCCTAGCTTTTGTACTAGCTGATCTATTTACTAGTATGTAGGCACCAACCTACATAAGTCTCCAAAATTCACTCGTTTTCTAGCTACTACTGGAAGGGAGCTCCATCCCCCTGGCTCTTGTACTGGCTGATATGTTTACCAGTATGTAGGCATCGACCTACAGAAGGCTACGACCTTCTCTCTTCCTCCAGGGACCATGTTTCATAGATTTTCAGACTGGATACTCCTGGAAAACAACACCACAATATGAAGGTCAAGTTTCATCCAATTTTCATATTGGACTCATCAAAAACATTGAAGCTCAAAACCATAAATGAAATACAACCATCAAATACATCTGCATCAACTAATCACTGCAACTCAATCATCACTCTCTGAATCAACCACAATCGAATCAATCAATCATTGATGCTCAATCATCAACATCTGATATAACTGAAACCTAATCATCAATCTTTGAATCAATCAATCACTGAAACCTCTGACATAAAACAATCACTAAACAATTGAATCAAAAACTCATTGAACCTCTGACACAACTGAATCAACCATTCATTCAAACTTAATCAAATTCAACCAATCAACTACAATAGACAGATCACTCTAACCAGTATACTGATCTAAACCCAGAACTCTACATGATCATTCAAAACCAATTGTAACCTCAAAAACCATGCATCAGAATGTATATGCTACTTAGCTGAACCCAAACTACATGTATATGCTACTTCCATTAATAAAACATATGTACAACTTCAAAACTACTACAAATATAAACTTTTGAATCAAGTTTGTACCAACCAACAATATATTAAACATTTACGATCAACCTACAAAGCTTTACACATGTAATAACAAATATCACTTCTTCTCACTTATGAAATCAATAAATCAAATACCAACCTCCTTATGCATTCAATTTTACATTTAGATCTAAGAAGAATTCATTGACAAACAACAGTAAAACAACATCATTGGTCTGATAGATCAATCATCCTTGAACATCAAGCTTTTCTTTTGCATACGCTGCTTGGAAGAGATGAACTAGCATGTATAAACATCTTCACCAAAGCAAATGAGCGTATAGATCTGCAAATACTTATAGCTTCACCACAATTCCCGACATTAGACATACCCAGATCATCACATATAAAGGATAAAACATGTGTTAGCAATTAGATCTAGCCCACCCATTATCAGATCACATAATGATAAGTCATATGATCTCAATCCATCATTAGATCTCCTCCATCATCAAACACTTATGTGCATACTAAGTTTAGATGAAGAAAAGCATCAGAAACCCATAACATGCATATTTTCTTTTGATCTAACACTTCATAAGATATTCATTCATTGTACACTAAGCCCTTTGATCTCCTCCTCCTTATATACTTAGATCCTTTGTCAATACCTCAGACCAAAACCACTTAGGACCAATACCTTGGACCAAATACATAGGGTCAATACCTCAGACCAAATACTTTGAACAAAATACCTTGGAACAAATACCTCAAACCAAAACCTTGGTTTTCTAACATGTACATGCTTTTCCTCTTATGGAAGTGTGTGTATACATATACGCTCCTTTTGTTATGTGGACTAGCATGTATACGATGTTTTGACTAAGTGGACCTGCGTATACTTCTTAAACTGCTTTACATCAACCTTTTCCTTTACCTTCTTTATTTTGATCAGTAGACCTTAGTTCCATCTTCCTGTTCTTCTGTGTCAATGCCCTATTACCTCTAAATAGACCTGTTACACTGTAATTTTCCATATTACTTCCGATATGATTCCTTTTAACTACCTTGCATTTTGTCACATTTGTAAACACAAATGCCATGCATTTTCTCACATCTGATATCTCTCATGTAGATTCATCTTGTTACATAGATTCATCTATTTACCATATACAAGTGAGTTGTTCTACTACAAGTGGGTTGCAGTCAAGTACAACACATGCATCATAATGCCAACAATCTCCCCCTTTGGACTTGATGACAACCATGTTGGTGTTGATTATTGCAAGATCTAGAAACTGTTAGAGATAACAAGAAACAACAAAATACTCTCCCCCTTTGACATCAAGGGCAAAGCGTAGATCAAGATATTCTCCCCCTTTGATATCAAGGAAAAAGGGCTGACCAAAATGAATACTTTCATATCTGAACAACTGAATATTGATCATGCTCCCCCTAGGCACATGCTGAATTCTCTGATTAAAATCCCCCTTTGTACATGTTGTGAAGCACTAAACTATCCATGCTCCCCTTGAGCACATGAAAAGTCTACAAAAATATTTTCGAAAAGAATAAAATCACTCTATAACTCAACTATGTGAGTTTGACCTTCCTATCACCAATGACTCATACATACATCAATCTCCCAGTCAAATGGGGATATACGAAATTTGACTCATCCACCCAACGAAGTGGGGATATACCAATTGTTTATACATGACAAAAATACAATATATATTACATCATCCATCCCATGCAAAGTGGGGATACAAATTACATCACTTGTCCAATAGGACTCATTCAAATGTATGAGAAGTCATATCACACCCTAGACTTTTACATGATGTAAGCAACAAATGGTATAAACATTTGAAGCCATAGTTGGACTCAACAAACATAATGCCAACAATGGAGAGTATGAATGAAAGCTTAAGCTCCCCCCGAACCTGTGATACCTGTGCATTGGCAACAAGATATTAATCAAGGCACCTTCATTAGTGAGATAAAAAGTAATGAAAAAAAACATATTGTAAGACTGTATTCATCAACATCAAACGGAGTGCCCATATCAAAGTCTAACCCATAGTTTTTCCCGTTAGAAAAACATATATGCTTCTTCAGCCATAGAAATCCGCATGTATACGCAACTATACTTCATCAAATCCATGTATAGTAACCTTCCTGTGAAAAACTAGATTTAACAGTAGGATGATGCAACAACTACTCCCAAATTTTGTCTAAGATATTCAAATGCTTCTCTGGGCAGTGGTTTAGTGAATATATCAGCAACCTGTATATGTCCATCATTAGTTCCCAAGATATGACATTGTAATTATCATCAACCTGTGACAAAGTATGTTATATATATATATATATATATATATATATATATATATATATATATATATATATATATATATATATATATATATATATATATATATATATATATATATATATATATATATATATATATCTACTCATCCTCTTGATCTCATCAAGATCAACTTTCTTTGTTTCCTTAGTAGAAAGAGCCTTATCATAACCTTCCATGAATCAACTAAGAATATCTCATATCTCAAAGCAGTAACACAAAATCATATCATATGTATGTGAAAACACCATAGTCATCATCTATGATTGTAGCATCATCATCAAGAACTCCATGATTGTTCCACAAGAACCCTCAATATATCAACCATGTATCATCACTAGGAAACATCTCACATCTAATAAGCATCAAGCAATCATCATAAGGTAAGAAGTCATCATCATTATGTGACTAAGTAAGCCATGTCTCCAAATATCCATGTCTTTAAATACCTATGTCTTCATAAGACCTGCAATAACACCGTTCTCTTGGCAAACTAATGATGTTTTTCAATATGCAACTTAAGTAATCATCCGTGTATCGAACATAATGTGTATCCATCAACTATGTATCTAGAAAACATGAGCTCATTTTCATTTGTCAAGATTTCTTGATACCATCAACAACAACAACCATGTGAGATCCAAGAACTATAGGAATCCTACATCATAACTGCACCATATGAACTTGATGCATCTTTGAAGGCATTATGACACCAACATAAAAGCAATGAGTGGCTCATCAACAAATAATGAAGTTGTGTACTCAAGATTTGTAATTCTCCTTGTCCTTATGAATATCACCATGTAAGCAACATATATGTACTATATGCATCATGAAAAGTCATCCACAATCATCCATAAATCTGATCTAAATAACAACTATGTAACCACAAGCAATACAAGTATCATGTTATGAAACCAACTCAAGAAAAGATAGAAAAGATAGATCAACGCCTTAGAATTCAGCCTCTTCGAGGGGGCAACCTCCTTTACATTACATAAATGAACAATTCTTGGATGATACAAATGACAAAACCTCCTTTCTATATATAGGAGTCTAAGGAGTCACAATATAATCCAGCCGACCTAACAATAATAATATAAAGCCACAAAAATAACAATAAAGGCATTCTATGGGGCACATAAATAATAATATGAGGGTAATAGGGGCACAACAATATAAATAAGGGGTATAACTACAATAGTAATGGGGTAATCACTAGTATTATAGGGACCCAACATGCCCCTCTCCTTCAAAAAAACTGTAGTCCTCAACGCTTGAGTAGTTCTGGATACTTCTGCATAAAATTCTCATCCTCCCATGTGGAATCTTCAGCGGATAAGTTCTTCCACTTGATAAGATACTCTGAAATTGATCGATTCCGTAGCTGTCGAGTTCTTGTTTCTGTGACTGCTTCCGGTTCCAATATAATTTTTCCTTCCTCGTCAAGTTCTGGCAATATTGTTTGAACTGGGAGCTTGTCGCCTATAACCTTCTTTAAACATGAAACATGGAAAACTGGGTGCAATCGAGAAGCTACAGGCAGCTCCAATTTGTATGCCATAGTACCAATCTCTTCCAACACCTTGTACGGACCATAATACTTTGGTGATAATTTATTATCCTTCTTAGCTTGCTTTAGGGACATTTGCTTATATGGTTGTAGCCGTAGGAATACCCAATCACCTACATCAAAAATTCTTTCACTGCGCTGTTGATCTGCCTGTTGTTTCATTCTATTTTGTGCCAACACGAGGTTATCCTTTAAGAGTTGGAGGACTTGTTGCTGATGTTCGATGTGATGTTCCACTGCTTGAACCTTAGAAGTTTCTCTTAAATATGATGTGAATGATGGTGGTTGGTACCCATAAAGTGCCATAAATGGGGTCATTTTTGTTGTTGTATGGAAAGAAGTGTTATACCACCATTCAGCCAGAGGCAACCATTTGACCCATTGTGTTTGTTTATCAGATACAAAGTAATGAAGATATCCTTCCAAACATTTGTTTACTCTCTCAGTTTGCCCATCAGATTGAGGATGATAAGATGAGCTATGAGCTAAATGAGTACCCAGACAAGAAAATAATTCTGTCCAAAAATTTCTAGTGAAAATGGGCTCTCTGTCACTTACAATAATCTTTGGGTTTCCATGTAGCTTTCGAACTGTTTCCATAAATGCGGTAGAAACTGTACTGGCTTTAAATGGATGTGATAATGCACAAAAGTATGCATACCTGGTAAGTCTGTCAACTACCACCATGATTACACTCTTTCCCTCATACTTGGGTAAACCTATGATAAAATCCATTGAAACCTCCTCCCAACGTTGGCTTGGAATGGATAAAGGTTGTAATAGACCCGTTGTCTTAATTGTCTCAACTTTGTTTTGTTGGCAAACCAAACATTCCGCCACAAACTTTTGAATATCTGATTTAAGGCCATCCAAAAAAAATTCCTTCTTAACCCTATGGTAAGTTTTTAAAAATCCTGAGTGCCCTCCTAAGGGAGAAGTGTGCAATTCCATAAGAATCTTTTGTTTTAGATGGGAATTCTTACAGAGGTATAAGCGATCTTTGTACCATAATGAATCATTTTTCCAGCTAAATGTATCAGAAGTACTGGAATCTTGTTGTAGCTTTCGAATAAGTACCCACACTTCTTCATTCTTCCATTCCTCCTTTGCTTCGTTTAACCAATCTGGTTGGATAATAGAAATGGCACACAACAATGCTTCCATATCCTCATCCTTTCTTGAGAGTGCATCTGCCACCACATTTTGCTTCCCTTTTTTGTAGATGATTTCAAAGTCATAACCCAACATTTTTGTGACCCACTTTTGTTGCTCTTCAGAGGATAATCTTGGTTCTAAAAAGTATTTCAGGCTATCATGATCCGTTTTTACCTTGAAGTGTATTCCCATTAGGTAGGGTCGCTATTTCTTAAGTGCATGGAGTACTGCCAACATTTCCTTCTCATAAATAGCTTTGCTTACAAACTTTCCCTTGATTGGACAACTTTCAAAAGCAATGGGTCTTTCATCTTGCATTATAACAACACCAATTCCATTTCCTGAAGCATCACATTCCACAATAAAGGTTTTTGTCAAGTCTGGTGTAGCTAAGACCGGTGCTTGGCACATTGCCTCTTTAAGATGTTTAAAGGCCTTTGTTGCTTACGGAGTCCATGAAAATGAATCTTTCTTCAATAATGTTGTTAGAGGTGCTGCTATTCTCCCATAATTCTTAATGAACTTGCGATAATACCCTGTCAACCCAATAAATCCTCACAGATGCTTTATGTATGTGGGGATTTTCCATTCCTGAATGGCGTTAATTTTGCTATGGTCTACCTTAACTCCTCCATGAGATACAATATGACCCAAATATTCCACCTCCTGGACTCCAAAGAAACATTTGGATCTTTTTTCATATAATTGTTTCTCCTCCAATAGTTGTAGGACCTTGTCAACATGTTCAACATGATCCTTCCAAGACTTGCTGTAGATTAGTATATCATCAAAAAATACCAACACAAATTTTCTAAGGAATGGTTTGAAAATTGAATTCATCAAACCTTGAAATGTTGAAGGTGAATTGGTAAGGCCAAAAGGCATGACCAAAAATTCATAATGACCCTCATGAGTTCTAAATTCCATTTTTGGAATGTCTTCAATCTTCATTCTGATTTGATGATATCTCGAACGAAGATCCAGCTTGGTGAAGTAAATTGATCTATGCAATTCATCCAGTAATTCATCAATGACAGGAACGGGGAACTTATCATTAATAGTGAGCTTGTTGAGCTCCCTATAATCTGGACACATGCGCCATGATCCATCCTTCTTGTGCACCAATACTACTGGAGCTGAGAAAGAACTTTGACTCCGTTGAATTATACCAGCCTCTAGCATTTCTGCAACCATACGTTCAATTTCACTTTTTTGGACATATGGATATCTATATGGCCTGATGTTTGGAGGAACACTTCCTGGAATCAGATCAATAGCATGATCATGATCACGCATAGGTGGGAGAGCTTTGGGGGTCTCAAATACCTTGGAATGATTGTCCAGGACTTTTTGGAGATCTGGAGAAATAGATGATTCCAATGTGGAAACATCTAGCGAACATAATTGTTCAATTACACCTCTTTGCTCCTTTTTTAGAAGCTTTGTCATGCCATTAGAGTTGATTATCTTTCCTGGTTTCCCTACAATACCCCTTAATTCAACTTCCTTTCCTTCCACAGAAAATTTCATGAAAAGTTCTTGAAAATTAAAAGCTATTGTACCCAAGGATTGTAGACATTCGACTCCTAGTACAACATCAGCACCTCCCATTGGAATGGAAAGCATTGGGCTAGTCAATACATATTCTCCCATGGATAGCTTGATATTATGGCACTTTCCAGAAAAATTTATTATTCCTCCATTTGCAATCATCACTTGACACTCTGGTGCTGGATATAGGAAGCAATTCAATTCTTTTGCTACCCTACAATGAATAAAATTGTGGGTGCTTCCTGAATCAATCAACACTATTACCTTTTTCTTCTTGATTTGTCCTTCTATCTTGATGGTTTGAGGAGTGGTAATTCCCGCCAACGCATTACAAGATATGGTCGGATTTATTTGTTCTTCATCTAGGCTTTGTTCCTCGAATATATTTCTTCTTTTGACCTTTCTTTCTCCTTTTCTTCTTCCTCTTCACAATCTATGTAGAATAATTTCTTCTCAGCACACTTATGACCTTTTGTGTATTTGCTATCACAATTATAACAAAGCCCTTTTCTTCTTTTGTCTTCCAATTGTTGTTGTGTCAACCTTGTAGGTTGTGGAAGACTATGGGCAACAACACTTCTGTCTTTATAGTTGTGAATGGTATGCTTCCTAGTTTCCATAATTTTGCTTTCCATTTTTCTTGCTAACATGAATGCCTTCTCTAATGAATCAGGTTCCCAAAGGCGCACATCATGTTGGATATTATCCTTTAAAGACCCTATGAACACATCAATCCTATGCTCCTCTAGAATATCTTTTACCCTTATGTTCAATTTCTGGAACTCCTCAATGTGCTCCATTATTGAACCCTTTTGTTTGAGACTTATCAATTGGCTAAAAAAAGTGTTTCTTTTCGTATCCTCATAATGTGCTATCAATTCTTCCGTAAAAATTTCCCAAGTGATAAATTGTTTACGAGAACAAAGCCATTGATACCATACAAACTGATTTTGTTCCAAATATAAAGTTTCCATACGTACCTTTCGTGTGCTTTGCACATTATTGAGATCGAAGATTTGCTCCATCTGTAATATCCATGTGGCGGGATCCTTGCCATCAAACTTCCACATATCGATTTTTGGAATGTGGTGATTCTTTGATCCAACATTAGTGTCTATGGAATCATGATTAACATTTCTTTTGTTCTCATCATGAGTTTCCTTTACTACCTTTTCACCATTAGTAAGTATTTCTTGTAGAAAATTAGTCAAATCTGTCTTCAAATCTGCCATGCCTGTCTTCAAATTTGTGCTCAAACCTATCTTCAAATTTTCCATCTTAGCTTCCATGCCATTCATCTTAGCTTCCACGCCATTTATCTTAGCATCTGTTAACCTTTGTGAGCGTGACATTTGTTGCACTTGTTCTTGTAATTTTGATATATCATGTAGCATTTCTTCCTCTTCTTCATGAGTCATGCTACAACTTTCAGGTTCCTTACTAGGTGTTTGCATTTTTTTTCCTCGGGGCATCAGTTGCTGATAATAATTCTCTACTATGCCCTTTGAATTACTTCAAAATAAATTTTCAAACCAAGCTTAAGCAAAAATTTAAAAAAATCTACACACCTTTTTTCACTTTGTAGGAGCTCGATATTGCCTCTGATGTATCTCTGTACTTTCCAGTCATCTACTTCTCAACTTGTGACCTATAGTATCTCTCTGTGTCCTCTTTCCAATGCCACAAGTCTGACCCAAATTGGATTCTCCAAGGAATAGTTATGTGAAATCTCCCACAGTGACTTGATTATAGACTAGTTCAGTAGAGCTAACTTGTACGACATGCCGTGAGTCACTGTTTCGACCTATGGATCTAAAAATACACCCACGACAGACTACAGTCCGTCCTCGTTTGTAACTTTTTACGAAATTTCAATCTGATCCTAAGAGAGAAAGTTATGATGATTTTCCCGAGCTCACCTGTTTTGAATGTAATTCAAGAGTCTACAAAAAGACCAACTTCCTCAGATCATATCTCCGACAATATCACGCTAAAAGCTCTGACATTCGGACCCAAGGTTCAGCGCCCATTCTCCTCAAATGGGTTTTTTTTGCGACTTTTGAAACGTCACAGAAAAAAAGTTATAGCTAAAATTCCATGATGACCTGTTTGGAGCAGCGAAACCCTAGAATCCAAAGCTCTGATACCAAATGTTATGAAACCAGCTCAAGAAAAGATAGAAAAGATAGATCAACGCCTTATAATTCAGCCTCTTCGAGGGGGAAACCTCCTTTACATTAGATAAATTAACAATTCTTGGATGATACAAATGACAAAACCTCCTTTCTATATATAGGAGTCTAAGGAGTCACAATGTAATCCAGCCGACCTAACAATAATAATATAAAGCCACAAAAATAACAATAGAGGGATTCTATGGGGCATAGAAATAATAATATGGGGGTAATAGGGGCACAAAAATATAAATAAGGGGTATAAATACAATAGTAATGGGGTTATCACTAGTATTATAGGGACCCAACATATCATATGATATTTCATCATGGGCAACTCATAAATATAACATAACATGATGTATCATTTAAACACTTCAGCCAAATAAGCATAATCACCATTCATAAGAATCATTAGGTACCAAAGACTTCTAAACATAATGCCGATAATGAATTATTAGAAGCATAATATATTCTCCCCCTAAACATGTGCCACTTGTTCACTGTCAGATCTAATCATTGCATATATCAGTAAGAAATATCAAGGCATCATCATGAATCAGATATACATCAAGCCATCAAAAACTTATGAGGATCAAAAAGAACTCCTGAATAACATCCACATACTATAGTCATCAAACGTTAATACAAAAAAGATAATTGATAATTGTCTGAATCATATCAGATCATTTTTCTAAGTCTATCCCACTGCTTCTTCGTTAAACCAACATATACACCACTATGAAGCTTACGACTCATGTATATATGTGACTTTTCTTCAGAAACTTGCATATGAGATTTAGGACACCGAAGTTTCACACTTTCAGCTCCCCCTGAGTTTGTTATGTCTATATACTATGTTGTGCCACCTCTTTCTGACTGTACTTCCTTCTTTTTTCGTATCTTTGAGTGTGATGATGATTTCTCATTTTGGTATGGTGCTTGAAATTTGCTCCTGCATTACTTTGCTATATGTCCAAACTTATTACATGCATAACATCTTACATGTTTCATATTTCTTCTATAGTAGTCAATGGCTTTGTGACCAAACATATTGCAATAAAAACAATATCCATTAAAGTACCTGGAAGCTAATGATCTTTTTGTATGATGGTCTTGAACCATTCTACTTCTACATCTTGCTGCAACATGTCCAAAATTATGACATATAAAAAATTCAACATTATTCATCGTAGAAAGCAACTGACTATCACTTCCATAGTTAGGAGTAAAATATTTTCCTTAAAGACTTTCATTCCTTGGTTGTTGATGGGGTTGACCTCTCATCTCCTTGTTGAGAATTTTAGATTTTGCATTAGAGTTCCTTTCCTCACCTTGTGAGCTAGATTCACCTCCAACAGATTCATGAAAAACATGACCAGTTTTGATGTAGGAGACCTTTGAATACTAAGAATATTATTCGAAATCTTAGTATTGTCTTGAAATCGTAATAGTTTATCCTTTTCTTCTAATTTACCTTTTAAGATATTTACCTCAACCTCATATTTCCCTTCCTTTTTCAGATATTGATTCTTCAAGATTTCTTCAACCTTTCTTCCTTCTTCCACCTGTTGCCTTAATTTGAGAATCTCATTTTCTTGTTCATCATCTGCTTTAGGTACTTCTTCACTCTGCTTATTTGATTTTTGAAGATATTCTTTTAGAGAGAGGATCTTGGCTTCAATACTTTCATAGTAACTAGATTTATTTTTAATTCTATTAATTGTTGTACTTTTTTCACTTACTTCATTTCTTAATGATGTCACTTCATCCTACAGATCTTGACATTGACCTTCCTTTCCTTATACTTCTTCCTTACTTTGTCTCCTTCCTCCAATTGAGCTTTTAATCTGGTAATTTCTTCTCTGAAGGCACACTCCCTTTTGTCCAATAGATCTTGCTGACCTCTAATTGTGTCTCTCAAATTTTTAAATTCTACCTCTATTTTATTTCTTTCTCTTTCACACATAAAAGCAAATTCATTTGTTTCTTTTTCACTTTCATTATCTTTAAATGAACAGAGAAATGTATCACCAGAGGATAGAAAATTCCTAACTAATAGTTCTTTTGCTTTCTCATCTTCATTCTGAGGTGATTCTGAATCTGAAGAGTTTCTTCCACATAAAGGCTAATCATCTCTCCCACTGTCACAGTTCTTTTGAGATGTATTCTTCTTTTGGGGTGATTTCTTCTTTAGTTTCATTCCTATTATTACTATGGATCTCCTTCAAGAGATCAAGCTTATGCCAAAGGACCTACTTTGATACCAATTGTTGGAAATAATAATGAGAGGGCGGTGAATCATTATTAGTCAGATCAATAACTTTTTCTTTTCATACTTTTATTTAGATATGCTACTTCAATGAAGGTAACTTGCGTATACACGCAACTGTATTTAAGGAAGCCAACACATATCCAACAAAGTTATGATTCAGTTAATTCATCATATGTTGGTCTTTAATTAGTGCATTAGTACTTCATTAACCATATAAACAGTAACCATGTGTAGTAATAACATAAAAAACCATCACACATAAGAAACACAAATGAACACCAAGATTTAAGGTGCAAACCCAATGCGGGACAAAAACCACCTGTTGTTGTCTTCTTTTAATATAAGAAAAACCTGTTTACAATCTTATACAGGTGAGGATTCATACCAGTATGCAGGCACACACCTACAGAAGGAAAAAACCTTCTCTTGTTCTCCAGCTTCTATTAGAAGGGAGCTACAACCCCCTAGCTCTTGTACTAGCTGATTCATTTACTAGTATGTAGGCGTCTACCTACAAAAGTCTCCAACCTTCACTCATTTTCCAGCTACTACTGGAAGGGATCTCCAACTCCCATGCTCTTGTACTAGCTGATATTCTTACTATTACGTAGGCACTAACCTACATAAGGCTACGACCTTCTCTCTTCCTCCAGGGACCACGTTTCATAAATTTTTAGACGGGATACTCTTAGAACACAACACCACAATCTCAAGGCCATGTTTCATCCAATTTTTATACTGGGCCCATCAATAACGTTGAAGCTCAAAATCATAACTATATTAAAACCATCAAATACATCTACATCAACTAATAACTGAAACTCAATCATTACTCTCTGAATCAACCACAACTGAATCAATCAATCACTAACACTCAATCATCAATCTCTGATATAACTAAAACCCAATCATCAATCTCTGAATCAATCAGCCACTGAAACCTCTGACATAAAACAATCACTAAACGAATAAATCAAACAATCATTGAACCTCTGACACAACTTAATCAACCATTCACTCAAACTTAATCAAATTCAACCAATCAATTGGAACAAATAGATCACTGTAACTAGTATACAGATCTGAACCCAAAACAATGCATCATCATTCGGAACGAGTTGTAACCTCAAAAAGCATTCATTGGAATGTAAATGCTACTTGGCTGAACCCAAACTATGTGTTTACCCTACTTACATTAATAAAACCTGGGTATACCTTAAAAACTACTGCAAATATAAACTTTTGAATGAAATTGGTACCAACCAACAATATACTAAACATCTACTATCAACTTACAAACCTTTACATAGGAAACAATAGAGATCATTACTTCTCACTTATAAAATCAATCAATCAAATATCGGCCTCCTTATACATTCAATTTTTCGTTCAAATCTAAGAAGAATTCATTGACAGACGACAATAAAACAAAATCACTGATCTGATAGATCAGTCATCCTTGAACATCAAGAATTTCTTTTGGATACGCTACTTGGAAGAGATAAACTAGCGTGTATACACATCTTCACCAAAGCGAACCAGCGTATAGATCTGCAAATACTTGCTTATAACTTCACTGCAATTCCCGACTTCAGACATACCCAGATCATCACTTATAAAGGATAAAACATGTGTTAGCAATGAGATCTAGCCCATCCATTATCAGATCACATAATGATAAGTCGTTATGATCTCAATCCATCATTAGATCTCATCCATCATCAAACACTTAGGTGCATACTAAGTTTAGATTGAGCAAAGCATAAAAAACCCATAACATGCATATTTTCTTTTGATCTAACACTTTGTAAGATATCCATTCCTTGTACACTTAGCCCTTTGATCTTCTCCTCCTTATATACTTAAATCCTTTGTCAATACCTTAGAGCAAAATGACGTAGGACCAATACCTTGGACCAAATATGTAGGGTCAGTACCTCGAACCAAATACCTTGGACCAATACCTTCAACCAAATACCTTGGACCAAAACCTTGGTTTTCCAACATATAAGTGATTTTCCTCTTGTGTAAGTGCGTGTATAGGTATACACTCTTTTTGTTCTATGGACCAATGTGTATACGTTGTTTTGACTAATTGGACCTGCGTATACTTCTTAAACTGCTTTACATCAAACTTTTCCTTTACCTTCTTTACTCTGATTAGTAGACCTGATTTCCATCTTCCTCTTCTTCTATGCCAATGCCCTATTCTCTGAATAGACCTGTTACACTGCAATTTTCCATATTACTTCTAAAATGATTCCTTTGAACTACCCTACATTTTGTCACATCTGTAAACACAACTTCCATGCATTCTATCACATCTGATATCTCTCTTGTAGATTCATCTAGTTACAATATACAAGTGAATTGTTCCACTACAAGTGGGTTGCCATCAGGTACAACGCATGCATCATAATGCCAATAGAGATCATGATACATACATGTATATGAAGAATGGTAGTAAATGGGTAGACTCATGAGATATGAATCATCATATAATGGAATTAGCAGGTAGTGAGGCAATGGTGGTGGTCTATGGAAATGAAACATGTGCATTGGCTAATGTCATCTACATGCTATCTGCAATGCTATTCTTGGTCTTAGAGTTGAGTTGTGATGACTCTAGCTCTGTTATAAATACCATGCTTTGACATAGTAGTGGAAACAATCTTGGAGGTGGTGGTACATGCTGAGGGTCCCTATGAGGCTTGTCATGATCATAAGTACATGCTAAGCCATATTGATAAAGGTTAGATGCTATGTTGGTGTAATCTAGCCTCATATGTAGCAAAAAATTGACACATATATGTTTTGAAAACTAAAATGAGACCTCTTCATGGTGGGGAGTTCACCCTAGGCTCCAAATAATCGATCATAAATAAAAGGGGCTGCATAAATATTCTTAAAATATCTTAGTGGAATCAAACCTCGATTTCTAGAAATATGCTCTAGAAGGATGTTGAACAACTCCCCACGAACATGAATGTTCTTAGTGGCCTCTTTCACCAACTCTCAATTATGTTGGCTTCTAACTTCCTACCTCATAATCCTTTGTATGGAATGTAGGTGGTGACTTTGTGGGCCCGCACTCCATTATGCATCGATCAACCTGTCAATGGTATCCAACATCAAAGAAAAATTATGCCTAGTAGGTGAACTTGTAGTTATTTTACACACCTCTCGTGTGATCCATGTATTTTGGGTCATAGCATCCTCCAATGTGATCCTATTTATAGTATAGCATCATGCCATGAATGGAAGGATGTTGCATTGTGAACCTCATCTTCGTCCTACTAAGGGTTTACAAATCATAAACATAATTTAACATACATATAACAAGACATAAGCATAATAACATGTACATTAAATTCAAACACATTAGTTCAAGATGATTTTAAAAAGTTAAAGCCAATTTCAATATATAAACACACAAAGTTCAAAGAGTATATAAATATGCACCTAGAGCATGTGAAGGTGATCCACTTATCTGTAATATAATAATCAATAGAAATATAAACATTGCCTCTCACAATATGGCTAGTGCAAAAGCCAAGATCCATGAATGGAACATATAGTATGGTTAGGCTACGTGATCTATCATGTGCCTAACTATTTATAGCAGACCCCCCGACACTTTGATGACCTATGGTTGGGGGATGTATAGAATATGGCTTTGAATATTAAAAATAATTCATATTTAATACATATAACATAATATAAAAAAAATGTTGGCTAAACTATTGTATATAATAGAAAACTATCACCTATGATACATATAAAATAATCCAAGAAAAAAATGTTGACTTAGAAAAAACATTGACAAGAAAATAATTTCTAAACTCAAGCAGAATAATCTAGCATCAAGTCCTAAACTTTAAATTCCATTTTTTGATAATTTAGCAACCGAAATATTGAGTTCAATGTAAACACAATCAAAATGATTGATCAAATATAACTTCACACTTTTTCCCATTTCGGAATAATGCATTTTATTCATATGACAAATATATATGTAAAAGATTGAAATAAACCTATTTAAAAAACTAATAAAATTTTATACCAACCAAATACTCTAATAGACTTTAATTTCTTATAATGTTTGACTTGACACATAAAAAGTATTAATTACAAGCACAAGAAGACGATATTTTTGGTAAAACACACTACATAATGAAACAATATAATACAAATTAAAAAAGAGTCAAAATGTTTTTTTCCATTTTAAATGAGTTTTCCATATTGGATTTAATATAATAATGAATAATGCATTTTTGAAATTTCAACACATAATTATATAATTATATATTAATTTTTATAGTTATAATATTATGTTATATATAATGTATAATAGTTTATAAGGATGCTATATCTATCTATATATATATATATATATATATATATATATAGATATATAGTTATTTTTATAGCTTATATATTGTTTTTTTCCCCTGGGAAAAAGTCGTAATTTTCATTAAGGTTAAGAAAATTACATTTTGCAGATGCCGAAGCATATTCAAAAGCAGGCTTATGCCTGTCGAGTTCATTTATAGCTACTATATATATAAAAGTCTCCACGTAGGGAGCATGTATATAAGTCAGATCTATGTTCAAAATTTGTGCCTGGCTCTTCACAGAGAGCAAAATATACTGTAATATAAACAAAAAGATGTATTGGTCTCCTGTATCTACATACTGCAAAAGCAAAAATATCTATATATGTATATGGGCTTATAGCCCATCAATCCAATAGTTCATCAAATGGGCGATGATAGTACTGATAAAAGGTGCCATCGATTTCCTCTTGGATCCACCAATCCTCCCCTATTCTGTGCGCTGCCTCTTTGGAGAGCTTATCTGCAGTGGTGTTCTGTTCCCTGTAGATGTGATTACAGACAAAAGATTCAAATGACGTAATCAATCTCTTAGCTTCGTCAAGAATATGTCTTAAAGCAAATGCATGACAATGAGATGCATTATTGAGCCAATTGCAAACAACTTTGGAATCACCAAAAATCTGTAAGTGTCTGCATTGTTTTAGGATAGAAAAATGAATGATATGCTTGGCTGTGATGAGTTCTGTGAAGTTGTTTGTGCCTCTGCCAAGGTTAATTTGAATCTTGTAGTAGTGTTTGTCGTTTAGGTGAAGTATGGCACCCCCCCCACATCCATCATCTTGGGCTGAGCCATCAGAAAAAGCCCAGGGCTTTGTGTAATCAATGGGGATAGGAGTGAGAGTTCTAGGTGCAATGGCAGGGTCCTCATCAGGTAATAAATTGTAATCTACCACAGTATGTGTTAGGATATTCCGACACATAGGATATAGTTAAGTTCAACTTGGTCTAGCATAGAGTTAGGTTAGAGTTAGGTAAAGTTTGTTTCTTTACCGTTGTACATTTTGTAACTTACAATCCGACGGTCACGATATGTAGTGATCCGACGGTTCACACTCACCTCGGTATTACCGACACTTGATCCGTGGCTTGACACCCGATTGGTCCATGAGTTCTATTTAAAGCGCATGGAGGGTCATTGTTCAGGTAATCCATGCATGAGAGAAGCTTATGTAAATTTTCATTCTTTGATTAATAAATTGCATGTAGTACCCACGTTGGGACAGGCCGTGGACTGTTTCCCTCCTTGCACTCTGAGGGTTTTAACCACGTCAAAAATACTGGTGTATTGATTTGAGATCTGGTTGTGAGCGGTGTCCTTTTGGTATTCTTTCTGTGGAACTTACCCTGTAAATTCCTACATGGTATCAGAGCTATTTGAGGGCCGCGTCCGTTGGTGATCCAAATCTGAAGCCGGTAGAACTGCATGCGGCTGTCGTTTCCTAGATCTATTGTTTCTGACTGCTTTCGGGCCGAGAGGACTGATCTGTTGCGTTCGGAGCATCTGTTCCAGTGAGGAACCCCTTTCGTTTCATGCGAAAAGGTTTCCGGTAGCCCTAGCTGCGTCATTTTTCAGATCGGGAGGTATACAGTGTTTTTTTTGTAGTTTACTGTTAATTTCTCTCTACTTATTTCGGTCTCAGTTTATTTAGCCTTTTTTTTAACCAGATCTATACCTTTCATTTCTGCGTATGCTCCTTGCCCTACGACTCTGTGCGATCTGGGAAAATTAGAAACAGAAAGGAAGGATTTTTCTCATGCGTATGCTCTTTTCCCTGCACCTTAGTGTGATCTCGGAAAATCAGAAACATTGAGAAAAATATTTAGTTTTTCGGCTAAAGCTAACCTTGAGATTTTTTTTAAAAAAATTCTAGTTTTTTGGCTAAAGCTAACTTCGAGCCGCAAGGTTCGTTTTTCTTTGCATATTCGTGTTGGGTTTTGTGTTTTGTGTTTTGTAGGGAAAAAGAGCTTTCTCAAGGCAAGCACGCAAACCGAGGCCCCCCCCTCTCTCTCTCTCTCTCTCTCTCTCTCTCTCTCTCTCTCTCTCAAATTATTTGTATAGATCAATTGGTTCAAAGCTATTTTTAGAGAGTAGAGGTCTTGGGTTCAAGTCTCCATTTTGTGGGGGCGGATTTTTTCATTCCCGCACATTCGCGCACTTTGCCGGCAACGTCAACAAGTTTTTTTTCAAAAAGCCATAACTTCTTCATCCAGAAGCCTTTTTTAGAGCCGTTTTTTTTTAAACCGCCTATTTTTTCGAGATCTATCCGTTGGTACACTTACTTTCAGCATCTTCAGCTTCAGTTTTTTTAAAAAATGGAAAGTCCATGCCAAGTCATTCTTGATAGCACTAACTACTTCCAATGGGTAGAATACATGGAAGATTTACTTAGAAGTAAAGGTCTCTTCAGAATAGCCACAAACCAAGAGAAGAAACCAACAGATGAAGACAAGGCGGCAAAATGGGAAAATAGACAAGATCAAGCACGTGGTTTGATAGGGATGTCTATTTCTCCTGATCTTAGATTCCACATTGCAGGACTTGAGACTCCTCATGAAGCATTAGAAAAACTTGCTAAAGTTTTTGGGATTAAAAATGAAATTAGATCCCATCAACTTGAAAATGAGTTGCTTACTTTGGATCCTAATAATTTTTCTTGCATTGAAGATTTCTTGTCCAAATTCAAGACCCTTAGATATCTCTTGGAAGGTGTTAAAGTTAAGAAAGATGATGGTAACCTTATTTATTCCATCCTTACTAAGTTAGGACCAGCCTACTCTGTATTTGTTTCCACTTTCCATTCTACAAGGGAAGCTTTCATTTGTCAAGGACAAGACTACAAGGCCCATTCCTTTGACTCCTTTTGTGATTCCTTAATAAGAGAACAAGAAAAACTCTTACACCTTGGTCTTCTTAATCTTGGAAACTCTTCCACGAAAGCGTTAGCCGCCCAGCAGCACCCAAATTCAAAGAATCCTAAGAAGTCAAATCCTCAAAAGAATGGTCCTAAACCATCTCAGCCTCAAAATGAAAGATCATTTCAGCAAAATGATAAGACCAATAAAAACAAATGGAAGAAGACTGATAGACATTGTAACTTTTGTAATCGAGATGGCCACTTAGAATCTAAATGCTTTAAGAAGATGGAAGCCTTGGAAGCCGCAATGAATAAACATAACATCCATCTGGAGCCTACTTCAACTTCAACTTCCGGAACGGCACTTTCTGCATGTCATCGTCAATCATCTCAGTTTGGTTATGCATTAAATGTATCTTCTTCTTCTTCTCATTCTCATGAGTGGCTCATTGATTCTGGAGCCTCTTGTCACATGGCCAAAAACCAAGCCATGTTTTCTTCTTTAAATGATTGTAACACCAAAAATATATATATTGGTGATGATAGATCTCTTAATGTTGTAGGGACTGTTACTGTTCATCTAGACAATGGTCAGTTCAATGATGTATTATGTGTTCCAAACTTATCCTGCAACCTTCTATCTGTCTATCAGATAACTCATTCAGGTGAAGGTAAAATTGTTGAATTTTCACCTCATGATGTTGTAATCAAGGATCTAAAAGATCCTAAACAGATTCTAGCTACTGGTCTTGCTGATGATTCCAAAAGGTTGTATAAGTTTCACAACTTTGGGTCATCCCATCTTCCCTCAGTATTTGTTGCTCATAATGATGAAGTGAGAAAACTTTGGCATGAGCGGTTTGGTCACTTAAACTATCGCTCCCTTCAGCATCTATGTAAAGAAAATATGGTGACAGGTCTTCCTATGGTATCTTGCAAAGATGGTGTTTGTTCCGGATGTGTACTCGGAAAACATCATCGGGATAGTTTTGACAAACGTGCCTCTTGGCACGCCTCAGCCCCTTTACAGCTTGTGCACAGTGATTTATGTGGTCCTCTTCCTGTTGCTTCATTCTCTGGCTGCAAGTACTTCTTAACTTTCATTGATGATTTCTCCAGACGCACTTGGGTATACTTCTAAAACCTCAAGAGCGAAGTATTTACCACTTTTTTGGCCTTCAAAGCATTTGTTGAAAAACAATCTGGACATCAAATTCTTAAGCTAAGAACTAATAATGGTGGAGAATATGTTAAAAACGCATTCATCAACTTTTTCACCGAAAATGGAATTCAAATGCAACATACTGTTCCATACACTCCACAACAAAATGGTGTAGCTGAAAGGAAAAATCGCACCTTAAAGGAAATGGCTAATTGTATGCTGCAATCTAAAGGACTCAGTCTTAGTTTTTGGGCCGAAGCAATTAATTGTGCAAATTATATAATCAATCACACTCCTACTAAGGTTCTAGAGAATATCACTCCAGAAGAAGCTTGGAGTTCCATTAAACCAGATGTAAGTCACTTTCGTGTGTTTGGAAGTGAAGCATGGGCCCATATTCCAGATGAAAAGCATAAAGCTTTAGAATCTAAGAGTGAGAAATGTACTTTTGTTGGATATTCTGAAGATGTAAAAGGTTATAGACTTATTCCATTTAAGTCCAAAAATGTTATCATTAGAAGAGATGTAAAATTTGATGAAAATAAATCGGCCTGCGAGCCTAGTCCAGCGGATGTGCCACCTCTTCCTATCTCTTCTATCTTTGAAAACATTTCTTCTTCTGATGATGAAAGCGAGGATGATAATCCTCCCCCACCTTCTCAGGATCCTCAACTTCCAAGATGGGTCCGTGCTACTCGGGATGCAGCAGGTGATCTTGCCGGTGATCCTACAGATCAACGACGTACACGTTCTCAGTTTGAAAGAGCCTCTTCTTTACTGGCTCAAGCTCCAGTAAATCATGATCCTGACACTTTTGCAGAAGCTTCAGGCCATCCACATTGGGAAGCAGCTATGAATGAAGAATATCATTCATTGATGACAAATGATACATGGGATCTTGTTCCTCTACCAAAGGGACGCAAACTTGTTAGATGCAAATGGGTTTACAGAACCAAGTATGGACCAGATGGGAAAGTTGATAAACATAAAGCTCGTCTAGTTGCTAAGGGCTTTTCACAGGTTGAAGGCATTGACTACACTGAAACCTTTTCTCCAGTTGCCAAAATGAACTCTATCCGCCTTGTTCTTTCCCTTGCTGCCTCTTTAAAATGGGAAGTCCATCAAATGGATGTTAAATCTGCCTTCTTGCATGGGGACTTGTAGGAAGAAATCTATATGGAACAACCCATTGGCTTCATACAAACAGACTCCAGCCTCGTTTGTCAACTTAAGAAATCCCTTTATGGCCTCAAGCAAGCTCCTCGGGCTTGGTATGCCAAAATGGATAGCTTTCTTTTAGAATCTGGCTTTTCTAGGTGTCATTCTGACAATACTGTCTACACCAAGAAAGTGGGCAACTCTCTTATCATCCTTGTTCTTTATGTTGATGATCTTATTCTTACTGGTAGTGATCCCAACCTTATAAACCATGTGAAGTCCAACCTTAAAAAGAAATTTGAAATGACAGACTTAGGACACTTACACTATTTTCTCGGTCTTCAAGTCTTGCAATCCCAAGAGGGTATTTTCCTTTCCCAGTCCAAGTATGCGTGTGACATTCTTCGTCATTTTCACATGGAAGACTGTAAGCCAGCCCCTTCTCCCTTTCAGTCTGGAGTCAAACTTTCAGTCTCTTGTACTTCTCCTGAAGTTGATGCTACCTTATACCGTCAACTTGTCGGAAAACTCTTGTATTTAACCCATACTCGTCCTGATCTTTCCTTTGCTGTTGGCCTTGTTGCTCGTTTTATGCAAAACCCCTGTGAAAGTCATTGGAAAGCAGCTAAAAGAATACTTTGTTATGTTCGAGGTACAATACAGTTTGGGATTCATTACAGTGCCAAAGTAGCTCCTCTGTTAGTTGGTTTCACTGATTCTGATTGGGCTGGTGACCTTGATGATCGGAAGTCTACTGCCGGTTATGTCTTCACTCTTGGTTCAGGACCTATTACATGGGCTTGTAAGAAACAGGATGCCATTTCTCTTTCGTCAGCAGAAGCAGAGTATCGTGGTGCCGTGGAAGCTAGTAAGGAAGCCTTGTGGCTTCGTCAGATCCTATCAGAGTTTGGCTTTGAGCAGCAGCATCCAACCACACTTTGGTGTGATAATCAAAGTGCCATTCAGCTATGCAAAGATCCAGTCCAGCATCAGCGCAGCAAACACATTGAACTACACATGCACTTCATCAGAAAGCTCATTCATGACCATGTTCTTGAAGTGCAATATTGTCCAACAGATGATCAGGTTGCACACATCTTCACAAAGGCTCTCACAGAGGCGAAGTTCACTAAACTTCGATATATGCTTGGAGTTCAGGAAGTTGTCACTAAGGGGGGATAGGCTCTAGTGCCTCCTTCCTTCTCCTATTGTGTCATATTTGTAAATCCTTCAATCCTATCACAAGTTGTTCTTAAGGGGGGATGTTAGGATATTCTGACACATAGGATATAGTTAAGTTCAACTTGGTCTAGCATAGAGTTAGGTTAGAGTTAGGTAAAGTGTGTTTCTTTACCGTTGTACATTTTGTAACTTACAATCTGACGGTCACGATATGTAGTGATCCGACGGTTCACTCTCACCTCGGTATTACCGACACTTGATCCGTGGCTTGACACCCGATTGGTCCATGAGTTCTATTTAAAGCGCATGGAGGGTCATTGTTCGGGTAATCCGTGCATGAGAGAAGCTTATGTAAATTTTCATTCTTTGATTAATAAATTGCCTGTAGTACCCACGTTGGGACAGGCCGTGGACTGTTTCCCTCCTTACACTCTGAGGGTTTTAACCACGTCAAAAATACTGGTGTATTGATTTGAGATCTGGTTGTGAGCGGTGTCCTTTTGGTATTCTTTCTGTGGAACTTACCCTGTAAATTCCTACAGTATGAAGAATAATCGATGGCCAGTGTGGCATCTTCAATTGGAAGATGGATTGATTACGAGCTATCCATATAGCCCAACAAATCAACAGAGGTAGGTTCTTGGCCTTGCTTGTATGCTCTGAGCACCAGTTAGACCAAGCCTCCTCTAGGGTGTTCCCATGCCAATGCTTCAGATGCAGGATATGTGATGATATGGACTGCCAGAAGTTAATGGTCGAGCTGCAAGTTAGAAACAGGTGCTCTATTCTCTCCTCAGCATTAAGACAAAGATGACAGCGAAAGGGTCCATAGAAGGATCGTTTCATGAGATTAGAACATGTGGGGATCTTATCAAAGATGATATTCCACATAAGAAGTCTTGTCCTGGGCGCGGCCTTGAATTTCCATATCGACTTCCAAGTGGGAAGGATGTCAGGTGGTTTATGTGGCACCATAAGCTTGAGGTATCCCAGCTTGGGTGAGTACACACCATGTTTAGCATGTGCCCAGATAATCTCATCTGGTCCCTCCATTAATCTGATATGTGCTTGAGTGAGAGCAGAAGTATAATCCTTCCAATCATCGAACCATTGGTGAGGCAGATTTAGAGCTCTGGCAGATAACCAAGCCTGATGGAGGAATGAGGAATTAGCTTGGTCACCAATGTGTTTGATATATGTGATTCCTCTGTCATGGAGATATCGAATAAGATCATTCGGCAGTCTGTGGGCATTCCCACATCCAACCCAAGGGTCCACTCCAATACGAACTGCATTCCCTTCTTTGATCCGCCATGTGATGCCTTCTCGAAACAGGGGAATAGAATCAATGACAGCTTTCCAGATGTTGGAGAAGTGATAATTGTGTCCATGTCTGGTACAGAACCAATCTAATATGGGCAGTGGCTTAATGTACTTGGAATAAGCCACCCTGGTCCAGAGACTGTCTGCAGTGAGTAAACTCCATTCGAGTTTGGCTGCCAGAGCTTTAGAGAAGATAGCCAGTCTCTTAATGTCCCATCCTCCCCAGCTCTTAGGCTTAGTAATGGTCTCCCATTCCACCCATGCAAAAATGCACCCTGGCTGGTGCCCTCTCCAAAGGAATCTGCAGCATATGCTCTGGAGCCTGTTTAGTACGCCCCTTGGTATCCAAGCCAGGGCCATCCAGTACACAGGTGTAGCTTCAATGACCGCTTTAATGAGAACAAGCCTTCCGGCTCTCGAAAGATATTTGTGGTACCAGACTTGTAACCTCTTCTCTACTTTGGAGATGAGCCATAACCAGTCAGCTATTTTATAGCCCGATGGCTTCAATCTAAAACCCAGATACTTAATTCCATCCGATAATTCCAAGGTGACAAATGGGAATCGCTGTGAGGCATAGTTGATTTCATGTGCCGAGTAGCCAACTGATGTAATGGTGGATTTATTATTGTTAATCTGCATCCCCGTGGCCTGTTGGAAAAGTAGGAAGGAGTTATGTAGAGTGGAGGAGTCACCAATACTGCCATTAAGGAAGATGAGAATATCATCAACAAATAAGAGGTGAGTAAGGAAGAAATTATCCACTATTTTGATTCCTGTGATTAGGTGTCGATCCCTGGTGGATAAGATTATCCTACTCAGCCCTTCCATAATCAGGAGGAAGAGCAACGGTGAGAGAGGGCATCCCCGCCTGCGCCCTCTCTCGGCAGTGAAAAAGGAGGTAGCTTCTCCATTGAGGAGGGCACTATAAGTTACATCAGTAATGCAACTCATCATCCATTTGATAAAATCATATGGGAAACCAATATGAGTGAGCAGCAACCTAAGGTACAACCAGTTTGTTCTGTAAAATGCCTTAGAGAGGTCTACTTTGAGAATCATTCCTTTCTGCTTCTTGATTTGTAGAGTATGCATGAGCTCCTGTGCTGTAGCTATGGCTTCATGGATCTGCCTGTGATGAAGGAAGGCAAACTGTTCTGATGATATATGCTGAGAGAGGATGGGCTTGAGACGGTTTGCTATAATCTTGGCAATAATCTTGTATAGGCAGTTACAGAGTGAGATGGGTCGGAAATCATCAAAAGAGGTCGGATCATCAGTCTTAGGTATGAGGGCTATGAAGGTGGATTTGATGGCTGATGATATCCGACCTCTTTTCCTATTGTCCTCCACTATACTCAATAAATCTTGGCCCAGAATGTCAAAGAAAGAGATGTAAAATTCAATGGTCCATCCGTCTGGACCAGGACTTTTGTCCTTTTTAACCCATTTCAGAGTTGCTTCCAGCTCATCCATGGTCACCTCCTTTAGTATCTCTTCCGAATTGTCCTAGTCCACATATCTGGGAAAAATCTCCGCCACTCTCATGATCTCCAGTATATTGACATTCCTTGACGCCTTATAGATACCTCTAAAGTGTTCGGTGGCCAGCTTGGCCAAATTCTGCTGATTGGAGATGGTGAGGCCATGCTCATCCTTTAATTCCCATATAGTATTGATCGCTTTCTGACCATTGGCAAATTTATGATAGAACTTTGTGTTATTGTCTCCCTCAGTGAGCCAAATAGCCCTGCTCCTCAATCTCATTCTCTCTTCTCTTTCCTTCAATATTTGAGATCGTTTAGCAAGCAGTTGGTTATACTGTTCCTTACTCTCCGGGGCGTTGAAAGTTCCTGATGAAGAGTTTTCATACTCAGTGATGATCCTTTCTGCCTCCATGATAGTGTGGTTATCCTAATCCTCTTCTGATGTGACCACTTTTTAGTAATTAGCTTGAGTTCAGTTAACTTCCTGACAAAGCCTGTAGACAGTTCCTCATCTTCCCGGATTGGGTTGTTTTGCCAGTATTCATGGACCAGCTGAATGTATGAAGGATCTTGTAGCCAGGCAGCATTGAATTTGAAGGGGCTCTTAATTTTGCGAGTGAGGCCATCTACCTCCAGGAAGATAGGCCTGTGATCCGATAAGCCACCCGATCCTACCCATTGACGAACTCTGGGTAGATCATTGTATAACCGTTCTTTAATGAGGAAGCGGTCGAGTCTTCTGGCCAAACTCTGATCTCCACTCCTATTATTTGTCCAGGTATACTGAAGTCTAGCAGAGGGTATGTCCACCCAGTGGTGGTCCTCCAATAGGGAGGAGATGGTATCAGAGAGAGTATCCACCTGGGCCATATGCCCCCAGGATTCACAATAGCCTAGGGAGAAATTAAGGTCCCCCCCCAAAATGATGTTATCAACTTGAAAGATCCCCCTTTCAAGAAGGGATCTCCAGAAAGTGACTCGATCAGAACAGGGTCAATAGACATTTATTATGCGGAGATCCCTTGCATGTGTATGCTCATGTATGTCGAGGCCTATGAACCCTTTACCTCCCCAAAAATTGCAAATGTCCATAGTCTTGTTACAGACCCCAATAGCCAGGCCCCCAGATCTGCCTGATGCATCAAGTGCATGGAAAGTCCAATTCGGGAGCCAAGAAGAAAGAGAGCGAATGAGGTGGTCCGCCTGGCAGAGGGTCTCCTGAAGAAAAATAATATCCAGTCGATCCGAGGTTAACAACCTCCTGAGTGCTAGTTTTTTGGCTGAACTAGCAAACCCCCTACAGTTGTATGAGAGGAATTTCATGAGGAAGGAGGGGGAGGGCCATCCTTCGCTCTAAGGGCCCTAAAAATGGTGTGTTGTTGCCCAAGGGCGACCTCCTCATCCGCAGTCTACCTAGCTTTAGTGATACGGGATGGACAACCTCGAGTGGACTTGTGGGAGGTGGGAGGACTAACAGGGTCAAGACCAATAACATCCGGTCCTCTATCTTTGATCCGAGGACGAAGGGAGTATCGGGGAGATGGCTTGGATAGTGCTGAGGTCAAAGTAATCAGAGGGGGGGGAGCCAAAGGAGGAGGTGGCGGGATCGAGCAAGTGAGTGATGAATGAGCGTGAGTGAGTGATGTTAGTGTAACAGGGGGAACAGAGTGTGTTGAGACCGATGAAATGCAAGATGCATAAGATGTCAAAGAGTTAGGAGGAGATGACATACCCGTAACCGCTGTGTCCGTCGGAGGGGTCAGTGTGTGTTCCTGAGCCTCTGAGGACGATGGCGGTGCCGGGGGAGGTGCAACAGTCTCTATACTTGCAGGTCCAGGTCCATCCTGAGGTGCATCTTCCCCTGGTGAGCGCTGATGAGTCTCAGGAGGCTGAACCGGATGTTGATCCAGAGGTGTCGACCGGTTGATATCAGCGACCTCTTCTTGCTCATTTCTTTGTGTCTTCTGTAGAAGCGGGCAGTCCCTGTAGAGATGCCCTACTTTGTGGCATTTGCGGCAGCGATATGGGATGTCGTCATAGTCAATAATCAGCCTTCGCGCCGAATCTCTCCACTGAATAGTTATGTACTCATAAAGTCCTCCCCGAGTATCCATGTAAATGAGGATCCTGGCATAATCCATCATGCCCATCTGTAGATAGGACTTGTCATAGCCCATATAAGTTCCGAGTGCATTGCCTATGTGCTTGAAAATTTCTTCAGACCAGTAATTAAGAGGGAGTCCGGGTAGTTGAATCCAGATAGGACCAACCCCAATCTGCTCTGTCTCAGGATCAAATAAGGGTGTCCATCGCTTGAGGAGCACAGGCGCGTGGTCAAAGTGCCAATGTGAGGACAGAACCTAGTTTGTGTGATCGGCACGCGCGAACCTAAGTGCAAACCATCCCCTCACAAATGTCTGCACAAACGGGATATCAACCAAGTGATGCCCCCAAATCTCAGTAGCCCAAGCCTTCAAGCGTGCCGCCGTATAACTGCGTCCCCTGATGCGCCCGACCAAAACCCGGTCCACAAAACCCATCGCTTCGCCCCACTGTATGTCCTCTTCCAGTCTGAGAAAATAATCAACTTCTCTTGATTTGAAACACTTTGATTTCCTTCTAGGGCCGCCGAGCGGGATAGGGTTCCTCGGATTGCCAGAAGCCGGTGGAGGGAAATGAGCTGGTGCCGATGGTTGAAAGGTTGCAGGGATACCAGCAGGAGAAACATGAGAGAAACCAGAAATGGGGCCCGAGAGCGGGGGTACGGAGGAAAAATAGCCAGACGAGGGACCAAGGTAACCCACGGGGCCGGAAGAGGCAAGAACCAGGTTAGGGTTGTGGGGATGGCGGTGAGATGAACCGACAGTCTGTGGGGTTAACCCTGGGGTAGGGTTTAGGCTGCCAGCAACAAAAACCAGGGTCACCGGAGAGTGGGGAGGCGTCGAGAGAGCCGACCAGGTGGGGGGTTCGTCCGGGAGGAGCACCGGCAGAGATTTGGAAGATTCACCATGCGAGTACTGAGAGTAAACCCCAGAGAAATCATCGAAAAACATGCCTTCTCAGCTGGCATTGGGGGTTCGCCAGATGGAAACCCCCTCCAAGGGGTCAGTGGAGTAATCCATGGTCTCCAGGTCTTCCATAGTTATCTGCTCCTCGGAACGGTGAGCGCTTTGCGGTGCAGTGAATCCCGGCGAAAACGACATGTAGCAGTTGACTGTTGATGAGAAACCGCCGCAGTTGTAAGCGATAAACAGCAACAGGTAAACGAAATGTCCCCCGTGAGTTGTGAACCCGGATAGTGAGAGCGTTAAACAGCTTCACGATAACGTGAACCCCCGAGTGACGAGAAACCGGACGGCGACAGGAGCGGAAGGGTAGATGACGGTGGATGTGCAAAGGTGAGTGAAAACGAAGCGGCGAGTTACCAGCGTCTGCAGGGTTACAGAAACCCTAACCAAGCCCTGTACGCACGGTAAAACTACGCGGCGTCCGCATCGTGCCCCCCTCTTCTCGATCTCTTCCTGATCCTTATATATTGTTATAATATAGTTATATGATTTTGTATATACATGTTTTGTGCTATGTTATGTTCTATATATATGATATTATAAATAACATTAAGTTATTTTAAATGATATGTGCATTTTTTATACACATATTATATCAAGTATATATAATCATAGTTTTTATAAATACTTATAATTGTATTATGGTTTTGAATTTTATATATGTTATGTTATATATAATTATATAGTTAAATGTATGTTATGTTATAAATATATATATATATGAAATGATATATTATAGTTATATATAGTTATACAATATATAGCTTTTAAATTATATAATATTTTGTGTTGTTATACAATTTTATCATGTTTTATATAAAAATTAATTATTGTTAATAAAATTTAATTAGATAACAAAATATTCTATTTTTATTTTTAGATTTAAAGATAATATTTTTTTTAACTAATTAATTTTTAAATATTAATGATACTATATTTATTATTAAAAAAATAGTTAAAATATAAATTAAACTAAATTTAAAATAACAAAAAATTCTTATTTGATAAACATAATTTTATTTAGCAATTATATTAGTTATGTTAATATTAACTTTATAGATTGTTTGTTTATTGGTTATCATTCTGTTTTATATTTTGGAGTTATTTGGCTTTTTTTTTAGTAAAATTGCTTTGAAATTTAAAATACATTTGAAATGAAAAAAAATAAATATTTTGAAAATTTGTTTCACTAAATTTCTAAGAAAATTTTCGAAACATAAAATAATTAGAAAAAAAAAATTACAATACAAATTTAGACACAAAATGATAATAAATATGCAACCATGGTAATTATTGAAAACGTATTCAATGAAATGTAATAAAATAAAATAAACTTAAATGATTTGGGGTTCTTTTGTAGTTTTCTAGGATTTTGTTTTGGTTTTCAAATGTTTTCTTAATGGTTTTTTAGGTTGTTTTTTTCAAAGGTTTTTTTGGTGTGGTTTTCATTGTATAGTGGACTTTCATTTCAAATTTATTTATTTATTTTACAAGAAAATATATGATAGAAAACTTACTTTGGCTTATAGATAGTGTTTCGTTTCAACTTGAGAGATGTTGATGGGTCATTGCTCCATCCAGCCCCAAATCGGTCAATCAAGTAGGTAAACACCTTACTGGAACACTTGTTCGAGTGTTGTTGTGCAAAAATAACTTGCCACATGGCCACTGCACATTATAATGCAAAATATAGACTCAATCCAACTCTATTGAGACTTTTTTATGTTACACATGAGCTGGATTGAGATTTTTTTTAAACCATTGATAGAAATATATATACAGCCTCAAACATCTTGAATGCTTAAAAATTACTAGTGCTTAAAATAGATTTTTCCTTTTCACCAAAATGCACTCTAGCTTTTCCAAAAAGTCTAAGCCTGCTCCATGCATAAACCCTACATTCAATAGTTACAATGATGTTTCTCAGGTTAATCTATTTGGTTAAACATTCATGTTCGAAAAAGTCGAGATTTTAGTGAAATTTAATGAGTTTTTGAGATCATATTTTTACGGATTAGTAATGCTTTCATAGTCTTTGATGTGGGTAGTTGAGTGTAATTTAAAACATTAAATAATTTCTCGCAAGCCAAACTTGCTAAGAAATAAAAATTTGGGAAACCTGCCTTTTTAGGTTCCACTGGCCTAGAAACAAATAGATGTAGAATTTAAGCAAAGAATAGAAACAAATAGATGTAGAATTTAAGCAAAGAATAAAAAAACACGAAGAGGTCATTAGGGGAGTGAACATTGTTATACATTGACTTAGGCAAGTGATCTTTGCTATACATTGACTCAGAGGACTTCAGCCCAAGACACTTTTGTATATGAGTATTGCAGGAAAAGATGTACTACCAATTCTTCTGGTGCCTTAAAATTCAGGAATGTCAAAGGTCCTTCTATTCCTCTTTTCTAGAGATTTTAGTTCTCAATATTTTTTGTGTCCTAATAGGACAACAAAAGATGCTAACTTTTGAATTATTATTGTGTTCGTAGAGCCTTTACCAAAGAATTTATTTTGGAGATATTTATGTTAACATTTGGATTAACATTGGGTTCGTGAGAATATCCTGCCAAACTGCTTCTTCCTCTTTCTACCTCTTTGGGCACATCTGATCAAATTATTTCTAAATATTGCAACCAAGTGTGTCAGATACCGTCATATTTCATTCCAGCTCCATCCTTTCCCATGGCCTCGTTCATCCCATAAAGGGATGTTTGCGAATGAGGACCTCCTTTTCACAGCAATTATTTTTGTAAGATGCGAAAGCTCATGTGAACATTCCAAATGTTTATTATCCATTATAGGGTTTTGCATATATTAATTTTCATTAGTATAAATTGTTGTTGATTTGGTTGAATTCAAAGGAAGAGGCATCCTTATTAGATCCAATATGGAAGTAGGAAGAGTCGTTGTTATTAGATCCAATATGGAAGGATGTTTCTCCTTCCAGTCTAATATCTTCAGTCTGCTCGAAGCGTGCATTATAAAAGAATTCTAAGACATGGGATGAAAATACGGATTGACTTGATTTTATTTTATTTTTTAATTTAAAAGGTTTTTATTAATTAAATAATATAGTTATTTATTTATTTAGGAAAGAGTAGTCTAGTGGTTGGGTCATAATTTTGTCAAAAATAGTGGAAATTTTAATAAGATTTTGATTATATTGGTGTATCTATGTCCATTATCAAGAACATTATTTGAAAGTTCTTATAGTTATAGTTTTTGAAAGAAAAAATGGTCAGATTCCCACTAAAAATAACTTTCTGGTTGAAATAGTAGTTTTCATAGACAATGTCATCTTAGAATAAGTGTTAAGAATTTTAACTTAATTATTAATTAACAATATAGCTTGCAAAATTTAAACTTAATTATAAATAATTATTAGATTTCAAAATTTTAATTTAATTATGATAGTAGAAATTTAGCATCCATAAAATGTTATATAATATTCTTAATATTATACATAAATAAAAAAATTGAGATTTATTTTTAAAGTATTTATGTTTTTTCCCCTTTAAATTAAATTCATTAATTAAAACTAAGGTCATATGAACAAATTTCATATGAATTGGCTTATGGTTTTTTGGCATATGATATTGATAGGCCATGGTATTGTAACGAAGTTTATTTACAAATTAATAATGTCCATGGTTAATAGCGTTCCATGTTTTTTATTTACATATTTTTAACTTATATATTATTTCTTTTTTTGGTAAGCTTGGTGGGATTAAATCTTCATCATGTCCAATATATCAACCAAGGGGAATTGAACCAATAACTTCACACCAAATAGTTCATTAACACAACACGAGCCATGTAATTTATATGGTTGTGCTACTTATATCAAATTTACTACAAGATATTTTATTAATTATTGCATATGTATTAATATTATTTTTATTAGTGAAATAATTGATAATGAATCTTCATAATTAAAAGTAGAAGAAGTAATGCTAAAGTAAAATTGTATTTCCATAGTTAGAAAGAGAAATTTAGGTTCAATTCAAGATGCATGTTTTGTTTAAATAATATAGAATGTTGGAGGATTGAAGAAATTGTACTTCATTTGGGTTATTCCATATGCATATTGAGAATGCTATTGAATAGTTTAGGGGATATCCAAAATTTAGAATTTTGACAGTATATTTCTACAAAGGGCATGAAACATTGCAAGTGTTAATGGTGGCGATGACATTGGGTTGCAATTGGCATACATCCTCATGGAGTAGTAGCTTGTAAAGTTTCAGAAATAGTTAGGGATGTTGGTACTCTAATAAGTCTTACTTGTATCATTAATTTCTCACCATACTATAATATCCTATTCACTATATGTATTGGTTCTTGTGGTGTAGAAAAAATCTCATTTATGGAATGTTGTTGAAATATTCTAATTGTACAAATAATAAAAAAATTTCTAACAAAATTGCTTAAATAATATAATGATTTTTTTATAAATACAAGAAAATATATTTTCATTTATATTATATTTTATCATAAAATTTAACCTAAAATAATGTTTTTTAAGGATTTCATACCATAACAATATTCTAGTCGGCATGAAAATGTTTAATAAATCTAATATAAGTAAAAGTAGAAAGATATTTTAGAAATTTAATATAAATTATTAGAAAATAACATAAATTTCAATAAAGAAATTCTAAATATTTTATTTTTATTTGTTCCATCAGATTATAATGTAGTGTTTTTTATAAATTTATTTTATTTTATTTTCTATCTAAATTTATTTTAAAATGGTTTTTTTATTTGCTAAAAGAATAGTTTAATAAATATAAGAAAATAAGTTAATCATATAAAAAGGTATTTAATAATAGTAAAAGTTTACTTACTTAAAAATTATAAATAAATTATTTTAAATATGAATGATTTTCTTGAATCATAAGTTAAGTTACCTAGCTAATAATAATTATATTAACTGTTACTGATTTAATACATTCAAAAAAATAATGAATAATATTTCTTTTAAAATAATAGTTACCAATAATTTTAAATATTTCAATTTGATTTCTTATTTAATTATCATAGATGTAGCTTTCTAGCCTTTTTGTAAAAGACTTATGGATCCATTTCTAAAGAGTAATATATAATCTTCTGAAATGGGTGATAAAGAGATTAAGAACTATTTTAATTCCTTGTAATTATCTTCTTCGTGTAGATTTCATCAAGATAAATAATATTTTTTTTAAAACAATGAATTAACCATTAAAATTTAATATTTTCTATTTTTCTTAAATAAATTTATAATTTCATTTTTAAAAAATTAATTTAATATATTTTATAATTATGATAATATTTTTATATAACTATTAAAAATACATTTATTTAATAAATATCTAATTATAGATATTTATATTTATATAATTACATTGTAATTAAAATAACAAATTTTAGAAAATATTATTTAATATTTAATACATTCAAAAAAAATATTTATTTTTAAATATATAACCTATTTTGATATGTAAAAATATATAAGAGATATGTAAAAATATATAAGAGATGTTTAAAATATTATATTATAAAATATAGTTAATCTTTTAACCATATCTCTACTACAATGATAGGCATTACAAATCTTCTAATTAAAGGACCAAAAAATATGACAAACTCTTTAGTTAAGTACATCACATGTCATTGAAATTTATATCCATTTACAATATCATATTATTTCATCTATTTTTCGGGAGTATCATTTACGAGCATTTGACATTGAATTTGGCATGCAAGTTACCGATGTTCTTATAGTCCGCGACATATTATTTGTAAATTATTTCTTCGAATATATTGTTCCATTGCGACTCTATGGAGAAATGTCGCAAATTACTAACAAGCGTGGGCGGCCCATCACAATAAAGTTTGAGACTATTAATTCGACGTGGTATAATTGTCACAATAATTCATTGATAGTCAAAGCGACGACTACGAATGACAACGATCAAGAAATGACAATACTTGTAAGCTTAGACGTTGCATCTATAGCAGCAGGACGATATCCAAAACAAAGAGAACTCTTTCAACAAGATCTAATAGAAGATTGTGATTTTGATTTTCCAAATTGCAGAGGCATGATTTATGATAAGAATGAGATGGTATTCAAATTTTTTGAATTGAAAGAGTACACGGAATTGTTCAGAATTCCGGATTCAACTGACAAAAACTTAACATCAAAGTGCAGGTTTGGAAGTCCAGGAAATACGGACATGCTAATAATGATTCAAAATAAGAACAAAGATGAAAGGACGGAAGTTTTATTGAGAATTTATTCCAAAGCTAGTGGACAACTTCGAAAAGAAATTTCCATACCTGTCTCTCCACAACGCAGCGTTGAGTTCTTGCACTTATGTGGCCCTGATAGAATATTTGTTCACCAACGGCATTTAGAGATGCAGGTCATGGATATATCTTCTGAAATTTGTAAAATAATAAAATCAACTGACATTCTTCTTGCTCGCCCACCTCTCTATTTAGCCAAAAGAAGTGGCGTATTGTGCATCACAGAAACAAGTGTTTATCTTTGTGATTTACAAGGTGAGATTGTGGTCACATTTGAGGACCATAGCGTTTTTGACTCCTACTATGGCAAAGGTTCGTACGTTACCACCGAAGAGGACATTTTGATTTCTGCTTGCGGTGTTAGCATTGTTACAGGAAAAAGGTTGGGAAAGATTACAACTCATGCTCCAAATTGTGTTTCTGAGTTGAGAGAAATGGCCTTCGAAGATATGCAAACCTATGCATTCGTATACGATGAAAGGACTCATGATATTATATGGGGAGATACTAACGGAATTATTTATGTATGGTCGAATAAATTGTGCCGTGACGTGCCATTATCAATATCAGACGATGATGAGGGTGACGCGCCAATATCAGAGGATGAAGAGGATGACGGAGGTGATATTGAGGCCGGACAGTAGGCCGCCTCTCGACCTAAATTAGTGTCTAGCTTAGAGTATTTTAGGTTTTTTTTTTTTTTTTTTTATTTAAATGTATTAAATATTATATAATAATTTTGCAAATTTGTTATTATAATTATTTATATAAATATATAATTAAATTATAGGATATTTATTAAAGAAATTTATTTTTAACAGTTTTACAAAGTATTAGAAGAATTCAAAAATATATTAAAATAATTATTTTTTAAAATAAAAATTGAATTTATTTATTTGAGAAAATAGAAATTATTAGAATTTATTTATTGTCCATATAGGTTTAAAATTTCAATTTAATTAATAATTAAATGAGTTTTGATTTTATGATATGTGGTAATCCATAATACTGTGTATGCAACTTTATTTACACATATTTTTTCAACATTCTTATTATTTAAGATACTTTAAATGGCTGTAAATTAAGATGGAAAAATTATGTCTTTTATTGTCAAAAAAGTTTTTTTTTTTTTAAATTGTAAAAGTAATCATAATTGTGTTCTTAAATAATAATATATATAATTATTATTAGTTGAAAGTAGTTAATGTCAATCAATTTTTTATTATTCAAGAAAATCCATTATATTTAAAATACTATATTTATATTTCTTCTATTATCAAATAATACCTTATATTTTGAATTATCAACTTTTTTTTCACATTTATAAAATTATTATTTTAATAATAACAAATATTTTTAAAATCATATTATAAAATATATTTATAAAAAATAATACATATTTAGTTTTATAAAATAAATAATATTTAAATTTTATTTTAAAAATATTTAAATGTTTGGAAAAATCTTATTAAAACTAATTGTATATTCCAATATTAAAATCATAAAATAACTATTTACCTTTAGTTATAAAAAATTGCTAGAACAAATTTCCTATCGTGTAGAATATTGTTATCATATGAAATATGAAAAAAAAAATATATATATATATATATATATATATATATATATATATATATATAATCCTAAATTTTAAAATAAAATATAATTGAATTGTAAATGTATTTTCTTGACACACAATCAAATATTTTCATTATATTATTTAATTAATTTTATTATATATAAATATTTCAAGCTTTAATTTAAGATATCCCCTAAACTATTCAATAGCAATCTCAATATGCTTATCTCTTAAATTTAATGAAATATAATTTGTTCAAACCTCCAACATTCTATACTATTTTAAAAAAAACATCCATCTTGACTTGAACCTAGAATCCCCTTTCTAATTATGGAAATACAATGTGACTTCTTCATAATTTTTTTCACTTTTAATTCAGATTCATTATTATTTATTTCACTAAAAATAATATTAATACATATGCAATAATTAATAAAACTTCTTTTACTAAATCTAATATAACTAGCACAACCATATAAGTTAAGTGATTTACAAATGGACATAGACATCAATCCATAATAATATATTTTTAAAAAATTATAATTTTCTTTGAATCAATATATAAGCTAAAAATATATACATAAAAAAAATAGATATTAATGTGTAAATAAACATTGTCACAATATCATGGCTTATCAATACCGTATGCTAAAAAACCATAACTCACATGCATATGAAATTTGTTTAATTAATCAATTTAATTAATAATGAAAAAAAGACATAAATACTTTAAAAACAAATATCAACTTTATATTTGTGTATAATATTAAATATATTTAAAACCATAACTCACATGCATATGAAATTTGTTTAATTAATCAATTTAATTAATAATGAAAAAAAGACATAAATACTTTAAAAACAAATATCAACTTTTTATTTGTGTATAATATTAAATATATTTTAGAACATTTTAGGGAGGTTAATTTTCTACCATCTAACTACTAGATAATTAAATTGAAATTTTTGAAAGTGTTTTTAGAATTAATCACGTCATTATTTGTTGGTGGATGTTTTAGACCATTTAATGTGGTTCATCCTCAACATAAAGGTGAAAAGAATAATCTATCCTTAAGATTAAATAGCACAGATGTTGAACCGGATGTTGATCCAGAGGTGTCGACTGGTTGATATCAGCGACCTCTTCTTGCTCATTTCTTTGTGTCTTTTGTAGAAGCGGGCAGTCCCTGTAGAGATGCCCTACTTTGTGGCATCTGCGGCAGCGATATGGGATGTCGTCATAGTCAATAATCAGCCTTCGCGCCGAATCTCTCCACTGAATAGTTATGTACTCATAAAGTCATCCCCGAGTATCCATGTAAATGAGGATCCTGGCATAATCCATCATGCCCGTCTGTAGATAGGACTTGTCATAGCCCATATAAGTTCCGAGTGCATTGCCTATGTGCTTGAAAATTTCTTCAGACCAGTAATTAAGAGGGAGTCCGGGTAGTTGAATCCAGATAGGACCAACCCCAATCTGCTCTGTCTCAGGATCAAATAAGGTTGTCCATCGCTTGAGGAGCACAGGCGCGTGGTCAAAGTGCCAATGTGAGGACAGAACCTAGTTTGTGTGATCGGCACGCGCGAACCTAAGTGCAAACCATCCGCTCACAAATGTCTGCACAAACGGGATATCAACCAAGTGATGCCCCCAAATCTCAGTAGCCCAAGCCTTCAAGCGTGCCGCCGTATAACTGTGTCGCCTGATGCGCCCGACCAAAACCCGGTCCGCAAAACCCATCGCTTCGCCCCACTGTATGTCCTCTTCCAGTCTGAGAAAATAATCAACTTCTCTTGATTTGAAACACTTTGATTTCCTTCTAGGGCTGCCGAGCGGGATAGGGTTCCTCGGATTGCCAGAAGCCGGTGGAGGGAAATGAGCTGGTGCCGATGGTTGAAAGGTTGCAGGGATACCAGCAGGAGAAACGTGAGAGAAACCAGAAATGGGGCCCGAGAGCGGGGGTACGGAGGAAAAATAGCCAGACGAGGGACCAAGGTAACCCACGGGGCCGGAAGAGGCAAGAACCAGGTTAGGGTTGTGGTGATGGCGGTGAGATGAACCGACAGTCTGTGGGGTTAACCCTAGGGTAGGGTTTAGGCTGCCAGCAACAAAACCCAAGGTCACCGGAGAGTGGGGAGGCGTCGAGAGAGCCGACCAGGTGGGGGGTTCGTCTGGGAGGACCACCGACAGAGATTTGGAAGAATCACCATGCGAGTACTGAGAGTAAACCCCAGAGAAATCATCGAAAAACATGCCTTCTCAGCTGGCATTGGGGGTTCGCCAGATGGAAACCCCCTCCAAGGGGTCAGTGGAGTAATCCACGGTCTCCAGGTCTTCCATAGTTATCTGCTCCTCGGAACGGTGAGCGCTTTGCGGTGCAGTGAATCCCGACGAAAACTACATGTAGCGGTTGACTGTTGATGAGAAACCGCCGCAGTTGTAAGCAATAAACAGCAACAGGTAAATGAAATGTCCCCCGTGAGTTGTGAACACGGATAGTGAGAGCGTTAAACAGCTTCAGGATAACGTAAACCCCCGGGTGACGACAAACCGGATGGCGACAGGAGCGGAAGGGTAGCTGACGGTGGATGTGCAAAGGTGAGTGAAAACGGAGCGGCGAGTTACCAGCGTCTGCAGGGTTACAGAAACCCTAACCAAGCCGTGTACGCACGGTAAAACTACGCGGCGTCCGCATCGTGCCCCCCTCTTCTCGATCTCTTCCTGATCCTTATATATTGTTATAATATAGTTATCTACTTTTGTATATACATGTTTTGTGCTATGTTATGTTTTATATATATGATATTATAAATAACATTAAGTTATTTTAAATGATATGTGCATTTTTTATACACATATTATATGAAAGTATATATAATCATAGTTTTTATAAATACTTATAATTATATTATGGTTTTGAATTTTATATATGTTATGTTATATATAATTATATAGTTAAATGTATGTTATGTTATAAATATATATATATGAAATGATATATTATAGTTATATATAGTTATACAATATATAGCTTTTAAATTATATAATATTTTGTGTTGTTATACAATTTTATCATGTTTTATATAAAAATTAATTATTGTTAATAAAATTTAATTAAATAACAAAATATTCTATTTTTATTTTTAGATTTAAAGATAATATTTTTTTTAACTAATTAATTTTTAAATATTAATGATACTATATTTATTATTAAAAAAATAGTTAAAATATAAATTAAACTAAATTTAAAATAACAAAAAATTCTTATTTGATAAACATAATTTTATTTAGCAATTATATTAGTTATGTTAATATTAACTTTATAGATTGTTTGTTTTTTGGTTATCATTCTGTTTTATATTTTGGAGTTATTTTGGGCTTTTTTTAGTAAAATTGCTTTGAAATTTAAGATACATTTGAAATGAAAAAAAAAAAATTTATTTTGAAAATTTGTTTCACTAAATTTCTAAGAAAATTTTCGAAACATAAAATAATTAGAAAAAAAAATTTACAATACAAATTTAGACACAAAATGATAATAAATATGCAACCATTGTAATTATTGAAAACGTATTCAATGAAATGTAATAAAATAAAATAAACTGAAATGATTTGGGGTTCTTTTGTAGTTTTCTAGGATTTTGTTTTGGATTTCAAATGTTTTCTTAATGGTTTTTTAGGTTGTTTTTTTCAAAGGTTTTCTTGGTGTGGTTTTCATTGTATAGTGGACTTTCAATTCAAATTAATTTATTTATTTTACAAGAAAATATATGATAGAAAACTTACTTTGGCTTATAGATAGTGTTTCGTTTCAAATTGAGAGATGTTGATGGGTCATTGCTCCATCCAGCCCCAAATCGTTCAATCAAGTAGGTAAACACCTTAGTGGAACACTTGTTTGAGTGTTGTTGTGAAAAAATAACTTGCCACATGGCCACTGCACATTATAATGCAAAATATAGACTCAATCCAACTCTATTGAGAGTTTTTTATGTTACACATGAGCTGGATTGAGATTTTTTTTAAACCATTGATAGAAATATATATACACCCTCAAACATCTTGAATGCTTAAAAATTACTAGTGCTTAAAATAGATTTTTCCTTTTCACCAAAATGCACTCTAGCTTTTCCAAAAAGTCTAAGCCTGCTCCATGCATAAACCCTACTTTCAATAGTTACAATGATGTCTCTGAGGTTAATCTATTTGGTTAAACATTCATGTTCGAAAAAGTCGAGATTTTAGTGAAATTTAATGAGTTTTTGAGATCATATTTTTACGGATTAGTAATGCTTTCATAGTCTTTGATGTGGGTAGTTGAGTGTAATTTAAAACATTACATAATTTCTCGCAAGCCAAACTTGCTAAGAAATAAAAATTTGGGAAACCTGCCTTTTTAGGTTCCACTGGCCTAGAAACAAATAGATGTAGAATTTAAGCAAAGAATAGAAACAAATAGATGTAGAATTTAAGCAAAGAATAAAAAAACACGAAGAGGTCATTAGGGGAGTGAACTTTGTTATACATTGACTTACGCAAGTGATCTTTGCTATACATTGACTCAGAGGACTTCAGCCCAAGACACTTTTGTATATGAGTATTGCAGGAAAAGATGTACTACCAATTCTTCTGGTGCCTTAAAATTCAGGAATGTCAAAGGTCCTTCTATTCCTTTTTTCTAGAGATTTTAGTTCTCAATATTTTTTGTGTCCTAATAGGACAACAAAAGATGCTAACTTTTGAATTATTATTGTGTTACCAAAGAATTTATTTTGGAGATATTTATGTTAACTTTTGGATTAACATTGGGTTCGTGAGAATATCCTGCCAAACTGCTTCTTCCTCTTTCTACCTCTTTGGGCACATCTAATTAAATTATTTCTAAATATTGCAACCAAGTGTGTGAGATACCGTCATATTTCATTCCAGCTCCATCCTTTCCCATGGCCTCGTTCATCCCATAAAGGGATGTTTGCGAATGAGGACCTCCTTTTCACAGCAATTATTTTTGTAAGATGCGAAAGCTCATGTGAACATTCCAAATGTTTATTATCCATTATAGGGTTTTGCATATATTAATTTTCATTAGTATAAATTGTTGTTGATTTGGTTGAATTCAAAGGAAGAGGCATCCTTATTAAATCCAATATGGAAGTAGGAAGAGTCGTTGTTATTAGATCCAATATGGAAGGATGTTTCTCCTTCCAGTCTAATATCTTCAGTCTGCTCGAAGGGTGCATTATAAAAGAATTCTAAGGTTTTCTTGGTGTGGTTTTCATTGTATAGTGGACTTTCAATTCAAATTAATTTATTTATTTTAAAAGAAAATATATGATAGAAAACTTACTTTGGCTTATAGATAGTGTTTCGTTTCAACTTGAGAGATGTTGATGGGTCATTGCTCCATCCAGCCCCAAATCGTTCAATCAAGTAGGTAAACACCTTAGTGGAACACTTGTTCGAGTGTTGTTGTGCAAAAATAACTTGCCACATGGCCACTGCACATTATAATGCAAAATATAGACTCAATCCAACTCTATTGAGAGTTTTTTATGTTACACATGAGCTGGATTGAGATTTTTTTTAAACCATTGATAGAAATATATATACACCCTCAAACATCTTGAATGCTTAAAAATTACTAGTGCTTAAAATAGATTTTTCCTTTTCACCAAAATGCACTCTAGCTTTTCCAAAAAGTCTAAGCCTGCTCCATGCATAAACCCTACTTTCAATAGTTACAATGATGTCTCTGAGGTTAATCTATTTGGTTAAACATTCATGTTCGAAAAAGTCGAGATTTTAGTGAAATTTAATGAGTTTTTGAGATCATATTTTTACGGATTAGTAATGCTTTCATAGTCTTTGATGTGGGTAGTTGAGTGTAATTTAAAACATTACATAATTTCTCGCAAGCCAAACTTGCTAAGAAATAAAAATTTGGGAAACCTGCCTTTTTAGGTTCCACTGGCCTAGAAACAAATAGATGTAGAATTTAAGCAAAGAATAGAAACAAATAGATGTAGAATTTAAGCAAAGAATAAAAAAACACGAAGAGGTCATTAGGGGAGTGAACTTTGTTATACATTGACTTACGCAAGTGATCTTTGCTATACATTGACTCAGAGGACTTCAGCCCATGACACTTTTGTATATGAGTATTGCAGGAAAAGATGTACTACCAATTCTTCTGGTGCCTTAAAATTCAGGAATGTCAAAGGTCCTTCTATTCCTCTTTTCTAGAGATTTTAGTTCTCAATATTTTTTGTGTCCTAATAGGACAAAAAAAGATTCTAACTTTTGAATTATTATTGTGTTACCAAAGAATTTATTTTGGAGATATTTATGTTAACTTTTGGATTAACATTGGGTTCGTGAGAATATCCTGCCAAACTGCTTCTTCCTCTTTCTACCTCTTTGGGCACATCTAATCAATTTATTTCTAAATATTGCAACCAAGTGTGTCAGATACCGTCATATTTCATTCCAGCTCCATCCTTTCCCATGGCCTCGTTCATCCCATAAAGGGATGTTTGCGAATGAGGACCTCCTTTTCACAGCAATTATTTTTGTAAGATGCGAAAGCTCATGTGAACATTCCAAATGTTTATTATCCATTATAGGGTTTTGCATATATTAATTTTCATTAGTATAAATTGTTGTTGATTTGGTTGAATTCAAAGGAAGAGGCATCCTTATTAGATCCAATATGGAAGTAGGAAGAGTAGTTGTTATTAGATCCAATATGGAAGGATGTTTCTCCTTCTAGTCTAATATCTTCAGTCTGCTCGAAGGGTGCATTATAAAAGAATTCTAAGACATGGGATGAAAATACGGATTGACTTGATTTTATTTTATTTTTTAATTTAAAAGGTTTTTATTAATTAAATAATATAGTTATTTATTTATTTAGGAAAGAGTAGTCTAGTGGTTGGGTAATAATTTTGTCAAAAATAGTGGAAATTTTAATAATATTTTGATTATATTGGTGTATCTATGTCCATTATCAAGAACATTATTTGAAAGTTCTTATAGTTATAGTTTTTGAAAGAAAAAATGGATTCCCACTAAAAATAACTTTCTGGTTGAAATAGTAGTTTTCATAGACAATGTCATCTTAGAATAAGTGTTAAGAATTTTAACTTAATTATTAATTAACAATATAGCTTGCAAAATTTAAACTTAATTATAAATAATTATTAGATTTCAAAATTTTAATTTAATTATGATAGTAGAAATTTAGCATCCATAAAATGTTATATAATATTCTTAATATTATACATAAATAAAAAAATTGAGATTTATTTTTAAAGTATTTATGTTTTTTCCCCTTTAAATTAAATTCATTAATTAAAACTAAGGTCATATGAACAAATTTCATATGAATTGGCTTATGGTTTTTTGGCATATGATATTGATAGGCCATGGTATTGTAACGAAGTTTATTTACAAATTAATAATGTCCATGGTTAATAGTGTTCCATGTTTTTTATTTACATATTTTTAACTTATATATTATTTCTTTTTTTGGTAAGCTTGGTGGGATTAAATCTTCATCATGTCCAATATATCAACCAAGGGTAATTGAAGCAATAACTTCACACCAAATAGTTCATTAACACAACACGAGCCATGTAATTTATATGGTTGTGCTACTTATATCAAATTTACTACAAGATATTTTATTAATTATTGCATATGTATTAATATGATTTTTATTAGTGAAATAATTGATAATGAATCTTCATAATTAAAAGTGGAAGAAGTAATGATAAAGTAAAATTGTATTTCCATAGTTAGAAAGAGAAATTTAGGTTCAATTCAAGATGCATGTTTTGTTTAAATAATATAGAATGTTGGAGGATTGAAGAAATTGTACTTCATTTGGGTTATTCCATATGCATATTGAGAATGCTATTGAATAGTTTAGGGGATATCCAAAATTTATAATTTTGACAATATATTTCTACAAAGGGCATGAAACATTGCAAGTGTTAATGGTGGTGATGACATTGGGTTGCAATTGGCATACATCCTCATGGAGTAGTAGCTTGTAAAGTTTCAGAAATAGTTAGGGATGTTGGTACTCTAATAAGTCTTCCTTGTATCATTAATTTCTCACCATACTATAATATCCTATTCACTATATGTATTGGTTCTTGTGGTGTAGAAAAAATCTCATGTATGGAATGTTGTTGAAATATTCTAATTGTACAAATAATAAAAAAATTCTAACAAAATTGCTTAAATAATATAATGATTTTTTTTTAAATACAAGAAAATATATTTTCATTTATATTATATTTTATCATAAAATTTAACCTAAAATAATGTTTTTTTTTAGGATTTCATACCATAACAATATTCTAGTCGGCATGAAAATGTTTAATAAATCTAATATAAGTAAAAGTAGAAAGATATTTTAGAAATTTAATATAAATTATTAGAAAATAACATAAATTTCAATAAAGAAATTCTAAATATTTTATTTTTATTTGTTCCATCAGATTATAATGTAGTGTTTTTTATAAATTTATTTTATTTTATTTTCTATCTAAATTTATTTTAAAATGGTTTTTTTATTTGCTAAAAGAATAGTTTAATAAATATAAGAAAATAAGTTAATCATATAAAAAGGTATTTAATAATAGTAAAAGTGTACTTACTTAAAAATTATAAATAAATTATTTTAAATATGAGAGATTTTCTTGAATCATAAGTTAATTTACCTAGCTAATAATAATAATATTAACATTTAATACATTCAAAAAAATAATGAATAATATTTCTTTTAAAATAATAGTTACCAATAATTTTAAATATTTCAATTTGATTTCTTATTTAATTATCATAGATGTAGCTTTCTAGCCTTTTTGTAAGACTTATGGATCCATTTCTAAAGAGTAATATATAATCTTCTGAAAACGGGTGATAAGGAGATTAAGAACTATTTTAAATCCTTGTAATTATCTTCTTCTTGTAGATTTCATCCAGATAAATAATATTCTTTTTAAAACAATGAATTAACCATTAAAATTTAATATTTTCTATTTTTCTTAAATAAATTTATAATTTCATTTTTAAAAAATTAATTTAATATATTTTATAATTATGATAATATTTTTATATAACTATTAAAAATACATTTATTTAATAAATATCTAATTATAGATATTTATATTTATATAATTACATTGTAATTAAAATAACAAATTTTAGAAAATATTATTTAATATTTAATACATTTAAAAAAAATATTTATTTTTAAATATATAACCTATTTTGATATGTAAAAATATATAAGAGATGTTTAAAATATTATATTATAAAATATAGTTAATCTTTTAACCATATCTCTACTAGAATGGTAGGCATTACAAATCTTCTAATTAAAAGACCAAAAAATATGACAAACTCTTTAGTTAAGTACATCACATGTCATTGAAATTTATGTCCATTTACAATATCATATTATTTCATCTATAATTATAAGGTAATTGATTAGAAAGTTAGGAGAATAGCCTTAACTAAAGCATCCATTACATATTACTTGAAATCTAAATTATCACTCTAACTTGAAAATAAATTGAATAGTAGGGTTCTTCTTATTATAAGGGTCCCTAAAATGACCATATAATATTCCATACCATAATTCATAACTAGAATTCATAATATAAATAATTATATTATTATATGGGTCTTTTATCTAGATATTGTTTAATGCACAAACCTTGGGCACAATAAAAACCTTCTAACAACCCTCCAATTGTACTTGTGGTGCCCAACAAAATTTTCAAATCTGTACATTCATCCACTTAGCAAAACATCAACATTCAACATACCTTAACTAGCAGCATTCTTCTACCTCTTTAAGTCCTGATCCTATGCAAACATTTGAAGTTTTTCGTGGCTCTAGTTAGAGCTTCTAACAATACACATCATCCCTAATTTTCACCCTAAAAGCTTCACAAACCCTTCTCCACAGAATCATCCATTTTACATTGTCACTTGGTCTCTTTTATAATGTTGTTCCAGCTCCTTAAGGCCATAGACAAGCCCTAAACTAGGGCTCGATCGTTCCAATAATGTTCAAAAAAATAAATAATAGTGCTAAACAAGAAAAATACACATATGACATAGAAAAATTCAAAAAACAATTAAATGCCCATAAAATTTCACCAGAATTGTGCCAAACTGATCCATTTTGTTATCAAAGGATATTACAATTCATGGAATGTGTGCAATTGGCTTGTCGAAGAAAGCTATACAATCCAAGGTGAGAAAATTGGTGCGTGAACGCCAAGGAAAGACTTCGCCTCAATGTTCTATGTTGGCCCTAGAAATTATGCAACTATTGGTTGGAAGAAACCCCTACTTGAGTCTCAAAAACTACTCAAAAAATTGTGCCAAATTAATTTGGATCTCTCCACCAAAAACCCATAAAAACCCAAAAAGAATTTGGTCTATCTCAAAGACAAAGTAGAAACCATAGAATGGTGCAAATTTCCCAGCTAACTAGCAATTCGCCCCGTTATAAGAATTAGGATTTCAGGCCCAAATATAGCCCAAAAAAATCTACAAAATTAGCGAGAAACTCCTCTCAATAAACTCACAAAAACCAAAAAATGTTTGACCTGATTTTTACCTTCCAAAATCGATCCCCAAAAGCCCTACACTTTCTAATAGTTGTTGAAGCATTTTTTTTGTCAAACCACCCGAAAAATCCTCTCGAGACAGTCTTGAAATGTAGCAATCAACTCCACCAATACTTCCCTTATTTCTCCCTACAAGCAATAGCCCAGTAGTTGAAACCTTATCTCCCACGAATGCCTAGTTTCTCTCTTCTGCACTAGCCACAAAGTTTGCAAAATCACTCCTAAATATTGTTGCCACTTCCAACCCTTAAACTCAACCAGTAACGAACAAATCTATTGAGGTTTCTTCTCTTAATTCCTCTTAGCCCTCTGAAAGAATGTTGAAATGGCCACAACATATCGACTACTACATCCTCCAGAAATATGCACTCATAGGGGGAACTTAATACAAATTATACAAATCTCTCTACAAATCTCCTCTCGATGATACTCGATGAACATCTCTAGGGTGGCACTCAAAGTCCCCCGAAGAAAGGGTGAGTTCTCCACTTGGAGAACTCTTGCTAAATAGCTCAAGCAACAAAATCAAGTTTGATAAGCCAAGAATTCCAAATGAAGTGCATTATCTTCCTTTTATAACTTCTGTGGAGCCTTTCTTCCCACCTTTTCTTCCCTCTCATGCACTTCAAATCATTGTCTTAGGTAGTGCGTATTTATTATGTGGGTGGTCCCCACATATCATTAACAAAATAAAATAATATAAAATTAACTTGCCTCTAACTCCTAAAAGTATTACATAAAAAATCAAATGGGCCCCATCTTCACTAAAACTAGGGCCCAAAATGTAGAAATAAACCTTGTTCCAAAATAATTTAGGAAAGGACATTATAGTCCTCCCTGCCAAAAATTGTTTGTCCTCAAGCAATGCCTGAACAAGTGCCCTCTCTGACTCTTGATGACCACTGTAACCACCAATAATACCAAGGTCCCAAATGTACCATTGATTCATTCCCAATCTCAGCATTGGCTGGAAGAAACCCATGTTTGAGCCTCCAAAATTTCTCAAAAAATTCTACCAAATTAATTTGGAGATCTCCACCAAAAACCGAGAAAAAAAATAAAAAAATAAAAAAATAAAAAAAAATTGGCATATATCCAAGCCAAATTCGAACCCACAAAATGGTGCAAATTCCCGAGCTAACTATCAATTCACCCTGTTATAAGAATTAGGATTTGAGGCCCGAATATTGCCTAAAAAAATTTGAAAAATTAGTCAAAGACTCTTAATAAACTCACAATAACCCATAAATGTTTAACCAGATTTTGACCTTCGAAAATAAAACTCTAAAATCCCTACACTTTCTAATAGTGTTGAAGCACATTTCCTATCAAACCACCAACAAAACCCTCCCTAGACACTCCTAAAATGTAGCAATCAACTCCACCAATACTTCCCTTATTTCTTCGAGCAAGCAATAGCCACAATGTTTGAAACTTTATCTCCCACTTATGCCTAGTTTCTCTCTTCTGCACTAGCCACAAAGACTGCAAAATCACTCATCAATATTGTTGCCACTTCCCGCCATCAAAATCAACCAATAGCCAACAAATCTATTGAGCCTTTTCCTCATAATTTCTCCCATCAATAGTCCTCGAGAAGAATGTTGCAATGGGCACACTAGATCCACTACTCCGTCCTCTAGAAATACGTACTACTAGGATGAACTGAGTACAAATGTTGGAAATATCCCTACAAATCTCCTTTGGATGATAATGGATAAACCTCTCTAGGGTGGCACTTGAAGCCCCGTGAAGAAAGGATGAGTTCTCCGCTTGGAAAACTCTTGCTAAACACCAAGTGACATGGCTAAATAGCTCGAGCAATAGAATCAAATTTGATAAGCCAAGAATGCCAAATGAAGTGTGTTTTCTTCCTTTTATAACTTTCATGGAACCTTTCTTCCTACCTTTTCTTCCCTATCATGCATTTCAAATCATTGGCTTAGGTAGTGCGTATTTCTTATGTGGGTGGTCCCCACATATCATTAATAAAGTAAAATAAAATAAAATTAAGTTGCCTCTAACTCCTAAAAGTCTTTTATCAAAAATCAAATTGGCCCTGTCTTCACCAAAATTTGCCTCCAAAATGTACAAATAAATCTTGTTCCAAAATAATTTAGGAAGGGACATTACATTTCTATACCAACATAGAAAAGCTCAATGTGTTTAACTAGCACAAAACATTGCCCATAATGCTCCTGTTTTGTGCTACCTCCCTAAATAGGCACAAGAAAAACAAACCAAAACCAGTCCTCTTTTCCACTTTGCTAGGCTCCTTATGGCTGCAACTATTTCAAAGGTATTCTCCTTGAAGTTTTGCACTTGGATGATGGTATATTGAATGGATAAGCTCCTCTATTTATACGTGTTTCTAGGTACGACCTCCAACTAAGGACACCTATATCAAGTGAAGTCAACCTAATCTTAATGCCATTTTAGCCAACACATACAAATAAAAAAATTTCTTTCTCATTCGATAAACTCCACTAAGGATGCCACACATGTAACCATGGTCAAACCTCCAAAATACAACTTGGTTCATGCCCACAAATTTGGGTGCAAAACCCACTGCTAGGGTACTTAGCCCATAGGGAGCTTTTATGGTTCCAACTCACACAAACCTAGTACCGAGGGTTGTGAAGTACCTCCCAAGCTTAAAAACTCAACACTCCCTATTAGTGAGGGAGGTATTTCCACCATTAGCAGGTATCTCGTCATCATCATCACTACTATCCCAACTCCTAGTGCTCACCGCTCCATCATACCCTAAAGAATGAACTATGCTTGTCTCAATGGTGTCTCTGCCATGAGAAGCCTAATGCTTCTTCTCCTGAAATGCTTTCAATTCATCCCACAGTTCCTTCTTTCTAGTTGTACAAGCACCCTCGCTCTCCATTGACCACAAGCTATTCTTGGGTTGCACATTCTCCCTCTAAACCTGCATACTCCCACTAGAACTTAGCTCCCTCTAAGCCTGAGGAACCTGCACCTACTTGTGCCTCCCATGATCTACAAGTTTTCTCGTCAGTTGATATAAACCATGCTCCCTAACTTGGATGGCCATTCGAGTAGAGTTAGAGCCTTTGGACCTGAGCTTCACCTTCCCATCCTAGAAAATCTCGTCAAACCCCTTCTTCTCAATCACTAAGACATACAATACATTATATTTGAGCTCTAGTAAAAACAATACATCCTAAATTCGCATCATCCATCCTAACTCCATCTCGAATGGAACAATCCATGATCCTCTCATCTCCTTCTAACTCTTGTCTCTCACCATCATGTGCCACTTATTCCCTCTTAGTTAGAGTGTCGAACACATTACGAAAACTTGTCATATGCTTCAATGCACCAATGTCCACATACCACGTAGTCTTGTCGATGACACCCTCAGAGAAATGAGATACTATAGAAAAATCTTCACTCCCCAATCTTCTTAAGAGGTCATATAGCTTAGAAGAAGCGGAAACATGTGCTACCTCCTTTCCCTTCTTCTCATTATCTCCCTTCTTCAGACACTTCATCGAATAATGACCATACTCACCACAATTGAAACACTTCAACTTACTCATGTCCTTCTTCAGCATGCCCTCCATACTCCATACAAGAGCCATTCTATCATCTAAAGTCTTATTTTCCATATGAAGGTCCTTATCTTGCAATTCCTCCTAAATTAAATCATCCCACAACTTCTTCCAGTCTGGCAATGATCCCTTTGATGAAGGGTGTCCATTCCTAAGTGAACCCTTTCAAAGCAATCCTCACCATCTCATAATCTAAAATAGTCTTTGTGATGGCAACAAGCTCATCTCGAACTTGAGACAATCTCATTAGATAGAGCACCAATGCTTCCCCATCCAACATCTTGGTGCTCTTAAACTTATCCTTCAATACTAGTAGGAAGTTCTCACTCGTGTTTTGAAGCATATCCTGAAGAGCTTTCTACATCTCATGAGCACTCCTCTTCCCTGAAATAAGAGGTGTCAAATGATCCTTGACACCATCTTACATGATCACCTTGGCCTTTATATCCAAATCTTCATATGTTTCCAACTCCTTAGGGTTAATTAGTTTCTTGATCTCCTTGTGAGAAAAGTCATAGATCTATTTGACCATCATGACCAACTTGATCCTTTCCTTCCATGGACTCTAGTTAAAAGGACCATCCAACCTGTCCTCATATCTCGGACCAATCGACAACTTTGCTATTGCGAGTAGTCCTTCAAGAACAACGAAACCAAATCCCTCTTGAGTTGTACATGTTGTGCAACCTCTAATTCACTGGTCCTTCAAAATAGCTCTCATACCATGTCTAATTTCTACAACACTAGGGAATCTAATTTGGGTCTTAGAATCTCAAACACAAACACACCAAAATGCCACAACAATAATAGTTTGCACATTGAAAAACAATAGCAGTGAATCAACACATACACAAGAAACAAATTTTCAACCCAACTTCAATATATTAACAATCTTTAATACAACAATCTAGGCCTCCCGTACCAAGGATGATGGCCCTTGATATAGTACAAACAAGGCTAGGTATCAACAAAAACTACCATAACAAATCTGCCTTAAACAAGATACAACTAACCTACTTGTTGATGTAGTGTGCTTCTCAACTCCTTTCAGTCCAAATAGTACACTCAACACTTTTGGAAAATCCTCTTGCCTCCTAATCTGCAACACCTCAATCTGCTTTTATTAGTCAACAAAACTCCTTCAAGTCATTGAACATAGGCCCAAACAACTTTTCCCTCTAACAGCTTCTTTGTCCTTCAAGGTCTGCAACACACAGGGTCCTATATCTGCTACGCACTTTTGTCACATAGTTGCTCCAAGGTGACAAGCCTAGGGCTATTGGGGTTGCCCACTTTCCACTGAAGGTGTCCTTATCAACACAGTAATCTAGGGTTGATTCACTAGCCCTCTTCGCTTCTCTTTTCTCCTTCAAAGTTAAGCTCCTTAGGCTCCAATAATTCTTCCTCTCTTATTAGTGTTGTAGTCCTTCACAAGGAATGAACTTAGGGCACAATAGATACCTTCTAACAGCCATCCAATTCTACTTAAGACTCCCAACAAAATTGTCCAATCTAGACACTCATCCATTTAATAAAACATCAACATGAGAACAACATTCAATATACCTTGACTAGCAGCCTTCTTCTCCCTCTTTAGGTCTCAACCCTATGCAAACATATGAAGTTTTTCATAGCTCTAGTTAGCTCTTCTCGCAGTCCATGTCAACCCTAATTTCTTCCCTCAAAACATCGAAAACCCTTCTCCACAAACTCCTCCGTTATGTGTTATCACTTGGTCTTTTTTATAGTGTTATTCCAACTCCTTAAGATCACAGCCCAACCTAAACTAGGGATTAGTCCCTCTTGTACCCACACAAAAAATCTTCCAGTCTTCCTCCTCATACCAAACTCAGCTTAAATAGTTACAAGAAAAAAAAAACAAAACTAGTCCTCATTTCCACTTCACTAGGCTCAAACAAACCAAAACCAGTCCTCATTTCCACTTCACTAGGATCCTTATGGTTGCGACTATTTCAAAGGTCTCCTCCTTGACGTTTTTCACTTGGACGATGGTAGATCTAATGACTAGGCTTGTCTATTTATATGTATTTTAGGTTCAAAGACCTTCATCCGAAGAAACCTCTATCAAGTAAGGTGGAATTGATCTCAATGTTATTTGAACCCATACATACAAATAAAATAAAAAATCTTGCTCATTAGATCAACTCTTTCATGGCTGCATTATTAGCCCCTTGCTCCATTAAGGGTGCCATACATGTAACCATGGTAAAAGATTCAAAATACAACTTGGTTTTATGCCCATAAGTTTGGGTGCAAAACCCACTACTTGGGTTCTTAGCCCACAAGGAGCTTTTATGGTGCCAACTCACACAATCCCAACACTCACGGTTGTGAAGTATCTCTCAAGCTACAAAACATAGTAAAAAGGGCCACCAATGCATTGCTCTTAGAAATATAAAATTGAGAGCTTAAATGAATATTCACGGTTGTGAAGTATCTCTCAAGCTACAAAACATAGTAAAAAGGGCCACCAATGCATTGCTCTTAGAAATATAAAATTGAGAGCTTAAATGAATATTCACCGTTGTGAAGTATCTCTCAAGCTACAAAACATAGTAAAAAGGGCCACCAATGCATTGCTCTTAGAAATATAAAATTGAGAGCTTCAATGAATATGGATCATAGTGAACTTTGAGGGGCCAAATATGTTATACTAGAGAGTGGGTGGAATATAGTTTTAAATCAAAAGATTTATGAAAAACAAAGAATAAGTATAGCATATGTAATGCATGGTTGCCTCCCTATTTAAGAAGGGCAGAAATGTGCAATTCCCTTAGTGAACTTTAAAGAATATTGCAATATTTTCAAGCTAGGGAGGGGCAAGACCCTTTAGAATCAAATTTAGAATAAATGATTTACACAAAAGGAGTAGATTTAATGTATATAACTCTTTGTCAGCTCCATAACTAACAAAGCTTACAAAGAAGTTCCTTGGTGAACATTAAGGAGAAAGCAAGACTATCAGGTTCAGAAAGAGGGAAACACTATCTGGAATCAAGGTTTCCATAAATAATTTATGAAAAGTCAAGAGTTGAATTACTGCAAGCAATACATTGTCACTTTCATAATTAACCAGGCCCGCAAAGCAAAGAATCCCCATGTTCTTGGATAAGTAGGTTAATAATTATTAAAAAGCATTGTGTATGGTTTATTTAGTTTCATCTATATTTCTTCATTAAACTCTTAATCGAAAAAAACTGACAGCATAACATTATCATTGACAAAATATCATTTTATTATTATTTGTGTGCAACTTTAAAGCATAAACACTTTTCTTACAATGAAATATGAATAATCTACAACGTGCTTAACCTTATAGCAAATCTAATGACCACTAAATTTGGTAGAGGCACAGCCATGGGGAGTTTCTCGATAATCCTTCTCAGGAAACTAGATGGGAACGTAGTATATACCTAACATTATCATGGCCATGGTTAAGAACAAATGTTGGTTTGCCAATCGTAAATTTGGTAGAGCAGCAGCAATGGGGAGTTTCTCGATAATCCCTCTCGGCAAACTATAGGGAAATGTATGGAATTCCAGCTTGGTTTTGATCCGCATAAAATTTGTCAACAGTATACCACCTTTTATTTTCAAGCGAAATGCAATAATCTGAAAAGAATTTTCTGTCAAATGTCTCACAATTAAGAATTTGTCAAATATATAATTTTATATTTATTTTTTTCAACAATTAATAGTCCGTATATGCAGTGTAGCCAGTTGCTAAAGTTTCTTGGTTGATTGTGTAGAAGCAGAAAGCTTGTAATTAGATGTTTACAAGTTGAAGAGAAACGTTCCTTCACTCATTTTCTAGTAAGTTTTGGGATTTCATAATATTAATAACCAAAAAAATAAAAAACACCTGATGTACACTTCTGTGTTACTTATATTGTTTCTTTAATGCCCTTTTGACACTTTGACATGTTCGTCGCATGAGATCATCAGCTAACGGCCTATTTTTAACTAGTGTCAAGGTTTCAACGTTATTAATATATTTGTTACATATTTTCATATTCATTGTAAAAACGTAGCGACAACTCACAGGTATCTGAGCGACAACTTCTACCGGTAAAACAAAATCAAGAAATTTAACACTATAAATGAGAAATATCCATGAAAATTGAATACACGCATAAGCAAACATCATCTCTGCCACCGATATTAATTATCTCACTTTGCAGGAATGGGAAAACATTTGAAAAATATCCCAAAACCAATTTTTTTCAATGAAAAATATAAAAAATATCTCTCACATATACATATTACAGGCAGAAATAAAAGTTTTCGAAAATAATCTAATTATGAAAACAATAAATAAATAAAATAAATCACCTCTCCAAAAGCTTTCCATACCAAAAAGAAATATCGAATGTCGGCTCCCCCGGATATCGATAGCCAAACCGATTAAATAGGCGCCGAGTTTAGCTTTGTTACACTATAAAAGATGAACAAAACGTTTCTGTCTAGTCCATGAAACACAACGAAGGATTCACCTCAACATCCTCGAAAGTTTAGCGATGGAATATCACGTGACTAAGAAGGCAAGGTATGAACAACCAGAAGATGAGATGCCACTGCAACGACCACATATAACTTCTGCTGGGAACTCACACTTTGTCCCATCTGAGGACGTCGCGGAGTCTCTAAATGAAAACCAGCCTCATTCGCAAGAAGAAGAAGAGGATGAAGCGACGACACAGAGAGTTTCGTCATCCATGGATTATTTCCAGAACCTGCGAAGGCGAGAGTGGTGCCATGACAAAGACAATAGAAAGCTTCCAAATATTTTTCGGGAGTATCATTTACGAGCATTTGACTTTGAATTTGGCATGCAAGTTACCGATGTTCTCATAGTCCGCGACATATTATTTGTAAATTATTTCTTCGAATATATTGTTCCATTGCGACTCTATGGAGAAATGTCGCAAATTACTAACAAGCGTGGGCGGCCCATCACAATAAAGTTTGAGACTATTAATTCGACGTGGTATAATTGTCACAATAATTCATTGATAGTCAAAGCGACGACTACGAATGACAACGATCAAGAAATGACAATACTTGTAAGCTTAGACGTTGCATCTATAGCAGTAGGACGATATCCAAAACAAAGAGAACTCTTTCAACAAGATCTAATAGAAGATTGTGATTTTGATTTTCCAAATTGCAGAGGCATGATTTATGATAAGAATGAGATGGTATTCAAATTTTTTGAATTGAAAGAGTACACGGAATTGTTCAGAATTCCGGATTCAACTGACAAAAACTTAACATCAAAGTGCAGGTTTGGAAGTCCAGGAAATACGGACATGCTAATAATGATTCAAAATAAGAACAAAGATGAAAGGACGGAAGTTTTATTGAGAATTTATTCCAAAGCTAGTGGACAACTTCGAAAAGAAATTTCCATACCTGTCTCTCCACAACGCAGCGTTGAGTTCTTGCACTTATGTGGCCCTGATAGAATATTTGTTCACCAACGGCATTTAGAGATGCAGGTCATGGATATATCTTCTGAAATTTGTAAAATAATAAAATCAACTGACATTCTTCTTGCTCGCCCACCTCTCTATTTAGCCAAAAGAAGTGGCGTATTGTGCATCACAGAAACAAGTGTTTATCTTTGTGATTTACAAGGTGAGATTGTGGTCACATTTGAGGACCATAGCGTTTTTGACTCCTACAAAGGTTCGTACGTTACAACCGAAGAGGACATTTTCATTTCTGCTTGCGGTGTTGGCGAAGTTCCGGACTCCATCAATATTAGTAGCATTGTTACAGGAAAAAGGTTGGGAAAGATTACAACTCATGCTCCAAATTGTGTTTCTGAGTTGAGAGAAATGGCCTTCGAAGATATGCAAACCTATGCATTCGTATACGATGAAAGGACTCATGATATTATATGGGGAGATACTAACGGAATTATTTATGTATGGTCGAATAAATTGTGCCGTGACGTGCCATTATCAATATCAGACGATGATGAGGGTGACGCGCCAATATCAGAGGATGAAGAGGATGACGGAGGTGATATTGAGGCCGGACAGTAGGCCGCCTCTCGACCTAAATTAGTGTCTAGCTTAGAGTATTTTAGGTTTTTTTTTTTTTTTTTTATTTAAATGTATTAAATATTATATAATAATTTTGCAAATTTGTTATTATAATTTAATTATATATTTATATAATTAAATTATAGGATATTTATTAAAGAAATTTATTTTTAACAGTTTTACAAAGTATTAGAAGAATTCAAAAATATATTAAAATAATTATTTTTTAAAATAAAAATTGAATTTATTTATTTGAGAAAATAGAAATTATTAGAATTTATTTATTGTCCATATAGGTTTAAAATTTCAATTTAATTAATAATTAAATGAGTTTTGATTTTATGATATGTGGTAATCCATAATACTGTGTATGCAACTTTATTTACACATATTTTTTCAACATTCTTATTATTTAAGATACTTTAAATGGCTGTAAATTAAGATGGAAAAATTATGTCTTTTATTGTCAAAAAAGTTTTTTTTTTTTAAATTGTAAAAGTAATCATAATTGTGTTCTTAAATAATAATATATATAATTATTATTAGTTGAAAGTAGTTAATGTCAATCAATTTTTTATTATTCAAGAAAATCCATTATATTTAAAATACTATATTTATATTTCTTCTATTATCAAATAATACCTTATATTTTGAATTATCAACTTTTTTTTCACATTTATAAAATTATTATTTTAATAATAATAAATATTTTTAAAATTATATTATAAAATCATATTATAATCTTAAATTTTAAAATAAAATATAATTGAATTGTAAATGTATTTTCTTGACACACAATCAAATATTTTCATTATATTATTTAATTAATTTTATTATATATAAATATTTCAAGCTTTAATTTAAGATATCCCCTAAACTATTCAATAGCAATCTCAATATGCTTATCTCTTAAATTTAATGAAATATAATTTGTTCAAACCTCCAACATTCTATACTATTTAAAAAAAACATCCATCTTGACTTGAACCTAGAATCCCCTTTCTAATTATGGAAATACAATGTGACTTCTTCATAATTCTTTTCACTTTTAATTCAGATTCATTATTATTTATTTCACTAAAAATAATATTAATACATATGCAATAATTAATAAAACTTCTTTTACTAAATCTAATATAACTAGCACAACCATATAAGTTAAGTGATTTACAAATGGACATAGACATCAATCCATAATAATATATTTTTAAAAAATTATAATTTTCTTTGAATCCATATATAAGTTAAAAATATATACATAAAAAAAATAGATATTAATGTGTAAATAAACATTGTTACAATATCATGGCTTATCAATACCGTATGCTAAAAAACCATAACTCACATGCATATGAAATTTGTTTAATTAATCAATTTAATTAATAATGAAAAAAAGACATAAATACTTTAAAAACAAATATCAACTTTTTATTTGTGTATAATATTAAATATATTTAAAACCATAACTCACATGCATATGAAATTTGTTTAATTAATCAATTTAATTAATAATGAAAAAAAGACATAAATACTTTAAAAACAGATATCAACTTTTTATTTGTGTATAATATTAAATATATTTTAGAACATTTTAGGGAGGTTAATTTTCTACCATCTAACTACTAGATAATTAAATTGAAATTTTTGAAAGTGTTTTTAGAATTAATCACGTCAATATTTGTTGGTGGATGTTTTAGACCATTTAATGTGGTTCATCCTCAACATAAAGGTGAAAAGAATAATCTATCCTTAGGATTAAATAGCACAGATGTTGAACGGGATGTTGATCCAGAGGTGTCGACCGGTTGATATCAGCGACCTCTTCTTGCTCATTTCTTTGTGTCTTCTGTAGAAGCGGGCAGTCCCTGTAGAGATGCCCTACTTTGTGGCATCTGCGGCAGCGATATGGGATGTCGTCATAGTCAATAATCAGCCTTCGCGCCGAATCTCTCCACTGAATAGTTATGTACTCATAGAGTCCTCCCCGAGTATCCATGTAAATGAGGATCCTGGCATAATCCATCATGCCCGTCTGTAGATAGGACTTGTCATAGCCCATATAAGTTCCGAGTGCATTGCCTATGTGCTTGAAAATTTCTTCAGACCAGTAATTAAGAGGGAGTCCGGGTAGTTGAATCCAAATAGGACCAACCCTAATCTGCTTTGTCTCACGATCAAATAATGGTGTCCATCGCTTGAGGAGCACAGGCGCGTGGTCAAAGTGCCAATGTGAGGACAGAACCTAGTTTGTGTGATCGGCACGCGCGAACCTAAGTGCAAACCATCCGCTCACAAATGTCTGCACAAACGGGATATCAACCAAGTGATGCCCCCAAATCTCAGTAGCCCAAGCCTTCAAGCGTGCCGCCGTATAACTGCGTCCCCTGATGCGCCCGACCAAAACCCGGTCCGCAAAACCCATCGCTTCGCCCCACTGTATGTCCTCTTCCAGTCTGAGAAAATAATCAACTTCTCTTGATTTGAAACACTTTGATTTCCTTCTAGGGCCGCCGAGCGGGATAGGGTTCCTCGGATTGCCAGAAGCCGGTGGAGGGAAATGAGCTGGTGCCGATGGTTGAAAGGTTGCAGGGATACCAGCAGGAGAAACGTGAGAGAAACCAGAAATGGGGCCCGAGAGCGGGGGTACGGAGGAAAAATAGCCAGACGAGGGACCAAGGTAACCCACGGGGCCGGAAGAGGCAAGAACCAGGTTAGGGTTGTGGGGATGGCGGTGAGATGAACCGACAGTCTGTGGGGTTAACCCTGGGGTAGGGTTTAGGCTGCCAGCAACAAAACCCAAGGTCACCGGAGAGTGGGGAGGCGTCGAGAGAGCCGACCAGGTGGGGGGTTCGTCCGGGAGGAGCACCGGCAGAGATTTGGAAGATTCACCATGCGAGTACTGAGAGTAAACCCCAGAGAAATCATCGAAAAACATGCCTTCTCAGCTGGCATTGGGGGTTCGCCAGATGGAAACCCCCTCCAAGGGGTCAGTGGAGTAATCCACGGTCTCCAGGTCTTCCATAGTTATCTGCTCCTCGGAACGGTGAGCGCTTTGCGGTGCAGTGAATCCCGGCGAAAACGACATGTAGCGGTTGACTGTTGATGAGAAACCGCCGCAGTTGTAAGCGATAAACAACAACAGGTAAACGAAATGTCCCCCGTGAGTTGTGAACCCGGATAGTGAGAGCGTTAAACAGCTTCAGGATAACGTGAACCCCCGAGTGACGAGAAACCGGACGGCGACAGGAGCGGAAGGGTAGCTGACGGTGGATGTGCAAAGGTGAGTGAAAACGGAGCGGCGAGTTACCAGCGTCTGCAGGGTTACAGAAACCCTAACCAAGCCGTGTACGCACGGTAAAACTACGCGGCGTCCGCATCGTGCCCCCCTCTTCTCGATCTCTTCCTGATCCTTATATATTGTTATAATATAGTTATCTGCTTTTGTATATACATGTTTTGTGCTATGTTATGTTTTATATATATGATATTATAAATAACATTAAGTTATTTTAAATGATATGTGCATTTTTTATACACATATTATATCAAAGTATATATAATCATAGTTTTTATAAATACTTATAATTATATTATGGTTTTGAATTTTATATATGTTATGTTATATATAATTATATAGTTAAATGTATGTTATGTTATAAATATATATATATATATATATGAAATGATATATTATAGTTATATATAGTTATACAATATATAGCTTTTAAATTATATAATATTTTGTGTTGTTATACAATTTTATCATGTTTTATATAAAAATTAATTATTGTTAATAAAATTTAATTAAATAACAAAATATTCTATTTTTATTTTTAGATTTAAAGATAATATTTTTTTTAACTAATTAATTTTTAAATATTAATGATACTATATTTATTATTAAAAAAATAGTTAAAATATAAATTAAACTAAATTTAAAATAACAAAAAATTCTTATTTGATAAACATAATTTTATTTAGCAATTATATTAGTTATGTTAATATTAACTTTATAGATTGTTTGTTTATTGGTTATCATTCTGTTTTATATTTTGGAGTTATTTTGGCTTTTTTTTTTAAGTAAAATTGCTTTGAAATTTAAAATACATTTGAAATGAAAAAAAAAAATATTTTGAAAATTTGTTTCACTAAATTTCTAAGAAAATTTTCGAAACATAAAATAATTAGAAAAAAAAATTTACAATACAAATTTAGACACAAAATGATAATAAATATGCAACCATTGTAATTATTGAAAACGTATTCAATGAAATGTAATAAAATAAAATAAACTGAAATGATTTGGGGTTCTTTTGTAGTTTTCTAGGATTTTGTTTTGGATTTCAAATGTTTTCTTAATGGTTTTTTAGGTTGTTTTTTTCAAAGGTTTTCTTGGTGTGGTTTTCATTGTATAGTGGACTTTCAATTCAAATTAATTTATTTATTTTACAAGAAAATATATGATAGAAAACTTACTTTGGCTTATAGATAGTGTTTCGTTTCAACTTGAGAGATGTTGATGGGTCATTGCTCCATCCAGCCCCAAATCGGTCAATCAAGTAGGTAAACACCTTAGTGGAACACTTGTTCGAGTGTTGTTGTGCAAAAATAACTTGCCACATGGCCACTGCACATTATAATGCAAAATATAGACTCAATCCAACTCTATTGAGAGTTTTTTATGTTACACATGAGCTGGATTGAGATTTTTTTTAAACCATTGATAGAAATATATATACACCCTCAAACATCTTGAATGCTTAAAAATTACTAGTGCTTAAAATAGATTTTTCCTTTTCACCAAAATGCACTCTAGCTTTTCCAAAAAGTCTAAGCCTGCTCCATGCATAAACCCTACTTTCAATAGTTACAATGATGTCTCTGAGGTTAATCTATTTGGTTAAACATTCATGTTCGAAAAAGTCGAGATTTTAGTGAAATTTAATGAGTTTTTGAGATCATATTTTTACGGATTAGTAATGCTTTCATAGTCTTTGATGTGGGTAGTTGAGTGTAATTTAAAACATTACATAATTTCTCGCAAGCCAAACTTGCTAAGAAATAAAAATTTGGGAAACGTGCCTTTTTAGGTTCCACTGGCCTAGAAACAAATAGATGTAGAATTTAAGCAAAGAATAGAAACAAATAGATGTAGAATTTAAGCAAAGAATAAAAAAACACGAAGAGGTCATTAGGGGAGTGAACTTTGTTATACATTGACTTAGGCAAGTGATCTTTGCTATACATTGACTCAGAGGACATCAGCCCAAGACACTTTTGTATACGAGTATTGTAGGAAAAGATGTACTACCAATTCTTCTGGTGCCTTAAAATTCAGGAATGTCAAAGGTCCTTCTATTCCTCTTTTCTAGAGATTTTAGTTCTCAATATTTTTTGTGTCCTAATAGGACAACAAAAGATGCTAACTTTTGAATTATTATTGTGTTCGTAGAGCCTTTACCAAAGAATTTATTTTGGAGATATTTATGTTAACTTTTGGATTAACATTGGGTTCGTGAGAATATCCTGCCAAACTGCTTCTTCCTCTTTCTACCTCTTTGGGCACATCTAATCAAATTATTTCTAAATATTGCAACCAAGTGTGTCAGATACCGTCATATTTCATTCTAGCTCCATCCTTTCCCATGGCCTCGTTCATCCCATAAAGGGATGTTTGCGAATGAGGACCTCCTTTTCACAGCAATTATTTTTGTAAGATGCGAAAGCTCATGTGAACATTCCAAATGTTTATTATCCATTATAGGGTTTTGCATATATTAATTTTCATTAGTATAAATTGTTGTTGATTTGGTTGAATTCAAAGGAAGAGGCATCCTTATTAGATCCAATATGGAAGTAGGAAGAGTAGTTGTTATTAGATCCAATATGGAAGGATGTTTCTCCTTCCAGTCTAATATCTTCAGTCTGCTCGAAGGGTGCATTATAAAAGAATTCTAAGACATGGGATGAAAATACGGATTGACTTGATTTTATTTTATTTTTTAATTTAAAAGGTTTTTATTAATTAAATAATATAGTTATTTATTTATTTAGGAAAGAGTAGTCTAGTGGTTGGGTAATAATTTTGTCAAAAATAGTGGAAATTTTAATAATATTTTGATTATATTGGTGTATCTATGTCCATTATCAAGAACATTATTTGAAAGTTCTTATAGTTATAGTTTTTGAAAGAAAAAATGGATTCCCACTAAAAAGAACTTTCTGGTTGAAATAGTAGTTTTCATAGACAATGTCATCTTAGAATAAGTGTTAAGAATTTTAACTTAATTATTAATTAACAATATAGCTTGCAAAATTTAAACTTAATTATAAATAATTATTAGATTTCAAAATTTTAATTTAATTATGATAGTAGAAATTTAGCATCCAGAAAATGTTATATAATATTCTTAATATTATACATAAATAAAAAAATTGAGATTTATTTTTAAAGTATTTATGTTTTTTCCCCTTTAAATTAAATTCATTAATTAAAACTAAGGTCATATGAACAAATTTCATATGAATTGGCTTATGGTTTTTTGGCATATGATATTGATAGGTCATGGTATTGTAACGAAGTTTATTTACAAATTAATAATGTCCATGGTTAATAGTGTTCCATGTTTTTTATTTACATATTTTTAACTTATATATTATTTCTTTTTTCGGTAAGCTTGGTGGGATTAAATCTTCATCATGTCCAATATATCAACCAAGGGTAATTGAACCAATAACTTCACACCAAATAGTTCATTAACACAACACGAGCCATGTAATTTATATGGTTGTGCTACTTATATCAAATTTACTACAAGATATTTTATTAATTATTGCATATGTATTAATATGATTTTTATTAGTGAAATAATTGATAATGAATCTTCATAATTAAAAGTGGAAGAAGTAATGATAAAGTAAAATTGTATTTCCATAGTTAGAAAGAGAAATTTAGGTTCAATTCAAGATGCATGTTTTGTTTAAATAATATAGAATGTTGGAGGATTGAAGAAATTGTACTTCATTTGGGTTATTCCATATGCATATTGAGAATGCTATTGAATAGTTTAGGGGATATCCAAAATTTAGAATTTTGACAATATATTTCTACAAAGGGCATGAAACATTGCAAGTGTTAATGGTGGTGATGACATTGGGTTGCAATTGGCATACATCCTCATGGAGTAGTAGCTTGTAAAGTTTCAGAAATAGTTAGGGATGTTGGTACTCTAATAAGTCTTCCTTGTATCATTAATTTCTCACCGTACTATAATATCCTATTCACTATATGTATTGGTTCTTGTGGTGTAGAAAAAATCTCATGTATGGAATGTTGTTGAAATATTCTAATTGTACAAATAATAAAAAAATTTCTAACAAAATTGCTTAAATAATATAATGATTTTTTTTTAAATACAAGAAAATATATTTTCATTTATATTATATTTTATCATAAAATTTAACCTAAAATAATGTTTTTTTTAGGATTTCATACCATAACAATATTCTAGTCGGCATGAAAATGTTTAATAAATCTAATATAAGTAAAAGTAGAAAGATATTTTAGAAATTTAATATAAATTATTAGAAAATAACATAAATTTCAATAAAGAAATTCTAAATATTTTATTTTTATTTGTTCCATCAGATTATAATGTAGTGTTTTTTATAAATTTATTTTATTTTATTTTCTATCTAAATTTATTTTAAAATGGTTTTTTTATTTGCTAAAAGAATAGTTTAATAAATATAAGAAAATAAGTTAATCATATAAAAAGGTATTTAATAATAGTAAAAGTGTACTTACTTAAAAATTATAAATAAATTATTTTAAATATGAGAGATTTTCTTGAATCATAAGTTAATTTACCTAGCTAATAATAATAATATTAACATTTAATACATTCAAAAAAATAATGAATAATATTTCTTTTAAAATAATAGTTACCAATAATTTTAAATGTTTCAATTTGATTTCTTATTTAATTATCATAGATGTAGCTTTCTAGCCTTTTTGTAAAAGACTTATGGATCCATTTCTAAAGAGTAATATATAATCTTCTGAAAACGGGTGATAAAGAGATTAAGAACTATTTTAAATCCTTGTAATTATCTTCTTCTTGTAGATTTCATCCAGATAAATAATATTTTTTTTAAAACAATGAATTAACCATTAAAATTTAATATTTTCTATTTTTCTTAAATAAATTTATAATTTCATTTTTAAAAAATTAATTTAATATATTTTATAATTATGATAATATTTTTATATAACTATTAAAAATACATTTATTTAATAAATATCTAATTATAGATATTTATATTTATATAATTACATTGTAATTAAAATAACAAATTTTAGAAAATATTATTTAATATTTAATACATTTAAAAAAAATATTTATTTTTAAATATATAACCTATTTTGATATGCAAAAATATATAAGAGATGTTTAAAATATTATATTATAAAATATAGTTAATCTTTTAACCATATCTCTACTAGAATGGTAGGCATTACAAATCTTCTAATTAAAGGACCAAAAAATATGACAAACTCTTTAGTTAAGTACATCACATGTCATTGAAATTTATGTCCATTTACAATATCATATTATTTCATCTATAATTATAAGGTAATTGATTAGAAAGTTAGGAGAATAGCCTTAACTAAAGCATCCATTACATATTACTTGAAATCTAAATTATCACTCTAACTTGAAAATAAATTGAATAGTAGGGTTCTTCTTATTATAAGGGTCCCTAAAATGACCATATAATATTCCATACCATAATTCATAACTAGAATTCATAATATAAATAATTATATTATTATATGGGTCTTTTATCTAGATATTGTTTAATGCACAAACCTTGGGCACAATAAAAACCTTCTAACAACCCTCCAATTGTACTTGTGGGGCCCAACAAAATTTTCAAATCTGTACATTCATCCACTTAGCAAAACATCAACATTCAACATACCTTAACTAGCAGCATTCTTCTACCTCTTTAAGTCCTGATCCTATGCAAACATTTGAAGTTTTTCGTGGCTCTAGTTAGAGCTTCTAACAATACACATCATCCCTAATTTTCACCCTAAAAGCTTCACAAACCCTTCTCCACAGAATCATCCATTTTACATTGTCACTTGGTCTCTTTTATAATGTTGTTCCAGCTCCTTAAGGCCATAGACAAGCCCTAAACTAGGGCTCGATCCTTCCAATAATGTTCAAAAAAATAAATAATAGTGCTAAACAAGAAAAATACACATATGACATAGAAAAATTCAAAAAACAATTAAATGCCCATAAAATTTCACCAGAATTGTGCCAAACTGATCCATTTTGTTATCAAAGGATATTACAATTCATGGAATGTGTGCAATTGGCTTGTCGAAGAAAGCTATACAATCCAAGGTGAGAAAATTGGTGCGTGAATGCCAAGGAAAGACTTCGCTTCAATGTTCTATGTTGGCCCTAGAAATTATGCAACTATTGGTTGGAAGAAACCCCTACTTGAGTCTCAAAAACTACTCAAAAAATTGTGCCAAATTAATTTGGATCTCTCCACCAAAAACCCATAAAAACCCAAAAAGAATTTGGCCTATCTCAAAGACAAAGTAGAAACCATAGAATGGTGCAAATTTCCCAGCTAACTAGCAATTCGCCCCGTTATAAGAATTAGGATTTCAGGCCCAAATATAGCCCAAAAAAATCTACAAAATTAGCGAGAAACTCCTCTCAATAAACTCACAAAAACCAAAAAATGTTTGACCTGATTTTTACCTTCCAAAATCGATCCCCAAAAGCCCTACACTTTCTAATAGTTGTTGAAGCATTTTTTTTGTCAAACCACCCGAAAAATCCTCTCGAGACAGTCTTGAAATGTAGCAATCAACTCCACCAATACTTCCCTTATTTCTCCCTACAAGCAATAGCCCAGTAGTTGAAACTTTATCTCCCACGAATGCCCAGTTTCTCTCTTCTGCACTAGCCACAAAGTTTGCAAAATCACTCCTAAATATTGTTGCCACTTCCAACCCTTAAACTCAACCAGTAACCAACAAATCTATTGAGGTTTCTTCTCCTAATTCCTCTTAGCCCTCTGAAAGAATGTTGAAATGGCCCCAACATATCGACTACTACATCCTCCAGAAATATGCACTCATAGGGGGAACTTAATACAAATTATACAAATCTCTCTACAAATCTCCTCTCGATGATACTCGATGAACATCTCTAGGGTGGCACTCAAAGTCCCCTGAAGAAAGGGTGAGTTCTCCACTTGGAGAACTCTTGCTAAATAGCTCAAGCAACAAAATCAAGTTTGATAAGCCAAGAATTCCAAATGAAGTGCATTATCTTCCTTTTATAACTTCCGTGGAGCCTTTCTTCCCACCTTTTCTTCCCTCTCATGCACTTCAAATCATTGTCTTAGGTAGTGTGTATTTATTATGTGGGTGGTCCCCACATATCATTAACAAAATAAAATAATATAAAATTAACTTGCCTCTAACTCCTAAAAGTATTACATAAAAAATCAAATGGGCCCCATCTTCACTAAAACTAGGGCCCAAAATGTAGAAATAAACCTTGTTCCAAAATAATTTAGGAAAGGACATTATAGTCCTCCCTGCCAAAAATTGTTTGTCCTCAAGCAATGCCTGAACAAGTGCCCTCTCTGACTCTTGATGACCACTGTAACCACCAATAATACCAAGGTCCCAAATGTACCATTGATTCATTCCCAATCTCAACATTGGCTGGAAGAAACCCATGTTTGAGCCTCCAAAATTTCTCAAAAAATTCTACCAAATTAATTTGGAGATCTCCACCAAAAACCGAGAAAAAAAATAAAAAAATAAAAAAATAAAAAAAATAAAAAAAAATTGGCATATATCCAAGCCAAATTCGAACCCACAAAATGGTGCAAATTCCCGAGCTAACTATCAATTCACCCTGTTATAAGAATTAGGATTTGAGGCCCGAATATTGCCTAAAAAAATTTGAAAAATTAGTCAAAGACTCTTAATAAACTCACAATAACCCATAAATGTTTAACCAGATTTTGACCTTCGAAAATAAAACTCTAAAATCCCTACACTTTCTAATAGTGTTGAAGCACATTTCCTATCAAACCACCAACAAAACCCTCCCTAGACACTCCTAAAATGTAGCAATCAACTCCACCAATACTTCCCTTATTTCTTCGAGCAAGCAATAGCCACAATGTTTGAAACTTTATCTCCCACTTATGCCTAGTTTCTCTCTTCTGCACTAGCCACAAAGACTGCAAAATCACTCATCAATATTGTTGCCACTTCCCGCCATCAAAATCAACCAATAGCCAACAAATCTATTGAGCCTTTTTCTCATAATTTCTCCCATCAATAGTCCTCGAGAAGAATGTTGCAATGGGCACACTAGATCCACTACTCCGTCCTCTAGAAATACGTACTGCTAGGATGAACTGAGTACAAATGTTGGAAATATTCCTACAAATCTCCTTTGGATGATAATGGATAAACCTCTCTAGGGTGGCACTTGAAGCCCCGTGAAGAAAGGATGAGTTCTCCGCTTGGAAAACTCTTGCTAAACACCAAGTGACATGGCTAAATAGCTCGAGCAATAGAATCAAATTTGATAAGCCAAGAATGCCAAATGAAGTGTGTTTTCTTCCTTTTATAACTTTCATGGAACCTTTCTTCCTACCTTTTCTTCCCTATCATGCATTTCAAATCATTGGCTTAGGTAGTGCGTATTTCTTATGTGGGTGGTCCCCACATATCATTAATAAAGTAAAATAAAATAAAATTAAGTTGCCTCTAACTCCTAAAAGTCTTTTATCAAAAATCAAATTGGCCCTGTCTTCACCAAAATTTGCCTCCAAAATGTACAAATAAATCTTGTTCCAAAATAATTTAGGAAGGGACATTACATTTCTATACCAACATAGAAAAGCTCAATGTGTTTAACTAGCACAAAACATTGCCCATAATGCTCCTGTTTTGTGCTACCTCCCTAAATAGGCACAAGAAAAACAAACCAAAACCAGTCCTCTTTTCCACTTTGCTAGGCTCCTTATGGCTGCAACTATTTCAAAGGTATTCTCCTTGAAGTTTTGCACTTGGATGATGGTATATTGAATGGATAAGCTCCTCTATTTATACGTGTTTCTAGGTACGACCTCCAACTAAGGACACCTATATCAAGTGAAGTCAACCTAATCTTAATGCCATTTTAGCCAACACATACAAATAAAAAAATTTCTTTCTCATTCGATAAACTCCACTAAGGATGCCACACATGTAACCATGGTCAAACCTCCAAAATACAACTTGGTTCATGCCCACAAATTTGGGTGCAAAACCCACTGCTAGGGTACTTAGCCCATAGGGAGCTTTTATGGTTCCAACTCACACAAACCTAGTACCGAGGGTTGTGAAGTACCTCCCAAGCTTAAAAACTCAACACTCCCTATTAGTGAGGGAGGTATTTCCACCATTAGCAGGTATCTCGTCATCATCATCACTACTATCCCAACTCCTAGTGCTCACCGCTCCATCATACCCTAAAGAATGAACTATGCTTGTCTCAATGGTGTCTCTGCCATGAGAAGCCTAATGCTTCTTCTCGTGAAATGCTTTCAATTCATCCCACAGTTCCTTCTTTCTAGTTGTACAAGCACCCTCGCTCTCCATTGACCACAAGCTATTCTTGGGTTGCACATTCTCCCTCTAAACCTGCATACTCCCACTAGAACTTAGCTCCCTCTAAGCCTGAGGAACCTGCACCTACTTGTGCCTCCCATGATCTACAAGTTTTCTCGTCAGTTGATATAAACCATGCTCCCTAACTTGGATGGCCATTCGAGTAGAGTTAGAGCCTTTGGACCTGAGCTTCACCTTCCCATCCTAGAAAATCTCGTCAAACCCCTTCTTCTCAATCACTAAGACATACAATACATTATATTTGAGCTCTAGTAAAAACAATACATCCTAAATTCGCATCATCCATCCTAACTCCATCTCGAATGGAACAATCCATGATCCTCTCATCTCCTTCTAACTCTTGTCTCTCACCATCATGTGCCACTTATTCCCTCTTAGTTAGAGTGTCGAACACATTACGAAAACTTGTCATATGCTTTAATGCACCAATGTCCACATACCACGTAGTCTTGTCGATGACACCCTCAGAGAAATGAGATACTATAGAAAAATCTTCACTCCCCAATCTTCTTAAGAGGTCATATAGCTTAGAAGAAGCGGAAACATGTGCTACCTCCTTTCCCTTCTTCTCATTATCTCCCTTCTTCAGACACTTCGTCGAATAATGACCATACTCACCACAATTGAAACACTTCAACTTACTCATGTCCTTCTTCAGCATGCCCTCCATACTCCATACAAGAGCCATTCTATCATCTAAAGTCTTATTCTCCATATGAAGGTCCTTATCTTGCAATTCCTCCTAAATTAAATCATCCCACAACTTCTTCGAGTCTCGCAATGATCCCTTTGATGAAGGGTGTCCATTCCTAAGTGAACCCTTTCAAAGCAATCCTCACCATCTCATAATCTAAAATAGTCTTTGTGATGGCAACAAGCTCATCTCGAACTTGAGACAATCTCATTAGATAGAGCACCAATGCTTCCCCATCCAACATCTTGGTGCTCTTAAACTTATCCTTCAATACTAGTAGGAAGTTCTCACTCGTGTTTTGAAGCATATCCTGAAGAGCTTTCTACATCTCATGAGCACTCCTCTTCCCCGAAATAAGAGGTGTCAAATGATCCTTGACACCATCTTACATGATCACCTTGGCCTTTATATCCAAATCTTCATATGTTTCCAACTCCTTAGGGTTAATTAGTTTCTTGATCTCCTTGTGAGAAAAGTTGTAGATCTATTTGACCATCATGACCAACTTGATCCTTTCCTTCCATGGACTCTAGTTAAAAGGACCATCCAACCTGTCCTCATATCTCGGACCAATCGACAACTTTGCTATTGCGAGTAGTCCTTCAAGAACAACGAAACCAAATCCCTCTTGAGTTGTACATGTTGTGCAACCTCTAATTCACCGGTCCTTCAAAATAGCTCTCATACCATGTCTAATTTCTACAACACTAGGGAATCTAATTTGGGTCTTAGAATCTCAAACACAAACACACCAAAATGCCACAACAATAATAGTTTGCACATTGAAAAACAATAGCAGTGAATCAACACATACACAAGAAACAAATTTTCAACCCAACTTCAATATATTAACAATCTTTAATACAACAATCTAGGCCTCCCGTACCAAGGATGATGGCCCTTGATATAGTACAAACAAGGCTAGGTATCAACAAAAACTACCATAACAAATCTGCCTTAAACAAGATACAACTAACCTACTTGTTGATGTAGTGTGCTTCTCAACTCCTTTCAGTCCAAATAGTACACTCAACACTTTTGGAAAATCCTCTTGCCTCCTAATCTGCAACACCTCAATCTGCCTTTATTAGTCAACAAAACTCCTTCAAGTCATTGAACATAGGCCCAAACAACTTTTCCCTCTAACAGCTTCTTTGTCCTTCAAGGTCTGCAACACACAGGGTCCTATATCTGCTACGCACTTTTGTCACATAGTTGCTCCAAGGTGACAAGCCTAGGGCTATTGGGGTTGCCCACTTTCCACTGAAGGTTTCCTTATCAACACAGTAATCTAGGGTTGATTCACTAGCCCTCTTCGCTTCTCTTTTCTCCTTCAAAGTTAAGCTCCTTAGGCTCCAATAATTCTTCCTCTCTTATTAGTGTTGTAGTCCTTCACAAGGAATGAACTTAGGGCACAATAGATACCTTCTAACAGCCATCCAATTCTACTTAAGACTCCCAACAAAATTGTCCAATCTAGACACTCATCCATTTAATAAAACATCAACATGAGAACAACATTCAATATACCTTGACTAGCAGCCTTCTTCTCCCTCTTTAGGTCTCAACCCTATGCAAACATATGAAGTTTTTCATAGCTCTAGTTAGCTCTTCTCGCAGTCCATGTCAACCCTAATTTCTTCCCTCAAAACATCGAAAACCCTTCTCCACAAACTCCTCCGTTATGTGTTATCACTTGGTCTTTTTTATAGTGTTATTCCAACTCCTTAAGATCACAGCCCAACCTAAACTAGGGATTAGTCCCTCTTGTACCCACACAAGAAATCTTCCAGTCTTCCTCCTCATACCAAACTCAGCTTAAATAGTTACAAGAAAAAAAAAAACAAAACTAGTCCTCATTTCCACTTCACTAGGCTCAAACAAACCAAAACCAGTCCTCATTTCCACTTCACTAGGCTCCTTATTGTTGCGACTATTTCAAAGGTCTCCTTCTTGACGTTTTTCACTTGGACGATGGTAGATCTAATGACTAGGCTTGTCTATTTATATGTATTTTAGGTTCAAAGACCTTCATCCGAAGAAACCTCTATCAACTAAGGTGGAATTGATCTCAATGTTATTTGAACCCATACATACAAATAAAATAAAAAATCTTGCTCATTAGATCAACTCTTTCATGGCTGCATTATTAGCCCCTTGCTCCATTAAGGGTGCCATACATGTAACCATGGTAAAAGATTCAAAATACAACTTGGTTTTATGCCCATAAGTTTGGGTGCAAAACCCACTACTTGGGTTCTTAGCCCACAAGGGGCTTTTATGGTGCCAACTCACACAATCCCAACACTCACGGTTGTGAAGTATCTCTCAAGCTACAAAACATAGTAAAAAGGGCCACCAATGCATTGCTCTTAGAAATATAAAATTGAGAGCTTAAATGAATATTCACCGTTGTGAAGTATCTCTCAAGCTACAAAACATAGTAAAAAGGGCCACCAATGCATTGCTCTTAGAAATATAAAATTGAGAGCTTAAATGAATATGGATCATAGTGAACTTTGAGGGGCCAAATATGTTATACTAGAGAGTGGGTGGAATATAGTTTTAAATCAAAAGATTTATGAAAAACAAAGAATAAGTATAGCATATGTAATGCATGGTTGCCTCCCTATTTAAGAAGGGCAGAAATGTGCAATTCCCTTAGTGAACTTTAAAGAATATTGCAATATTTTCAAGCTAGGGAGGGGCAAGACCCTTTAGAATCAAATTTAGAATAAATGATTTACACAAAAGGAGTAGATTTAATGTATATAACTCTTTGTCAGCTCCATAACTAACAAAGCTTACAAAGAAGTTCCTTGGTGAACATTAAGGAGAAAGCAAGACTATCAGGTTCAGAAAGAGGGAAACACTATCTGGAATCAAGGTTTCCATAAATAATTTATGAAAAGTCAAGAGTTGAATTACTGCAAGCAATACATTGTCACTTTCATAATTAACCAGGCCCGCAAAGCAAAGAATCCCCATGTTCTTGGATAAGTAGGTTAATAATTATTAAAAAGCATTGTGTATGGTTTATTTAGTTTCATCTATATTTCTTCATTAAACTCTTAATCGAAAAAAACTGACAGCATAACATTATCATTGACAAAATATCATTTTATTATTATTTGTGTGCAACTTTAAAGCATAAACACTTTTCTTACAATGAAATATGAATAATCTACAACGTGCTTAACCTTATAGCAAATCTAATGACCACTAAATTTGGTAGAGGCACAGCCATGGGGAGTTTCTCGATAATCCTTCTCAGGAAACTAGATGGGAACGTAGTATATACCTAACATTATCATGGCCATGGTTAAGAACAAATGTTGGTTTGCCAATCGTAAATTTGGTAGAGCAGCAGCAATGGGGAGTTTCTCGATAATCCCTCTCGGCAAACTATAGGGAAATGTATGGAATTCCAGCTTGGTTTTGATCCGCATAAAATTTGTCAACAGTATACCACCTTTTATTTTCAAGCGAAATGCAATAATCTGAAAAGAATTTTCTGTCAAATGTCTCACAATTAAGAATTTGTCAAATATATAATTTTATATTTATTTTTTTCAACAATTAATAGTCCGTATATGCAGTGTAGCCAGTTGCTAAAGTTTCTTGGTTGATTGTGTAGAAGCAGAAAGCTTGTAATTAGATGTTTACAAGTTGAAGAGAAACGTTCCTTCACTCATTTTCTAGTAAGTTTTGGGATTTCATAATATTAATAACCAAAAAAATAAAAAACACCTGATGTACACTTCTGTGTTACTTATATTGTTTCTTTAATGCCCTTTTGACACTTTGACATGTTCGTCGCATGAGATCATCAGCTAACGGCCTATTTTTAACTAGTGTCAAGGTTTCAACGTTATTAATATATTTGTTACATATTTTCATATTCATTGTAAAAACGTAGCGACAACTCACAGGTATCTGAGCGACAACTTCTACCGGTAAAACAAAATCAAGAAATTTAACACTATAAATGAGAAATATCCATGAAAATTGAATACACGCATAAGCAAACATCATCTCTGCCACCGATATTAATTATCTCACTTTGCAGGAATGGGAAAACATTTGAAAAATATCCCAAAACCAATTTTTTTCAATGAAAAATATAAAAAATATCTCTCACATATACATATTACAGGCAGAAATAAAAGTTTTCGAAAATAATCTAATTATGAAAACAATAAATAAATAAAATAAATCACCTCTCCAAAAGCTTTCCATACCAAAAAGAAATATCGAATGTCGGCTCCCCCGGATATCGATAGCCAAACCGATTAAATAGGCGCCGAGTTTAGCTTTGTTACACTATAAAAGATGAACAAAACGTTTCTGTCTAGTCCATGAAACACAACGAAGGATTCACCTCAACATCCTCGAAAGTTTAGCGATGGAATATCACGTGACTAAGAAGGCAAGGTATGAACAACCAGAAGATGAGATGCCACTGCAACGACCACATATAACTTCTGCTGGGAACTCACACTTTGTCCCATCTGAGGACGTCGCGGAGTCTCTAAATGAAAACCAGCCTCATTCGCAAGAAGAAGAAGAGGATGAAGCGACGACACAGAGAGTTTCGTCATCCATGGATTATTTCCAGAACCTGCGAAGGCGAGAGTGGTGCCATGACAAAGACAATAGAAAGCTTCCAAATATTTTTCGGGAGTATCATTTACGAGCATTTGACTTTGAATTTGGCATGCAAGTTACCGATGTTCTCATAGTCCGCGACATATTATTTGTAAATTATTTCTTCGAATATATTGTTCCATTGCGACTCTATGGAGAAATGTCGCAAATTACTAACAAGCGTGGGCGGCCCATCACAATAAAGTTTGAGACTATTAATTCGACGTGGTATAATTGTCACAATAATTCATTGATAGTCAAAGCGACGACTACGAATGACAACGATCAAGAAATGACAATACTTGTAAGCTTAGACGTTGCATCTATAGCAGCAGGACGATATCCAAAACAAAGAGAACTCTTTCAACAAGATCTAATAGAAGATTGTGATTTTGATTTTCCAAATTGCAGAGGCATGATTTATGATAAGAATGAGATGGTATTCAAATTTTTTGAATTGAAAGAGTACACGGAATTGTTCAGAATTCCGGATTCAACTGACAAAAACTTAACATCAAAGTGCAGGTTTGGAAGTCCAGGAAATACGGACATGCTAATAATGATTCAAAATAAGAACAAAGATGAAAGGACGGAAGTTTTATTGAGAATTTATTCCAAAGCTAGTGGACAACTTCGAAAAGAAATTTCCATACCTGTCTCTCCACAACGCAGCGTTGAGTTCTTGCACTTATGTGGCCCTGATAGAATATTTGTTCACCAACGGCATTTAGAGATGCAGGTCATGGATATATCTTCTGAAATTTGTAAAATAATAAAATCAACTGACATTCTTCTTGCTCGCCCACCTCTCTATTTAGCCAAAAGAAGTGGCGTATTGTGCATCACAGAAACAAGTGTTTATCTTTGTGATTTACAAGGTGAGATTGTGGTCACATTTGAGGACCATAGCGTTTTTGACTCCTACAAAGGTTCGTACGTTACAACCGAAGAGGACATTTTCATTTCTGCTTGCGGTGTTGGCGAAGTTCCGGACTCCATCAATATTAGTAGCATTGTTACAGGAAAAAGGTTGGGAAAGATTACAACTCATGCTCCAAATTGTGTTTCTGAGTTGAGAGAAATGGCCTTCGAAGATATGCAAACCTATGCATTCGTATACGATGAAAGGACTCATGATATTATATGGGGAGATACTAACGGAATTATTTATGTATGGTCGAATAAATTGTGCCGTGACGTGCCATTATCAATATCAGACGATGATGAGGGTGACGCGCCAATATCAGAGGATGAAGAGGATGCCGGAGGTGATATTGAGGCCGGACAGTAGGCCGCCTCTCGACCTAAATTAGTGTCTAGCTTAGAGTATTTTAGGTTTTTTTTTTTTTAATTTTATTTAAATGTATTAAATATTATATAATAATTTTGCAAATTTGTTATTATAATTTAATTATATATTTATATAATTAAATTATAGGATATTTATTAAAGAAATTTATTTTTAACAGTTTTACAAAGTATCAGAAGAATTCAAAAATATATTAAAATAATTATTTTTTAAAATAAAAATTGAATTTATTTATTTGAGAAAATAGAAATTATTAGAATTTATTTATTGTCCATATAGGTTTAAAATTTCAATTTAATTAATAATTAAATGAGTTTTGATTTTATGATACGCGGTAATCCATAATACTGTGTATGCAACTTTATTTACACATATTTTTTCAACATTCTTATTATTTAAGATACTTTAAATGGCTGTAAATTAAGATGGAAAATTATGTCTTTTATTGTCAAAAAAGTTTTTTTTTTTTTTTAAAAAGTAATCATAATTGTGTTCTTAAATAATAATATATATAATTATTATTAGTTGAAAGTAGTTAATGTTAATCAATTTTTTATTATTCAAGAAAATCCATTATATTTAAAATACTATATTTATATTTCTTCTATTATCAAATAATACCTTATATTTTGAATTATCAACTTTTTTTTCACATTTATAAAATTATTATTTTAATAATAACAAATATTTTTAAAATCATATTATAAAATATATTTATAAAAAATAATACATATTTAGTTTTATAAAATAAATAATATTTAAATTTTATTTTAAAAATATTTAAATGTTTGGAAAAATCTTATTAAAACTAATTGTATATTCCAATATTTTATATTAAAATCATAAAATAACTATTTACCTTTAGTTATAAAAAATTGCTAGAACAAATTTCCTATCGTGTAGAATATTGTTATCATATGAAATATGAAATATATATATATATATATATATATAAAATGAAATATGAAATATATATATATATATATATATATATATATATATATATATATAATCCTAAATTTTAAAATAAAATATAATTGAATTGTAAATGTATTTTCTTGACACACAATCAAATATTTTCATTATATTATTTAATTAATTTTATTATATATAAATATTTCAAGCTTTAATTTAAGATATCCCCTAAACTATTCAATAGCAATCTCAATATGCTTATCTCTTAAATTTAATGAAATATAATTTGTTCAAACCTCCAACATTCTATACTATTTTACAAAAAACATCCATCTTGACTTGAACCTAGAATCCCCTTTCTAATTATGGAAATACAATGTGACTTCTTCATAATTTTTTTCACTTTTAATTCAGATTCATTATTATTTATTTCACTAAAAATAATATTAATACATATGCAATAATTAATAAAACTTCTTTTACTAAATCTAATATAACTAGCACAACCATATAAGTTAAGTGATTTACAAATGGACATAGACATCAATCCATAATAATATATTTTTAAAAAATTATAATTTTCTTTGAATCAATATATAAGTTAAAAATATATACATAAAAAAAATAGATATTAATGTGTAAATAAACATTGTTACAATATCATGGCTTATCAATACCGTATGCTAAAAAACCATAACTCACATGCATATGAAATTTGTTTAATTAATCAATTTAATTAATAATGAAAAAAAGACATAAATACTTTAAAAACAAATATCAACTTTTTATTTGTGTATAATATTAAATATATTTAAAACCATAACTCACATGCATATGAAATTTGTTTAATTAATCAATTTAATTAATAATGAAAAAAAGACATAAATACTTTAAAAACAAATATCAATTTTATTTGTGTATAATATTAAATATATTTTAGAACATTTTAGGGAGGTTAATTTTCTACCATCTAACTACTAGATAATTAAATTGAAATTTTTGAAAGTGTTTTTAGAATTAATCACGTCATTATTTGTTGGTGGATGTTTTAGACCATTTAATGTGGTTCATCCTCAACATAAAGGTGAAAAGAATAATCTATCCTTAAGATTAAATAGCACAGATGCATCCAATTTCAAAATTAGACATTAAAAAATAAATTATTTTAATCATACTAAAAGCATTAGTAGAAAACTTTGATAATATATAAAATAATATTAAAAACACTAAATTAGTTAAAGAAACTAAATATTAAAAATAGAGAAAAAAAATGCAAATTAAAGAAGTTAATAAATAAAACTAGGATTTAATTTTTTTTTATTCAATTAGTAATATATTATTATATTATACAATAAATTGAGAAAAATTGACCAAATAATTTTAATTTATTATTATCTTAGCGAGAATTATTATTATAAATTATTAAATTCTTTTATCATAATATTTATGGAGATGGATTTTCCCCATGGATTTTCACAATGCATAACAACCTATTTTTTGTGTGTATAAAAGTACAAAACGTGCCAATGTTTTATACTTGGTGATGTGTTTCAAAAAATTTCATTTATCAACAAATTTATTTCTCTTTTCAAAAGGATAAGGCACTCATGTCTTTAAACATTCTTTGCATTTAATATCCATTTTGTGAGCATTCTTAAGGTGTCATAGGTTAATGGATATTCTAGAGTTATCATAGATGCTCAAAATGACCACATGTCCCCGAGTTGGAGTCCACTATTACACCTTATTTTGTGGAGTGTTCCCAACATATTTTTACTAAATGTGACCATCATGGTGAGCTAAAAGTGTGATGATTGATGTATTTTATTTTGTCATGATGACATGATTGATATAAAATTATTGATCTTTCTAGTAGTCTAAACCCTTTTGGTAGTCAGTAATGGTCCATCCTTCTAGTCCCCATTTTAGGGTGTTTAGTTTTATTTCTACATCTAACTACCCTTTATGGTAGTATCACTCCATACAATTGGGAATTTGCCTTGGATAGGTATTTAGGGGATAGGTATTTAGGCATGTTGAGGTGGATATACAAGAAAACATGATCTAGATATCCCACAATTACTTACTTAATCTATGTACTACACAAATGTTTTTTTCTCAATATAGATATTGGCATACTTATAGTTTAGAACTCCTATTTTGTACCCCACATACACCCCTTACCATATATATGCATAACACTTTGGTGAGGACCTATTGAACATAAAGTTCCTCTCATTCATGTTCAATGTGTGTTCCTTCCAATCCCATAACAGAGTAGGACGTAGCTCTCTACCAAGTGGTTCAGTGAATAAAAAAGGCTTCATTCAAGTAGATTTGTAAAAAGGGTAGATACATTTCCTTCTCTTCACATGGGGTTTGCTTCTTCAACAAAGAAGAGTATTAATGATCTTAAGGAAAAAATATTGATTGATAAGTTCATTAACCTTTTACCTTGTTATAGCTATGTTTTGGACTAGATATCTAACAATTAGTAAAATCATTAACCGATTTGTGTTCTATACTATGGCAAAGGTTATTATAATTTTATCTTTTATGAAAATGAATATATGGATCTCATATTTAGATTTATGGATTATTTCATTGGCTCAAGTGGTATGTTTTTCACCTAATCAACTCTATATTTCAATCCCAAAACTATTTCTTATGTGCATGTATGGATTAGATTGCCAAATATTCCCCTCGTTTGCTAGGGTGATGGTATTTTTATATTTATTGGATACAAATTGGTCTAACATATTACTCCTTCATAGGTGAAGGAGAATAAATTCTCATGTGCGAGAATTAATGTTGAAACATATTTTGAAATAGGACTTCATAAGGCTATTCAACTTGACTTGAAGGGTTGGATCCATCTTCGAGCCTTAAATTATGAATAAGTCCCCTTTAAATGTAATTATTTCCATGAGTATGATCACTTTGTGAAAAGTTGTCCTAAGGGTCTAGTATTTGAGCCTCTTTCTATCCCAGTGTCATCTTGACAATCTAATCATGAGAAAGGAACATTCAAACAAGTTTCAAGGAAACCTAAGAATAATTTGTCTAAGAGATAACATCTGACAAAGAGGTTTGAATTTCAATAGTCCTATCACTCGAGTAATAAATTGGAGATTTACAATCTTTACACGCTTACAACAAGGATAGAGAATCCAAATCTCATTCACCTCACCATTTTAATCAACCAAATATAAATCAAGTGCATTCAGAGACCATCATTTCTCCCATCTAGAAAGAGGTTGTAACTAAAGAAATTAAAAAAAATTGTTGTTTTAGAAAAGAAGCAAGAAGAAGAGGAAGAAATGTTTAATCCTTTTCTTTTCCTTCATATATTTATGTTTAAAAAATCAATCCATTTTTCTCTTCTCTAATAACACTAAGCAAAAATTTATCATGTAGATCTAATAAAGGTTCATCTTCCCTTATACAAACAAACTATTATGTTTAATCTTCAACCCCTTTAGTATTATTGGATCTCTACATCTTTCATGAGTAATTTTTTTGCATTCTTCCTTTGAATCCATCGAATTTTTTTTACCTTGCTATGTTTAAGCTTCAATAGTTTCATTGTTGGATCCCCTTATTGTTTTCTAAAAATAAATATCCCTGGTAGAATTTGTTCAGATGTACTTTAGTTGTGTGGTCGGCATGTACATTTTTAGTCATAACTTAAAAAAATGAAATGTTAAAAGTTAAACATGAGAGATATTAAATGTGAAAACTAATTGTGAAAATAATTTACATTAAGGAGAAAGGAGATTAAGATTATTTACATTAAGGAGGAAAGCGATTAAAAGTGAAAACTAAACTGAAAACAAATGTCAAATAAACCCTGAGTTTAGTTTTCTCGAGTATAACAAAAAGTTTCAAGATGTGGATGTGAGAATTTGGCTTTATTTCTTAACGTATATTCCATGTAGTGGATGAAACCTAATGAAGGATTCACTTATTTAGCGATTTTCCACTCTCAACAGTCTAGCAATGGAAGAGCACATAAATAAGAAGGCAAGGTATGAGATACTATTGCTACAACCAGACATAACTTCTATTGGGAGTTCGCAGAGTCTCTCCATGAAAAAACCTGATTCTCAAGCAAGAAGCGGAAGAGATGATAGAGAGAGTTTCATCATCCATAGTTTATTTCCATAGCCAGCAATGACAAAGACAATATAAAGCTTCCAAATAATTTTTAGGAATATCGTTTACGAGCATTTAAGTTTGTATTTGACATTGTTGTTAGCAATTCTCTCATAGTCCGCAACATATTATTTGTAATTTATAGCCACTGTTATCTTGTTCCATTGCAACTTTATGGAGAAATGTGACCACTTAGGGTCGAGTGTGGGGTCTCCCATCATAATAAAAGGCTCATTGTCGATATGTGTTATAATTGTCACAATAATTAATTGATAGTCTGATTGATTGATATATGTTATAACAATAATTTATTGAGAGTCGAACGAATGTCAAGCCTTGTAAGCTTAGACATTACATATTTATAACAACAATTCATTGATAGTCTAAGTTATGATGCAGGAGCATCTGGCTGATAGGGTAAAGATAGAAGCGAGGTTGATATGGTTTCTGAAGAGGATGGAGAAATCAATTCACTGGATGGATAGTATACTTGTCTTTTTTTTTTTACTTTTCTTTCATTAAAGTTGCCTAAGATTAATGTAATGACTTTTAATTAGGAGCAGTAGTAATTAGTTAGAGTCGTTGTTTCCAGACAGTTACACTATTGTTGTAAAAGCATGAAAAGAAAATTTACTAGCCAACTATGCAAAGTTCCACATAAGGAACAACTGATGTAACCAACCGAACAAACCAACAATAGTTAAAACCGTTTGAAAACAGTGCTATTAAAGGAGGGAAAAAGGTACATTATGGGTTCGACTGTGTAAGAAAAAAAAACAGAGAGATAAATATAATTTTTGTCCTATGCACACACACAATCCTACATCGTCCTCAATACTTTGTAACATTTGTTAATATTTTATCATGTGAATACTGTCAATGTACTTCTACAGGTTCTGAACCAAGAGAAAAAGAGAGTCAAAGTTGAACGAAGAGTAACAACGCCTAGTTACAAGCGGCATAACCAAAAATAATCAGACATTAGATAATCATAACAGGTATGTGAGTTTACGACTTCAATCCAAATCTATTCCAGCACTGAATTCATAGGGTTACAAAATACGATCATCCAAAGTTCATTGTTCGTTCACATTTTGTTCAAAATAAAAGACCGAACCGAGTTTAGAGATGTGGGGACTAAAACTAATTGCAACGAAAAGCCAAACCCCATAAGACCCCAATTCATTTCCATAATCAACGACAAAGCCTAATGACGAGAGAACTGAGAACAGATAGCGGCTCAAGGCCAACAAGAAAAGACAAACCCTACAAGTCGTAAAAACCAAGTCAAGCAAACCACAACGAATAGAGCGACGCTACCCGTATTTTGTTCAGGACAGCTGAGAGACCAAGCGCCGAGATCCTTGAGCGGCTCCACCTGTGAGAAGACAAACAGAACGAGATTAGGTTCCAAGTGATAAATACAGAGAACTGGAAATGGAATGACCGAATAAAAACAAAGTGTATTGTTACCTGACAGGCAAGCCATAGCTGCACCTACACCTCGAATGACCCTCCTACTCATGAAGGAGCCAAGATGTTAGACTCAGGAAGAAGAGGGGTGCAAAAGTCTAGCATGGAATAGTGACTTACCAGGCAAATTGGCGGAGGAAACGATGGAGAACGCCACCATAACCTTGTCAGGTTTGTGAGGGAATGAACCAGATCTGAAGAAGTTGTCACCAAGGGCCATGCAGCCATCAATTAACTGTAAACGCTCGTGAAACACAGACAAAAATCGATAAAATACGCACAGAGGCAGAGACCCATTAAGGCAGACTCCGAACGCACAGTGAAAGTGGACATAAAAGCAGAAGAATATAATAACAAAAACCTTACCAGGGTTTCAACGAATCACCAGGTGAACAAAAGATTTCCAGGGTGAGTCCCAAACGACCGAGGCCAAGAAGGCTTCCAGGAGCACATAACTTAGTGAACCAGGTGGACAAGCCTCACGAAAATACAAAGAAAACCACAGAAGATGCAAGGGGTCACCGAGAGCTCGCAAAGCAAATGACTGGGAGAAATAATGAAAACCAAATGAGTGCGAAGGTGTAAAACCTCAAACCAAGGCAGGTTCGTAGAATTCCAAGGAGGGACAGATGTCCACCAGACAAATAACCAGGGTACAATCACCGTAACTCTAATCAATTCAGCGTAGATTAAAAATCAACTAACGTATATCCGAAATCCTTTTTGATTAATATATTCATTGTTGGTACACATTAACATAAGCGCATTGATGGAGGGACCACGTGGGCTGGCCCCATCAAGTGGTATCGGAGCAGAATTTTAAAGAAACAGAGGAAGATGGAAGTTCAAAGACGGGGACCTAGAAGAGGTGCATGCAGATTAGCAGATGAGGGCTTGAGAGAACAGTTGAGAATCCTTACTGCTCACTTGGAAGCAGTAGAGGTAGGTAGGAGAAGAGACCCAAAACTTGGGGCTGATAGTGAAGAAGAGGCAGCAACTGCTACACACGGATCAGAGGAAGAAGCCCTAGTGTTAAGACTGTTGAGATCGGTATTGTTAGCTAGCAGTAAACCCAAACCTGAGATCCCTAACTATGATGCAGTCTGTCCGCAGATGTTTTGCTGGATTGGGTAAGTGAGTTAGATAAGTATTTTGAAAATGAAGAGATCAGTGAGGAAAAAAGAGTTAGATTTATTGCAACTAATTTAAAAGGACGCGCCGCCTTATGGTGGGATAGTGTCCAAGCAGACAAGAGACGAATGAACAAGCTATCAATAAGAAAGTGGCCAAGGATAGTGGCAAGACTGAAGGGCAGATTTTTTCCTAAATACTATCATGTCGAACTTTATCGACGAGTATAGAATATAAGGCAGAAAGGTATGACTGTGAAGGAATACACAGAGGAGTTTTATCGTGTAAACTTGCGGGCTGGTTATACGGATGATACTCCAGAAAAAATGACGAGGTACGTGAATGGCTTGAGACTAGAAATACTAGATGAGATCACTATTCTCTCTCCACGAAATATATAAGACGCCTTTCAGAGTGTTGTAAAGGCTGAAGAAAAAATTAACAAGAAACAAAATAATAGGAGAGGGCGAGGAAATGGCAGAGGACGGGGACAGTCCTATGGTAGAGGAAGAATTGCCACTAATAGCGAAGAAGGCAGTAGTTCCAGAGCTACAAGGATAGCAGAGAAGGGAGATAACACCAGAGGAGTGCGGCCATATCAGCGGGGAAGAGGAAATGGTCGCGGAAGGGGGACTAATGTCCAGTGCTACAGGGGCCATAAGTGGGGGAACAGATCCTTCAAATGCCTGGAAGCTAAGCATGCTGGCCAGAGGGGAGAATTTGTTGTGCATCCTGAGGAAGCTGAAGCACAGCCCCGAGAGATAGAAGACGTGCTAGAAACAAGAGAGGCTTTATTTTGAACAAAGTATTGTTGAAGCCAGCCAAAGAAATGGCTGAACAGAGCTAGCGGAAAGCGTTGTTTCAGACTGTTTGCAAATCACACGGAAAGTGTTGTAAATTGATCATAGACAACAGAAGTATAGACAATTTAGTTGCCACTGAGATGGTGGAAAAGCTGGGATTGAAATGGCTTAAGCATCCCACACCTTACATGGTGTCGTGGCTACAGAAAGGCCACCAACTATTAGTTGATGAACAATGCGAGGTTGAATTTCACATTGGAAAATACCAAGACACAGTGGTCTGCGACATTATGCCAATGGACGTATGCCATATACTGCTAGGAAGACCGTGGTAGTATGATTGGAAGGTGACGCGCGATGGGAAGACGAATTGTTACAAATTTGTGAAAGATGGGATCAAACATACGCTTGTACCCATAAAAGAGGAGGATGCAACAGAACCAAGTGGAACAAAAGCATTGTTAATAGGAGGAAAATAGTTTGTGAAGCAGATTGAGGAAAACAAGGTCAATTATGCGATTGTAAGGAGGACAAAAATGATGTCGTCGGACACAGAAAAGTCATAATTTCCTGTAGAGATTCAGGAGCTATTGAAAGAATTTAAAGACATTGTAGTTGATGATCTACCAGATAAGTTGCCTCCCAAGAGGAGCATTAGCCATCATATCGATTTCATACCCAGAGCAAGCCTACCAAATAAGGCACCATATAGAATGAGCCCGAAAGATAATGAAGAGATTCATAAACAGGTGTAGGAGTTGCTGGATAAGGGACTGATTAGAGAAAGTTTGAACCCTTGTGCGGTACCAACAATACTCGCACCTAAGAAGGGTGGAGAATGGCGAATGTGTACAGATTCACGAGCTATCAATAAAATCACTATTCGGTACAGATTTCCCCTACCCATAATGGATGACATGATGGATTGTCTTAGCGGGGCAGCGTATTTCACGAAGATTGATCTGAAGAGTGCTTATCATCAGGTCAGAATTAGAGAAGGAGATGAGTGGAAGATAGCTTTTAAGACCAATGAAGGGCTGTACAAATGGTTGGTCATGCCATTTGGATTAAGCAACTCTCCTAGTACTTTTATGAGATTGATGAATGAGATGTTAAAGGAATTTATTTGCAAGTTTGTGATAGTTTATCTTGATGATATCTTGATTTTCAACAGAATGAAAGGAGAACATCTTCAACATGTTCGAAGGGTGTTAGAGAAGTTACAACAGAACAAACTGCTGATAAACTTAAAGAAATGCACTTTCCTGCAGAAGGAGCAGGTCTATCTGGGGTTTGTAGTTGCAGAAAATGAATTGAAAATGGACCCAGAAAAGATTGCAGCAATCATAAATTGGCCGTCACCGAAAAGCTTATTTGAGGTACATATAGTTTTCACGGCCTGGCAAGTTTTTATCAAAAATTTATTGGGAATTTTAGTGAAATCTGCACGCCGATGCTAAAGACCATCAAAAGGCCAGTCAACCCTTTTGTTGGACTAGGGCGGCAGAAGACAATTTTCAGCTTTTGAAGAGGAAGATCGCGGAGAGGCCAATCTTGAGGTTGCCTGACTTTAATAAACTCTTTCAAGTTCGGTGTGACGCAAGTGGAACAACTATTCGCGCTGTGCTCAGTCAGGAAGACAAGCCAGTGTCATTCTTTAGTGAGAAATTAAACGAGAGCCGGCAAAAATACTCCTCGTATGACAAGGAATTTTATGCCGCGGTCCAAGCTCTAAAATGTTGGAGGCACTACTTGTTGGGCAATGAGTTTGTATTATTTTCTGATAATTTGGCGTTACAATATATAATGCAGCAGCACAAGTTAAACCATAAGCACGCCAAATGGGTAGAATACTTGCAGAGTTTCACTTTCATGTTAAAACACATAAGTGGGCAAGCCAATAAAGTGGCAAATGCCTTGAGCAGAAGAGCTTTGCTCTTACAGGAAAGTAGCATACAGGTGATGGGATTTGAACATCTGAAGGATTTGTACCAAACCGACACATATTTCAAAGAAGCTTTTGAAGCTTGCCAAAATCCCGTATTGAGGAATGCAAGTCCATGGTTAGACTACAATTTGCAGGAAGGATTATTGTTCAGAGGTGGGAAGTTATGTATCCCGTACTGTTCAATGAGGGAAAATATTGTACGGGAGAAGCATAGTGGTGGACTAGCGGGACATTTTGGCATCAAAAAACTTTGGAGCAACTTGGACATTTTTATTATTTGCCCAAAATGAACAGGGATGTACAAATATATGTGAACAGGTGTAAAGTCTGCCAACTGGCGAAAGGACACAGTCAGAATACTGGACTTTACATGCCACTACCTGTTCCAAGCAGGCCATGGGACTTAGTCAGCATTGACTTTGTCTTAGGACTACCTAGAACATAGCAGGGATATGATTCAGTAATGGTGGTGGTAGATAGATTTTCAAAAATGGCTCATTTTATTCCTTACCGGAAAATTAGTGATGCCACGTACGTGCCTCACCTGTTTTTCACAGAGGTTGTTAGACTACATGGCCTACCCAGATTTATCATTTGAGACAGGGATGTAAAATTCACAGGACACTTTTGGCACACCCTGTGGAAAAATTTGGTCACGCAATTTAATTTCAACTTTGCGTATCATCCGCAGACTGATGGAAAAACGGAAGTGGTGAACAGGAGCTTGGGGAATCTATTACGGAGTCTAACTGTAGAAAATTCATGGCTATGGGATTGTGCTCTCGCTCAGGCAGAATTCGCTTATAACGATTCGCTCAATCGTAGCACCGGACACAGCCCATTCCAGATTTTGTACGGCATGCATCCTCGGGGAATACATGAACTGTGAGATCTGGAAAAGTTGGAGCAGAGAAGCGTGGATGGGGGAGATTTTGCCGAAGCAATGAGCGAACTTCATGAAAAGGTCAAATCAAAATTGCAAGACAACGTACAAAAGTATAAGCAACAAGCAGATTCAAAGCGAAGAGAAGTGCAATTTAATGTTGGAGATGAGGTTCTCGCACACCTGCGCAAGGAAGGATTTCCTAAGGGCACGTATAATAAACTAAAATATAAGAAAATTGGTCCATGCAAGATCTTACATAAATTTTCAACCAACGCCTACGAAATTCAGCTGCCACTTGATATAGGCATTTCACATATTTTCAATGTGGCGGATCTGTTCCCATATACTTCCCAGGCGGAGGACGACAGTGTGGTGTGGCCAGAACGGGACATCCAAATTGGAGACAGTTCTTGGAAGAAGCATATGCCTTCGGCTCAGTCCCATGAGATTGAAGGGATCCTCAGTACCCAGGTAGTCAAGAAGACACATAGGAAAGAGTATCTATGATATCTTGTCAAGTGGAGAGACCGTCCAATGGAGGACAACTCGTGGCTCAACGCGGCGTAGATACAGAAGGCTAGCTAATCGGTGGAGGAACTCATGGAACGGAGCCATGATTTTCTTTTATGCCGGGAGCCTGATGTAGGAGCATCTGGCTGACAGGGCAAAGACAAAAGTTAGGTTGATATGGTTTCTGAAGAGGACGGAGAAATCAATTCACTCGATGGATAGTATACTTGTTTTTTTTTTTTTTACTCTTCTTTTATTAAAGTTGTCTAACATTAATGTAATGACTTTTAATTAGGAGCAGTAGTAATTAGTTAGAGTCATTGTTTCCAGACAGTTACATTTCTGTTGTAAAAGCATGAAAAGAAAATGTACTATCCAACTATGTAAAGTCCCACATAAGGAACAACTGATGTAACCAACCGAAAAAAACCAACAACAGTTAAAAGCATTTGAAAACACTGCTATTAAAGGAGGGAAAAAGGCACATTATGGATTTGACTGTGCAAGAAAAAAAACAGAGAGAAATATAATTATTTTCCTGTGCACATACACAATCCTACAGCGTCCTCAATACTCTGTAACATTTGTTAATATTTTATCATGTGAATACTGTCAATGTACTGCTACAGGTTCTGAACCAAGAGAAAAAGACAGTCAAAGTCAGACGAAGAGTAATAGAGCCCAGTTAGAAGCGACATAGCCAAAAATAATCAGACATTAAATAATCATAACAGGTATGTGAGTTTACGACTTCAATCCAAATCTATTCTAGCACTGAATTCATAGGGTTACAAAATACAGTCATCCAAAGTTCATTATTCGTTCACATTTTGTTCAAAATAAAAGACCAAACCCAGTTCACAGATGTGGGGACTAAAACTAATTGCAAATAGAAGCCAAACCCCATAAGACCCCAATTCTGTTCCATAATCAACAACAAAGCCTAACGACCAGAGAACCGAGAATAGGTAGCGGCTCAAGGCCAACAGGAAAGGACCAACCCTACAAGTTGTAAAAACCAAGTCAAGCAAACCACAACGAATAGAGCGACACTACCCGTATTTTGTTCGGGATAGCTGAGAGACCAAGCACCAAGATCCTTGAGCGGCTCCACCTGTGAGAAGACAAACAGAATGAGATTAGGTTCCAGGTGATAAATACAGAGAATTGGAAATGGAATGACCGAATAAAAACACAGTGTATTGTTACCTGATAGGCAAGCCATAGCTGCACCTACACCTCAAAAGACCCTCCTGCTCACGAAGGAGCCAAGATGTTAGACTCAAGAAGAATAGGGGTGCAAAAGTCTAGCATAGAACAGTGACTTACCAGGTGAATTGGCGGAGGAAACAACGGAGAACGCCACCATAACCCTGTCGAGTTTGTGAGGGAATGAACCAGCGCTGAAGAAGATGTCACCAAGGACCATGCAGCCATCAATTAACTATAACCCCTCGTGAAACACAAACAACAAATGATAAAAGACGCACAGAGGCAGAGACCCACTAAGGCAGACTCCAAATGCACAGTGAAAGTGGACATACAAGCAGAAGAGTATAACAACGCAAACCTTACCAGGGTTTCAACGAATCACCGGGTGAACAGAAGATTTCTAGGTTGAGTCCCAAACAACCGAGGTCGAGAAGGCTACCATGAGCACGTAACTCAGTGAACCAGGTGGACAAGCCTCAGGAAAATACAAAGGAAACCACAGAAGCTACAAGGGGTCGCTGAGAGCTCGCAGAGCAAATGACCAGGAGAAACAATGAAAACCAAATGAGCATGAAGGTGTAAAACATCAAACCAAGGCGGGTTCGTAGTATTTCGAGGAGGGACAAATGTCCACCAGACTAATAACCAGGGTACAATCACCGTAACTCTAATCAATTCAGCGTAGATTAAAAATCAACTAACATATATCCGAAATCCTTTTTGATTAATATATTCATTGTTGGTACACATTAACATAAGCGCATTGACGGCGGGACCACATGGGCTGGCCCCATCAAGTTATGTCAAGCCTTGTAAGCTTAGACATTGCATCTACCGCAGCCAGACAATATACACTACAGAGAGAACACTCTCAACCAGAACCAGACTAAGATTAGGATTTTGATGATACAAGTATTCAAGTTTTTTCAATTGAAAAAGTACACAAAATTGTTTAGAATTACCGATACAAATGACGATCGTTTAAAATCGAAGTTCAACTTTGGAAGTCTGGGAAATAGGGACATGTTCATAGTGATTAAAATTAAGAACAAAGATGAAAGTAAGGAAATTTTATTGAGAGAATAAAATTTCGATGGCCCTAAGAGAATAGTTGTTAGGCATCAGGATTTAGAGCTACAGGTCATGGATGGAGGAGGAGATCATGAGGCCAAAGAATAGGTGGTTGTTGAAGTTAAATTAGTGTTTACTAATTCCAATTTTTTAAGAAATCATGCCCTCATACATAGTCTTACTGGGACTGGAACACATCCAACCTTTCTCACTTAACCATTTGAATACATCTCAAATGAGTTATTTTTTTTAATATGTAATATATATATATATATATAATAATGATAAAAAAATTATATTCATGAATTTAATTAAATATTATTATAAAATTAAATAAAATATACTTATATAAAATTGATAGGGTGTAGAATAAACAGAGACTGGTATATTCTTAAAGCACTTTGAGATGTAAAAGTCATGGAAATTTTGGGGGAAAAAACCCAATCATATTACGGGTTGGTGTGACCTGGACTAAATGTGATCTGTTGATAATCTTCATAGTTTAAATGCCCCTAGTTTGTGGTTTCTCAAACAAAAGTTTAAGGGTGTAATAATCTCAAGACTCATACGACTTAGCAAAGAAAACAAAAAATACATACATAAAATTTTTATTATTAAATGAGTGATAATAGTTTGATTATGTGGTAACAAAGACTAGTTACAAAGGTTTTTGCAACAAATTTATTACTTAAGAGATTTTTAATTGATGTGCAATGAAAAATCAAGGTCTTCTCCTTACTACATATTGGAATATGATATATTTTGTTTATTTGATTTGTAAGTGGGTTAATATTTCTTAGGCATTCATGGGTGGAGCCCTAAAAAAGGAGTATCCTGTCTTCCAAATAGAAGTTAATCTTTCCTCCATGGAGAACATAACTATAAGTAGGTACCTAACCTATGTGAACAAGATAAATAATATGGAAGACTAAAAAGTATCCTAAAATTACATCAAACTTGAGTCAATATTGTTTTATAATTAAAAATCTCAAAATTAAAGGAAGTACATTCTATCATGTCTTCCTCTTAGAAGTGAATCTTTCCTCCATCGAAAACAGAACTATAAGTAGCTACACAACATAATATGTTAACAAGATAAATAGCTTGGAAGACAAAAAGTATCCTAAAATTACTTCAAACTTGAAATAATACCTACTCTTCCTCATCCAAAGGTGACATAAAGAGGCTAAGTCTTGTGGAAATCATTATTAAATAAAAAGAAATTCACTTTATGAAAGTAAAATATTGATAAAAATGTTTATGTATTTGTATAGTCAAGGAGAATAAGATATTATAAAGAGAATAATAATAATATTATAGAAGATACATTATCTCATTTCATTGACTAACATGAAGAAAGAATACTAAAATACTAATAAATTCCCACACGATCCTCAGTAAAAAAAGCAGGTTTGATAGTTCCTAAAATGTCCTCGTTAGAAGAGAGAAATTTCATACTCAATCATACATCATTTTGCAATATGCACAAAATATGAATTATAAAGATATTGCTAAACTTGTTTTTTTTCAAATGCAAACTAAGACATGAAAGCAAAGATTTTTACCTTTGTTAATGTGACCAATGCATATGCCATAAAATAGGGAAAGGAAATTCATGCATACACAACTAAAATTGTATTTGAATGGGATGTCTCAATGAGAAATGTTTTATGGAGACCATAAAGAAGATGAGAAATGCTTTATGGAGACCAAAAACAAGATTTCAAAGAAGGTGAGTCGATTCTAACTTAAGTTATCATAAATGAATAATAATCACTATTAGCAAAGGAAAAATATGATGCAAACTTGATGTGCAACATCTAACTATCTAAAATAAATTTATATGTGAAATTTATAAATTAGGTCTCCTTAAAACATTGAGGCTTCAACAATGCTAACAAGGCTTCTGCATGTTTGAGAAAGAAGAAATATGTAGAGAAATACTATCATCTAAAAATTAATTAAAAAGTATTAAAATTTAATGGTTATTTCATGGTCATAGATTAAATAAGAAATCCCATTGAAATATTTAAGATTACTTTTAACCATTATTTTAAAAGTATTATTTATTATTATATTTTAGAGGTGATAAAAGTAATCATAATTTAGTTGTTGAGCAATAATAAATACAATTATTAGTAGTTGTTAGTGGTTAATGTAGGTCAAGTTATTATTATTCAAGAAGAACCATGATATTTAACATATTTTATTTATGGTTGGATAGTTCCTAAAATTTCATGGGTTAAAACAGAGTTCCATACTCAATCAAACATATTTTTGGAATATGCATAAAATATGTATTATAAAGATATTGCTAATTTTTTTTTTTCAAATGAAACAAGAAAACATGAAACCAAATATGTTCTCCTTTTCTAATGGATTTATTACATATCCCATGAAATAGGGAAATAAAATTCATGTATGAACAATTAAAATTGGATTTCAATAAAATGTCCTAGTGGGAAAAGCTTTATGGAAACCAGAAACAAGATTGCAAACATGGTCATTTGATTCTAACTTAAGTTATCATAAATAAACATCACTAGTATAAACCAATAGAAAATATAGTAGAAAATTGATGTTCAATAATTAACTATCTAAAATAAATTTATAAATTGAACCTACTCAAAACATTAACACCTCAACCAAAGTCCTTGTAAAGGAATACAACAATCATAGGAGAGGAATAATTATTGGAGCCTAAGGAGCTCAACTTTGAAGGAGAAAAGGGAAGCCAAGAGGGATAGTTAATCAACCCTAGTTCACTATGTTGAGGACACCTTCAGTGGAATGTGGGCAACCCCCATAGCCCTAGGCTTGTCATCTTGAAGCAACAATGTGACAAAAGTGGGTAGTAGAGATAAGACCCTGTGTGTTGTAGACCTTAAAGGACAAAGAAGCAGTTAGAGGGAAAAGTTGTTTGGGCCTATGTTCAGTGACCTGAAGGATTTGTGTTTACTAATAAAGGTAGATTGAGGAGCTATATATTAGGAGGCAATAGGACCTTCTAGAAGTATTCATGGTACATGGACCGAAAGAAGTTGAGAAGAACACTACATCAACAAGTAGGTTAGTTGTATCTTGTTAAGGGTAGATTGGTTATCATAATTGTAAATAGCTAGCCCTAGTTGTCTTGCATAAAGGGTCATTATCCCTAGTATGGAAGCCCTCGACTATTGTATTAAAGATTTTTAATACAACGAAGTTGGGTTGAAAAATTATCTTGTGTATGTGTTGAGTCACTACTATTATTTTCTGCTATGTAAAGTAATATTGTTGTGGCATTTGGGTGTGTTTGAGTTTGAGTTTCTAAGACCCAAACCAAATTCTCGAGTGCCATACAAATGCAATGTTTTCACCTTATTTCGTTATCATTACATACATTGGACTTGTTATTTTGTTAAAATTTGATTTCAAATAGTATTTTACCTCGACTTAAGTTCAATGAGATTAAGTTTTTGGTAAATTCTTTCAGATTAATGCAATTTTATGTCATTGAAGAGATTGCAACCTCAATTCCAAGCTTCAAGCCATAGTTAACATTTCCTTGGATCTTAGTGAAGAGTTTTCTCAACTACCTAAATCTTGCTCATGTTTCCCCAAATATTTCAAAACATCTTTTTTATAATATTTATTCAGTTTTTTTGTAGCCTCTCAAGATCCTTTGCTAGATTAGTTGTTCCTTCTTAAATCTCTAGCATGTAGTGGGGATTTTTTAAAGAACATAAGTCTCTCAGTTTTAGAAATTTAGATTGGATTCTTATAGGACTACAATCTTGGAAACATTTCCTATAAGTGAAAATTTTTGTTATGCTTAAAGTTGATAGTGGAATTGGCATGATTGGGTTAATAAACCACTCTAAACATTATTTTGGTGTTTTTATTTCATTGCATTTCCTTGTTTCAAGTGATAAATTTCAGGAGAAAGCAATTTGTTTTTGTGTTGTAAATTCAATTTTTTAAACAATTCTTTAGTTTTGTAATGTTCTTGGATGTCTAGGATTTTTTTTAGAAACTCAATAATTTTTACCCAATCTATTGATAGAGTTTTGTTATGTTTATTGAACAAAATAACCCATATGATGCAAGTCATCTAAATACTTTTGAGGCAATTTTAATTCCATTTTTATTAAACTGAATTATATTTTGTTGATTTTGATTTCCATTATTATTATTGTTTTGATGCTTCTACGATTTGTATTTTGTGTATAGTTTTCTTTCAGAGTTCTCACATCCATAATTATTTGAATCAATATTTCAAGCCATCCACCATGGCTCATCACTAGGATAGATCAGTGAGTGTGTTAGCAACCAAATATTGAAATATTTATTACTTTGTTTTGGATCAATGCTTCCTAAAACTATATTAATAAACAATATTCATGCATTTTATACCAAGGTGTGTGGAAATTGTAGTAGTGGCCATAAGGAAAATATACCAGCATTGAAATCGCTTATAAAAGGCTTGCAATTGCCTAGGGGCATGTAAAAATAGCAACACATTTCACAGTCATATGGCCCAGGGTTGATAACACCATGCTTAAAGCACACAATGTTCCTAAGTGGCCATAATAAAGACCAACATAAAATCTGGGAGCAGTAATGGATCTAGGATCAAGGAGTGGGTGCACATAGTAAATGGTGCATTATCAATGGGTGAGGGGTGTACTATACATTGCTACTTGTGACTTTGGCTTCTTCTCCATAGAAAAACCAAGTTTGACTTGGGGAACTTGTCATTCAATCACGAGGAGGTGGGCATCTATGGTGTGGATGATGATAGCTTTAACATATATAGTGGTCACCAACCACGCAATCAACCTTTTTCATGTAGAAGAATCAACCATAAGCAAGTCATTTGGTATTGATTCAAGAGGGGTCATGAAATCTTCTAAATGAGAAGGGACTTCCCTCAAACAATATTTACAAAATTAGGAAATTCTAGTGGAAATCTAGGCTATTAATATAGCCATGTGAGTCGTTGTAATAATGTCAATTAGTAGGTTGAGTTGTTGGTTTTTTTTAGTGGCTAGCCAAGTGGGCCTTTGTCAATGTAACAAGTGTAGAATTAAGAATTTGATAGTTTTAGGTTACTGGAAAAATGTCCCATTTTTTATTACCCAATTGATATATTTCCCATCCAATGACGTTTATATAAAGTGATTGTGTGGTAGTGTCAAGCAGTCTCTTTGGGATTAAAGGTTTAGGAATATGGAGAGGCAACTAAGGCTCTCATAGAGATGGGAGCTCATGGAAGACTCAGATGAGATTCTTTGTAATTTTTCTCATGTAAAATTTCCATTTTGAATTGTAATAGAATCATTCGAGTTTCCTCTGTCTATTTGAATTGGCATAGATCTTACTATTTTAGATGATACGAAATACCTTGTGTCGTTTAGTTAAGGCTGCATATGAGTTGAGCACAGTGCCAAGGGGAGGAGCTATGTTCGAAGTGTAGAGAATGTTCATGGATTAAAGCCCAAGAAGGGCCTCAATGCTAAACAAAGTGATTGGAAGATAGGGAAATGTGTGGACAATATGTTGAGACAAGAGCTTGAAGGTTAATCATCATAAGAGAGACTCTCACAAATCCTCTTTGTACTCATTCATTGCTAAGGTAAAAATTCAGCCCTATTGTCTGTACATATTATCTTGCTTGAGAATGATTTAAATTTAATAATAAATTGTAACAAAGTAAACTATCAAATGAGAACTGTACCGAGTTCTCATTTTTTTGAGATATCAAAGAATTTGATTTTGAGAAGTGCTCATTCAGGATACACTTTTTTTTTATCATATTTTTGACACTTTAAATTTTCTTATGTATCAAAGATGATTTATTTTTTTTTTATTTTTTTTTAAATGTTAGTGATTTTCATCGTCATTTTGAAAAGTATACAACATCAACCTGGTTTTAGAGGACTTATTTTTGACACTTTAAATTCGCTTATTCCCTGAGCATGCACAAAGTTCTTTCAGATGTTGATTACTTAACCAATTTTCCAGTTGTTTTATCCCCTTATTGCTTTTCGTCATAAGATGTTTGTTTTTTAAGGGTTTTCCAAACACATGATTTTTGTTTTTCTTTGGATTTTTTTTATAATGAAATTTTTAATTTTTTTTGCAAAGTTTAAAAAAACATTAACATTAATATTTTGAGGATAGGATTTTTTTACATATTTATATATCATTAATTAATACTTCAATACACATAAAATAATTGTCACTAAAAAATAATAATTTTAAACATTAGAAAAAAATACATATATTTTGGGTTTTTTTCACTAAAATTACATGATATATATATATATATATATATATATATATATATATGAATAAATAATATGGGAAAATAGTATTTTTTTATAAATTTTTATCAACTTCATATTAGAAAATAATGACATTTGAAGTTAAAAAAATGATTATAAAATTTTAAGTAAAATAAAAAATGTTTAAAAAAAACATAATAAACAAATTCCTTGAAAAAAATTAAAAAATACATTACATTTAAAAAGAACATTAAGAAAAAAGACATTATTTCTTTTTTAAACATTACTATAAGTTTTTTAAGAAAATAAAAAATAAAAATAAAATAGAAACATTAAAATGAAATCGAGTTGTCTTTAGTGAAACTTTCTGAAAGCTTTTCCAATGGGTTTTTATAGTCTAATTTCTCTAAAATCTGACAAGCTTGATGGGTAACGGTGCACAATCAAAGTGCCCTAGGGGTTTTTTAGGGTGTTGAATCCATATATACAGTCAAAAACCTAGTTCAAATAACACAAATCATGGTTTCAAATCAAAATTTCCAAAACGTTGCACTAAAGACAACTCCAAATAAAATGATATATGTTTTTGAAACATTAAAATGTTTTTTTTTTTAAATGAAAAAAAAAAGTGAAAAAAATCAAAAAATAAAAATAAAAATAAAAAACATTAAAAAAAATAAAAAAATGAAACATTTAAAAACTCTACATAGTCTCTTGAGTGGTCGCAGGCCCTCGGGGAGCTCCCGCCGACTTCGCCTGTGGCTCCTCGAGTGGCTCGGGGGTTTGACTAATTCCAGGAGTCGACCAAGCCCCCCAAGCCACACGCGGGTCCATGGGTTAGGGCGAGGGGAGCTTCATTCAAATGCCCCTTGCCTGGTCCGTGGCCCCTTAGGCGACTCACGTCTAATTTATTTATTTTAATGTTTTCTTTTAATAATATATTTTATAATGTTTTAAAAAAAATTCTTTTCTTCATTTTTTTTGTTTAAATGTTTTTTTTGCTTGTTTTTTTCAATGGTTTACTTAGATTTTTTGGTGTTAATTTTTAAATATTTTCTTTCTTAAATTAGGTTTTTTTTTTTTGAAATATTTTCTTGTTTATTTATTTATTTTTTTGTTTGAAATTCTTTTTATCTTTCAATAAACTTCTTTTGGTCTTTATTTATATATTTATTTATATTTGAATTTTTTTTCCCATTATTTTTAATATGCTTTAATATATATTTTTATTTAGATGTTATTATTTTAATTTTATTTTCCTTTTATGAGATTTATTTTTTTCAATATTTTAATTTTTGTCTTGTTCTATATTTTTCATTTTTATTTGTTTATATATTTATTTATTATTTTATTTTAGTTTATTATTTTCTGCAAGGTTTGTGTCGATCTTCGACTAGCAACCCCACCCCATTATGTCTCAATTTGTTAGTTGATTTTAAAGTTTTCATTATAATGGATCGAGTCCACCCTCACAATGTGTCAATTTCATGGTTGATTTTTAAGTTTTCATTGTAATGGGGTGAGTTTGCCTACACTATTTGTCAATTTGATGATTGATCTTAATTTATTTTTTTGCAATGCGTCAAGTTGTCTTAGGCTAAGGATTTAGAATAGCTATACTTTGGTATTTAAAAAAGAAATTACTTTTGGTATAATGACTCTTCAATTTATTTGTTCAATTTAAAAGTTTTTTTAGTCATATAATTTTTCCATAATGCCATGGTTAAAATATGTTGAAAGCTCAAGGTTTTATGTAGTCATGATCTTTGATTTTAATTCCATGGTTGAGAAATTGTCAAAATTTTAAAGTTTTTCCGAGTCATGATATTTTATTTTTTATGTTATGGTTGAAATATAAATATTTTATCATTAACACCATAGCTGAAAATTGCTCGAATTTTAAAACTTTTCGGGGACTTGATATTTTATTTTTAATGCCATACCTAAAAATTGTTGGAATTTTAAGGTTTCTTCGGAGTCATGATATTTTATCTTTAACACCATTTTTAAAAAATGTTGAAAATTTATCCAAACAAAAAAGACGTTATTCTAGCATTGACACTTTTCATTTTTAGGGTATTTTTTGCACAAAAAAATGCTTTTATTAGCTTTTACTGCAATTTTTAAAATATGTTGAAACTTTACCGAGAGAAAAAAAAAAGAAGACAATATTCCAGCATCAACATTTTTCATTTTCAGGGTGTTTTTTGCACACAAAAAATTTGTTTTTATTGAATTTACTGCCATTTTAAAAAAATGTTGAAATTTACCCCTCGCCAAAAAATACATTATTCTAGCATGAGAACTTTTCATTTCTAAGTTGTTTTTTGGGGTATTTTGGCTAGAGTTCTCATTTTGAGGTTACAAATTTTGTTTGATAGTTTAATTTGTTGTCTGTGCTAGTGTTTGGATGGAATGGGCGAGTCCTCCTACAAGAAAGTCTAAGTGCAAAGCAATTGGGGTTCACGATAGTGTTTCCCATAGAGAGAGAGTTGGATGTAAGTGTAAGTTTGTTGAATAAGAAAGACCATAGCTTGAGGGAGGATATAATTACATCAGAAGCATTGGAAAGGCCTTCAAGTTCAACATAAAGAATAGCCACAAAGGAAAAAAAGGGGGCAAATGTCAACTAGACTGTTCCCCGAACAATGAGTCGAGAGCCACTGAATTGGGCCTTTGGGAAAGATTCAAGGTAGCACATAAAGAAAAGAATATGACACCCTCAATTGGTCCCAACCCCAACCTTAGGTGATATCCAAGCGACTGTTTTAGCCTAAAATAAGTCAGATCAGTAGGGAAAAAAATGTGGAGAAAAAAACACCAAAACCGACCAAGGTTAAAATCAAAACTCTCGTGGGTCATTGATTTCATGCGTAGGGTTACAGTCGTTGGTTTGAATAAATTGTGTAGTCAATGTTGGAAGTGCCTTGAGCCCCAAATACTATTGGTTTGGTAGATTACCTTGTGTGGTGCATGGACCCCAACTTTGTTTGAAAGTTATTATTATATATATTATTTAGGGTATAGAAATCCCTCGACGGGGTCTCTCGTTGTGATGTTTGGATTTTTGTGTTTGATTGGAGGTCTCCTAATTTTTTTAGAGTCTTGTATAAAACTAGAGAATTCTACCATTTTTGCTGTGTCAAGTGGTATCATAGTGGAAAAGCTCTTTTCAGGCATTGACATATAGAGGAAGATTGCATCCAACAAACCAAGAATTGTTTAAGGCAAAGAAGACTAGAGGATTTAAAGAAAACACAGGGGACAAAAGCACACAGTCAAAGGAGACTCTCAAGAAGGAAAGCGCAAAACTGGGAATAGGGGAGTTAGAACGTAACAAAGGAGGATAATACCCTATAGAGCGATAATTGAGATTTTGGCATTTTAGAGGTAAAGATGCGTGATAGGTAATTGGTTTTATGTTTAGCAATTTATTTGTGAGTGTAAGTAGCAATAGATACAACCAAAGATTCTTTAAAAGAGGAATATGGGCATGCGAAATTTTTCTATTAACGAAGAGTTGATATAGACTGAGGAAAACAAATCTGTGACAGAGAACCTTGTGACAAAGAGTTTGCATCTGAAAAATTCCAGTTGAGGTTGGAAAAGGGGACATAGGGAGTGCTCAAGGAGAAGAGAACGAGATAAGAGAATGAGAGAAGTTCTTAGGAGGTGGGCAAAAGGTGCAACAACCAAACAAGAGCAAAGAGTGCTCCAGAGGTTCGAGAGGAGGGAACCAGAGTGACACCAATATCTAGGTTGAGGTAAGGTGTTCAGGTAACAAGTAAGGTGAGACCTGTTAGAGGGCTAGGGTGTATCTCACGATGAGCATGGAGAAGCTCACACAGAAGGTGAAGGAGATGACCATTACTGGTCGTGTTGAAGTTTTGAGTAAAATCCACAAGAAAATATAGAAGGATGCCAAGATAAATTGCATGAGGAAATTGAACCAAGAGGGATTTGATAAATAGATGGCTGAGTTAAGGACAACGCTCAATGAGATAAGCAAGATACTATAAGAGAAGGAAGAAGACTAGATGTGGTACTCGAGGAAGGAGGTTAGAATATCTATCAAATACAATGATTTTAAGAAGAAATCCCAAAAATTCAGAGATCTAGGGAAAAGGAGGATGAATCCTTTGATAAGATCTTTGATGGATGAGATCAGAGTAGCTAGAGCCTAAATGAGGATCACTCCTTAACGGTCAAGAGAGGAATTTTATTAAAGTTCTCATGGAATGTGGGATAAGTCCAACCCAACAAGTGGTGCAAGGAGCATCAATAGAGGCTCAAGGGCCTAATGTTTTTAAAACTAATCAAATATATTCATGTGTAGGCCATAAACATGATGAAGAAAGACAACTATTTGAAGTTGTCATGGAGATTGTGAATGGAGGAATGAGTGTTACATAAAATATTGTCACCATGACTATTTTCAGTCAGTATGGGTCTATCATCATTCATATTATCCTCCTTAGCAAGTCTCAAACCTCAGCTCTTCATGTCAAGCTTTGAAAATGAGAGAAAGACCTTAAAAATCAATAAAGCTCTAGTTCTGCACTTTCTCTCACTGTTGCCTGCAGTCCCACACCCCGTGTTCATGTTACCTTGCCGACCTGCCTACTCTGTGCGTAAAGGATTGGGTGCGAACCCCTATGAAAGTCAAAAAGGCACAAGTTTATTCTTAAAAACTCACTTTGGGTTAATTCTAGATGATTCTAGAAGGAACCTTGGCATGGATGGTTCACTCCTAGGTGGTTCATGTATCCCAAAAGCGAAGGAACTAATCCCTTGATGAGAGGAGCTTATCCATTTGAAGGAGGGCTTTATCCCTTTGAAGGAGGACCTAGTAACTTCCCTCCATTGCACTATAAATTAAAGCATTGGGCTTGTTGCTAGAGAGGTTAGAAGCTAAACATTTTTGAGGGTAAATGCTATTGGAATTGAGACTTCCTAGTTAAGATTGAGAGGAGAGATCACATACCTTTTGGCTTCATTAGGAATAGAGTGAAACTTGTCAAAGTAGAGGAGACTTCTTGCTGGACCCTGGGAGGATCTTGTATAGCATCAAGGCATAAGGTTGTAAAGTTCTTCTTTGATTTAAGTTAATGCAATTAGATTCATTTTTCTCAACAAATTGTCTTATGTGATTTGTTTCATGAATTCCTTGATCATCATGATAAGTATGCTCAATTATATTGGCTTTTCAGGTGCTATTTAATTTGTGTGTTTGTTTGTGTTTGCAGATTCTCTACAAGGGAGCTCATTTGGATCAACGGAGTGAGGCTTCCAAAAACTTGCATTCGACCCAAGGTAGGCCTAAGGCACTTGTTTTCCTTTATTTATAAATTGCATATTTAGAGAAAGATAGAATTTGTTTGGTTTGCTTGTTGCTATATATCATTAGATACTAGGGAGGTAGGTCTTGTCTGCAAGAACGACTTATCTGGCAGACAATGAGGTTACAAAATTTCAAAGGAGGACATAATCAATGTTTTATTATAATGAAGGACGAGAATAATATCTATGTACAAAGGGAAGGATTGTTGAGGAATACAATAAAGGAGGCATGGCGACCTCATACTTTTGGAGCTAACAATTTATATGTGAAATTTTCGGTAAAGAACATGGAAATAATGTCCAAAAGAATAAAGTTGAAGACATGGCCTCACAAAAGCATATGCAAGGAAAGGTAGAAAGAGCTATGAGGTTGGATTCTGAAACTAGCCACATGAAGGATGAAGGAAAATTATGGAAAGTTTTCATGAAGGAAAGAAAAAATTAGGAGCAATAATGTGAAGACACTTGCAAGTAGGAAAGAAAATAACATACATCTATTACGTAGTCATAATATGAATAGGAATTGGAATTCCTAGAGGATTGAGTGAAAAATATCAGAGATGGAAAATATTGCATAGGGAGTGCAACCAAAGAAGTGGGGGAATCTAAAACACTCGAAGCATCAAAGTTTTATAATGATTTGTATGATAAGAACACCGTTGAGGGCATGGATGCAAGAGAAAAAGAAGGATAATAGGTATTGCCAAGTGTTGAATAATGTAAATGGGTTCTGTCTTCATAATTGTATAATGTAATTTATTTGTCAAAATAAAATTTATTATGAATTATTAAAGCATGGGTTTCATGCTTGGGTCATCATGTTTATAGGTCAAAGCCTCCATTATAGGCTTCTAGGTTTTATATTGATTCAATCGATTCATTGCCAATTTTATCAGACCTTTCTTGGGCTTTTGTATCATATAAAAATAATTATTTTTGAGTCAAATAGGTCATTTGACACCCCTACACCAAGTCGGCCCTATAAGGATGAATTTGGCCTACATTAGTGAAATTCAATCCACAGAAGAGGCTATATATAGGCAGTCAATTTGATCCATTTTCTCACCCACTCAACAAGTTCAATAGACAATAAATAGAGGTAATAAAAGTGTGAAATTACAAGAGAAGGAAGAAGACTGCAGAAGAAGACAAAGTCAAAGTTTTGGGCTATTATTCTCTCACACATGTGAGGTTATTTGGCTATTTCTATGGCCCAAATTTTGAATTCTATTGTAGGTTGAAGCTATGCTATCAGGAGGCCAAAATTCTGCTACTACCAGGTCAAAATTATAGGTTGAAGTTGCTGCTGGGAGGACATTGCTTGGAGAAGAAGGAAGGGTTGACTTAGTAATTGGCGAAAGTCTATGTCTAGGTCAAAAGAGTCTTATACTATCTCATCTTGTCTTTGAATCTATTGAAGGAAGAGTTTTGAATGGGATTTCCCCTTATAGGGGTTTTTCCCTGGCTCTCCACATACATCTTGTGTCTCTTATTCTTGTGATCTTCATATACACATAAATTGGTAATTGCTTGATGTAAAATAGTATAGTGAAAAAGTAAAAGAAGACAAAATAATTCACAAGTAATTATCAAAGAAGAGGAATAAAACTGTGATTATTACTAGCATTGATTTCTCAACATGGTATCAAAGCTAAGGTTGGAAAGGGTTGGATATGACTTTGTTGGCTTGAAAAGGAAGGCTAATACCTCTATAGCATGTTACTTGAATATGGCATTAAATATCAAAAGAATTGCGGGAAGCTGGATTGGGAGGATCATCTACAACCTACCTAAGAAGGTGAAAAGCAAATTATTCTTGGCTACACTCACATGTACTCTTGATGATGACAATGCATGGATCATTGATAGTGGAGCTTCAAGACATATGATAGGAAGACATATGATGAGAGAAAGTGAACAAATTCATACTCTTTCAAAGGAACAATCATCTCATGTAGTTATTAGTAGAAAATGGTGAAATTGGTGACTAGGTGAGTAAAAACGTTAGTCACCACAAATTTTCCAAGTGAAATACTACCAAAAATTAGCAATATTAAGAGACCCGACTAAAAATGACTAACATAAATGACTATTTTAGTCACTAGATAAAATATATGACTAGCTAATAAGTAATACTACTAAAAATGACTAACATAAATGACTAATTTAGACTAGGACAAAAAATGACTACCTAACAAAAACTACGATAATATGAATTAGTCATTTTTGTTAGTCATTTTAATTGCATCAATTCAAAAATCTAAACTTACAAGTCATAGGGGATTCAAAGGTTTTTTTTAGATTGAGTGAAAAGTTATACTTCCTTGTGCATTTCTTTATTGGATCAAAGGATGATTAAAATTATGGAACTTATTAGAATCTTTAGGGTCATATCATTTGAGCACATTCACAGGAATAATATTCGAAGGTTGACAAATTATAGAAATAGGGAGTGGGCCAACAACTCCTTTTGCAACATGACATGACCACCTATATATGTGGCAACAACCTTTCCAACTTATTTAGTTCATTGTACATATATTTCAGATTTATTCTTCATCTTGCAAAGTGGTAGTGCTAAGGAGAGGGTATGAACTTTGTTCAAAGAATGTTCACTTAGTACCACTACCAAATTTCCTTCATGAAACTTGCATGATGATAAATGGATGACATTTGAATGTTACAAACGTGTAAGTAGTCCACATTCAACTTTGTTGTATTCATTTTGCTTGGGAACAATGACAAGTTTGAATATTTCCTTTATTTATCATCGCAAACACGTAACTCTTTGTTGTCCCAAACATAGTTAATATTGTTGATGTATGATCTCTTAATTGTGGAATGGTCTCCTGATGATGATAATTAAATCTCAATGTCCATTTCTCATGAATACGATGAACGAATGATATAATTCCTTACTTGTATAAACAATTTATGATTCATTTTCTATTTATATTATGCTATTGTATATATGCTTCACTAGCATCTCATGTTATATGGTTAATTGAGAAATATTTATCTTTCATTTTTCAATTATAATTAGGTTTCATTAATAAGAGTAGTTGTGTAATTAAAATCATTCAAAATTTGTTAATAATTCATGGTTTGTTTGACTATTCGCACACTTGTTCCTGACCTTTTACTTTGAGAGTGAGTAGTGTCAAATGACTAGTCTTTGTTAAGGAAATTCCTTTCGTTACTCAATGACCTAGCTTAGCTCAATATTCAAAGGATTCCTCCCTAGATAAGGATATCCTTATTGTAGTCTAGAGAGTCAGAGAAGGCCACCAGGGTGACATTGGGTGGCTTGCTTGATGGGTGTGGTCAAGACCTTTTTTTCTATGAGAGTGTTTGAGTGGAGATACAATTTAGAAAATTCTTACAAGAAAATTAGTTTTCTTTATTTCCATCACCTAAATTACTTCCAATAAAATCATGTGATTTTAATAAAATATAATTTTGATAAATAATTAATTCAATAAAATTAAGAAATTAAGATTATTATTATTATTATTTTATATATGAGAGAATTGACAACTATAACATGTTTGGACATAAGGATCGATTCTATCCACTACCACAATCACATCCAAGTGTACCCACATTGCCTCATACATTACACACTGAGCTAATCGAAGTTTAAACCAATAACATCATAAGAAATGCCTTAATAACCCATTCTATCATCATCTAATCTACACCATAGGACAAATTAAAAATAACTTTTAATATTAATAAATATAGTGAATTGATTTTATTTGAAAATGAATTTTAATATCTAATTTGAGAAAACTCCATAGAATAAAATTTAATGTGAAAAACGTTAAGACAAATAAAGTCGGGGTAAATTATAAAAATAAAAATAAGTAAAGTGAAATAAAAAATCTATAATTATAATTATAGTTAATAATTCAATCATATTTCTCCTAATTTACCAATTGTTAGAGGCATAGAATCTCTTCATATACAAACCTCTTTTAAATTGAAAAGATATTTGATCCTCTTTGCCCTTGGTAAATCAAAAATTAAGATCTAAAATTAAGATAGATCCAAGCTAGTTTTATATTAATTTATGTAATTGAAAGTAGAGAATTATTAGTTTAATGAAAAGTTACTTTCAAATATATTTATAATTTCCTCAATTTTAAAATAAATCTAGCCTAGTTCCATCTTAACTCTGAATCTATCAAGTTATGAGAGGGATCACATCTCTTGAGGTGAAAACCTCTTTTCTGAGTGCAAAATTTGAGGAAATGTTTGTACCTCGAGAGATTTGATCCCTCTCTATGCTTGATAGATCCGAAGTTAAGATGGACCTAGGTTGGTTTCAGTCATGTGCAACCAAAGAAAATCTAAGAAAGTTATGATTAATTTGATCAATAATACATAAATTCATGTAATATTAATATAATCATTTTAAATATGCTGATATGTCTCATATTAATCTGTATATTTTAATTTTAAATTTGCTTAGTTGCCTCAATTTATTGTGATGATAATAACTTTAATGATGAAAAATGGTGAAATATAAATTTTGAATGTAAAGGGACAATGTAATAGTGTTGAATGATAGAAAATGTGAATAATAAGAATATAGTCAATTACAAATAGTCTTCATTGTGGTTAATCTAAAACTATTTTCTTCTATTATTCTTATTGTCACCCTTTTTACTTTTGTCATTTTTTCATATCGATTGTCGTATTTTCATATCGATTCTATGAAGGGGACACGTTAAACCATAAACCATTTAAATATTTAGCTCAATCTAGTGTAGTAAACATCATTCCTTGTCTCTCCTCTCCAATATTAATAGGTTGAATTACTATAACACAAAAATCAATGTACATTGTCAATAATTTTTTGTGCTTACACTGAAATCAATGCACAATGTTAATCCAATCACTTTAAAACTAATGTACCATCATACACCCAATTACATCAAAACATAAATCAAAATTTACATTGAAATTAACGAATCTAACACAAGCAATTAAATAAGATTAGAAAACAACATTTACACTAAAATTACCATAATCGAATAAGATTGAAATCAACATTTACAATCAAATCAATTCATCTAGTGCACGTAATAAAATTGGATTATAAACCAACATCAGCATTGAAATTAATGCACCTAGTGCAAATAAGCAAATAGGATTATAAAGAAACATATACACTTAAATCAATGCATCTAGTGCAAGCAATAAAATAGGATTAGAAATAACCATCTACATTGAAGTCAATGCATTTAGTGCAAGCAATCAAATAATATTAGAAATCACAATTTACACTGAAATTAATGCATCTAGTGCAAGCAATCAAGCATTATTAAAAATCAACATCTACATTGAGATCAATGCATCTAGTGCAATCAATCAAATAGGAATAGAAATCACCATATACATTGCAATAAATGCATTTAGTGCAAGATATCAAATAGGATTAGAAATAATCTACATTGAAATTAATGTATCTAGTGAAAATAATCAAATATCATTAGAAATGAACATCTACACTAAAATCAATGCATCTAGTGCAAGAAATTAAATTGGATTAGAAATCGCCATCTACACTAAAATCAATGTATCTAGTGCAAGAAATATTCTTCCCTGCACCCCCCCCATATATATCTGTATCTCCCTCAATCTCTCCTTATTTTCAACTATCTCAACCCCCCAAAAAAGCATTCTATTTCACTTCATATCTATCAATCTCTTTGTCCCTCCCTCCCTCTCTCCGTCTCTCTCTTATTTCCTATCTTCACTTTCCATCTATATCTCTATCTCCATTTGCCTCTCTATATCACCGCAAAAACATACACTCTGTTTCTTCAATCTATTTACCTATCCCTACCTCCTCCTCCTCCTCCTCCTCTTTCTCTCTCTCTCTCTCTCTCTCTCTCTCTCTCTCTCTCTCTCTCTCTCTCTCCCTTCTCCCCCTATCCCCTGCTTCTATCTCTCTTCCCTACTTCTTTCCTCTCTCCCTCTCTCTCCATCATATTTACCACTCCCTCTCTCTCTCTCTCTCTCCACCTTTCTCTCTATATTTCTTTCTTCTTACCTCTCTCTCTCTCTCTCGCCCCCTCCAACTCCATCTCTCTTTCCCTCCCTCACTCCACTCTCTCACATCATCTCTCTCTTCCTTCCTCTCTTTCTCTCTCTCTCTCTTACTCTTAAGCCTCCAATTATATTACTATATTCCTCCCTCTCTCCTTATCTCCTCCATTCTCTCCATCTCTCCTTATTTGTCTTTACCTCAACCCAAACATACACACTGTCTCTCCATATCTCCATTGTTATTCCCTGTCTCTCTCCACTTTTTAGTTTATATGTATTTCTTCTTTCCTCCTTCTCCCCCCTCCAACTCCATCTCCCTATCAATCCCTCTCTCCTACTCTCTCCCTCCCTCTCTCTTCCTATCTATCAAATCTTTTCTCTTGTACTTCCTCTTTCTCCCCTACCTCCCTCTCTCTTCGCTCATCTCTCTCTCTCTCTCTCTCTCTCTCTCTCTCTCTCTCTCTCTCTACCTATGTTACTATATCCCTCCCTCTCTCCTTTTGTATCCTTCTCTCCCCACTTCTCTCTATCTCTCCTTATTTATCTCCTTATATCACCCCTAAACATACACTATTTCTCTCCATCTCTCCCTTGCCAGTCCCTCTCTCTCTTCACTTCTCACTCTCTATGTCTTTATTCTTCTCTCCCTCTCTCCCCATCCAAATCCATATCTCTATCCCTCCCTCCCTCCTCCTCGCTCTCATACTTCCTCTCTCGCTCTTTCTCTCCTACATTTATCTCTATTCCCCCGTCTCTCTCTCTCTCTCTCTCTCTCTCTCTCTCTCTCTCTCTTTGCCTTGCAATATTCTCACTATCTCCCTCCCACTCTCCTCTCTCTTCCCCCTCCACCTTTGTGTATTCATCTTCCTATTTCACCATTCTATACCCCTCTATCTTTTTATTCCTCCTCTCCCCTCTCCTTTAGTTTATCTCCATCTCTCCCTTGTCACTCCCCCTATCTCTCCACCTTTGTAAATTTATGTCTTTATTCTTACCTCCCATATATATAGAGTTAATATATATCATGATATTATAATATAAAAAATTTAATATTGGATTGAAACAAAGTTATTATATTTAATATTATTAATATTATGATATATTAATATGAATATTAGATTTAAGGGTGCTTGATGACGACCACTCCAAACAACCGTTAGAGTTAATTGCTACCCCTGCTTCTCTATAACTACTGCATCCTTGCATATGTGTTGTCATTCTCCACTACCTACGGGCTACCCTCCATGCCTCCTATTGTCAACATTAATTTCAGTTATCTCCAAGCCTACTACATCATAGAGGATATGGAATTAGAGGAGGTGGATTATTCTGCTTAACCTAACCCCAATATCCCTATATTTCGAAGCCGGGAATCGTCTGTTCCATTTCATTCCACCTCTCTTCCTATCGTGACCCTGCCCTCACAATCTTCATCAAACCTTGCCTTCCCCACCCTCTCCATCGAATCCCCTGAGTTTAACTTCCCTCTGCTCTCACTGGTGACCCTCCATCTTCTTGCTGCTTGTTCTCCATCATCCCCACACTTTGAACTGTTGACTTTGGAGGACCTATTGCACTCACCACCCTTCGCACCTACATCTCGGATCGATTAAGCCACCGTGTCTGAGTAGATATTATCTGACCCCGATATCCCCTCCACCACTGCAGTGACATGTTCCTCCTCAATCCCATTCAGTTGTCTTGAGACCTTCGTCATCAAGGTCCGACACCTTGCGAAGAATCGCCAGGAGAATCATGGCTCTCCAAACCCTGTGTAAGACCACACGATCGCGCCAAGATCGGGCAAGTGGAAGATTAAGTGTGTGAAGGCCTTGGAAAAGGACCTCACCCTAAAATGTGGGGAAGGTTTGAACATGGGAGAGGTTGTTAATATGACTAGTAAGGTTTTGGTGGGTAGGGTTCAAGGTCGTGCCTACTCTGCGACATGACTTAGCCTCTAGGTCAAGGTGATTTTGGGGAACATATTCAAAGATCTTCCGGAAGTGCAGACCCTACCCCATGGCTAGTTTGCACTCCATTTACTACAACATGAATACACCAACTAGGCACTTCCAAGATATTGGCACATTGAAATGGCCCCAGTCATGTTGAAGTGATGGAGCCCGCATTTCAACCTTGAAAGGTAACAGATTTGGACTAGACCATTATTGGTTAGATTGCCTGGACTCCCACTACACTTTTGGTCTTAGGATGTGTTTTTCCATATTGGGAACACGCTGGGTACCTCTTTGGACTATGATAGGTCCTATATTTAATCGAGGAATAGGTCTCTAGAATGCATACTGGTACACCTGGATAAGAGAGAAGGATTAGAGGAGAAAATCATTCTAAAATGGAAGAATTTGATTAGGATTCAAATACCATACTATCAAAGAGTCCCTTTTAAGTGTCGCAAGTGCCATATAGTTGTACATTTATTCAAGGAATGCCCATTGGTGCGAAGGGAATCAGAATATCCATAAGGACCAGAAGGTAAGACTGTTAAGGCTCCTGCATCCATTCTAGGGTTGTCTCCTTTAGTTGCCTCATCAATGCATAGGAATGGGTATCCAAATCATCAATTGACTGAAAGTGCTCCTCTTCCCCCCCCCACATTGATGACCCAGTCGAGGGCTATTTTTGAGGCTGCTCGCTCCTTTGGTACTCCTCTCCTTCACTTTAAATTTTGTTCTCCTACATGTTTTGCACTGCATATGCACTCTACATCTGCATTGGATAAGATTTTTATCCCCTCCTACATCCACTATCCCCTTCAATAAGATCGGTCGGTCCTCTCGACCGCTACCCCATCCTTCCCTCCTGATCCCCCACTCTCCTCCGCTACTATGCCTTCTTCCCACAATGATCCCCCCACCATTACAACCTGAGGCCCCACCTCCCCCTCTCTAAGGTTGGCTTTGTATCCTCTATTTTGGGTATGAATCCCCCATCTCATCCCCCAAAATCCATCATAGGTCGTAAATCTCATCTATCTAAAGCCATCCTATTTGTCAAGGCAGAAGTGGATTCAGGCAGAAAGTCATCACTTGATTGGGTTCTAAGAGCTTTTAACACCCTTCCTAAATTGTCCCCATGAAGTGGCTCTCCTTTAATTGCAAGGGCCTGGCTAGCTCACCCAAAAAGCTAGCCCTGAGACGACTTTTTCAATTTGAGATTGTAGACAATTTTTCTTCAAGAAACTATGGGTGAGGCTGACCTTATCTCCTGTATTCTTTGTACCTTGAAGCCTAGATGGATCTTTCAATCCCTTGATGTCATAGAGAGATCTGAATGACTGGCCCTGTGATATAATTTCCATTCTATTAAGCTCAAAGCCTCCTGGGGTGGAGCTACTTTTATTGGCATGGACTTTTTTTCATCATAATTGGGGATGGATCTTCATTTGTTCAATGTATATGGCCCTTGTCAATATAGAGAGGCCTCCTTGAACTACCTCCTCAACCTATCCCTCATTAACCCCAATAATCTCATAATAGGTGGTGACCTGAACTTCTCCTTAGGATTTGGGGAATCATGGCAGACAAATGGACAGGTTGATATGCTCTCGAAGATTATGGAGATGTTTCTCAAACAACACCATCTGAGAGATATTCCATTGTAAAACCTCTCCTCACCTGGCGAAACTGGAGAGTTGGTGAGGCAACATGCACCATCTGATAGATATTCCCATGGTAAAACCTCTCCCCACTTGGAGAAATCGGAGAGTTCGTAAGGCAACTATGGCTAGGAGACTGAATTGATTCCTTATGAAGGACTCTTTGATACAAAAACTTTCCTTATATAGGCAATGGGTTGGTTCAAGTGGTTTATCAGACCATTCCCCCATTATCATGGCCCCTCTCAGAAACAAAAGGCACTGTATAAATTAAAATCCACTTGGATTTTGGAACCATCCTACATTCAAATGGTCTCCTATTTATGGTCATCCAACCCTCCTTCCATGGGGAGAACTCTGGAAGAAGGTTTCTTCTCCAACCTTAGTAAAATCAAGAGACTCTCCATAAATTGGGCTAACGAAAAACTAAGAGGGATGACCAAACCCTCGGTGATATTGAAGAGTCACTGGCCACTCTTCTGGATGATTAGGGCTGGGGGTTCACTTTTGCAGAGTCAAAGACATAACTTATAAGTTTGGAAAATCATAGATCAAAAATTTTGAAGGAGAGGGAAGAAACTTGGCAGCTCTGAAGTCATCTGTTTGGTTAAAAGCAGGAGATGAGAACACCAAGTTCTTCCAAAATGTTTCCAAGGGAAGGAAGGTCACCAATACTATTTGGAGTATGCTCATGGAAGACAAGGGAACGACAAAAACTTTTAATCAACTCTCCCACCTTGGGAACTCTCATTTCCAAAAAATATTCAAAGCACCTCCTAATGTTTCCCTCGCTAAAATTGTTAGAATTGCAGGACATTTCCCCAGATTTGTAGACTTGGCCATGACCGAGGAGCTCACATCCCCTGTCACTCGAGTGGAACTAGATGGTACTCTGCAATGGTCCAAAACATATAAGATTCGAAGGCCAGATGACTGGAGAGTTGAATTCTACCTTTCTTTTTATGAGATCATTGGACAAGACATGCTTAAGGTGGTGGAGGAATGCAGGACTATTGGGTGCTTGTACGAGGCCAGTAACACCACTTTCATAGCCCTGATCCCTAAATCCGACTCCCCCACATATTTCAATGATTTTCTTCCTATCTCTCTGTGCATTTTTATATATAAAATCATTGGCAAGATCCTTGCTAATTGACTCAGGCGCATCCTATCCTGCCATATCTCCTTTGAGAATTTTCTTTCCTCTAGAATAGACAAATCCATGAAGCAATTGACATAGCCCATGAAGCACTCCACTCCCTTAAAACTAAAAATATAATAGGGAAAATTCTCAAAAATGACCTAGCTAAAGCCTTCAACTGCATTAGTTGGTTATACATTAAGATGATCCTCACCCATCTCGGATTCCCCCCCGCACCCCCCCCCCTTCATTGATTGGATCATGTGCTATATCACTTCGAGAACTTTTAGGGTTCTCATTAATGGATCTGCATAACACTTCTTCCATGCTGAGAGGGGTCTTCAGAAAGGTTTTCCACTCTCCCTACTACTCTTTCTTATTGTCATGAAAGGTCTCAGTAGACTCATTGCATTGACCAAGAAGGAAATGTGACTACAAGGGCTTAAAATGAGTGATATCTTCCACCTCACTCATCTACTTTTCGTAGATGATGTCCTAATCTTCCTAAATGGAATCATTCGTGACTCCTCTACCTTCCATGATATTTTACCACTATTTTCCCTAGCTACTGGCATGGAAGAAAATCACTCCAAGTATATCATCACCCTTTCTAATACTTCGCCTTTGGAATCTAGATTCACTCGTTAGCAATTTCCTTTTTAGAGACATCATTTGGAGGATGGCCTCAAGTACCAGGGGTTCTAAATTAAGCCTCATTGTTACAAAATAGAATATTGGATATGGCTTGTTATTAAAATTGAAAGGCACTATTAAATTCAAACCACAGATTCATTTCCATAGATGGTCGATTAGTCCTCTTTCAATTCTATCTTGGAGGCCACCCCAGTTTCTTGGATGTCGTTGGCTTGCATTCCTAAAGGAGTATTTGCTCAAATTTAGAAGATCTAATATAGATTCCTTTGGAATGGATATAAAGAGGGCAAACCATTTTCTTGGGTGGGATGGAAGCACATTTCCCTCCCAAAGAAGTGGGGAGGATGGGGACTAAAGGACTTATCAGTCTTTGCAATTGCCCTTGCTTCCAATATGGGATGGATCTTGCTCACATTGAAAAACCTCTGGAATGAAGTCTCCTATCACAAATACATTTGGTCTCATCATCTCATGGACTAGATCCGCTTACCCTCTTGGTCTTGAACAAGGGTGTCTATGGTTTGGAAAGAAATTATACATACCTTGCCTTTTATTAGAGAGGGACTAGCATGGAGAATAAATAATGGCACATCGGCTCATATAGGCATCGACCCATGGATATGAGGGAGGAATATGTAGAAATTACCACCAGGCCTCATCCTTTTTCTCAACCAGAGGCATATTAAGGTAATTGCTCAGATTGCTGATTTGGAGAACAACTCCATCTTTGAACAGGCTTGGTTATTTTCTCCACAGTCGGGCATCCTTGAACAGTGGCTAAAGACTTGGGAGGGGTATGTTAACACCCTGAAAGAAGCCCATGTGTGCATTAAAGAAGGCCCTGATGATCTTATCTCGACCTCGGCTGATCATGGTATATACTCCCCAAAAATTGGCTATCCCATCCTTGTCATAGTGTGCAAGCCACATGTACTTCTTGACTGGTGGAGAAAGTTATGGAAGCGTAAAGCACCATCGAGAAAAAAAACTCTTCATGTGGAACGTGCTCAGTAACAAACTAATTAAAAATTAAACATGTCCCGGTAAAAATCTTGATTACTATTAATATTAATTATTAGGTCTTGATATTAATGATCAATGATTAATTGTTAATATTAATATTAATTATTTATTATTAATTAATTACGATATTAATATTAATATTAATATTAATATTAATTAATTATTAATTATTAATATATATGTATTACTAATTTTAATTTTAATTTTAATATTAATACAATACACTAATATTATTATTATTATTCATTAAATACCATTTGATAATAAATATATCACATACTATTTTATAATAAACACTATACTAACATATAATATATATATTAAATATTAAATACAATATACTAAGATTACTATTCATTTAATCCCAATATACACTGATATTAAACATTTCACATACTATTTTATAATTAATAATACTATACTAATATTAAATGCTTATATGAATTAAAATTTATAATAATAGTTACTATATTAAAATCAATTAATATTAATAATATTAAAATTAATTAATTAATTTTTATAATAATTATTAACATAATAATAATTTAAATCAATTAATAAAAACATCAATAATTAAACAAAGACAATTAATATTAAAACAACCGACATTCAGCTCATCTTTTAATCTTCTGCCCTCATTACTATTTAAATCCCTCAATTTAGCTCTTGTTCTATCAATCATTCAAGCTGTCCTGATGATGGAACCCAGTTGGGATTTGAAACGTTGATGGAAAATAAGTTTTATAGTGGATTCTCCGGTAACTATGTCTAAAGATATATACCACAGATGTCTTCAATCTAGAACAAAACCCCAACTGGAGCAAACCTTATGCATCGATCTAACTATGCTCCACATTGGTGTGTACTTTGTAAATAGGCCGAGGAGACAAATGATCACATGTTTCTCCATTGCCAGGTGAGTGCGCAACTATGGGTACAAGTATTAAACCTACTCTCCAAACTTGGTTGTTGCCTAGGGAAATTAGAGGAGGTGAATTATTCCGCTTTCCGTATCCCCAATATCCCTATATTTCAAAGCCCTAACCATATGTCGTCTATATTTGCTCACCGGGAACCGCCTGTTCCATTTCGTTCCATCTCTCCTCCCATCATGACCCTACCTGGACCATCTTCATCAAACCTCCCCTTCACTGCCTGATCCAAGTGGATCTTGGTGGCCACCTGCCAAGTCCACCTGGACCCCGACCATTGTGTCTCTCAGCATTTTCAGTTTCCTTAATTGTAGCACAACTTACTATTTTTAGCAGTTTCTCGAGTCTTGAACTTCCGGAGCCGTTTTGAGGCCCTAAATGACGTTTTTTTGGAAATATACCGCCAATGATTTTTTAATAAAAATCATCTTTTCTGTCGTAGTCCTCGGAGAGATCTTTCCAACGAGCTATCATGCGCATCAAACAGAGATAATATGACCAATTCGAAACCCCGGGAAGTTGGCTATCCAACTCACCCCAAAACAGTGCCCACAATTTGGCGTTTCATCTTCTAGGGTTAGGTTTTGGAATGTGAAGGGTTTTCCATTGTTTCTCAATAATAAATATGCCTTCGAGCCCCATTGTAAACACAGTTTGGAACAGTTCAGAGGCATGTAGCCGACACATCTCTTCTCAGAGATAAGCTACCACCGCCCTAGCTGGGTTATTTCTATTTGTAAGCATCTTTCAGTATTTTCCATTAATGAAATGAAGTATTATTTCCACTGCATATATGTCTTTATGGTTATTTATATATTTTATTGCGTTCCTATTTAAATTTGGATCAGTGGTATCAGAGCGGTCTGTTTTTTTTCTGTTTTTCTTTGCATGTCCCCAACGAGGTCGGGATATAAAGAGTTAGGGCTTGAACTGGTCGAACCTTTGCGAGACCAGCCTCGCAGATCCCGACGGCATCCTATGGCAGATGAGAAGAAAGATGAGGGGGCAAGATATCCTATCAAAATCTTGCTCGAAGAAGCCCTCGAGCGACAACGGAATGCGATGATGGACAATTTTGCCCAAATCCTTCAGCGGCTACCCAGAAGCGACGCATCGGCTTCCAACAGCTACTCTGGAAGTGCCACGCCCTTTAAGGTACAACTTAATTTTGAAATCCCCGTATTTGAGGGTCAGATAGACACAGATGTTGTAGATAAATGGTGAAATCTGCTGGAGGGTTATTTTTCTGTTCATGAATTTTCAAGTCGGGAAAATATTATTTTCGCTCTTCTCAAAGCAGCCCCGCACGTCAAGCACTGGTGGGAAACCTACTGCGAGCAGAAGGATGAAAATACTGGCTCACAATTTTCAGCTGCACCCACCTGGAATTCATTCCGGGATGCCATCAAGGAGCAGTACTACCCTGTCGGAACCTATGAGGATGAATACATAAAATGGACCACGTTGCGGCAGGGAAGGGACCAAGATGTGTCGGAGTTCACCAATATTTTCCATACCATTCGCACAAAGTTGGGTATGAAGGATACAGAGCAGCATTCGATACTCAAATACCATGGCTTCCTCCACAAGTACATCCAGGAAGAAATACAATTCTTGAACATCTCCTCACTTGGCACAGCGTATTGATATGCCGTCAAGGTCGAGCAGAAGTTTAATCAAAAGAAGCGAGACTTTGGATCTGCGAATATGAAGCAAGGTAAAGGTGCCCCTAAAACATAGAACAAAGGGCAAAGTCAAGGCGGGGCAGCCCAAGACATGCTGCCAAAGTTGTAGGCAAAGAACAATGCCGCGAATACAAAAAAGGACACAAGAAAATGGTGTGAGTTCCATAAGAGCTGCACTCACAACACCAGTGAGTGTCAAGCCAACCAGTCACTGGTGGTTGAACTAAGGGTTCCAGAATCAAATGCACATTCAAACTCTGAGTCAGAGCCCGACAAGGGGGATGACAAAGGGAAGCAGATCATTGACGCGGATCCCAACGCCATTGTTGCTACTGCAAATATCCAGAAAAATAAACCCGAAGATCCAGAAGAGGAGTAGCATCTCTTCCACTCCCAGATGTGGGTAAAGGTCTCCCTGCTACAGTTCATTGTCGATAGCGGGAGCCACAAGAACCTCATTTCGGTAGACGTTGTGAAGCGGTTGAGCTTGTCGACCACATCACATCCACAACCATACCCCATCGTGTGGCTTCACCAAGGACGGGATCTTCGCATGAGCCAGCAGTGTCGCCTTCATACAACATCAAGCCCTTCACGGATGAGGTATTGTGTGACATTACTCCCCTTGAAGTTTGTGATGTATTATTAGGACAACCATACTTGTGGAAGTGACATGTTGTGTATGAATCAAGGCCCCGTATTGTTATTCTTACATTGGAAAATAAGTTGTACAGGATACCAGAGGTAGCAGCACCTACCGCCATCTCTCTGATTACTGCAAAACAATGCAGTAAGCTCATTTCCAAAACTGGGAAATTTGTTTTCCTGATGATACGCCCGCAAGGAAAGAATAAGACAGTAGCCATGGCTTCCAGACAAGACCCCTCCGCACGACAACTACAGATGGATAGGGCCGTGAAGGAGTACGAGGACATATTCACCTCGCCCGCAGGGGTTCCTCTGCACTGTCAAGTCAAGCACTCCATCGATCTGACCCCAGGTGCGCCGCTACCCAATGGACCAATTTATCGGTGCTCCGTTCTAGAGAATGATGAAATCAAGAGGTAGATTCAGGAGCTGTTGCAGAAAGGTCACATCCGTCCGAGTTCATCAGCTTGTGGGAGACCGATCATGTTGGTACAAAAGAAGGATGGGAATTGGAGACTCTGTATTGACTATCGGGTGCTGAACAAGATCATTGTCCATAATAGGTACCCAATCCCGCAGATTGATGACCTCTTGGACCAACTAAAGGGGGAAAAATATTTCAGCAAGATCGATCTGAAGTCAAGATATCACCAGGTACCAATCGAACCCTCTGATGTGTGGAAGACTGCCTTCAAAGCCAAGGAGGGCCTCTTCAAATGGTTGGTTATGCCTTTCGGATTGAAGAAAGCTCCTGCAACCCTCATGAGGCTAATGGATGACATCTTGCAGCCATTCACAAACTTATTTGTAGTGGTATACCTGGATGACATTCTGATCTTCAGCAAGAGTTGGGAAGAGCACCTCCACCACATCCAACAGGTTTTTCAAACACTGCAGCAACACAAGCTATGTGCCAATTTGGAGAAATGCACTTTTGTCATGACCCAGGTTCAGTATCTGGGATTCATTATTGATGAAAAGGGGATGCATGTAGATCCGGCCAAGATCCAAGTCATTCGGGATTGGCCATCTCCAACCACTCTGATGGAGCTCCGCAACTTTCTAGGTCTTGCCAAAGTCTACCGGAGGTTGGTGTTGGGGTTTTCTCATATCACTTGGCCCTTGAGTCAAGTCACCAAGGGAGGAGTGAAAGAAAAATTCTTTTGGTTTGCATCTCAACAGAAGACATTCAAAGATTTGAAAGATCGCCTCTGCACGACACCGGTGCTCGCATTACCAGATTTACAACAACGATTTGAGGTCGAGACAGATGCCTCTGACTATGCTATTGGGGCAGTCCTTACTCAACACAGGCATCCAGTGGCATATCACAGTGAAAAACTTTGAGACACAGTCTGGAAGTATCCCACTTAAGATAAAGAGATTTATTTCATTGTGTAGGCCTGCTGACAATGGAAGCATTACATTTTGGGGAAGGAAACAATCATCCACACAGAGCACCAATCCCTGCAGTTCATATAGATCCAAGGGAAATTGCAGAATGATCGCCGTCAGAAGTGGTCTACATATCTGCAATAGTTCCATTTGAATATCAAGTATAAGAAGGTCAGCACCAATAATGTTGCAGATTGCCTCAGTCAACCACCAATCATGGTGTTAACCACCGTGGTCAACTCTTGTGGGCACGAGACTTCTTATTGGCCACTTCTCTACAAAAGCGACCCGCAATTTCGCCACACATACCAGACACTGTTGGGGGGTCGGCATGTTCCAGATTTTCATCTCCAAGATGCCTTGTTATGCCACCTGGGTCACCTTTGTGTTCCTTCAAGCGAGCGTGCCAAGATGATTTCGGAAGCACACTACAGTCGATCTATAGGGCATTTCGGGGTCAAGAAGACGGTGGCAGTACTGCAAAAGTATTTCTATTGGCCAAATCTTCGACAGGATGTCGGGAAATACATCAGATCATGTACTGCCTGTGCCATTGCCAAACCAACCATCAAGAAGCAAGGCCTCTATAACCTGCTACCTACCCCTAGTCGACCTTGGGAGCCCATCTCCATGGATTACATGTCAGGCCTTCCTTCCACTAAGCATGGAAATGATTGTGCTTTTGTGGTCGTTGACAAGTTCTCGAAGATGGCCATTATGGTGGCCTGCAAGAAGAACATCACAGCAAAATCCACTGGTAAACTCTTCTTTGAACGAGTTTGGGTGAACTTTGGGATCCCACAGTCTATCATCTCAGATCGGGATAGTCGGTTCCTCAGTACATTTTGGTCCAGTCTCTGGTCAATGCTGGACACCAAACTCGCTAAGTCCACAACCTTCCATCCTCAAACTGATGGACAGACAGAGGTTGTCAATTGGATGATTGTACACATTCTGTGCATGTACAACTCAAAGCATCCACGCACATGAGACGAGAGCCTCCCCTATGTTCAGCACAGCTACAACCGAGCTCTTCATAGCTTGACGGGCCATATCCCTTTTCAGGTGGGCCTGGGATTCCAGCCACTATGACACATTGATGTGGCCATGCCACTTGCAGCTACTCACAAAGATTCAGCTCATGTCCAGTCCGAAACAGATAAGGCAACCAGCTTCATTGAGCACATCCAACATATTCGCCAGTAGGTCCATGACATTCGGGAAAAATCAAATCCTAAGTACAAGCAGCGACATGATCAACATCGGGTACCATACAAGTTTCAAGTGGGCGACAAAGTCTGGTTGCATTTGCAAAACGAACGCCTTACTGGAGCTTATCGGAAACTGAGACCACTCCAATATGGTCCTTACACCATTATTAAGGCTGTGGGAGATAATACGTTTGAGCTCAGCATTCCCCCATTCCTTGGCCTACACCCAGTGTTCAATGTGGACAGCCTTCGGCCATACTTTCCACCATTGCTAGACACATCCGACATTGCAGAAGAGCTCACGCCCACAGAATTAAATGCAGATTGCATGGAAAAAGCTGCAACTGATCAGATCATGGACACACAGGTCAAGAACACTCGCCAACATAATATCCAACTGTATCGAGTTGTAAAAGCAGGCCAAATCCTTCACCAGGGCAAGTGGCTCACTAGGGACAAAGTTCAGCAAAAGTTTCCTCATCTCATGGAGGAACTCAACGCAATGGGGACCATTGCTTCCTAAGGGGGGAGGAATGATACAGGTGGATCTGGGTTGCCACCTGCCAAGTCCACCTAGTCCCCCACCATTGTTTCTCTCAGCATTTTCAGTTTCCTTAATTGTAGCACAAATTACTATTTTTAGCAGTTTTTCGGGTCCTGAACTTCCTGAGCCGTTTTGAGGCCCTAAACAACGTTTTTCGGGAAATTTACCGCCAACGATTTTTTTATCAAAATCGTCTTTTTCGACGTATTCCTTGGAGAGATCTTTCCAATGGGCGATCATGCACGTCAAACGGAGATAATACAACCAATTCGCAACCTCGAGAAGTTGGCTATCACACTCACCCCAAAACGGGGCCAAAAATTTGGCGTTTCATCTTCTAGGGTTAGGTTTTGGAATGTGAAGTGTTTTCCATTGTTTTTCATTAATAAATAGGCCTTCGAGCCTCATTGTAAACACAGTTTAGAACAGTTCAGAGGCATGTAGCCGACACATCTCTTCTCAGAGATAAGCTACCATCACCCTAGCTGGGTTATTTCTATTTGTAAGCATCTTTCAATATTTTCCATTAATGAAATGAAGTATTATTTCCACTACATATCTGTCTTGATGGTTATCTCTATATTTTATTGCGTTTCCATTTAAATCTGGATCAATGCTATCAGAGCGGTCTGCTTTTTCTCTTTTTTTCTTTTCATGTCCCCAACGAGGTCGGGATATAAGGAGCTAGGGCTTGAACTGGTTGAACCTTTGCGAGACCAGCCTCACAGATCTCGACGGCCTCCTATGGCAGATGAGAAGAAAGAAGAGGGGGTAGGAGATACTACCAAAATCTTGCTCGAAGAAGCCCTCGAGCGACAACGGAACGCGATGATGGACAGTTTTGCCCAAATCCTTCAGCGGCTACCCAGAAGCGACGCATCGGCTTCTAGCAGCTACTCTGGAAGTGCCACGCCCTTTAAGGTACATGTTAATTTTGAAATCCCCATATTTGAGGGTCAGATAGATGCAGATGCTGTAGATAAATGGTTAAATTTGTTGGAGGGTTATTTTTCTGTTCATGAATTTTCAAGTCGGGAAAAGATTGTTTTCGCTCTTCTCAAAGCAGCCCCCCACGTCAAGGACTGGTGGGAAATCTACTACGAGCAGAAGGATGAAAATACTGGCTCACTATTTTCAGCTGCACCCACCTGGAATTCATTCCGGGATACCATCAAGGAGCAGTACTACCCTGTCGGAAGCTATGAGGATGAATACATAAAATGGACCACGTTGCGGCAGGGAAGGGACGAAGATGTGCCAGAGTTCACCAATATTTTCCATGCCCTTCGCACAAAGTTGGGTATCAAGGATACAAAGCAGCATCTGATACTCAAATACTGCGGCTACCTCCATAAGTACATCCAGGAAGAAATACAATTCCTGAACAACTCCTCACTCAGCACAGCGTACCGATATGCCGTCAAGGTCGAGCAGAAGTTTAAACAAAAGAAGCGAGACTTTGGATCTACGAATCTGAAGCAAGGGAAAGGTGCCCCTAAAACATAGAACAAAGGGCAAAGCCAAGGCGGGGCAGCCCAAGACAACCCGCCAAAGCTGCAAGCAAAGAACAACGCTGCGAAGATGAAAAAGGACACGGGAAAATGGTGTGAGTTCCATAAGAGCTCCACTCACAACACCAGTGAGTGTCAAGCCAAGTAGTCACTGGTGGCTGAACTAAAGGTTCCAGAATCAGATGCATGTTCCAACTTTGAGTCAAAACCCGACAAGGGGGATGACAAAGGGAAGCAGATCATTGATGCGGATCCCAACGCCACTGTTGCTAACGCAAAGATCCAGAAAAATGAACCCGATGATCCAGAAGAGGAGGAGCGTCTCTTCCACTCCCAGATGTGGGTAAAGGGCTCCCAGCTACAGTTCATTGTCGATAGCGGGAGCTAAAATAACCTCATTTCGGCAGAGGTCATGAAGTAGTTGGGCTTGCCGACCATAGTACATCCACAACCATACACCATCGGGTGGCTTCACCAAGGACGGGATCTTCGCGTGAGCCAGTAGTGTCGCCTTTCGTACAACATCAAGCCCTTCACGGATGAGGTATTGTGTGAAATTGCTCCCCTTGAAGCTTGTGATGTATTATTAGGACAACCATACTTGTGGAAGCGACATGCTGTGTATGAATCAAGGCCCCGTGCTATTATTGTTACATTGCGAAATAAGTTGTACAGGATACCAGAGGTAGCACCGCCTATCGCCATCTCTCTGATTACTGCAAAACAATGCAATAAGCTCATTTCCAAGTCTGGGAAATTTGTTTTCCTGATGATACGCCCGCAAGGAAAGAATAAGACAGTAGCCATGGCCTCTAGACAAGACGCCTCCGCATGAAAACTACAGATGGATAAGGTCATGAAGGAGTACAAGGACATCCTCACCTCCCTCACAGGGGTTCCTCTGCACTGTCAAGTCAAGCACTCCATCGATCTGACCCCAGGTGCACCGCTACCCAATGGACCAATTTATCGGTGCTCCATTCTAGAGAATGATGAAATCAAGAGGCAATTTCAGGAGCTATTGCCGAAAGGTCACATTCGTCCGAGTTCATCACCTTGTGGGAGCCCGATCATGTTGGTACAGAAGAAGGATGGGAATTGGAGACTCTGTATTGACTATCGGGCACTGAACAAGATCACTGTCCATAATAGGTACCCGATCCCATGGATTGATGACCTCTTGGACCAACTAAAGGGGGCAAAATATTTCAGTAAGTTTGATCTGAAGTCCGGATATCACCAGGTACCAATCGAACGCTATGATGTGTGGAAGACTGCCTTCAAAGCCAAGGAGGGCCTCTTCGAATGGTTGGTTATGCCTTTTGGATTGACGAATTCTCCTGCAACCTTCATGAGGCTAATGGATGACATCTGGCGGCCACTCAACAACTTATTTATAGTGGTATACTTGGATGACATTCTGATCTTCAGCCAGAGTTGGGAAGAGCACCTCCACCACATCCGACAGGTTCTTCAAACACTGTGGCAACACAATCTATGTGCCAATTTGGAGAAATGCACTTTTGGCATGACCCAGGTTCGGTATCTGGGATACATTATTGATGAACAAGGGGTGCATGTAGATCTGGCCAAGATCCAGGTCATTCGGGATTGGCCATCTCCAACCACTCTGATAGAGCTCCACAACTTTCTAGGTCTTGCCAACTTCTACCGCAGGTTCGTGTTGGGGTTTTCTCATATCACTTGGCCCTTGAGTCAAGTCACCAAGGGAGGAGCGAAAGAGAAATTCTTTTGGTCTGCATCTCAACATAAGGCATTCAGAGAGTTGAAATATCACCTCTGGACAGCACCGGTGCTCGCGTTACCAGATTTGCAACAACGATTTGACGTCGAGACAGATGCCTCTGACTATGCTATTGGGGCAGTCCTTACTCAACACGGGCATCCAGTGGCATATCACAGTGAAACACTTTCAGACACAATCCAGAAATATCCCACTTATGATAAAGAGATGTATTCCATTTTCGAGGCCTGCCGAAAATGGAAGCATTTTATTTTGGGGAAGGAAACGGTCATCCACACAGACCACCGACCCCTGCAGTTCATAAAGACCCAAGGGAAATTGTAGAATGATCACCATCAAAAGTGGTCTACATATCTGCAACAATTCCATTTGAATATAAAGTATAAGAAGGGCAGCACCAATAATGTTGCAGATTGCCTCAGTCGACCACCAATCATGGCGTTAACCACCGTGCTCAACTCTTGTGGGAAAGAGACTTCTGATTGGCCACTTCTCTACAAAAGTGACCCGGAATTTTGCCACACATACCAGACACTCTTGGGGGTGTTATAGAAAATTTTGTGCCTTACAGCAACAGGCATGAATTGTCAATAATCCAAGGGATCCAAAGTCCCTAAACATGATGTTCCTACCCCTAGAGGAACAAGGTCAGCAAACCAATAGCTCTCAGATCAGTTCTCCACCTGAAAACACTCAAAAAAAAGCAATCCTGAAATCAAAGCACGTGCTCCACTAGGCTTCTGCGCTGAAACTCAACTCCTCCATGGTGTACCTGCGTTGCAAAGCAAGTGGAACAAAGGCCACCTGCGCTGAGCGAGATGGGACAAGTGGCACACTGAGTCATTGCTCTGGAATCTTCCAAAAATGACACTTGGATCAGGGATTTCGCCTTGTGATGAGTCAGAGGCTCTGTTTCTCCAAGTGGAAGCAAGGTTCTCCAAGTGGACTCAAGAACTGAAGATCAACTAAAGATCAACTGAAGAGAGAGAGGACACAAGGCAGCTACACATCAGTTGCAAGCTGACTCATCCTTTCTCAATTCATCTATATATTGAGCTCTCTCCTATGAGCTCAGGAGGCTGGAATTTTGTGCAAAGTAATGATATGCTGTTGGTTTCACTATAGAGCTATTGGGTGATTGCTTGAAGGAGGTGAAGAGGAGAAATTCTTTCTGCTGGGAGGTGTTGCTGGATTGGGGCCTTCAATGGTTGTAACCTTCTCAGAACTTTACTTCTTCATTAATAAAAGCTATTGAGGTTCTTCTATATGCATTTGTTTCAATGATGTGTTCTGATAATTGTATATTTGATTTATGTTAATCCTTGAATCAGTTATGATTGCATGCTTCTTGTAGTTTCCTTCTTTGTTATTTTGCAGGGTCTCATTGTAGCTGGGCCAGCAAAAGAGCAAGGAGCTGGGAGCAAGCAGCCAAAGAGAAGAGTTTGGATTCGACATTAAGCGCAAGGCAACGGTTAGTGAATTTCCTCATTCTCTCTTGCTTTCATAAAGAAGTAAACCTTAAGTAGTTTTCTTTACGGTTGTTGCTGAGGTACTATCACCCTTAGAGTGGGATAGGGTCATCCGAATCGGATACTTTTCCCTACAACAAACTGGCGACTCCGCTGGGGATCGTATCTGTTTGATTGTTTGTAGTATTTTGCTATTCATTTCCTGAACAAAAGAGTACCAAATCGAAAAGCTTTTGACTATATCAAAAGCGAAGTAGAGGGCAGCTACTCTAGCTCATTTCTGAGCATGTTCATGATTTGAAGAGCTGATCTACAAGGATCCTTGTAAGCTCTTAGTGATAGCTTTTCACCTTCCTAATCATCCCTTTGTGTGTGCTTGACTGATTGGTTTTGATTTGAGCAAAAACTGTGCATTTTTGAGAAAATTGTGACCTGGAAACTGTGAAAACGCAACTTTTGTTTTCCAAAGCAGGTAGTACACAGGCTACCTGCTTTGCAACGCAGGTCTCGAAGGGCCTACCTGCGCTGAGAGCCAGACTGGCTGAGCAGCACCTGCGTTGGCCCAATTTTGCCTTGTGCATTTGGGGTTTCCTCCCTTTTTCTTGCCTGTTTTCACTATAGGTTTTGCAGCCAGTTACCAGTCTTGCACCTGTTCTGAAAACAACCTTACTTGCCATCATTCCACCTCTGTTATATAACGAAATTGTACTTGTTCTTTTGTATTTCTTACTTCATTTACAATTTCCCATAACGAAGAGTAAACTAGTCTTGCTTTGGCCTCTTAGATCTGAACCTGTGTTAGGCATTTTGCTGGTCTAAAGAGTTAGCTTGTTTGCTATCCATAGTTGATTAGTCTTTTTAATTTCGTCATTATGGTTTGATTTCATGCATTTCCAGTGATTAAACAAGTAAATCTTAAGGTGTCTTTTGATTTTGGACAAACTTGTTTGTTTTCGCTTTAAATCGAAATCAAAGTTATATAACAACTTTCTTTTTGTAACCCATCAACATTAAGAAAGGGAAAAGAAAATACATGCATTGTGCATTTTGCATTTGACTGTTTGCATGCTGATTTAGGAAAAATTGCATTAGTGTGTGCTCTATGATCTGTGTGAAAAGATTTTCCTTTCTTTCCCTCAGTAGTTAAGATTTTCAAAGTTGAAAGATTGAAAAGTTTGCTTCTCATCTTAGACTGCATTCAGGAATTTGTTACATACATCTCATGGTGATCCTTAAAGGAAAACTACTAAACAAGATCAACATTAAAATAAATTCAATTTACATAACAACGCTTTGTAACATAACGCAAACATATAGAGGTCTAGGTAGAGATGTGTTCCGGCGTCGTTAAACATAGTGACTGTCGATCTCTACGAAGGTGGGTGATTCCTCCTGAGAGTCGGTGGCACTAATACGGACTTGTGCTCCCACGTACCATCGCGTATATATTGGGAGACCCCTATAGGAACAAAGCCTTTATCCATAGGAAGCCGTGTCGGCCACCCTACTGATCGCGATGCAGTGAACACAGCATTCACGAAGATCGACCACCCGTACTGTAAAACGTATTCTGTGGTTTCACGAAAAGTTTGGCACAACCTCTGCCTAGAACTCCAGAGAAGTTTCTTTTGGCCTTTTTCAAACTCTATAACTGAAAAAGTCCATCCGAGCATTTGTCACTTCGGGCTCGTTAAAACATCGAAGGAGACTAGAGTCATCTTTAGCTTTTTCTTGACTCTTAAAACATGAAAAAGAAAAGTTGTGTCTAAAGCGTCGTTAATAAAATTTATTTTAATCGGAACATAATCACCTATTATTCCCACGTTGATCTTTCAGTTGAAAATTATGGAGCCCACCAACCAAGGAAGTCACCTTGGTGGAAGTCCTAATCCCTTCTCCTCTTGGGGAGATGTTGGTGCGCCTCATATGGCCACATTGTCACTTCCAGGATTGACAATTGGCCTACCTGTATGGCTCTTTTCAACTAATGTAGTTCAGATCGCCACTAATCCTGAGCAGTCAAATCAACAGTCAGACCAGTCTAGAGCTACCCACCAGCCTTCCACTTCTTACAATTCTTCCTCTGACCCTTCATCTTCGCGAGGTAGAGCCAGCAAAAGTCAGCCTCCCATGGAGAAGAAGGAAAAGAAGAAGAGAGAAAAGAAGCAGAAGGGGCCTATGGCGAAGGCGACTGGGGGCAAGCAAAAGACATCTGACAAAAATCCACACACTGCACCGACCGGGCCTAAATCGCCATGTGTCATTTGCAAAGGGACCCACTTCCATCGTGATTGTCCTTGTATTCCCCGGATACTAAGGGACTGGTCCCCCAGGTTGCACAATCCGGTAGCATCAACCTCTGGTAGTCATGTTGATTACAGTCCGTCAACTAGCGAGAGTGAAGGACGAAAAGGGAGACCAAGATCACCCTGTATGTTTTGTGAAGGCGATCACGCCATCCACCGATGTCCATTCTTAGATGAGGCGAAGAGAGTTTTGGAAGATCGTCCGGTATCACCGTTACGACTTCCTCCTGGATACCAAAAACTTGTGCCTAATCCCTCGATAGTTGAAAATCCAGCTGGCCCACTCAAGTGGTCAGCTGAAGTGTCAGTCATTGAGAATGAACCTGCTGAATCCAGACCAGACAAAAGTCTAAAGGTCGAAACGGCAGTTGACCCGGTTCTTCCTTCAGAGATTTCATCCTCGAATGACTCCGTCATTGAAGACACATCTTCAAATGATACCCTCACTGAAGAAGGTAAGGATGACACCGTCCATATTCTCTTCATCAACACAGACTCTGATGAGCATCAGGGCAATGCGCCCATTCCTTTATCGCAGGAAGGAACATCGTCAGGGTCATATCCGGCCGTGTATTCGGTCCCACCACCAAGCAACCTGGTTGTGTCCTTTGATTGGAATCAACTAGGCAGACCCCGGTTACCAGCCAGTATCCCATTCAGAATCATCGTCCAAATCTACAGAATGGTGATGGCTGGAACTATCATTGATGAAGGGGCATCTGTGAGTATCCTTTTCTCTATTGCTTGGAAAGCTCTGGGTTCCCCAGTGCTCTTACCTTGGATGAGAAATCTATCAGGTTTTGATAAAGGAACCAGTCACCCGTTAGGGATTCTCCCCAATGTTCCAGTTACATTGAAAGGGAAGACAGTTCATATGAACATCATGGTCGTCCAGGGACCCTTGGTTTATAACTTACTCCTTGGACGAGACTATATATATTGCATGGAGGCGATAGTGTCCTCACTCTTTAGAGTTATGTGTTTTCCGCACGAAGGAAGAATGGTCAAGCTCGTAGACCAACTTTCATTTCCAGGATCACGCATCGCAAATAGTCAAATACCATCCCTTAACGGTTTATTCACTCAAGGAATGCCTCCACCCCCGGTTCTACTTCCCGACGAATGCGAGTGATTCAGAAAGAAAGAACTGGGACCCAGGGGGCATGCACCCTAGCCTGCCATGGGCAGAGAAAACCTTGGGTATAAAGTTAATTTCCGCAGAAGAATGGGACTAGTCCGTACCCCGTCTGAAGGAAGGAAGAGAGGGTTGTTCTAGGATAAAGTTCTTTTGTCAAAGTTATGTGAGCGAAATAATCGGCTCTCTTTGTCTAGAAATTAGGCTCTCCTGAGGGAGGAGATCCATTTGTGGCGGCAAGTAGCCACCATCTTTGAAGGCAAGCCTCACCCATTAAAACATATGTTTTTGAAGGATAAGTAGGGGCAGCCTCCAAAGAAAGAGATGAAATTGCTGCAACAAGTAGTCACCATCCTTAGCAACCTAATAATAGACATCGCCGGAAAAAGAGTTTAGTTTGCGGCAGCGAACAAAACCATTTTTCGGATAATAAGTAAGAGGCAAACCTCCGTCCGTAACACCAATGTTTTATCTGTTGCGATCTTGCAAAAATAAAAAAGTGAACTGATGGGAAGACAAGTACCGTCGGCACCGAAAAATAACGAGAAGACAAGTATCGTTAAAAATATAACAAGAGGACAAGTAGAAAAACAAAGGTGGGACAGAGGAGGGGCAGCCTTGAAATTATACTTTATACCTGGGGGCATGCGAACCTTTTGGAGTGCAAGCATGGGACGACTATTTATTTTTTAAATTTTTAGGTCCTCCCTTTAAACCTGTAGGTCTAACCCGTTAAACTCGTAGGATTAGCCGTTTCTAGCTTGCATAAAGAAAGGATGTGGGGCAAAAGTTGAAACTTGCCAAATAGGAGCATAGCTTCATGAGATAAAGCTCCTTAAAAAATAGCTATCTCACCTGAGGCGTTTCTTGTATTAAGACTGGTATAATCGAGCAGTTTTAGCACACAGTTCATGCTCGTTAAAAAATAAACGCAAGATCCGAGCAGTTTTAGAACATAGTTCATGCTCGTTAAAAAATAAACATAAGTTGTGAGCAATCTTCCCCTAGAGTTCAAGCTCACCCAGAAAAAATGAACCGGTAAATAACCTTGGTAAATGTAACCTTTGACAGCCATATTAAAGCCCTTGGTCGTGTTCTTGCAGTCTCACCCCCATCCGTTCATTTGGCCAATCGTTCATCTCCATATGATTGTTTACCCATTTTGAGGAACAGCTGCGAAGAGTGATTTCACTTAGCCATCCTTGTGACACTGCCGTGATTGGAAAATTCCAACCTGTACCTGGAATCTGCTGCTGACCTGTTCATCACTCGTTCCTCAAAAGACGAGTCTTCTTTGAGCTCTTTTCACTGACTCGTAAAATATGAAAAGTTTGCCGAGTTTTGGCCTTCCAGCTCGTTAAAGCGACCGGAAAGCTATCCCTCCTCTAGATTTTAATCTTTTTGGACCTGAGGGATTATTGCACAAAAAGATCGAGCGCTTGTTTTGTTCGGCTCGTTAAAGCAATCGAAAATTCATCCCTTCTGTATTGTTTTATACTTTTTCGGACTTAAGGGATTAGATGACGAAAAAGGAATTCTGGAGTTGACTTTATGTACCTTTTCAGACTCTCTAAAAATGAAAAGGACCGAGTTATCCTTGTCGTTAGACTCGTTAAATTCATTAAATAGCGACAAACTTGTCTTTAGACGAGAACGAGTTTCCCTATCGCTACGCTCGTTAAAACATAGCGATGGGCTTGCCCGAAGGGCAGGTTATAGAACAAGCATATGTTATCCTCCTCAAGCTTGACAAAAATAAAGAGGTACTGGTCAGCAATGACTGGGGAAAATTTGGGAGAACCTCACAGCTTTAATGGTAGCAAGTCGCTCTTGAACATGACACTTTGTCCTCCGTATCACATCGGGTTGGGTTGTTTCATTCACCGGTCTCATCACCATGGTCCTCGCCACACCATCCACAGTTGGGGTAATGCTAACGATCCATCACATCAGTGTCGTTATATGTTCAAGAGATGTTGTTCTGCAAAGAGTCAACCGTGTCCCATCCACTACCATACATTGTCCTTCATCATTTCATGACCGCCACCCTGAATCATACATCACAGTTTGTTTTCACCTCATCACAATCACTAGCTCCGTTCCGTGTCAATGATGTGGGATTCATTAAGGCCCTCCTTTGACGGATCGCTCCTTGTCGACATCAGCTCATTATCCAAGGAGTTGATCTAGGAACAACCCCTTCAGTACTTTGAAGCTTGCATGCCTCAATGGCAAGTTTCTCACTTCCGGCGACAGGTATACATCAATGACCTTCGACCAGAAGATTTTGCATGGTGGTCAACGCCAAGTCCTTTATTCCCACCATGTGAATTGTACTGCCGTACCTTGAGGGTCATCATCCTTATCGGTGATTCCTCTCGCGCTTGTTAACGGTTTACATCATTGACCGGTAATCAAGCGATGTCTTTCCATGTTCGACTTCAAGAAATTCTCACATGGATCGACTTGTACATCGAGTGAAGATTGGAAGAGATTGAAGACCCCGGATCTAGTTTCATCCATCCGGGCTGCGATATATATTCAGGATATAAAGACATTTGATATGTACATCATTGCAGCAGATGATCATCCTTCTCAAAGGATGATAATTTCAGCAGAAAATTATCAGTCTATCATCAGACGATCGTCTGTGCTATGTACCAAAATGTATTTATAAAGCTGAGCATGGGAATGCCCGCCTCAGCTAGATCATGAAAAAGTATGAAAAATAATGTATTGTATTGTATCTTATTACAGGACACTTCTCAGCAGATTGAATGAACTTCGGATCCTCCTAATAAAGCATTTCACCCGATAAACGACCTCATACTTTAGGGGGCATCTGTTATAGACAAGTTTGTGCCTTACAGCAACAGGCATGAATTTTCAATAATCCAAGGGATCCAAAGTCCCTAAACATGATGTTCCTACCCCTAGAGGAACAAGGTCAGCAAACCAACATCTCTCAGATCAGTTCTCCACCTGAAAACACTCAAAAACAAGCAATCCTGAAATCAAAGCAGGTGCGCCACTAGGCTTCTGCACTGAAACTCAACTCCTCCATGGTGTACCTGCGTTGCAAAGCAAGTGGAACAAAGGCCACCTGCGCTGAGCGAGATGGGACAAGTGGCACACTGAGTCATTGCTCTAGAATCTTCCAAAAATGACACTTGGATCAGGGATTTCGCCTTGTGATGAGTCAGAGGCTCTGTTTCTCCAAGTGGAAGCAAGGTTCTCCAAGTGGACTCAAGAACTGAAGATCAACTAAAGATCAACTGAAGAGAGAGAGGACACAAGGTAGCTACACATCAGTTGCAAGCTGACTCATCCTTTCTCAATTCATCTATATATTGAGCTCTCTCCTATGAGCTCAGGAGGCTGGAATTTTGTGCAAAGTAATGATATGCTGTTGGTTTCACTATAGAGCTATTGGGTGATTGCTTGAAGGAGGTGAAGAGGAGAAATTCTTTCTGCTGGGAGGTGTTGCTGGATTGGGGCCTTCAATGGTTGTAACCTTCTCAGAACTTTACTTCTTCATTAATAAAAGCTATTTAGGTTCTTCTATATGCATTTGTTTCAATGATGTGTTGTGATAATTGTATATTTGATTTATGCTAATCCTTGAATCAGTTATGATTGCATGCTTCTTGTAGTTTCCTTCTTTGTTATTTTGTAGGGTCTCATTGTAGCTGGGCCAGCAAAAGAGCAAGGAGCTAGGAGCAAGCAGCCAAAGAGAAGAGTTTGGATTCGACATTAAGCGCAAGGCAACGGTTAGTGCATTTCCTCATTCTCTCTTGCTTTCATAAAGAAGTAAACCTTAAGTAGTTTTCTTTACAGTTGTTGCTGAGGTACTATCACCCTTAGAGTGGGATAGGGTCATCTGAATCAGATACTTTTCCCTACAACAGGGGGGTCAGCATGTTTCAGATTTTCATCTCCAAGGTGCCCTGTTATGCCACCTCGGTCACCTTTGTGTTCCTTCAAGCGAGCGTGCCAAGACGATTGGGAAACACACTATAGTCGGGCTGTTGGGAATTTCGGGGTCAAGAAAATGGTGGCAGTACTGCAAAAGTATTTCTATTGGCCAAATCTTCGACATGATGTCAGGAAATACATCAGATCATGTACTGCCTGTGCCATTGCCAAACCAACCATCAAGAAGCAAGGCCTCTATATCCCGCTACCTACCCCTAGTCGACCTTGGGAATCCATCTCTATGGATTACATGTCAGGCCTTCCTTCCACTAAGCATGGAAATGATTGTTTTTCTGTGATCGTCGACAGGTTCTTGAAGATGGCCATTATGGCGGCCTGCAAGAGGAATATCACAGCAGAAGCCACTGCTAAACTCTTCTTTGAACGAGTTTGGGTGCACTTTGGTATCCCACAGTCTATCATCATAGATCGGGATAGTCGGTTCCTCAGTACATTTTGGCCCAGTCTCTGGTCAATTCTGGACACCAAACTCACTAAGTCCACAGCCTTCCATCCTCAAACTGATGGCCAGACCGAGGCTTTGAATCGTTTGATTGTACACATTCTACGCATGTACAATTCAAAGCATCGACGCACATGGGACGAGAGCCTCCCCTATGTTTAGCACAGCTACAACCGAGCTCTTCATAGCTCGACGGGCCACAGCCCTTTTCAAGTAGGCGTGGGATTCCAGCCACTATGCCCCATTAATGTGGCCATGCCACTTGGAGCTACTCACACAGATTCAGCTCATGTCCAGTCCGAAACAGATAAGGCAACCAGCTTCATTGAGCACATCCAACATATTCGCCAGCAGGTCCATGACATTTTGGAAAAATCAAATGCCAAGAACAAGAAGCGACATGATCAACATCGGTTGCCACACAAGTTTCAAGTGGGCGACAAAGTCTAGTTTCATTTGCAAAAGGAACGCCTTACTGGAGCCTATCGGAAACTGAGACCACTCCGATATGGTCCTTACACCATTATTAAGGCTGGGGAGATAATGCATTTGAGCTCAACATTCCCCCATTCCTTGGCCTACACCCAGTGTTCAATGTGGACCGCCTTCCGCCATACTTTCCACCATTTCTAGACACATCCGACATTGCAGAATAGCTCACACCCACAGAATTAAATGCAGATTGCATGGAACAAGATGCAGTTGATCAGATCATGGACACATAGGTAAAGAACACTCGCCAACATAATATCCAACTGTATGGAGTTGTAAAATCAGGCCAACTCCTTCACCAGGGCAAGTGGCTCACTAGGGACCAAGTTCAGCCAAAGTTTCCTCATCTCATGGAGGAACTCAACGCAATGGGGACCATTGCTTCCTAAGGGGGGAGGAATGATCCAGGTGGATCTTGGTGGCCACCTGCCAAGTCCACCTGGACCCCCACCATTGTTTCTCTCAGCATTTTCAGTTTCCTTAATTGTAGCACAACTTACTATTTTTAGCAGTTTTTCGGGTCCTGAACTTCCGGAGCCGTTTTGAGACCCTAAACGACGTTTTTTGGGTCATATTCCTCGGAGAGATCTTTCCAACGGGCTATCATGCGCGTCAAACGGAGATAATACGACCAATTCGCAACCCTGGGAAGTTGGCTATCCAACTCACCCCAAAACGGGGCCCACAATTTGGCGTTTCATCTTCTAGGGTTAGGTTTTGGAATGTGAATGGTTTTCCATTGTTTCTTAATAATAAATAGACCTTAGAGCCTCATTGTAAACACAGCTCGGAACAGTTCAGAGGCATGTAGCTGACACGTCTCTTCTTAGAGATAATCTACCATCGCCCTAGCTGGGTTATTTCCATTTGTAAGCATCTCTCAGTATTTTCCATTAATGAAATGAAGTATTATTTCAGCTAGATATTTGTCTTTATGGTTATCTCTATATTTTTTTGCGTTCCTATTTAAATTCGGATCACTGTCACCTCCATTGCCTCCCCTAAGCTTGATTTCCCTCCACTCTCACCGACGACCATCCATCTTCTTGCTACTTGTTCTCCATCATCCCCATGCCTCGAACCCTCATCTTTGGAGGACCTATTGCGCTCACTACCCTTCATACCTGCATCTAGTATCCCCTCCACCACTTTAGTGACATCTTCGTCCTCAATACCATTCGGATGTTTTGAGACCCCAGTCATCAAGGTCCGACACCCTATGCAGAATTACCAAGAGAATCATGGCTCTCCAAACCCTCTGTAAGACCACCTGATCACACCGAGATCAGGAAAGAGGAAGATTAAGTGTGTGAAGGTCTCGGCAAAGGATCTCACCCTAAAATTTGGGGAAGGTTTGAAAATGGGAGAGGTTGTCAATACCGCTTGTAAGGTTATGATGGGTAGGGTTCGGGGTCGTGCCTACTCCACGGTGTGACTTAGCATCTAGGTCAAAGAGATTTGGGGCAATATATTCAAATATCTTCCAGAAGTGCAGACCTTAGCCCGCTTTTCGACTCTAAAAGAGAACATATTGGGCTAGACCATTATGGGTTAGATTTCCTAGACTCCCATTGCAGTGTTGGTCCAAGGATGTGTTTTTCCATATCGGGAATGCGATGGGTACCTATTTTGACTATGATAGGTTTTATATCCAATCCAGGAATAGGTCTTTGGAATTCATACTGGTACACTTAGAGATGAGAGAAGTATTAGATGTCGAAATCACTCTACAACGGAAGAATTTCAATAGGATTCAAATCTCAGACTATGAAGGAGTCCCTTCCAGGTGCCGCAAGTGCCATAAAGTTGGACACTTATTCAAGGAATTCCCATTGGTGCAAAGGGACTCAGACTCTCCAGAAGGACCGAGAGGTGAGGCTGCTAAGGCTCCTGTATCCATTCTAGGGTCGTCTCCTCTGGATGCCTCATCAATGCATAAGAAAGGGTCTCCAAATCATCTGTTGACTACAAGCACTCCTCGTCCCCCCTCCCTCCCAATGACCCAATTGAGGGCTACTGCTGAGGTTTATCACTTCTCAAGTACTCCTCCTCTCCTTGACTCTATATTTCTTTTTTATCCTACATGTTTTTCACTGCATATGCACTCTACATATGCATCAGATCAAAATTTCATCCCCTCCATCGAGTGTCCCCTTGACTCAATCGGTCGGTTCTCTTGACCACTACCCCATCCTTCTCTCCTAATCCCCCACCCTCCTTTGCTACTATGCCTTTTTCCCATGATGGTCTCCCCTGCCCCTACAACCTCAGGCCCTACATCCCCCTCTCTAAAACCGGCTTTGTATCCTCTGGTTTGGGTATGAATTCGCCATCTCATCCCCCCAAATCCATCAGAGGCCATAAATCCCATCTATCCTATTAGCCGAGGTGGAAGTGGATTCGGGGAGACAATCATCACTTAATCATGTTCTTAGAGCTTTGAACACCCTTCCTAAATCGCCCCCATGAAGTGGATCTCCTTTAATTGCAAGGGCCTGGCTAGCTCGCCCAAAATGTTAGCCCTCAAATGAATTTTTGAATCTGAGATTGTAGACATAATTTTCCTTCAAGAAACTTTGGGTGAGGCTGAAATTACCTCCTTTATTCTCTGCTTGTTGAAGCCTGGATGGATATTTCAATCCCTTGATGTCATAGAGAGATCTGGAGGACTGGCCTCGTGATATAATTCCCGTTCTATTAAGTTCAAGGCCTCTTGGGGTGGAGCTACTTTTATTGGCATGGACATTATTTCATCATAATTTTGGATGGATCTTCGTTTGATCAATGTATATGGCCCTTGTCAATACAGAGAGACCTATTGGAACCGCCTCCTCAACCCATCCCTCACTACCCAAAATAATCTCATAATAGGGAGTGACCTAAACTTCTCCTTAGGATTTGTAGAATCATAGCGAAAAAATGCACAAGTGGATCCACTCTCAGAGACTATGGGGATATTGATTGAACAACACCATCTGACAGATATTTCCATGGTAAAACCTCTCCCCATCTAGTGAAACCGGAGTGTTGGTGAGGTAACTTGCACCATCTGATAGATATTTCCATGGTAAAACCTCTCCCCACCTGGAGAAACCAAAGAGTTCGTGGGGCAAATCTTGCCAGGAGACTAGGTTGATTCCTTATGAATGACTCTCTGATATCAAAATTTCCCTTATTGAGAATGGGTTGGTTAAAGTGGTTTACCATACCATTCGCCCATTTTTATAGATATCATTGGCCCCTCTCAAAAACCAAAGGCACCGTATAAATTCAAGTTCATCTAGATTTTGGACCCATCCTACATTAAAATGGTGTTTGATTTATGATTATCTAACCCTCCATCCATGGGGAGAACTCTGGAAGAAGGTTTCTTCTCCAATCTTACTAAACTCAAGAGATTCTCCATAAATTGGGCTAAGGAAAAAACTCAGAGGGATGACAAAACCCTCGGTGATATCGAACAGTAATTTGCCACTCTTCTAGATGATCAAGGTCAAGGGTTCACTTCTGTAGAGGCAAAGAAACACCTTATAAATTTGGAAAATCAAAGTTCAAAAATTCTAAAGGAGAGGGAACAAACTTGGTGGATCCGGAGTCAAGACGTCTGGTTAAAAGCAGGAGATGAGAACACCAAGTTCTTCCAAAATGTTTCCAAGGTAAGGAAGGTCACCAATACTATTTGGAGTATGCCCATGGAAGACGGGGGAATGACAACAACTTTTAATCAACTCTCCCACCTTGGGAACTCTCATTTCATAAAAATATTCAAAACACCTCCTGGTGTTTCCCTCGCTAAAATTGTAAAAATTGTGGTACATTTCCCCAGATTTGTGGACATGGACACGGCCGAGGAGCTCACATCACCTATCAGTCAAGCAAAACTAGAAGGTACCCATCCTATCCTGCCATATCTCATTTGAGCAATTTTCTTTCCTCCAGAATAGAGAAATCCATGAAGCAATCAGCATAGCCCAAGAAGCACTCCACTCCCTTAAAAATAAAAAGCTAATAGGGAAAATTCTCAAAATTAACCTAGCTAAAGCCTTCTATTGGGTCAAATGGCTAAACATTAAGATGATCCACACCCAACTGGGATTCCCCCCCCCCCCCCCCCCCCCTTCCCTTCATCAACTGGATCATGTGTTGTATCACTTCGACAACTTTTAGTGTTCTCATTAATGGATCTGCATCACACTTCTTCCATGCTGAGAGAGGTCTTCGGAAAGGTTGCCCGCTCTCCTTTCTCCTCTTTCTGATTGTCATGGAAGGGCTCAACGGACTCATTACATCGACCAAGAGGGAAGTGTGATTGCAAGGGCTTCAAATGAGTGACATCTACCATCTCACTCATCTACCATTTGTAGATGATGTCCTCATCTTCCTAAATGGAAGCATTCGTGACTCCTTTACCTTCCATGATATTCTATCACTATTTTCCTTGGCTAATGGCATCGAAGAAAATCACTCCAAGCATACCATCACCATTTCCAATACTTCATCCCTAGAAGATAGATTTGCTCATCAAAAATAACCATTTTAGTGACATCATCTGGAGGATGGCCTCAAGTACCTGGGGTTCTATATTAAGCCTCATTGTTATAAAATAGTAGATTTTATATGACTTGTTATTAAAATTGAAAGGTGGCTATTAAAGTGCAACCATAGATTCATTTCTAGAGCTGGCGGATTAGTCCTCATCAAATCTATCTTGGAGGCTAACACAGTTTATTAGATGTCGTTGGCTTGGATTCCTAAAGGAATACTTTCTTGAATTCAGAAGATCTATTGTAGATTCCTTTGAAATGAATTTAGACAGGGCAAACCATTTTCTTGGGTGGGATGGAAGCAAATTGCCCTCCCAAAGAAGTGGGGAGGATGGGGACTAAAGGAATTATCAGTCTTTGCACATGTCCTTGCTTCCAAGATGGGATGCATCCGGCTCACATCGTAAAACCTCTTAATGAAGTCTCCTATCACAAATACATTTGGCCTCATCATCTCATGGAATGGATCCGCTTACCCTCTTGGTCTCGAATAGGGGTATCTATGGTTTGGAAAGAAATTCTACATACCTTGAATTTTATTAGAGAGGGCCTAGCATGGAGAATAAATAGTGGCACATCGGTTCGTATAGTCATAGAACCATGGACAGGAGGGGGGAATATGTTTAAATTACCATGAGGCCTCATCCTTTTGCTCAACCAGAGGCATATTAAGGTAATTTCTCAGATTGCTGATTTGGAGAATAACTCCATCTTTCAATAGGCTTGGTTATCTACTCCACACCTGGGCATTCTTGAACACTGGTTGAAGACTGGGGGGGGTATATTAATGCCCTGAAAGAAGCCCATGTGTGAATCAAAGAAGGCCTTGATAAGCTTATCTGGACCCTGACTGATCATGGTATATGTTATCACTCACGTTGTCCCTTTTGACTCCCAAAGGGATACGGCCGAGGTAACCACAAACCAATCTTTGGACTGCAGGTCCTAGCCTACCTGCAGTCAGAGAGGGATATCACTTTAGGATTTAGCTTTGTTTAAGGGATGATTTTAGGCTACATATGATGCACGTGGTTTTTTTTTGAGTTTGGTGGGATGGTTGATCTATTCAAGCAGAGTTGGCATACAAAGTGTAAGAAGTTCAAACCATTGGGCATGGAGTCGATGAATGTGAACTGAAGGGTGCGTTTTCCTTGGAAGAAGAGGGGAATATGGAGCAGGATAGCTACGCATGGCACAATGATTAAATGCTGGAACATGAAATGGAGGTTAGGGGATGAGAGGCAATTAAGGATCTCTCATCCAGGCAAAGAGGGAAAGTGGATGAAGACTATATAGGAGCAATGAAGGATTCCTAAACAACATTCAGAAATGAGAAATAGCTTAAACATGATCAATTAAGTATGAATATTTATCACTAATTCAGAGGAAAACATAGAAAAGTTACAAGAATTGAGCACAAAGGGCATGGAAGCCAGTTCTGATCTATTCCTTTTTCCTGCAACTTAGATTATGATATATAGATGACACTGATACATATAAATTGATAAACAGAGGGAGGAAAGACTTATTGGACCATGAGCAAGCACGAGAATTCCATATCAAGCTCTTCAGTCATTGAAAGCACAACCAACAGTTCAGATGCAAATATCCTAGCAATCTTTGATTACAGAATTTCTTAAGCTTACAACGCAAGTCTGGAATGAGAAATACAACCAACCAACCCTTTACACTATCCAGAGAGTGGTATAAATAGAGAAAATATCTACAAAATATCTACAACAACAGATCTAATAGCAGATCTAGAGAAATGAATGCTTCTAACCTAACATTTATTGCAAATAAATGAAAGAATGCCTATCTACCAGCTGCGCAGGGACTGCAGCCATAAGAATGAATAAATTATTGGACTTTTGAGCAATGCGCTGGCACTTCTACAATAACTGTGCCTTGGGACTTGCTACGCTGCTCATCTGTGTCTTTGTACACTGCCTCTGCAAAATCTAGGCTTTAAACACTTGAATTACCCCTCTAGGCGGTTCTGCTACTATAGAGTGGCTTTAATGCTCATAACTATGATCTGGTGGGCTTTGATGGCTCTGAGCTACTTTATTGACTTTGATGGGGGCCTCTTTAATGTTCTGCTGCTTCGGGCTGCTGATATTTTGATCTGATACTCTTTGCGCTTCCTCTGATACACTTTGACACTGAATCAGGCCACTTTCTCTCTCTGATACTCTTTAACTGTCTAATCGCCCCTTTATCTGCCAATTTAATGCAAGAATAACTGTTGCAAATGCTTCCGCTGCCTTTGGGATGCTATCGGCAATTGGCCGATCAAAATGATTCTTAAATCTTCAAAAAATGCTGCGAAACAGATGAGAAATGCATGCTAATAGATTGCTGAGGCAAAACCATGTGTTTGGATGTATTATGGGCATGAAGCGATTTCAAAATAGTCAAGGAAAGCATCGTTCCTTTGCAGTTGTGGCAGGTGGGAGTGCTGTATAAACAAAACTTTAACAAATTCCCCTTTCCTTATAATGCGTGAATGCTTAAAAAACATGAATTTTCATTGAAAATTGGCACTGCCGCAACACTGTGCATTCTATTAAATCATGGTCGTTGGATCGCGAGAAGGCAGATCCAACGACTGGCGCTAAATCGGCGATCGGCGGATCGGCCGATCCCAAAACATAATGCCTCCAATGAGCGATGAATCCTGTGGACCCAAAATGCATTATAGGCTCCCTTTTGATTTACATCGGGTCCAGCCCATCGGCGAACCCAAATCGACGGATTTTAATAAAAATGATAAGCGAACCCGAAATCCTACAAAACTGCATTTTATTGCTTTTCGGGCCCGATATATGGAACCTACAGTAGCGACCCCTTTCGGACCCAATATTCATTAAGCTCTGCTTTATTGCATTTCGGCTCCAAAATATCAGAGCACTCCCATTTCGCTGTACAAAGGGCTCCTTTCGGACCCAAAACTTTTATATGTCGTGCCTTATTATTATTTCGGCTCCAGCCAGTCGGAGCAATATATGGGGCGGTGCGATCAAAAATGGGCCGTTGATCTGAGGGCCCAAATGGACGGCGAATATTAGGTCGGCTCTTCGACATCGGCGGGGACATGAGATTTACATATGCGCGATCGCCAAAATGATGCAGATCGTGGATGAGTGGGGGCGATGGGCGGCTGTGATCCAGTCGGCATATCGACGATCGGAGGCCCATTGTAACCCATGCCTTAACGCTGAATATTTGCGATATGCCGATAAGTGATATCACGTCGGCCATTGTTGATCGAACATGCAAAAATTGTTGTTGTTTCAACACAAGACCTCCCTCTCGACTGCGATATTGCATCGGAGGGGGTCCAAAAGACTCTTTTTTACATCGGAGCAATTTTTTATAAAAAAAAGGCAAGGCAAATAAATTCGGAGGGGTGAGGTAAGTGCTTGGAATGGACTTCTAGGGCATCGGAAGGGGTCCGATGGCCAAAAAGGGAGGATTCATGTCTGGGAAGGATTCCAAAGGCACCTAAGAGGATTTTTATGTGTTTTGAGAGGGGTTTAATGGCCTTTAAAAGGGTTTGTGCCTCGGAAAAGGTAGAAACAAGGCCAAAAGATGGTTTTTATACACATGAAGGGAATTTATGCTTTGTGAAGGAATCAAAAAGCACTAGAGGGGTTTTATAGAGTGATGAAGGGCTTTATGCATCGAAAGGAGTCCGAAATGCATCTGGAAGATGGTTAGAGGAGGGCAGTGTGGGTTCTTGCTAAGTTTCTGATAAACTTGGCAATTCCCGAGGATGTATATGGTTATCTTTCAACCAGGGGGAGGGGATAAGTATATAGGGGAGTCATATACATAGCTTTAGTAGGGGAAAGGGAAATAGATAGGGAGCTACATAGTAAAGTTAGTAGTTAACATGAAAAGTGATAAGAAATCGCTAAGTATGTGAATCTTAGGCTATTAAGAGGGAAAATGACTCATAGAAGCAATATGTACATTCGTTGAGTGAAGCAGATCTTCACCAAGGAAAATGATATTGAGAATGATGAAACTAAGAGGTATCAAGCAGATCTTGACCTCTTTTGAGGAAGTTAGTGAGTGATTTGGGGAAAGAGGAAGAAGGGGAGTTAGACATGCCTCACTTGAAGTCCTCCAACTGAAAAAATGCCTCAAACCAAAAATGAATTGCTTATCAAAATTGGAAAACAGCAGTGGCACTTAGATTAGCACACTTTCAAGGACAGTTCTTTGGCCATCTGTAGCAAATATGAAGCATTTCAGCTTGCATTGTACGGCATATTTTGCATGAAAAAATGTTGATCATGAAAGATGATTAACCTATTGCAGCAGGAGGCTAACAGTATATACTCCCCTAAAATTAGCTATCCCATCCTTGTCACAGTGCGCAGACGACATGTACTTCTTGACTGGTGGAGCAAGTTATGGAAGCTTAAAGCATCACTGAGAATGAATCTCTTCATGTGGAACATTCTCAATAACAAAAAACCGACTGGAGCAAACCTTATGCATCTATCTCACTATGGTCCACATTGGTGTGTACTATGTAAACAGGGCGAGGAGACAAACGTTCACCTGTTTCTCCATTGCCCGATGAGTGTGCAACTATCTCTACAAGTAGTAAACCTACTCTCCAAACCTGGCTGTTGGCCGGGAAAATCAATTTAAGAGGCCTGCGATAACTGGACTACCATGAAAAATAGCCCTAAAACCCACTGCCTCCCTCTCCTCACCTGCTGGTCAATCTTGTTGACTAGAAACATAATTATATTGAAGGAAATGAAGGCTCGATGGCCACATGCTATAGTGAAAATTGTTGGTGCCTACCATGAGATCCCATATGAGACACACACTCCTACAAACCACACCTGCACCACTGACGTGATTGATCACACCATACCGTGGGCATATTTCAACAAAACTGCTCAAGATTAGGGATGTGTGGGTGGAATCTTTCTACATCTATCTGAGCATCATCATTTCAAAATTCAACTGGGCTTGGGAGAGGGAACAAACAATTATGCTGAACTAATCACTCTCAGGCACCTTTTGCATTTTACGCTGGCACACTCTTGCAAAAATTTACAGATCTTTAGTGACTACAAACTCATGATAAATTGGTTCAATAACATCAATAACTTCCATGTACATTCACTTAGAAATATCTTGGATCAAATTTTGGAATTTAAGAATCAATTTAATTATGTTACTTGTCAACACATTTATAGGGGGCACAATGAGGTTGCTGACATAATTTCAAAGGAGTCTTCGACATATCCCAAAGGCTTGTGGATGATATGGGAACATATTGGTGCAGAAAAAACCAACCCTATATTGACAGGGCATATACTAGGGTGGACAAGCCCTAATTTTTTTATTTATATTTTCAGCTAATGCATAGTGTTACTTTATGTATATATTTATGATTATGTCTCTGATCACTAGACACATCGAGCACACCCTGCATGGTGAATATGTACAACTATTTTTGGAATTGGCCTCCATAACTTCATATTTAGACACATCGAGCACACCCTGCACGGTGAATATGTACAACTAGTTTTGGAATTGGCCTCCATAACTTAATATTTTGAACACTAACTGAATGGCTACAACCAACAATTATGGATATGCCAACATCATCTACTATATGTAATTTTTCAAATTAATGGAAAGTTACGATTTTTCCTTGGGAAAAAGGAATATTAGATTTAATAATAATAATAATAATAATAATAATTATAATTATAATAATTATAATAATTATAATTTGGCCCATGGTATTAATAGTAATTTGGTCCTTGGTATTTTGCCATAGGCTTCACCTAAATAAAATCCGTTTCTTGAGTGTTAGTAAGTGTAAAGATGTTTATGAAGCAAATATAAAAAGAGGTTTTATTTATTTACCATACCTCTTGTTTATTTATATTTATATTTATTTATCATATTTATTTTATTTACAATGTTATTTGGCCCATAGGCTTGGTATATAATTAGATCTTGATTTCTAATCTTATTTGATATGTTTTTATTTATTTACCATAGATCTTTATACCTCTTTTATATTTATTTATTTATCATACCTCTTTTATTTAATTGGTCCATGGTATTAATAATTATGTGTCCATCCACCTAAATAAAAACTATTTTTTGAGTTTTCATAAATATAAAGAAGTTAATGGAGTAAAGACAAAAAGGTTTTATATATTTACCATACCTCTAGTTTATTTAAAAAAAATATTTACCATACCTTTGGAGTAAATATAAAAAAAAAGGTCTAGTTTATTTATTTACTTTTACCATACCTTTGGAGTAAATATAAAAAAAAAAGTCTTATTTATTTACCATACTTATGGTTTATTTATATTTATATTTATCTATCATAGCTCTTTTTTAACTATTCGCAAACCTCTTTATATTTTAAATTTATGTTTTTTTTATACATAATAATATTTAGATTGATTTTTAAATAGGGCTGACATTAGATTAGCAATGTTAAATATTAAATATTAAATATTAACGTTTACATTTAAGTTTACATGTTTACGTTTTTACACGAGATCTACCCCATGGGGGCAACAATTGTTTTATTTTTAATCTGAAATTACAAATAACTTTGAAAAGTACATATAAATAACCAAAAGCAATTTTTTATTAATTAAAATAAAATAAATTTCAATTAATTGAAAGTTAAAATAATATTATTTGAATGAAAAGTTTGTTTTCTATTTTCAAAGAGAGTAAAGAGATTTGTAATTATTTGATCTTGACTTTGAATTACAAATAACTTAATAATTTAATAATTTAAACTGCCAATTTGGGGTTTTGGGTGATTTTTCCCTAAACCCTAATGGTTATAGATCATCTTGCCTTGATAATTGGCAATGTAAAGGCATTGCTTTACATCTTGCATTGTTTCTACCAAGGTATATGTTAGCCTCAGAATGAGAGAGAATACCTCAGGCTGAAGCCCTTTTCCGCCAATATTTTGGGTCTGGTTTTTATGTGTGTTTTTCTGTAATTTGTTTGAGTTAGTTTCATTTTCAATATGTGGTATCAGAGCTAATGGTTTGAAGAATTTTTTTTAATTTAAAATCTGGTTTGAGTGCGATTGTGCAGTGGTTGAATTAGTTCTGTTCTTTTATTCATCTTGGGGGAGGAACATAACTTGGTTGATGGCAGACTGTGTCTTTGATTGCTGCTTGAAGATGCCATTGCAGAACGCATTGTTTAAAACTTGTAGGAATCATTAGCTTTATTAGCATATGGGGTACGATGGTTTGTTTAATAAATCATTTGCGTCAGAAGAAGCAGAGAGTGTCTCTCTCCTTTGTCAAAGCACATACCTTCCGTTCAAGCGCTCCAAGGCATTGCTACACCTTAGCCACCAACCAGGCTGTACAACGGACTATATATCACTCAACTAAATCAACTATATAGAACTACATCCAGTTTTCATTGGCTCGAGTTCGATTCTCAGCGCGTTCTACATGAGAATTCCCAATTCGGCTTCCAGATAAATCTATCATATGCGTCAGAAATCAAGCATAGAGGGATTTTTGGTGCCGTGGAAGATGGCTCCCCAGATCTTTGTAAAAGCCTCGATGATTACCCTGTGATGTTAGCGAGAATTTAACGAGAGAAACAAGTGACGAGAAGTCTCTATCAATGGTGCCTGCTGCAACAGTTATGATCCATGGTGAAAGATTTTGAACTATCCCATTATCTGGACCAGAATTTCTAGCTGAACAGACTAAAGATTTGCACGAGCCTTCATTGCTTCAATCTCTTCTGTCAATTTCATGTCACAATGCATATCTGCTGCAAAATGTCGAAGTCTTTACAATGCTGAGATGTTGACTCATCATCACAGTGTCGATCTATGGGCCTCTTGGCTACCAGATCCATAAAGAATGAGATTTGATCTCAGGTGAGATCGTTCAATAGCGGGTACACACTATTCCTTTGATGTATAAACAAGTATGTTCTCATATGCATTATCCTCAATCAACAAGTTCGATGAGATAGCTATCAATTTTTGGCCCTTCAACAGTCGGTGAAGTTCAAAATATTGAGTTGAAAAGATCTTTTGTTGCCTTAGGATCGCTTTCCGGACTCTCCAATATTCTTTCTGTCGAATTTCTGCCATAACATTATTTGGAGTGATATCAAAGATATGGATTGAATCTACCATTGATGAATCATATTTATGGTCAGATGAATCACCTTTTCCAACATCATGAGGTCCTGAATCAACTACCATACTCTAATGGTCATTGCATGCCTTAGATTTACAGTGATCTCGTAAATTTTCATTGTGCCTTTGAATACCATGCATTGCATTTTGTAGGTCTCTAGAGGTATTTTCCCCAATATATTGCAATTCAACACAAGCCAAACGAGATTTGAAGGCTTCATGTGTCGTGTGGCTCTGCCCGACACCCGTGGATTAGGTTGAGATTTTGAAACCCTTGGGTTACTGTAACTTGCTGTTCTAGATAAATTTTCTCGTATTTTGGCTAGAGCACACTTTTTTGACTTATCAGACGCTGTTGCAGTGATATTAGTGTGAGATATCAAATTTTGTCCCAAAAACTGGCCTGGATAATTTATAGTTGCATAAGCATTTGGAGAAACATAATATGGAGTATACATAAACCTCCCATCACATGAAGCCAGCCAGCTTTGTAGAACAATGTGAGAGCTATTGCTAGGGAGTTAAAAGTAATATAAGAAGGTGCATTTTTTAGTGAAGAGGTAGTATGATTTTTTGTAAATAATTTGTTGTTTTTTGGAGTGATAAGTTGAATTTGGAGAGGCTTGAAGTGATTTTATGGAGCGATAAGGTGAATTTTGTTTTGTAATATTTTGTATTGATAAGTGTTTTGTAATTTTGGAGAGATAGGGAGTATATTTTGTATTTTTGAAGTAAGAAGTGATTTTGTATTTGGAGTGATAAGGGAAAGTTGTTGTAATTCAAAGTATTGTTTTACATTGAGAGGGATCGTGTCACTATCCATTCAGATTTTGAAGGTGAGTTGTTTCAAAGGGTTCTCAGCTTGGCATTATCATTGCTTCAAATGTACTCATTGTTTAATAAATATATCATTTTTGTGGTGATTGTGTCCTAGATCCGCCCGAAATTGAATAAGGGGATCTTAGGTACACGAAGAGTGTGTTGATGATGGTGTATACTTCATGTTGTTGCTTTTTTAATTGTGTCTAGTTTTGACACATAAATTATGTCATTTAGCACACATAAAGTTCAATGCAAGCAAGCACAACACTTGTAACAGAATAGCATCAAGGAAGGATAATTAAGCTCAACACATGCATTTGCATCACTACAACAAACAATCAAAGTTTCCAACATTGGCATTCTACATCAACAAACAAATTCACTCAAATACAATCAAGTTCATGAATCTGCAAACTCTGGAATTTCAAAGCAAAGTTTACATCACTACAATCAAGTTAATGAATTTCTAAACTTCAATGTTTCAGCGCATAGTCTACATCAACGTTATTGAACCTGTAATCAAACTCAAATTACATTGAATTGTAAGGGTGCATTCTCGGTTGAAACCGACACCCAAGTCTTCAATTGAGTCAAATTGAATTCATTGTAGTGAGTCACTAAAATCATTGTAAGCTTTATTGGGTGCATTTTCGACAGTGTTCGACACCATTCCTTTAAGCAGAATCAAGTTAATGCACGATTTTTAACTCTAACGCAAACAAGCAACAAGTTTGCATCTCCTGCAAGCGAGCATGAGTATTCATTCAAGAAATTTGTGTCAAAATAGTACAAAGTTCAAACCTTTAAGCGAGCTAGATTGAAGTTCATTATAGAAATTATCAAAGCAACCAAGAAAGTTCCACTCTAACACCAATCAAGCAAGTTGAGATCAACATCAAGCGAGCGTGGCTATTCATTCAAGTGAGCATGAAGTCATCAAGTAAGGCAAGTGAGCATTCATACAAACATAATCTTCATCAAGCGAGCGTGAATTCCAGAGTTTAAGCAAGAAAGTTCTACAACTATAACAAGTGTTATCAGCAAGTACAGTAAGCAACAAATCAATCGAGCGTGTCATTCAAGTCCCATAGCAAGGGAGCCTGTCATTGAAGTAACAAAATCAAGTGAAACAGTTCAAAGCACGACATCTACAATGAGAGAGCCTGACTTCATGTGAGCAAGTTCAGATGGCGCAACATATTCAGTGGTTAAACATTCTTCATAGTTTGATCATCTACAGTGATGAAGACATGGTGCACATCAGCAAAGAAACTCTTGCTTATCTTTCACGGCATCTACAACAAACACATGAAACCATTGAATTTCTTCAACTAGAGTCGCAACTACAAAGAGATGAGCTGCAACAAAAGAGTGCTTCTTCCAAGTCATTCAACCATACAGATAAAGATAATGATGTTGATTCCAAATCACTCATCCAAACAACTTCAAGTGTCAAAGTTGTTCATGATCAAAATCAAATTTCTTCCAAACCCATCATCGAGCCCTGGGAAGAGATTCAAAATAACAAGAATCGACGAGGCTTAGGATATGTCACTGATGACACCAACTTACATATCCCAGATTATTCCAAGCCAATTAAGTTTGTGAGTGCAGGATGTCTTGAACAACTCACCTCAGTAGGTTCTGAGAAAATTGCAGACAAACAGAATTGCACGCAACCTGAAGTTAATGTCCAACCGAAATGTTCTCATTGTCAAAGAACCGGTCATATGGAAGATCAGTGTTTTGATCTCCATCCTTGTTGCCATTGTGGCAAGCCCAACCATTCCTCAGAAAAATGTCGCAACCAAAAAAAATCAGCGAGATTGAAGGTACATTATGAATGGATCTATCCTTGGGAATGGTCATCCACAGTCAAAAGATTGTTTCAGTTCTACAACCGACTACAATCACACATAGTGCAGCCAGCAGTGAACCGATGATGGTACTCTCATGCAGTTCAACGAGGGAGTACAACAGTGAAACTCTCCTACACTTGAAGGGGGGGAGTTCAAATATATTTTGGAGAAGATTATCTCTCCTTTCAGCTGACAAAGGGCGGAAATGTCAATGAAATTCACAAGTGGTTGTGAGACTGAAAGTCTCGACAACATCAGCGAAGCAGCCAGTGGGCATTTTTCATCAGCAGTGAGCATCAACAAATTCACCAGTGGGCGATCTACAGCCAAAGAAGCAGTGAGTAGCTTTCATCATAGCAAAAGAAACATTGAGTTGTTTTCCGACATCTTCAGCCAATTGGCGATCATCATCAGCAAATATGCCAGTGGGCATTCATCAAATTGTGTCAGTGGACACCGGATGCTGTTTTCAAGAAAAGGACAGTTGGATCTTTTTGTGGCTTGGCACATGATGGAGTTGTCAAGCGTCCTTCTGAGATGAATAAGTCATGCAGCTAACTCAGTCTCTTCATATTGAAGTTTCTTCAGCATCCAGATTTGGCGGTTTTTCAAGCAATGTTTTTGAGGATCAACATGAGAACTTGGAAGATGGTTCCTCTTTATTATTTTGGATTTATCATTGAAGGGGGGAATGTTAGCCTCTCTCATAAAACAATAATAAATCCAAAAATAAATTAGTTAATTAAATATTCCAAGTTAGGAATTTGTGGCTAACTCTTGGGTTGTTCATCTAAGATAGGAGTTAGTTTAGGTAACTCCTATATTGGTGTATGTCTGGTGAGAAATTATCTCAACCAAAGGAGAAATTATCTCAACCAAAAGTGTCTAAGATAGCATGCACTATCTTGAGAACACTATCTCTCATCTATTTATTTGTAACACTATATTCAATTAAAAATGAATGAGAATGAGAGAGAATACCTGAGGCTGAAACCTTTTTCCGCCAATATTTTGGGCCTGGTTTTTATGTGTGTTTTTCTATAATTTTTTTGAGTTAGTTTCAATTTCAATAGTATATCCAAGTCTCTCCGGGGATATCATCTTGCCTTGATAATTGGCAATGTAAAGGCATTGCTTTACATCTTGCACTGTTTCTACCAAGGTAACACCTATCCAAATCTCTGGGAGAATAAAATTGACCCAGATAGTGTGGCTGGATTGCCTGTGGATCCATGTGTTTGGTTCTCTTGGAAACCTATATATCAACCATTAGAGTGATTTTAGATTCTATCAACATTGAACTAGAGAAAGAGAGAAGCAGTGAGCTGCTGAAACCTAGAAAAAAAACTAGTAGGTTTTTAGATTCAAAATTCCTTGTAATGGAGACATGGTGGGTGCTTTAGATATTGGTTATATGTGAGCTATTTTTAACTACTGGTGAGGGTCAATGGATGCCAAGGTTTCATTGTAAAATCTGGTCTTTGAAAAAGTTGAGGAAACCTTCAGATATGATGTTGGATTACTCTCACATTGTTGTTGAGTTAAATAAAAATGATTGATACAATCATTACGCACTATGGAAAAGGTCAACTATATTGCCTCTTGGCTGATCTAGATAGTGTGCTAGATATGGTGAGTAGCTCCTAAGTAAGTGTGAAAAAACAATTGGTAATTAATTTTAGATTTTATGGAGTATTTCTATATTATTTTTTTATTAGATTACGTTTTTCATCTATATATGGAAGATGAAAGTGGATGGTTCCAAATTTAGATTTTTCATTTTTTATTTATTTAAATCATATTTATTTGATTTTTCTCAAGCTTCTCTACATTATTTATTTTTCTTGGGAGATCATATCTTCCATATATGTCTTCAAAACTTCGACCCAAAAAACCATTATCCTTTTTCTCTTAAATGTGTTATTTTCGTTATGGGCAGGCTCAGACACAACTGTTAGTTAACCAAACAATGTAAGTTGTAACAATACTATGTGTTTCTAAATTTTGATGAATATAAGTGGAATTTGAAAAGTGAAAAATTTACTCATGTAAATTTTACTTTGCATATAATTTCGCATATAATCTTTGTTCAAGGAGTAGATTCATTATTTAATCTAAAGAATTATTGATTCACCATAATTATAATAAAAATACATAAAATGAATCATTGCAAAATGATAGTCATATTGCACATAGTAGGGTTATCAAGATCATCTACAAAATACATGTTACAACAATTGAAGCAACTGGAAAAGATCGAGCCATATGCATTCTATGAAGGAAGGTGAATTATGTGCAATGGAGATGAAATACAATTTTTGGTGCTATATTGTTTTAAACATTTTGATTGGTAATCAAGAAGCATACATTAATATTCTTTTAGTATATTTGTGCATATTCGATAAAATTTTGAAAAATTGTTTCAAGAGCTTGAAGATGAACGAGATACTTTTAGATTTGATGTGAAGATGAGCGAGATAGTTTTAGATTTGATGTTAATATTATTGAGTGGAAAAATTACTTCAGAAATATTCATATTCCTTAACTTGTGAATATATCTTAAATGGTTGAATATGTATCAGTGGATCACAATGGTTGCAATGGACAAAATCAATTTTCACTTCACTAGGCTCAGTATTTTTGGGACAGTGATGGGGGTTGTTGGAGCAGAAAGTTGTCAAGATATAAATGGATGTAGTGTGAATGCGAATGTTTAACTCATTTCCACCAGAAATGATCTCATTAATTATGTATTTACATTACGGGGAGGCAGTTACATATTTACAAATGTTACTCCAAGGAAATATAGGCTGGTTGTTTCCCATTATGAATACATAAACTTCATCAATCATCGAGGAGTATACAAATATCAAGTCATATCAAATCCCACTACACTTTTTTACAAAAAGGAAAGGCCATGATATTTTTCTCTCTTTGCCTTCATTTGATATGTAGAATAAGTTTGGATATTCCTTAAGGATGACTGTCCAGAGGACACACTAGCCCTCCATGAAATCGAATGTGAATAAGTGGAGAGAGCGGGATTTTTGAGCCAACTATTAAATAGAGGAAGAAGATACAGGGTCATACCTAATGTTGATCCTAGCTAGGATGGATCTACACATGAAGTACAATGATTGAGGTTTATAAATTATATTTTCTATAATATTCTTTTTCAAATACATGATTCTCATGTTCTCTTAACAATTTGACAAAGAGGCTCTCTAGAGATGGAGTTGGGATTTGGAAATCTGGTAGTAGATGACATATTTTATGTCCCAAGTTATGATATGGATGGTTTAGTTGTTTCTAAGGGCAACCCTATTTTAGGTGTTCATGTATGCCTTTATTCAAATGATGTCCATGAGGTGAAGTGCCCTCAAAGAATCTCCTTGGCCAAATCAAGCCCTTTGTCATGCAATATCTGATGCATATGGGAAATTCTCTTTTAATTTTATTCCATGTCGAAAATAAAGGTTGTTGCTATTCAAAAAGGGTGAGAATACAATATTTGATGTTTCTCTTCCATCTATAGAGGTTCATGTTGAGCACAATCATGTTAATATATATCAGCCATTACAGGTCATAGGTTTCTTAGTTGGAGGACTTGTGTTGACTTCTGAAGGAGTTCACTTTGAAGGTGTTAAGATATTAGCGGATGGATGAGAAAGAGATACAACACATGTCTAGGGATATGATCATGAAACATAAACATGCTACACAATCAAGGCTAAGAAGGATCACTTTGATTTTAGCAATTTGGAGAATTTCATGGTTGTGCAAAACATGAATTCAATCCCAAAGATAGAAGCAACACATTATAATATTTGTGGTTCCCTAAAATTAGTGATAAATGGCTATTATGGCAAGCGTCAAGTTGGTTTGACATATGGGACAAACAATTTTAAGGCTCAACTAAAGAGGATTGATGATATGGGAAACTTCTCCTTCGAGGTTTAATCATGTTAATATCGAATATCCCCACTGTCCACAACAGCAAAATGTGATTATGGTATTCACTTTTCACCATCACATATTGATGTGATAGTAACAAGACAAATGTTTGGCATTAAATTTATAAAGGTCGTTGTTGATAATCGTGGATCGGTGATATGCAAGGAAGGATGTGACTCCTCAGTTTCTATATCACTTACTTCTCTAGTTATTGAACTCTGGGTTGAGTTAAGATAAAATATTTAAGTTTGACAAATGAGAGATGTGACTTCATATTTCAGAAAGTCCTACCTAGTGCATTATGTCTTGAGGTAAAACACGGACCTTCTGATCATTTGTGAGATTGGGATGATGACTGGTGTTGGGAGAGAAACGCTATCGATGTCAATGTTGGTGTTTCTGATCATTCAGAGATAGTGTTTATCCAAAAATGATACTGGTTGCATATTATGTCTACTCATTATATGGCTTCTTACATCATACAACCAAATAAAGAACCAATGAATTTGTTGATTGAGAAAGGATGGTAGCAAATCTTCTTACAAGCTTCTCCTATGCACATTCTTCATTTCTTGAACTCGTGCATTTTCTTTGGAAAGTATTCATTAGAATTCGATGTATTGAACCATAAGCCTATATATTTGACTACTGAAAAATATCTACTGAGTAGTGAAATACATGTTGATTCAAGTTCTTATCCCAAAGAAAATGAGTTGCCTTGAAGCATTATTGTAGACATATGGAAAAGGGAGGGTGCATTTATAAATATGATCAATAATGTCAAACTTTTTTCAAGTGCTAATGGACCAAGAAACATTTTTGTATATCAGTAGATTCACTGGGCCAATCTTGAAGATGAAATGGTATTTTTTCTGAGAGATAAAATGAATTCTAGTGAGAAAATAGTTTTGAAAAGGTCTTATTTTATCCAAGAAGTTGACATGTTGTTGTTGAAACTGATGGGTGCCAACCTGCTATTCCTTATTTTGTGGGGTGCCTAGGAAAGTACATTTAGGTTCAGTATTGCCAACAATCTCACTTGTTGACATTAAAATAATTGCTCAAAATGACAGTAGCAATGGTCTTCTAGAAGAAGGGTGACTTGGTTCTTCAAACTTCGACAGGATCAGATGGTCTCTTTTTGGGTGGTCCTTTATATGATGATATTGAGTACTATGTTGAAGCTTCCAAAGGATATCATTTAAAAGCACTTACATAGGACCCCTTTTGAAGCTTGGTTGTATGCTCATCCAATTTGATCAGAAGCCCCACTCGACTAGCCAAACCATAAAGAATATTTGATCATCAATATTCAAACCTTTGTGCACTCCCTACCTTTGTGGTCCTCGATAAAGGAATCATTGAATTTGCATAAAAAAACTGCTAGATATGGACAAAACCTCTTCAATCACATTGATTCAAGCTACAACCATGTAAGTCTGGATTTTACTATTACTTTCAACGCTTTACATGAAACCAGTGTAAATCCAGGTTGTATGTGGATAAAATATAAACCACTGTAAACACAAGTCACCTTGTATGTGTATTCAGGGGCATACATGATAAAATATTTGAGAGTGAATGGGATACTGTTTCAAGATCTTTCATGTTCTATCTTAATACTCAACATGCAATGTGGAAGTAATTTGACCATACTGGAAATGGACTCATATCCCGATAATGCATACAACTTCTTTGTGGACATATTGATTGAGATGATGGGGAGATTTAAATGATTAAAGGAGCTGGTCATATGTGTTGTGCCTTTGCTTAAATAAATATGTGTTTTCTCAATTTGTTGTTCGAGAGGCATCCTAATCTGCAATGATTTTTAATGGGTGACAATTTATCTTGGTAAAAATAGAATTTATGCTTTTCTTTTAAATGTGCAAGGAACAACATGTTTCAATGTTTATATTTTCTACTTAGTTGTTAGGTATTGCATAAATTTTTTATACAAAGCATATATTGATGTAGCTTAGGTTGACTATTATGTTTTGGTTCATTATTATGTCCTATTTTCTGATTCAATATATCCAATAGATATGAAACAAAACCAAGTAACGACTTTGTTTCATATCTATTCCTTAATGAAAATCTACATAAATTAAAAAAAGTTAACCTGTTATAAGATGTGAAAAGACCATAAAATTCTTCCATGGTTTTTTCCATGATGTTCATAATGAATATTTATGTCTTTTACCTCATAAATGAGTGCAGATTTGGCTTATTATTGTTTTGAAATGCAATGCAGGAGCTTTCAAAATATCCCATACCTTGACGTCTCAGATCCCCACTCTCTCATCTCCGTATATACAGGTTTATGAAGACATGACTGAATATCATGATAGGGAAATCAATGTATTAGGTTTCTTTCTTCAGAGTACCCCTGCTCTAGAGATGATAGAACGTTTTTTAATTGATGACTCGAATTATGATGATCCACGATATGTAAATTTTTTGGAGGAAGTGAGATATATGAATAGAGTTTCAAATCAAGCAAGGATATTGGTATGAGAATCTTCTTTTTAAATACACGCTTCAAATTCTTTAATCCGTTGACCAATAAAGAGGCTTTCGAGCTTTATTTTCCTTTATTTTTTCTTTATGGAAGGGTATGACCAATGCAGGTTGTATGTGGATACGAGGATGTGGACATCAGTGGAATGGCCTGCTTAATCTTGGGCAACATTGAGTATGGAAGCAGATGGCAGTCTCATGGAGTGGGTATGTGACATTTTTCCCCATTTTCATTTTGTTTATCATTCGTTGTTTCTGCCAGTTCTAATTGTCAGTTTCAATTATTTATATTTCTTTCATTTATATCATTAACATTCCATGTTTCCCACGTAAGGTAGCATCTTCGATTGCTTTACATGAGCAGCCTGTAGGATTAGGATGTTCCCAATGAGGTTTGAACATTCGCCTAATATCCCTTGTCGATTTTGGATTGTCATTGTGGGTTATCGCTTTAATTTTTATCTGGTTTGACATTTGATTGACAACGAAGTTCCATGCTTTTATAAATTATTTTTATGTTATTTTTTTAAAGTATTTAAGAAATTTGTATTTAGTAGCCACGCTTCAAACAATGGATTTCACACTACTAGGTTTAAGGTTTTGGTTATGTATTTGGTTAAAATTTCCCAAGCTTTATATCATATCTCAACACTTTTAAATTCATTCATTTATGCCATTCGAATGTAACACATCACGACAAGGATGAGCCCTATTAAGCTCACCAACTCTATTACTATGCTTCATGAATCATAATTCAAATGGACTCTGAATTTGGTTCTTTTCCTTGACTAAACAATATTAAGAAAAATCCTCTCATTCAAACTCAACCCCAAGTCATACTCAAAATTTTGACATGTCAATAACATTGGATCTTGAACAAGTTTGACACCCAAGTCCTTACAAGTCAGACAAGACTGTCCATTAAAAAAAATGATCATATCCTTAAATTGTTAGCCCTTGGACACCTTCATTAAAGAAAATATCATTCTATGATCTTGATAATTGGTCTATCAAAATGTGGATGGGGCGAAATATGAGTTAAGGAGTAGAGAAAGAAATTTTCCTTGAAATTTCCTAGAATATTGTGAACTTTGTGGGGCACATCATGTGACACTACCATCACAACACCAACATTTTTTGGTAAAGTTTCACTGCAGGAGGCATCCACTGACTCACTTTCCTCAACCCGTGACCGTAAAGATGATTCTTCCTAAACATTTTTCCTAGATGATGATAATGAGATATAGTCCTTATCATCATGAAGTATGCATTTTTTTTCTTCACTCATGCTCCATCTTCCCCCTCCCAATTGTATATAAGCATCAATTTCTCTTGCATGATTCCCTTCGATTGTAAAGTTATACCCATACTTAAAATCCTCATCTTAATCTTGGTTCTCATGCTTCTCTTATTCTTCTAAGCTAAGCAATCGGAAAAACATAACCTCCCCACCACCACAAATATATAAACCATTTTTCCTACACTATCTTTCAAGCTCCATAAGAAGAATACTAAAAACTTCTCGAGTTGTTTCTCCCTCTCCAATCACCATAGAAACATCTTGATTTGGACCAGATCCATTTTTTATGCCCATAAGATTGGATTCAAAACTATCAAGGTCCTTCAATGGTGGGACATCTCCACATATTTAATGAAAGGGAGGGACACTTGAATTTCCAAACTGAAGAAAGGTAGATCTCCGTCCATTCACATAAGCATATGAAAGGAGAAACCAATCTGACTAAAATGGAGAAATTTCATCACTCTCTCCTGCAAGGATGCCATAATATAAATGTAAAAAATTCACAAAAGGATTCACATAGTCATTACACTAATTATGTTGGGTCCCTATAATACTAGTGATTACCCCATTACTATTGTAGTTATACCCCTTATTTATATTTTTGTGCCACTATTGCCCCCATATTGTTATTAATGTGCCCCTTAGAATCCCTCTATTTTTATTTTTGTGGCTTTATATTATTATTGTTAAGTCGGCTGGATTATATTGTGACTCCTTAGACTCCTATACATATAAAGGAGGTTTTGTCATTTGAATCATCGAAGAATTGTTCATTTATGTAATTTAAAGGAGGTTTCCCCCTCGAAGAGGCTGAATTCTAAGGCGTTGATCTATCTTTTCTATCTTTTCTTGAGCTGGGTTCATAACATATGGTATCAGAACTTTGGATTCTAGGGTTTCGCTGCTTCAAACAGGCCATCGTGGAATTTTCGCTAAAACTTTTTCTCTGTGACGTTTCAGAAGTCACAAAACAAATCCGTTAGAGAAGAAATCATGTTGAACCTTGGGTCTGAATTTCATAGCTTTTTGCACTATATTTGCGGATATATGATCTGAGGAAGTTGGTCTTTTTGCAGGCTCCTGAATTACATTCCAAACAGGAGGTCTGGGGAAAATCATCATAACCTTCTCTCTGGGGATCAGATTGAAATTTCGTTAGAAGGTACAGAAAGAGGATGGACTGTAGTTTCTTGTATGAATTTTTTAGATCCATAGGTCGAAACAGTGACTCGTGGCACGTCGTACAAGTTTTCTCTACTGAACTAGTCTATAAGCAAGTCACTGTGGGAGATTTCGCATAACTCTTCCTTGGAGAAACCAATTTGGATCAGACTTGTGGCATTGGAAATAGAAATCGAAAGACTACTACAGGTCAAAATTTCAGAACTGGATGATCCGAAATCACAGAGATACATCAGATTCAATATCAGGTTTCTACAAAGTGAAAAAAAGGTGTGTAGTTTTTTTTTTTTAATTTTTTGCATAAGCTTGGTTTTAAGGAATTCAAAGGGAATAGTAAAGCATTATTATTGGTAACTGATGCCCCGAGGAAAGAAAATTCAAACACCTAGTAAGGAACCTGAAATCTCTAGCATGACTCATGAAGAAGAGGAAGAAATGCTACATGATATATCAAAATTACAAGAACAAGTGCAACAAATGTCACGCTCACAAAAGCTTACAGAAGATACGATAAATGGCGTGGAATCTAAGATAAATGGTGTGTAATCTAAGATAAAGGGCATGGAAGCTAAGATGGATGATTTGAAAACAGATTTGAGGACAGATTTGAAGACATACATGGCAGATTTGAAGACAGATTTGACAAATTTTCTAAAAGAAATACTTACTAATGGTAAAAAGGTTGTAAAGAAAACTCATGATGTGAACAAAAGAAATGTTAATCATGATTCCATAGACTCTAATGTTGGATCGAGGACCCACCATATTCTAAAAATCGATATGAGGAATTTTGATGGCAAGGATCCCGCCACATGGATATTACAGATGGAGCAGTTCTTCGATCTCAATAATGTGCAAAACACACAAAAGGTACGTATGGCAATTTTATATTTGGAACCAAATCAGTTTGTATGGTAACAATGGCTTTGCTCTCAAAAACAATTTATCACTTGGGCAATTGTTACGGAAGAATTGATAGCACATTATGAGGATACAAAAAGAAACACATTTTTTAGCCAATTGATAAGTCTCAAACAAAAGGGTTCAATAATGGAGCACATTGACGAGTTCCAAAAATTGAACATAAGGGTAAAAGATATTCTAGAGGAGCATAGGATTGATGTGTTCATAGGGTCTTTAAAGGATAATATCCAACATGATGTTCGCCTTTGGGAACTTGATTCGTTAGAGAAGGCATTCAAGTTAGCAAGAAAAATGGAAAGCAAAATTATGGCAACCAGGAAGCATACCACTCACAACTATAAAGACGGAAGTGCAGTTGCCCCCAGTTTTCGACAACCTATAAGGTTGACACCACAACAATTGGAAGAAAAAGAGCAAAAGGGCTTTGCTACAGTTGTGATAGAAAATACACTAAATGTCATAAGTGTGCTGAGAAGAAATTATTCTACATAGATTGTGAAGAAGAAGAAGAAAAGGAGCAAGAAAGGTCAAAAGGAGAGGATATGCTCCAGGAAAAAAGCCTAGATGAAGAACAAATAAATCCGACCATATCTTGTAATGCATTGGTGGGAATTACCAATCCTCAAACCATCAAGATAGAAGAACAAATCAAGAAGAAAAAGGTAATAGTGTTGATTGATTCAGGAAGCACCCAGAATTTTATTCACTGTAGGGTAGCAAAAGAATTGAATTGCTTCCTATATCCGGCACCATAGTGTCAAGTGATGATTGCAAATGGAGGAAAAATAAATTTCTCTGGAAAGTGCCATAATATCAAGCCATCCATGGGAGAATATGTATTTACTAGCCCAATGCTTTCCATTCCAATGGGAGGTGCTGATGTTGTACTAGGAGTCCAATGGCTACAATCCTTGGGTACAATAGCTTTTAACTTTCAAGAACTTTTCATAAAATTTTCTACGAAAGGAAAGGGAGTTGAATTAAGGGGTATTGCAGGGAAACTAGGAAAGATAATCAACTCTAATGGTATGACAAAGATTCTAAAAAAAGAGCAAAGGGGTATAATTGCACAATTATGTTCGCTAGATGTTTCCAAATTAGAATCATCTGTTTCTCCAGATCTCCAAAAAGTCCTGGACAATCATTCCAAGGTATTTGAGACTCCCAAAGGTCTCCCACCTATGCATGATCATGATCATGCTATTCATCTGATTCGAGGAAGTGTTCCTCCAAACATCACGCCGTACAGATATCCTTATGTCCAAAAAAGTGAAATTGAAAGTATGGTTGCAGAAATGCTAGAGGCTGGTATAATTCAACTGAGTCAAAGTTCTTTCTCTGCTCTAGTAGTATTGGTGCACAAGAAGGATGGATCATGGTGCATGTGTTCGGATTATAGGGAGCTCAACAAGCTCACTATTAAAGATAATTTCCCCATTTCTATCATTGATGAATTACTGGATGAATTTCATTGATCAATTTACTTCACCAAGTTGGATCTTCGTTCCGGATATCATCAAATCAGAATGAAGATCGAAGACATTCCAAAAACGGCCTTTAGAACTCATGAGGGTCCTTATGAATTTTTGGTCATGCCTTTTGGCCTTACCAATGCACCTTCAACATTTCAAGGTTTGATGTATAATTTTCAAACCATTCCTTAGAAAATTTGTGTTAGTATTTTTTGATGATATACTTATCTACAGCAAGTCTTGGAAGGATCATGTTGAACATGTTGACAGGGTGCTACAACTATTGGAGGAGAAACAATTATATGCGAAAAGATCCAAACGTTTCTTTGGAGTCCAGGAGGTGGAATATTTGGGTCATATTGTATCTCATGAAGGAGTTAAGGTAGACCCTAGCAAAATTAAAGCCATTAAGGAATGGAAAATCCCCACATCCATTAAGCATCTGCGCAGATTTCTTGGGTTGACAGGGTATTATCGCAAGTTTGTTAAGACTTATGGGAGAATAGTAGCACCTCTAACGACATTATTGAAGAAAGATGCATTTTCATGGACTCCGGAAGCAACAAAGGCCTTTGAACATCTTAAAGAGGGAATGTGCCAAGCACCATTCTTAGCTACACTGGACTTCACAAAAACCTTTATTGCGGAATGTGATGCTTTAGGAAATGGAATTGGTGCTGTTCTAATGCAAGATGAAAGACCCATTGCTTTTAAAAGTCGTCCAATCAAGGGAAATTTTTTAAGCAAAGCTATTTATGAGAAGGAAATGTTGGCAATACTCCATGCACTTAAGAAATGGTGACCCTATCTAATGGGAAGACACTTCAAGGTAAAAATGGATCATGATGGCCTTAAATACTTTTTAGAACAAAGATTATCCTCTGAAGAGCAACAAAAGTGGGTCACAAAGATGTTAGGTTATGACTTTGAAATCATCTACAAAAAGGGGAAGAAAAATTGGTGGCAAATGCACTCTCAAGAAAGGATGAGGATGAGGAAGCATTGTTGTGCGCTATTTTTATTATCCAACCAGATTGGATAAAGGAAGCAAGGGAGGAATGGAAGAATGACGAAGAAGTGTGGGCACTTATTCGAAAGCTACAACAAGATGCCAGTACGTCTGATACATTTAGCTGGAAAAATGATTCGTTATGGTACAAAGATCGCTTATACCTCTATAAGAATTCCCAGCTAAAATAAAAGATTCTTATGGAATTGCAAGATTCTCCCTTAGGAGGGCACTCGGGATTTTTAAAAACTTACCACAGGGTTAAGAAGGAATTTTTTTTGGATTGTCTTAAATCAGATATTCAAACGTTTGTGGCAGAATGTTTGGTTTTCCAACAAAATAAAGTTGAAATGATTAAGACACTGGGTATATTACAACCTTTATCCATTCCAAGCCAACATTGGGAGGAGGTTTCAATGGATTTTATCACAGGTTTACCCAAGTCTGAGGGAAAGAGTGTCATCATGGTGGCAGTTGACAGACTTACCCAGTATGCACACTTTTATGCATTATCACATCCATTTATAGCCAGTACAGTTTCTACTGCATTTATGGAAACAATTCAAAAGCTACATGGAAACCCAAAGATTATTGTAAGTGACAGAGATCCGAGTTTCACTGGAAATTTTTGGACATAATTATTTTCTTGTCTTGGTACTCGGTTAGCTCATAGCTCATCTTATCATCCTCAATCTGATGGGAAAACTGAGATAGTAAACAAATGTTTGAAAGGATATCTTCGTTTCTTTGTATCTTATAAACGAACATAATGGGTCAAATGGTTGCCTCTGGCTGAATGGTGGTATAACACTTCCTTTCATACAACAACAAAAATGACCCCATTTATGGAACTTTATGGGTATCAACCACCATCCATCACATCATATTTAAGAGAAAATTCTAAGGTTCAGGCAATGGAACATCAAATCGAACATCAACAACAAGTCCTCCAACTCTTAAAGGATAGCCTCGTGTTGGCACAGAATAGAATGAAACAACAGGCAGATCAACATCGCAGTGAAAGAAGTTTTGATGTAGGTGATTGGGTATTCCTACGGCTACAACCATATAAGCAAATGTCCCTCAAGCAAGCTAAGAAGGATAATAAATTATCACCAAAGTATTATGGTCCGTACAAGGTGTTGCAAAATATTGGTACTATGGCATACAAATTTGAGCTTCGTGCAACTTCTCGATTGCACCCCGTTTTCCATGTTTAATGTTTAAAGAAGGTTATAGGCGACAAGCTCCCAGTTCAAACAATATTGCCAGCACTTGACGAGGAAGGAAAAATTATATTGGAACCAGAAGCAATTAGAGAAACAAGAACTCGACAGCTACGAAATCGATCAATTTCAATGTATCTTATCAAGTGCAAGAACTTATCTGCTGAAGATTCCACATGGGAGCATGAGAATTTTATGCAGAAGTATCCAGAACTACTCAAGCGTTGAGGACAACACTTTTTTGAAGGCGAGGAGCATGTTTGGTCCCTATAATACTAGTGATTACCCCATTACTATTGTAGTTATACCCCTTATTTATATTTTTGTGCCCCTACTGCCCCCATATTGTTGTTAATGTGCCCCATAAAATCCCTCTATTGTTATTTTTGTGGCTTTATATTATTATTGTTAGGTCGGTTGGATTATATTGTGACTCCTTAGACTCCTATATATAGAAAGGATGTTTTGTCATTCGAATCATCGAATAATTGTTCATTTATGTAATGTAATGGAGGTTGCACCCTCGAAGAGGCTGAATTCTAAGGCATTGATCTATCCTTTCTATCTTTTCTTGAGCTGGTTTCATAACAAATTATGATATTTTTTTTATGAGTAAAAATTATGAGCCGCCTTACTAATTGATGACCAATAAGGGGCTTGATCTTAATACATGATCTATTTTCATCATTACTATCTTGAGCATGTCCTATTATTTAGAGTGAGATTCCGTGAATTGGTGGGTGTGTTTTTCCACATTTCTAATTTTATATCCCACACAATTGGAATCTTGCTACATTTGGCCTTCTCTACTTCCCTCGGCTACATGTGTTAAAGAGGGTATAAAACACTAATGATATGTTATTTTTCTATAAGTTCTTCTTATGTTTTTGATGAATTTTGTGGAAATTTTATTCATGCCAATTATGTGGCTGGAAATAATGTTCCATTATTCTTTTTTATCATCTTCTGTTTATGAGTTAGCATGCTTCTATTGTACTAGTTCATTATGACTATGTCATGTAAAGATCAATTTTAGTGGGTTTTACATTTGATTTCCACTGTAGTCAACAACTGAATATATAATTTTTCTATTAGGTTGAATGAGGGGACAACACATTTTGATTTCCACTAGTGCTCTCTTTTTCATGTACCATCACAAGTTCACAAATACAAACTAACTTTTCTTTTTACATGGATAAGCAAATGACGACAACTTTGTATTTTGTAGTGACAAGGATAACTATGTATTGGAGCTAGAACTTAAGCCCTTCAATTGATCCTTTCCTTTCCCAACACAACCATATCCTATTGGTAATAGAGTTCAATTTCTGAACCAACATTTTTCTTTAATGTTATTTCATGATAAAGAAAGAACACAACCATTCTTGGATTTCCTTTGAGCACAAAAATGCCAAAGCCATGTCATTTTTCTTTCCCTGGTTAATATATTGCTTCAACGTGTTTGATAGTTAATCCAATATTATTCTATGCCAATAAATCACTATCAAATAGGAGAGAAGGATGACCTGGTTGTTTTGGAGATATATAATATGAATCAATTAAAAATTCATAGGGTTATTTTGATTCTCATCTTTCTATTTCACTTCTTTATAGAAAACTATATATTCAAATACCAATTCAACTCAAACCAAACTAAAATAGATAATCTTAGTTATGAATATGTTTCTCTCTCCATACCTTTTAATGACATTATTTTTTTGAATTATACTTGAAGTTCACAGATAATAACTTGGATTTATATATTTATCTTAGCACCAAATTGAAATCACGGTAAAAATACTAATATCCTACTAAATATGACCTAAATATGATTCAAATAATATCACCTTTAGTCTAAGCACGTGGAAGAGTAATTTCTGACATGTGAAGTTTTATTAGAGGCATTGTTTGTTTATTTTTTTTGGTTAGAAAATGGTCTTCTCTTGATTTTATGTGACTTTCAATTTATCATATCTAGCATGTTGAGAAATGGGAAAGAATATTGTGTGAAATTTACCTTGCAAAAATTGATGTTGAATGAAAGTATAAAGAATTTAACCAAGCTACAATCCACTTTGGTAAATGCATAGGGACATCTTAAAAAGTTATCTAAGAATAAACCATATACATAGTTTCAACATAAGTAATATATATTTTTCTCATTTGCAGATATGTTCTTTTTTCTATCCAAGATATCACATCAATACAAATATTGATATTGTAGAAATTGTTAGAGGACCTCACTGGGGTCAATTTTTCTGATGTTCTACTTGATTGATACATTCTCATGATAGGAAGGCTTTAAATATGAATTAATATCTTACCAAAACAAATTATACTCAAATTTTATACATATATAAGATAAAAACAAATGTCAATTCCTTCATTTGATTGTTACATGACTCTGGTGTGGGGCAGGTTATATGAAATGTGATTGGAAAAAAGATGGGGAGACAACATAGAGATCACGTTTTGGATCTGATTCATTTGTTGTTGGAGATCCTTCAGGCACTTTAACCATCGACTATGGAAATGTTTCTAGTAAGTATTCTTATGGTTTTTAATGTTGTGGTTCTTTCACCTCGTGGTTATTTTTGGCAAGAAAATATTTTAGGAATGCGTGATAAGATATCGATGGATAGGTAAACAATTTTTTGATATTTGAAATGTCCATTCAATGATATCCTCTCTTTACTTTTTGATTGCATTTTGAACGTTTATTTCGATTTTTCTTTGTATTTTAACTATGAAACTAAAAGTACTTGGTATTATGTCTATTTAAGCAACAACCAAAACTTGAAGATTGAAATCCTTTTAACTGTTTTATATTGAAAGATTTTCATTATTATTAGAAAAGTCTACTTTCATGTTGTTATTTAAGAACATGTTGTTTATATACTTGACCAAGTTCATGCATTAGACAACAAATTGTTGTTGCGAATAAAATGAAAAGGATTAGACATCACACCGTAGATTATTTATTTTAACAAGTTATTTACAGCTTGAGCTTTTTAGCATGTAACTTAGTTGGTTTGATTGTGCCTAAGATTTCCCTAAAGGTTGAATACTAGGTTACTAAGGTGTTATTTTCTATGGTGACATTAATTTGTTTATACGGGTCACCTGGCCATATAGTGGCCACTATTGCTCAACTAAAGAAAACTTGTTTGAGTTTCTTTCTCTTATGGGGAAGAATGGCTTTAACATTGCTGATGTTGAGGTATATGTAATATAAATCCTTTATACTCTACTTTCACTTATATTGTAGTGTTCATCGTCTTTCATGTTTTACACTCTACATTCTAGGTTCTTTTGTTTTCAGAAAAGGAACTCAGTATTGACGGTAAGCAACAAGATTTGAAGAAAGAGTAGAATACTAATACTAGAGCGAGAAATGAAAAAAGAGAGAGAAGAGAACTGGTATAGTGGTACCCTTAAACCCAATATCCTACATAAGACACACTCATAGAGACTGATGTTCAAGTCTTCCTAGTTGGTGGAATCCTGCAATGACTTGACATCACAATGATCATGCTTTATAGTGATGAAAAAACATTTCATGTCTAAATTGTAGTCCAACCAATGTTAAGTTGGAAACTGATATTGTAATACTCGACATTTCATATAATATAATCTCTGTGGTTGAAATTATTTATAGTTGCACTCGATATTGTTTAGTATTTTAACTAACATATGTAATTTTGAATTTTCATATTAGATGAACCAACTCACATTTTATGATGTTTTTTATATTTAGTTGCAAAATCATACTAATTAATCTACATTGATTAATAATGAACATATAAAATCAATCTGAAGCTACTAAATTAGTAGTTTATAGTGATTAATGATGAACACAAGTAAAATGAATATACGACTAAATTAGTCATTTATAATGATTATTAATGAAATTAAATGAAATGAATATAAACTACTAAATTAGCCATTTATATAATGAATATGAAACTATCAAAAAAATATAATGACTATTGCAAATGATTAATTTTTCATTACAAATAACAACTAGATTTTGCATATATGCGACTACTAGTAGCTAATATACAATATCTTATAACACGACAAAAAATTTAGTCATATTTCTTTGGTCATTAATTGGTTTTCTCAGACAATCATATAGTAATATATTTTGTTGTATATCTAGTCATTAATTGTGGTAATTAATGACCAAATTTATGAAAAAATATACTACTAGATGATAAAATTGAGACAATCAATTAATGACAAAGCTGAAAATGACTAAAAGTTGGTCACGTTATAATACACTGTAAATTAGCTACTACTGGTCACCGACTGAAATATAGTCATTTATATTCAAATTTTAGTCATTGTTTTAGTAACTAATTAGCCATTTTTTACTAGTGAGTGGATCTATGGGACAATAACAATTATGCAGTCAATAGCCTTGGATCTACATCTTTGAAGTTGGAAAATGGAGCAAAGCTACACCTACACAATATACTCTATGTTTCATGCTTGAAAAAGAATTTACTTTCAATTTATTGTTTAGAAGATAAACATGATAAGATTTGTTTTGTAGATAGTAAAGTCTTGGTCTGGGTAAACGATTCAAGCATTGAAAAGGAAAAATTTAGTGGAGTTCATTAAGGAAGACTACATAGAGTTATACCACCATTTCCTCAAGCTCTAGTTCACATCGAAATTAATCCCACTATGGCATAGAAGATAATATGGGCATATAGACTACAAGATCATTCTCTCTCTCAATCAAATGGTAAATGGTATCCCTAACATCAAAGAAAATCATGAAGGAGTATGTAACGGATGTGCTTTGGGAAAGAATACAAGGAAGCCTTTCAAAAGCAGTGATACAAGATCTAAAGAAATATTAGACCTCATTCATTTCGATGCATGTGGTCCTATGTATAACAAATCACTTGGAGGTCATATTTGTTATGTTACCTTCATTGATGATCACACTAGAAAGACATGGCTCTACCTTCTTAAGACAAAGGATGAAGTATTTGAAAAATTCGAGTTTAGATCTGAAGTAGAGACCTTAATCGAAAGAAAGACAAAGACCTTGAGATTTGACATACACTTCAAAACAATTGGTTGCATATTGTAAAGAAATAGGTATTAGGAGGGAGCTCATTGTTCCCTACAATCCCAAAAAAAATAGAGTCGTAGAAATGAATAGTATAACAATTGAAGAATTCATACGAACTATGATATTTGATCAAGACCTTCCAAGGTTTCTATGGGGTGAAGCAACTATGAAAACAATATATATACAAAATATATGTCATAGCATTATTGAGAATATGACACCTAAAGAAGAATTCATAGGGAATAACCCATGTGTGGACCATGTTCGAATATTTGGGTGTGCCGCATACATCCATGTTCCGAAGGACAAGCAAAAGAAACTAGATTCTACAAGCATCAAAGGGGTCTTTGTTGGCTACAACATTTATTAAAAAACATATATAATCTACATTAAATAAGAATGAAAAATTAAAGTAAGCAAGGATGTTATCTTCGATGAGAATCTGGCCTACAAGAGATCCAAGGATATTCCAATTGATTCCAATGATGAATATACACAACTATTTGAAGAAGAAAAACATCATGATTATACAACTCCAAACAAAGAAGAAGAAGATGAAGGAACAAGTGAACTGATTCAACCTATGATCATACCCAAAACATGGAAGAGGTCAAATTGGTTGAAATCTACTCTTGAAGATGCCAAAGGACATGGAGCTGCTAAAGGAACTTTTAGAGAAAGAAGAAGACCAAAAATATATTTAGGATACACAACATACATGGAAAAGTTGATAGAAACTGAACCAACTACATTTGAAGAAGCTGCTCATCAAGAAGAATTGAAGAAGGTGATGCAAGAAGAATATCAATCCATCATGGAGGATGGACTCTGGGAAATTGTTCGTAGGCCAAGGGGCCAATTAGTTGTCTGTTCAAAATGGATTTACAAAATTAAACATGTGATCGAAGGAAGTATACATAAATACAAAGATATATTTGTTGCAAGAGGTTTCTATCAAAAGGAAGGTATAAACTGTGAAGAAACCTTTGCATCTACTTCTAGGTATACTACTATAAGATCTTTGGTTTCACTAGCTACTACAATGTGATGTAATATTCATCAAATGGACATAAAAACAACTATTTTGAATGTGGCCATCGATGGAGAAGTATAGATTGAACAACCAGAAGGTTTTGAAATAAATAGCAAGGAAACACATATTTGCAGAATTAAGGAATAGCTATATGGTTTGAAGCAAGCTCCTAGGGTATGTATGCAAGGATTGATGCATATCTCTTAACAATTGGGTTTGCCAAAAGTTTTGCAGATATAAATCTCTATATTAAGTTAGTGAACAATGAACTATTCATTATAATACTTTATGTAGATGGTTTGTTTTTTATAGGTATGGAGCAAAGAATAGAAGAATTCAAGAAGATGTTGGTAGCTGAATTTGAAATGAAAGATTTGGGATTTATGCACTAGTACCTGGGTTTGGAAGTTTGGCAGAAACTTGAAGAAATATATCTAGGTCAATGTAAATACATAATCAAGATTTTACAGAAATTTAGTATTATGGATTCAAAACTTATTATTTCTCCCATGATCACTAATCTCAAGAAGTTGTGAAGCTCTAAAACCAGTCTCTTCGATCCCACTAGCTATCATAAGTTGGTGGGCTCTCTAGTGTATTTGGTAAATAAAAGACGTGATATATGTTTCACCTTAAATATTCTTATTCAATTTCAGTTGGAGCCTCATTATGAACATTGGATAACTGCTAAGCATATTCTTATATATCTCTATGGCACTATACATCACTACCTAAAATATGATAGAAATGACGTTAACTTGACAAGTTTCATAGATTCAAATTGGCTTGGCAGTGAGACTGATGATAAAAACACTATCGGTGGATGTTTTATTTTGGGTGCTACAATGATCTCATGGATGAGTAGAAAACAATATCCTATTGCATTAATTAGTGTCAAAAATGAATATGTTGTTGCATGTGAAGTAGGAAAGGAAGTTGTTTAGTTAAGAAAACTCTTGTGAGATTTGTTTGGGAAGCCTCTGAATCTTACTATAATAAATTCTGGTAATCAAAGTAGCAGCAAGATGTTTGGAGACCCTATATTCCATGCAAGGATGAAGCATATCAACAACAAGTATGTCTACATTAGAAGTTTGTTACAATATGGGTTTATAAAGATACAATATATTCTAGCAAATGAACATGTAGCTGATGCGTTAACAAAGTATCTTGCAAATCAAAAGTTTGAGTATTTTAGAAGCATGCTTGTTTTAGTTGTAATTGTGGGTTTAGTTGAGAAATAGAGAAGAAACATCTAATGGTAGATGATTGGAAGGAAATATGACTGACCTATGTGTGTTTGATGTCTTGATCCCGAAGATGGAGGGTAGCGTTGGCCTTGGAGCTCTAACCTTGGATACACACCTAGATCCCTAGGTTGATGGTTAGTTAGTAAGCCTAATGGTACCTAGAATGGCTGAAAACTTTAGTGAATTTTAGTTCCACCGAGATAGATAACCTTGTTTATGGATCCGTGACACTGAGTTTGCCTGAACTCTTTTTAGTTTATGTGTTTTTGAGATCTTCCATGTACTTATATATATATATATATATATATATATATATATATATATATATATATATATATATATATATATATATATATATATACGTACACACACACACACACACACACACACACACATATATATATATATATATATATATAGATATATAGTTAAGAGGGGGTGTTGAAGTATGTAACTAGGTTCGGTCTTCATAATTGTATAATGTAATTTATTTGTCAAAAATAAATTTTATTATGACTATTAAAGCATGGTTTCATTCTCAGGTCATCATGTTTATAGGTCAAAGCCTCCATTATAGGATTATAGGTTTTATATTGAGTTAATAGAGTCATTTTCAATATTATTAGACCCTTCTTGGGCTTTTGTATTATATAAAAATAATTATTTTTGAGTCAAATAGGTCATTTGACACTGCCACACCAAGTCGGCTATATTATGATCAAGTTAGCTTGCATTAGGGAAATTCAACCCAAAAAAGAGTCTATATATAGGTAGGAAGTTCGATCAATTTTATCACCCACTCAACGAGTTCGATACATAAGAAAGAGAGGCAATAAAAGATGAAAAATTCCAAGAGAAGGAAGAAGATTTCAAAAGAAGACAATCAAATTTCTCGAATATATTTGTCTCGCAAGTGCAAGGTTACTCAGCTATTACTGGGGAAAAAAATTTGAATTCTTCTATAGGTCAAAGTTCTCCTACTGGGTTTGAAGTTCTGTTGCTTGGTAGGCCAAAATTCTGCTGCTGCGAGGTCGAAATTCTAGGTCGAAGTTGTTGCTCGGAGAACATCACTTGGAGAAGAACAAAGGGCTCACTTGGTGATTGGGGAAAGTCTATGTCTAGATCAAAATATTCTTGGACTATCTCATCTTGTCTTTGAATCTACTAAAGGAAGAGTTCTGACTGGGTTTTCCCCTTATAGGGGTTTTTCCCTGACTGTCTGCCTACATATTATGTCTCTTATTCTTGTGATCTTTATATACACATAAATTGATAATTCCTTGATGAAAAATAATATAATAAAAAATTAAAATAGGACAACATAATTCACAAGTAATTATGAAAGAAGAAGAATCAAACCCTAATTACTACTAGCATTGATTTCTCAACACCAAGTGAAGGAGGAGCGGAGAAGAGAGATGAGACTAGTTTGTCTCACGAAAAAATATTTCATCTGCAGTCAAGGAATATGGATTAGAAAACAATCTTGAGAAGATGCCAATAATTTGCAAGGGTATATTTTGTTAGGGGAAACAATTAGAAGCCATATGATCAAGTGAAGATTGAAGCCCTAAAGACATTGGAAAGGTTGATTGGTGTCAGCCATCTAGACCAACAAATAAGGAACAACATGTACCAACAAGAAGGTAGACTAGACATGGAGGTTGTGGAGATAATTATGCTGATGAAGGAAGTACCTGGGGAGTGGTATAATGAGGATGAAAGAAAAAATAGTTTCAACACTTGGCTGACTTTATAAGACTACATCAACATGGAAAGTGTGAGACAAATACAAAATATAAATTTGATCATGGAAGGAGAAGGACAATTAGCAACATGCTTACTTGACAAGGTTTCTTCAACAAAAAAGGTGGAGTAGAATAGAATCAAACTTTGGATCCTAACATATTAGATTCAAGATTGGAGCAACAACATGCTGAGGCATATTGACAACAAAAACACTTTCTATGGGATCCTGGAGGGTTCGTAGATTGAAATCGTTTGACCAGGAGGTCAAATTTTTCCACCTGGAGCGTTTGATGCAGGAGCATCAACCATAGGAAAATACTTTGGTCTTGACCCAAGAGGTGTCATGAAATATTCTACACGAGAAGGGAATTCCCTCATAAAAAAATAGTAAAAAATTAGGTAATTGTAGTGGAAATATAGGATGTTAATGTAGCCATGTGGGTCATCGTAATAATGCTAATAATTAGGCTAAGATGTTGGTTTGTTTTAGTGGCTAGCTAACTAGGTATTTTTTAATGTAACAAGTTTACAATTAAGAATCTAGTAGTTTTAGGATACTATATCGATGTCCCATTTTTGAATGTCTCATTGAGATATTGTCAAATCAATGATGGTGTATATATAAAGTGCGTATGCAACAATGTTAGGAACTCTTCCAGTGATTAGAGGCTTAGGAACATGGAGAGGAAATTGAGACTCTCGTAAAGATAAGAGCTCATGAGAAGACTCAGTTAAGAGCCTTTGTAAATTTTCTCATGTAAAATTTGTGTTTTGAATGTAATAGAATCATTCTTGTTAACTTCATCTGTTTGAATGGGCATATATTTTTTTTGGATGATGATAAATACCTGGTGTCATTTTAGTTAAGGCTACATATGAGTTGAGAACACAGTCGAGAGGAGAAGCTTTGTTTGAAGTGTAAAGAGCACTGGTGGATTAAAGCCCATGAAGAGCTTGAATTCTAATCAAAGTGATATAGGGAGTCGTGTGGAAAATATGCTAACACAAGAACCTGAAGGTTAATCATTGGAAGAGAGACTCTCACAAATCCTCTCTGTACTCATTCATTAGTGATTAAGATAAAATTTTAGCCCTATTTCCTATGTATATTGTCTTGCCTCAGAATGGTTTAAATTTAATATTAGAGTGTGTGCTAATTTCTAGCTAGAATGGGCGAGTCCTCCTGCAAGAAATTCTAAGTGTAGAGTAGTTGAGGTTCATGGTAGATTTGCGCATAGAGAGAGAGTTGGATGTGAGTGTAAGTTTTTTGAATAATCAATACTATATCTTGAGGGAGGAGTTAAGTAAACTAGAAGCTTTGAACAGGCCTTTAGGTTCAACATAAAGAACAACTGTAGAGGAAAAAGGGGGCCCAACCATGAATAGATTGTTCCTCGAATGAGGAGTCAAGAGCCACTTAGTCGAGCCTTCAAGTAAGAGTGAAGGTGGTATGAAAAGAAAAGAAGTTGACACCCTCAGTTGGTCTTGACCTTGACCACAGGTGGGACCTAGCCAGCTAGTTGGGCCTTGCAGAAGTCAAGCTAGTAGGGAGAATAATGTGGAAAAAAATACTGACGCTGACCAAGGTTAAAATTGAAACTCCTATGGCTATTGAAGAAATAAAGAAGAAATAAATTATTTTAAAGTCCACGAGGCTAAAGACAACCTATGGGACAAATTTCTTCTTCATCTTCTTGATGTATTCAGCCCTTTTCTGTGAAGCTTCACAATAGATTCTCCTAGCATCTCAACAAAACCCTCACTAAATAGATTATCCCAAGAGCTATCTGCCAAAATATCTGCATAAGTTTCCTTGTTGTCTTTGAAGGCCTCACATTCTAAAATGAATTTTTTTTTGTTTCCACTTTCCTAGAAGAGAAAAAAGTGCATACTCTTTCCTACCACACTTATTTTGGCCTTTTCCAGAGCCTTGTTTCACAACGGAGTTGAAGATAATTAGTCCTTAACTAAGCATTAATAATTTTGGCTCTCTAAGAGATATCGGTGTCTATATATTCTTTTGGTTGATGACTATGAGTATGATTAAATACTTCAATATAGTAATTTTTCTTGGAAGCTTCTTATCCCAGGTACGCTTATGGAACTTTTCCATAACCAAAATTTTTATCTCTTTGCTGTTTATGGGACACACGTTCAAGAAAATATCCCATTTACTAAACCATTTGTTATTTTCTCCATCCATGTTTTTTTTTTGTTTTTTGTTTTTTGTTTTGTTTTTTTTTGCACAATTTTTCATTAAAGAAAACCTTAGGCCGTCTACCCTCTTCCATTTGCTCAATTTTTGTTAAATGCCTTATGACTCACATCATAGGAATTGCTTCAATAGGAGCAACCCCTGTTTCACTTAACAAGATAGCATAAGGAATTGTACTTTTAATCTTTAATTTGTTTGTAATCAAACGCTTCTGAATTTTCTTAATTTGTCTCCATTGCATGTCAGATGTACTGCTAGCCCATAGTTCACAACCATAGAGAATCACCAGAATCACTAGAAATCCAAAAATAGTTTGAGTGGTTTTTCAGTCCCATAACTCTACCTCTCTAGACCTATCTTGTAAAGCATAAAATGAATTCCAACCCCCCAACGTTCTTTTCTTTCTACAACCATCACAACTTAAATTTTTGCTGAAGTCAATTCTGAGGTACTTCTAATACGAAACTTCTTCTAGAATGTTTCCTTCAAAGTAGAACTTATGCTAGTTATGTTTTCTTTTCATAGAGAAAAGAACTACTTTTGTTTCGCTGATATTGACTTGCATCCCCACACTTCTACAAAAATGCTCAAGGGATAGTAAGTGTTATTGCAAACCAAGAGCTGATTTAGCAGTCATAATAAGTTCACCTACATGCAAAAAAATCCTTATAAGAAACTTTCCCAAATAGATATCATCACCCCCTTGCGAATTTAACCACTCCTCAAGATTATTCATATATAAACCAAAAAGGGTAGGAGATAGTGGGAAAACTTGCTTGACCCTGATATCACTTCTAAAACTTTTAGAAATGCCTGGTGAAGTTCTAATTTTGATTTTCACCTCTTCATACAGCCTATGCACAACTGCTCTCAAATGCTTAGGAATGCCAAGTTCCTCCATTCTCTGCCAAAGCTTTTCCCTAGGAACCAAATCAAACACTTTTCTAAAATCAATAAAGCAACAAAAGTCTTCTTCCTTTTTCTCCCAAAATTTTCAATGATGTGCCTTAAAGTTATACAATGATCAAATGAGGAATGTTTAGGTCGAATACTTGCTTGCCCTTTAACATGCTTATCTCTTTCTTTTGCCCACTTGCTAATTTGATTTTCCAGCATGCTTCCAATTAACTTTGCAAACGGGGTTTATCATGATGGTCCTATAATTGGAGGGATTATTGATGCCACCACTCTTGGAAAAACGTATTTCCTGACTTGTTGTCCAATCTGTGGGGAGCCCTTGTTGTAGGATGTTTTTGAAATTTTTTGTAATGTGAGGTGTAAGGATCTTTGATACCAACTTTAGATATTTTTTCTTGGAGTTCAACTAAGTCATTTTATTTTACGACACCCAACTTCTTGATACCCATATCTACCTCTTGCACAGTGAAGAGTTCAGTATCGGTGTTGACCAAGGGTAGAGGGTCAACCTTGGGATCCTGCTTATAGAGTTGTATTGCATAGTAAAACCATTTAAAAGTTGTAATACTATTTCTAGTTTGTATCTTTTTTGGTTGGAGCTTCTTCCAAAATAATTTGGGATTATTTTTTCCAAGGAAGATGAGTTATTCCCTCCTTGAAACCATGAAAACGACCTTTTTCTTGCTTAATAATTTCTTGCAAGCTTTGAGATTTATGTTATCATTGTTTAACTCTATCCACATTCTCCTTTCCTTTTTTCATTCCTCGTCAAACCATGCATTAACCGAAAAGCATTTTGTTTTAGACATATTAACTTTTTCCCTTTTGCACTTTGCAAGTGCACATTGAATTATATGTGTTAATTCATGACTATGAAGGCTATGAATTGTGATTTTAACCTTCTCAAAGAGCCTCTATAGTGTCATTCTGAAGGTATTACAATTTTCTGGAGTCAAAATAATTCTACACTGTGGTAGATTTTATTGGACATGTTGAATTTTTGAATCTAATTATTTCTTTCCATTCAAAGAGAAACATAAATAAATTGGCTTTTGATATGATTTTAACTCCCACAGCTAATCTCCAATCAAAAATTCCTCCATTCTCAGACAAAACATGTGAGAAAATTACATAATATACTATACTTGCTCCATTGTAAGTATTGCAAGTGAAATTACCAGACCTTTCCCATCAAGTCAAGCCATTAAAAATGACTAAATCAAAGGTCCCACGTAGAGTAAGCAATTGTTAACCAAAGAGATTGGAACTCTTTTCCTCTAAAATTATTTACCACTGATGATTACTATCTTCTGTAAGCCAAATAGGGTCACAACATCTTTACAGCAAAGAATGCTAGCTTGCTCACTTGGAGTCCTAGCATTTAAATCACCCATTATAAGGACTTCTCCTAGCCGTGAATATGTTGCAATATCCTCTTTTAAGGCTGCAAATGGATCTTGGTGGTAAATCCCTCTTCCTTTGTAGATTTTTTTAAACTTGTGGGACAAAATAGCATGCTACAATTATGATGTGGTTCCATTTTCTGATATTTTAAACCAACTGAATTGCTTACTTGAGTCTTCTTTTTCTAACTGAATGAGACAACCTTCTTTATCCCTTAAAACCATGATACCCTCATGCCCTTTGCCATTCCTTGTTGCCTTGTTCCACACTGCTATCTTCCAGTATCCTTCAAATAGAGGTGTCTTGCACCCTTCATGCTCATGTGTTTCTATGAGGCAAATTATGTCTCTATCTTCAACAATAGGCCCAAACCCTGATCCTCATCTCCATGGGTAACATCTGTAGTTCCAACAAACTACTCTTAAGTAAAATTGGGTATGACTTGATTGTTATTTATTTTGACATGCAAGACTCACATTTGAGTCTTTGTCCCTATTTTCCCATACTGAACTTGATTGCTAATTTCCTATTCAAGAGTTTGTTGCCTCTTATTTATTACCATCTTGTTTCTCTATTTTGGAAGGAGGTTAAAATCATGCTATCAAAACTTTGCTTTTATAAATCCATGCTCTCTTTCCTTCGTCTCTTGCTTCCCTAACCTTTAATATTGCATCCCTTCTTTTCCTCTTGTGATTTCGTGTGTGGGGTTGTGATTGTTGGTTGGACTCAGTTGTGTAGTTGATATTGGAATGGACCCAAACCCTGACGACTATTGGTTTGGGAAAAGAACCTTGTGTGGTGATTGGACCTTAACTTTGTTTGAAATTTATTATTATATATATTATTTTGGGTATAGAAATCCCTTGAAGGAATCTCCCACTGCAAGGTTTCCCCTTTTTTAGAGCCGAGTATAAAACTAGAGAATTCCATCATTTCCTTTGTGTCACTTATGATGTGTCTTGCATCTAGTTTGATGAAAATATGCTAAGACAAGAAGGAAGTGATCATTCAATGGAGCCTTACAACTCCACCAATTACTAGATATGCACAAGTGCTAGCTTTTACATTTTGACTTTAAATTGGATTTTTAACCATAAATTAGTACAATTTAGAATGCCATGGGGAATAAGTAAACCATGCAATTTTTAGGACATCTACTATGTTTTTTGAAGATAAAAAAAATATCACTATTTTAACATATTTCTATGTTGCATGATACTCTACGGTGCAAGGGAATTGATAACCGAGGGGTGTAGATTCTCAAGTAACATCCATAAAGAGGTATTGATGACAAATTTTAAAGGTGAGTCCCATGTTGATTTTGGCATAGGCAATTAACAAAGAAACTTTGTTAGGATTTTCTTTTTTGTGATTGGAGTGGCATTTGGGTTAAAGAATTCCAAGACATTTTATGCAATTGTTAAGAGGGAGGTCACCCTGAATCAATGACCAAGAAAACGCAACATTTTTTGGATTAATTGAGCCACTTATACAACTTGAGTGGGCCTAATGGTTAGGAATATGTGTCTTATAAGAGGTCATAGGTTCAAACCCATAAGGGGGGTAGAGTATGCACACCTTTGTGGAATTTAGTATTCAAATCACTGTGTGGAGGTAGGTACCTTGTCCCACATGTTGCAATATGTCAACAAGAATATTCAAATTTAATTTGTCCTTGAATTAAATTATGAATTAAATTTGAATTTAGTCTTAACAACTAATTGGAAATAATTAATTAATTTATTTTAAATTAATTAGTTGGAGAAATTCAAGTTAGAAGTCTTTATGAAGTCATGCAAAAGTTATCCCTTAAATTAAGGAGATAATATTGAGTTATATTTGAGTTGTAACTAATTAACTCAGTTTACTGAGTTAAGTCTAGTTAAATTAGTTCCAAACTATTTGAGGAACTAATAGTGAGTTAATAGTCAATTGATGCATTAACAGACTCAACTAGTGCTAATCTAGTTAATGGAAGATTCCCTCGTCAGAAACTCATGCATGCTTATTCTTAGAAAGACGTAGTTGAGATTAATGTTCAAGGACAATGTATTATTAGGTGAATGTGTTTTCTCATGGAGAAAACTCATGCATGCAGTCAAGGATTCATCCTAGAGGATTGTGCTGTTTTGAAGGCTTTTTTTTCCACTTCGTAATAGGCTAATCATCCACAAGGAACAATGCAAGGAAATAGGAGCTTGGAGGGCAGAGAGGAAGGTTCGACAGAAGCCAAGATTCCCTATGAGCATCTATGAGGATTGTACTGAGAGATGGCTAGCTGTGAGAGCTAAGGATTTGTATAATTCCTATGTATTTACACCATGTATGATAATACAATAGTGTGGGGTTTTTATCTGAGACATTCCCCAAAGTATTTTCATATGTATTGTGCCATTGATTCTTATTCTTCTAGTTATATTGTTCAGCTCGATCTTTAAGCTACTGCAAATTGATAGTAGAAGTAGGTTATAGTATTCTGCTTTGATTTATATTGCATTATTGAGTTAACCTGTCACAGATTTTCTACGTGGTATCAGAGCTGTGAAAAATATACTGAGAAGAGAATCCAAAGTTTGAAGTTCGAGGTTATAGGTGCAAATCGAATTCATATCATACTTCAAGGTTGGCCAATGGTGTTCTAAGGCTTGAGAATCGAGTATGCCTTGGAAGGTAGCTCAAATTACATAGCATGGAAAGAAAGAGTGGAGGCTATATTAGAAGACAATGGATTGAAGGAATTCATTGATCAAGAAATCCCAAAGGTAGCTTCAAATAATGAACACGAGTTGGCAGAGTGGAAGAAGTGTGTGGCAAAGGCAAGATGGATCATCCTTGAGGGATTTCGAGACCATATTGTCTCGAGTCTCCACGGGAAGGATACTCCATTTTCAATGTGGACGACATTGAAGGACCTCTATGAAAGAAGTAGCGACTAGAAGAAATTGGCACTCATAGATAAGCTTCAAAGAATTAAGATGGAGAAGGGCGATACTATTTCCACAAATTTGAACAGCCTCACCATCTGAAGAGATGATCTTGACTGTATGGGAGTAACTATTGTCGATGATGATAATGTGAGCCTCGCTCTCCTTGGCCTTCCAAAGAGTTGTAATAGCTACCGGGACTCCCTGAATGGAAGGGTGAAACTTCCAGATTGGGAATCACTGTGGTCGGATATTATGCAGGAGGAGATCAGGAGGAGTACACGAGAAGGTTCTTCATCCAAGAATGATGATGAAGAAAATTTAGCCTTAGCAAGTAAGGCATGTTGGCATTATGATGCATGTGTTGTACTTGATGGCAACCCTCTCATAGAAGGACATCTCACTTAATGAATCATTAGAATAGATATCAGATGTGATTGAATGCATGGGATCAAGACTACTCAAAGGAATTAGATGATAGTTCTATGTGTGACAAGCTAGCTTTGCCATCAAGTCCAAAAGGGGAGATTGTTGGCATTATGAGACAAGTGTTGTCCTCGATGGCAAATCACATAGATGACAAATCATAGTGCAGGAGGTTAGCAGCAAGGAATTAATGATCAAACTACAAGTATGAAGAGAAAATACACATACGCATGTTCATTGTGACCAAGCCACGTATACACGCGGTTTAGACATTTCCAAGGCATGTATGCGTATACACGCACTTTCATGCAAGGAAAAGCACGTACATGTTGGAGAACTTACTTTTGGTCCATGGTAGTTAGTCCTTGGTATTTGAACCTATGGTTTTGGACCATGGTATCTCGTAAGAAGTGTTGATCCCAGGTATTGGGTCCATGGTATTGTTTTATTATGGTTTTGGACCGTGGTATTGAGCAAGGCCTAAAATATAAAAGGAGAAGAAGATCATTAGGCAAGTGCATTGAAAAAGTCTTGAATATCTGAAGAAGTATGAGATCCAGTATGCAGGTTATGGGTTGATGATGCATTGCTTAATCTGAGCTAAGGAGAGATCTCACCGGTTGATGGAGAACAAGATCTAAGGATAGATCGAGATCTAATGGTTTGAAATAAACTGTCTCTATATGATTTATTATGTTTATTATAGATCTATATACTGACACATGTAATGATCTGAACTGGGTTTAACTTAAGTTTGAAATCGCTGCAAGTCATGATTGAATATTTATAGATCTGTACGCGAGTTCGCTTCAGTGTAATCGCGTATATACACGTGTTTGGTTTATTGTAGTAGTGTATACCATTTGAGCTATGATGTCTGAAGTTATACATGGTTCTGACTGCTAATGAGTTCTTATGATAGTTTAATGGTGTTAGTATTCTACATATCTTGGTTGGTTGATTGTGTATTGATGGATGAGAACCAATAAGGATCAGGATCATAATGACTCATATTTATGTGATCTCATGGACTAGATCTAGGTGCTAACACATATATTATCCTTGTATATGTAATGATCTGGTTATGTCTGAAGTGAGGAAGTGAAACAAAGTTATGAATAAGTGATTAATGACATATACGCTTGTTCATTTTGATGAAGTTGCGTATACACGCAAGTTTGGCACTTCCAAGTAGCGTATGCACTCTGATGCATGATTTTGATTGTACAGTTGGTTCTCATTGACATTGTAGAGTTTTGCTCTATGTTCTAGTGACTGTGTTGTTGACAGGGTTTCAGTATTTCAGTGATACAAAGATTGATAATGCTAGTATTGATTGTTTTGTGCTTCAATGATATTTATGGGTCCAGTATGAAAATTTGATGAAACGTGGCCTTTCAGAGTATAGTATTGTGCTTCAGGAGTATCCATTCTGAAACTGTATGAAACATGGTACCTGGAGGAGAGAAGACTGTAGGCCAGTGCCTACGTACTAGTATCTTAGCTAGTACAGAGCAAAGGGGGTTGGAGCTCCCTTCTAGGAGAGTCTGGAAAACGAGAGGAGGTTGTAGCCTTCTATAGGTTGTAGCCTGCATGGTAGTAATGGACTGCACTAGTACATTGCAAAAGAAGTTTCTTAATAAAGGAAGATAGAAACGAATTGCAGCAGGTGGTTTTCACCCACATTGGGTTTCCACCTTATATTATGGTGTTCATGTGTGTTGCTTATGTGTGTCGATCTATCTGTTTTACTACTATGTTGACTATTAATATGGCTAATAATGTTCTGATACATCCATTGAAGATCACATAACTGAATCATGATTTTAATGGTTATACGCTAGTTGCAATAGACAGAGTCACGTATATACGCGGGTATACTTAATTGAAGTAGCGTATATGAATCTGAGTATGAAATTGAAAAAGTTCAATTGATTAGATAATACTGATTCACCCCCCTCTCAGTATTATTTCCAACAATTGCTATCGGAGCAGGTCCTTTGGTAGAAGCTTGATTGCTTAAAGGAGATCCGTGGAACAATGGGAAAGAAGCTTAAGAAGAAAGCACATAAGCAGAAGAAGACGTCTCAGAAGAACTATGACAGTGGGAGAATCAATTGGGGATTGGGTGTATGAAGCTCTTCAGATTCAGAATCAGAATTAGAATCATTTCAGAATTAAGATGAACTATCAGGTATGAATTTGATATCCTTTGATGCTCGAGCTATCCATCCATTTGGAAAAAATGAAAGTGATTGTGAAACAACTGAATTTGCTCTTATGGGTGAAAAATAAAGATATAAAATAGAGGCAGAATTTAAAAGTCTGACAAACAAAATTAGAGCTCAAGAAAAAATTTTGAACAAAAAGGATGGTGCCTTCAAAGAAGCTACTACTAGACTAAATACTCAACGAGAGTTATTCAAGGACAAATATCAAAATTTGCAGGATGAAGTAACATCTCTAAGAAATGAAGTCATTGAAAAGAACACAACAATCAAGGAGCTTAGAGATCGATCTAGTTATTATGAAAGTCTTGAAGCTATGACCCTCTCTCTAAAGAAAGAACTTGAAGAAACAAAGAAATAGAATAAAGATCTACTCCAAGCTATTGAAAAGTAGGAAAACGAAGTTATCAACTTAAAATCTCAGCTGGAATGTGCCTTCAGAATTTGTCAAATGCAGTAGGATGTTAATGAAGAACAAGAAAAGGAAATTCTCAAACTAAGGCAATGAATGGAAGAGGAAATAAATGCTGAAGAAAACTTGAAGAAACAATGTCTGGAAAAGGAAGAACAAATTCAGATTAAGGTAAATATCTTGAAAGGTAAATTAGAAGAAAAGGACAAACTGTTGCGATTTCAAGATAGTACTAAAGCCTTGGATTATATTCTTAGTAGTCAAAGATCTCCTGCTATCAAGACTAGTCTTGGTTTTCATGAATCTATTGAAGGTGAATCTAGTTCAAAAGGTGAGGCAGGGAACTCTAAAGAGAAGTCTAAAATGATCAACAAGGAGATGAGAAATCAACCCCATCAACAATCAAGGAAAGAGATTCTTCAAAGAAAATATTTTACTCCTAACTATGAAAGTAATAGTCGGGCATTTACTCAGATGAATAATATTGAATGTTACGAATGTCATAATCTTGGACATGATGCAGCTAGATGCGGAAGAAGAATGGTTCAAGGTCATCACATTCCAGGTACTTTAATGGATATTGTTTTTCTTGCAATATGTTTGGTCACAAAGCTGCTGATTACTACAGGAGGAATATGAAACATGTAAGATGTTATGCATGTAACAAGCTTGGACATATAGCAAAGGAATGTAGGAACAAAGTACGGACATCACACCAAAAGGAGAAAACATCATCACACTTGAAGATATGGAAGAAGAAGGAAGTACAATCAGAAATATGTGGCACAGCACAATGTACTCAGACACGGCACAACACAGACATAACAGACTCAGAGGAAGATGAAAGTATAAAACTTCAGTGTCCTGAATCTCATATGTAAGTTTTTTAAAGGAAAGTCACGTATATACGTGGGTTATACAATGAAAAATTGCGTATATGTCAGGCCGATGAAAAGCAGTGGGGACAGGATCAGAAAAAGGGTCTGATACGATTCAGTCCATTATTTACTAGATCGGTTAATAGTTACAGTCTGCTGAGGATGTGTGGAAATGTCTAGATAGTTGTAATGTTTTGATCCGAACTTGATGATGATGATGTCTAGATGCTTATCATATGCATGATCAGATCTAACAGTAAACAAATGGCACAGGTTGAGGCAGAGCATATGCCTTTAATAATGCATTGTTGGCATTATGGTTAATAACCTTGGTGATGATGTTTATATGGCTAAATGATACATCTTGCTATGATGTGGCTGTGAGTTGTCTATGATAAAATCTCATAAGATTCTTGGGGTTACATAGTAGATGTTCAGATTAGATTTATGGCTGATTATTTGATTGTGCATATATGGTTCTTACATGGTGATCTTCATAAGGATAAGGAGAAGTACAAAGCTTGAATACACATCTTCCTCACTTGATGATGAGTCACTCATATGCTGTTGTCGTCATATGCATGATGGAGGCACTCATGTGGATAAGGATTGTTGCTATTGATGATATCAAGAAGTTTTGTCAAATGAGCTTGAGCTCAATATACATAATGTTGATACATGGATGACTACTCAAAGTCGCTTTGTTAGAGACATGATGATGAGTTCTTATCTATATGATGATAGGTTGATACTAAAATATGTTGATTGATGCAGATGTTCCCAAGTAATGATACTTGGATCATGTAGAGCTTTATGTTGATGAAATGGCTATGGTGATATAATGTGAATGATTTCATGATGATGTTTAAGGATGAGTTGAAATCTATGTTCAGAAATACCTTATTACAGGACATTTACAGGTTGCTGATATGGAAAAGGTTGTACGCGAGTTCCATAAGGAATATCCGCGTATATACGCTTGTTTATGTGGATACAGTCGCGTATATGATAATTTGAAGGAAATCAGTGGGTCAAACTCAGAATGAGAAGATTCTGATATGGGTCTAACAGAGACCATCTGACAGAAGTTCAGGGGGAGCAGATAAACTTCCAATGATGCATTGTTGGCATTATCTTAGAAGCTTTTGGTTCTAGTTCAAAGTTGTTGTTGGTTTCAGGTGGAACAAAGATATAGGGAGAACAAAAGGATCTCTTGGTTGCTGATCTGAATGGTGATTGAAAGATGTTGCCGATATCAGTTATTGGTGACTTTCATAAGTCTTGCTCTAGATATTTTGTCTCTATGTCATATATCTCTTTTGTGGTATCTATTTTATGGTGTCAAGGTCATGTAACGGCCTATATTGGTTTCCCCACTATGCTTGGGATGAATATGTAATGTTCTTGCTTTATCATGTGTAAACTTTTGATGTATCCCCACTTGTTTGGGTGGATGAGTCAATTTTTGTATATCCCAACTTGTTTTGAGAGATGGATGTATGTATGAGTCTTTGGTGATATGAAGGTCATTCATGATAGAGCCATGTTCTTCTTGTAGAACATATTTTTGCAAATCTTGCCTACAGTCAGGGGGAGCATGAATAGCACACTTCAGCAGTGTAGAGAACCGGCATGTACTCAGGGGGAGCATGGACAGATTGGTACACCTTGGCATATACAAAGGGGGAGCTCATTCACAAATGTCAGCAGGCACTCAGGCGAGTATGAACAATGGAATGCTTATCTTGGAAAGAGAATATCTTGGTTCGCCCTTTGCCCTTGATGTCAAAGGGGGAGAGTTATTTGGTGTTGTTGCAAACAAGTCCAAAGGGGGAGATTGTTGGCATTATGATGCATGTGTTGTACTTGATGGAAACCCTCTCATAGAAGAACATCTCACTTAATGAATCATCAGAAGAGATATCAGATGTGACTGAATGCATGGGATGCAGGACTGCTCAAAGGAATCAGATGATAGTTATAAGTGTGACAAGCTAGCTTTTCCATCAAATCCAAAGGGGGAGATTGTTGGCATTATGATACAAGTGTTGTCCTTGACGGCAAATCACACAGATGACAAATCATAGTGTAGGAGTTAGCATCAAGGAATTGATGGTCAGACTACGAGTATGAAGGGAAAATACATATACGCAGGTTGATTGTGACCAAGCCGCGTATACACGTGGGTTCGACATTTCCAAGGCGCGTATGCGTATACACGCATTTTCATGCAAGGAAAAGTGCGTATATGCTGGAGAACTTACTTTTGTTCCGTGGTAGTTAGTCCTCGGCATTTGAACCTATGGTTTTGGACCATGGTATCTCGTCAGAAGTGTTGATCCCAAGTATTATGTCCATGGTATTATTTTATTATGGTTTTGGACCGTGGTATTGAGCAAGGCATAAGACTATAAAAGGAGAAGAATATCATTAGGCAAGTGCATCAAAAAAGTCTTAAATATCTGAAGAAGTATGAGATCCAGTATGCAGGTTATGGGTTGATGATGCATTGCTTAATCTGAGCTAAGGAGACATCTCACTGGTTGATGGAGAACAAGATCTAAGGATAGATCGTGATCAAATGGTGTGAAATAAACTGTCTCTATATGATTGATTATGTTTATTCTAGATCTATATACTGATGCATGTAATGATGTGAACTTGGTTTAACTTAAGTTTGAAATCGCTGCAAGTGATGATTGAATATTTATAGATCTGTATGTGGGTTGGCTTCGGTGTAATCGCGTGTTTGGTTCATTGTAGTAGCATATACCATTTGAGATATGATGTCTGAAGTTACAGATGGTTCTGACTGTTGATGAGTTCTGATGACAGTTTAATGGTGTGAGTATTCTGCATATCTTGGTTGGTTGATTATGTATTGATGGATGAGAACCAATAAGGATTAGGATCATAATGACTCATATTTATGTGATCTGATGGACTAGATCTGGGTGCTAACACATATATTATCCTTGTATATGTCATGATCTGGTTATGTCTGAAGTCAGGAAGTGCAACAAAGTTATGAATAAGTGATTAATGACATATACGCTCGTTCATCTTGATGAAGTTGCGTATACACGCAAGTTCGGCACTTCCAAGTAGCGTATGCACTCTGGTGCATGATTTTGATGGTACAATTGGTTCTGATTGTCATTACAAAATTCTGCTCTGTGTTCTGGTGACTGTGTTATTGACAGGGTTCCAGTATTTCAGTGATACAGAGACTGATGATGCTAGTATTGATTGTTTTGTCCTTCAATGATATTTATGGGTCCAGTATGAAAATTTGATGAAACGTGGCCTTTCAGAGTATAGTATTGTGCTTCAGGAGCATCGAGTCTGAAAATGTATGAAACGTGGTACCTGGAGGAGAGAAGATTGTAGGCCGACGCCTACGTACTAGTATCTTAGCTAGTACAAGAGAAAAGGGGGTTGGAGCTCCCTTCCAGGAGAGTCTGGAGAATGAGAGAAGGTTGTAACCTTTTGCGGGTTGTAGCCTGTGTGTTGGTAAAGGACTGCACCAGTACATTGTAAAAGAAGTTTGTTAATAAAGGAAGATAGAAACGAATTGCAGCAGGTGGTTTTCACCCACATTGGGTTTCCACCTTATATCATGGTGTTCACGTGTGTTGCTTATGTGTGTTGATATATCTGTTTTACTACTACTATTGACTGTTAATATGGCTAATAATGTTCTGATGCATCCATTGAAGATCACATAACTGAATCATGAGTTTAATTGTTATACGCTAGTTGCGATAGACACAGTCGCGTATATATGTGGGTATACTTAACTGAAGTAACGTATATGAATTTGAGTATGAAATTGAAAAAGTTCAATTGATTAGATAATACTGATTCACCCCCGCCCCCCCCTCTCAGTATTATTTCCAACAAGGCAAGGAAAGGGAAGGGAAAGGCCTCCCATTTCAAATCAAATTCTTCTCATGGAGGGAAGAAGGGTGACATGTCTAAAGTAAGATACTTTAATTGTCACAAGATGGGACATTACGCGACTGATTTCCCATCGAAGAAGTCCAATAAGAGATCCTATGAGGGATCGAAAGGTGAGGAATTTTCCTCTCAGTTCAAAATGGACTTTACCCTCATCGCATGCACGGTGTCATCAATGATGGGTTGTGTCTAGTATCTTGACAGTGGAGCCTCATTGCACATGACTGGTGATAAAAATGTATTTAGTGAATTGCAGGATAAAGACCTCAAGGTGCGCATAGATATGGGTGACGATGGAACATATAGTGTTTTAGGAGTGGGCATGTTTGCTTTTCAGAGGGAGCATGGAGCTCCTCTCACCTTGACAGATGTGATGTATGTGCCTAGATTGAAGAAGAACTTGGTATCGGTCGCAATGTTGGAGGACAAAGGCTACGATGTTGTCTTTAGTGAAGGAAAGGCGTTCCTAAGACACATAGCCAAGGTTCAGACCAAGAGTATAGGGATTTGGGTGAAGAATCTTTATAAAATAGAGGTAGATGATTCTGCAGAATTGAGTACGAAAGAAGAATTGGTACAAAGCCAAGACATTGGTGAGTTGTGGCACAAGCAGTTGGGGCATTTCCATCATGGGGCTTTGAAGATAATGCAGAAGATATCTATAGGACTTCAAAAAGGTAAACTTGAGCAAGTTAACACATGCAAAGGTTGTACCTTTGGAAAGTACACCAAGTCTTCCTTTCATGATTGAGACAGTCGAGCAGAGGCTATCTTAGAGTGAGTTCATACTAATTGGTGTGCACCATTCTTGACGGCATCCACATCAAATCAAAGGTATTGTGTGATTTTGATTGATTACTATTCTCATAAATGCTGGGTTTATTTCATGTAGAAGAAGGACCAAACTTTCACAAAGTTTCGTGAGTTCAAAGCTTTGGTCGAGAAAGAGTCTGGGAAGAAGATCAAGGCCCTAAGAAGCACCAACGATGGAGAATATGTATCTCAAGAGTTTAAGGACTTCTGGGGAGCTGAAGGAATTAAACAAGAGTTGACGACACCTCATAACCCATAGCAAAATGGGGTGGTTGAGAGGAAGAATATAACTATTGTAGGGGCAGCATGGGCAATGCTTCATGACCAAGGTCTACCACTTCACTTGTGGGCTAAGGCATGCAACACAACAGTCTATTTGTAGAATATAAGGCTACACCACATGGTTGGGATGAAGACACCAGAGGTTACTTTCTCCGGTAAGAGACCAGATGTGGGTTTCCCCACTATGCTTGGGATGAGGATGTAATTTTCTTGTTTTATCATGTGTAAACTTTTGATGTATCCCCACTTGTTTGGGTGGATGAGTCAATTTTTGTATATCCTAACTTGTTTGAGAGATGGATGTATGTATGAGTCTTTGGTGACACGAAGGTCATTTATGATAGAGTCATTTTCTTCTTGTAGAACATATTTTTGCAGATCTTGCCTATAGTCAGGGGGAGCATGAATAGCACACTTCAGCAGTGTAGAGAATCAGCATGTACTCAGGGGGAGCATGGACAGATTGGTACACCTTGGCATATACAAAGGGGGAGCTCATTTAGAAATGTCAGCAGGCACTCACGGGAGTATGAACAATGGAATGCTTATCTTGGAAAGAGAATATCTTGGTTCGCCCTTTGCCCTTGATGTCAAAGGGGGAGAGTTATTTTGTGTTGTTACCATCAAGTCCAAAGGGGGAGATTGTTGGCATTATGATGCATGTGTTGTACTTGATGGCAACCCTCTCATAGAAGAACATCTCACTTAATGAATCATCATAAGAGATATCAGATGTGACTGAATGCATGGGATGCAGGAGTGCTCAAAGGAATCAGGTGATAGTTCTAAGTGTGACAAGCTAGCTTTTCCATCAAGTCCAAAGAGGAGATTGTTGGCATTATGAGACAAGTGTTGTCCTTGATGGAAAATCACACAGATGACAAATCATAGTGCAGAGGTTAGCAGAAAGGAATTGATGATCAGACTACAAGTATGAAGAGAAAATACATATACGCAGGTTCATTGTGACCAAGCCGCGTATACACGCGGGTAAGATGTTTCCAAGGCGCGTATGTGTATACACGCACTTTCATGCAAGGAAAATTGTGTATATGTTGGAGAACTTACTTTTGGTCCATGGTAGTTACTCCTCAGTATTTGAACCTATGGTTTTGGACCATGGTATCTCGTCAGAAGTGTTGATCCCAAGTATTAGGTCCACAGTATTATTTTATTATGGTTTTGGACCGTGGTATTGAGCAAGGCATAAGACTATAAAAGGAGAAGAATATCATTAGGCAAGTGCATCGAAAAAGTCTTGAACATCTGAAGAAGTATGAGATCCAGTATGCAGGTTATGGGTTGATGATGCATTGCTTAATCTGAGCTAAGGAGAGATCTCACTGGTTGATGGAGAACAAGATCTAAGGATAGATCGGGATCAAATGGTGTGAAATAAACTGTCTCTATATGATTGATTATGTTTATTCTAGATCTATATACTGACGCATGTAATGATGTGAACTTGGTTTAACTTAAGTTTGAAATCGCTGCAAGTCATGATTAAATATTTATAGATCTGTATGTGGGTTGGCTTCGGTGTAATCGCGTGTTTGGTTCATTGTAGTAGCGTATACCATTTGAGCTATGATGTCTGAAGTTACAGATGGTTCTGACTGTTGATGAGTTCTGATGACAGTTTAATGGTGTCAGTATTCTGCATATCTTGGTTGGTTGATTGTGTATTGATGGATGAGAACCAATAAGGATCAGGATCATAATGACTCATATTTATGTGATCTGATGGACTAGATCTGGGTGCTAACACATACATTATCCTTGTATATGTAATGATCTGGTTATGTCTGAAGTCAGGAAGTGCAACAAAGTTATGAATAAGTGATTAATGACATATACGCTCATTCATCTTGATGAAGTTGCGTATACATGCAGGTTCGACACTTCCAAGTAGTGTATGCACTCTAGTGCATGATTTTGATGGTACAGTTGGTTCTGATTGTCATTACAGAATTCTGCTCTGTGTTCTGGTGACTGTGTTATTGACAGTGTTTTAGTATTTCAGTGATACAGAGACTGATGATGCTAGTATTGATTGTTTTGTACTTCAATGATATTTATGGGTCCAGTATGAAAATTTGATGAAACATGGCCTTTCAGAGTATAGTATTGTGCTTCAGGAGTATCGAGTCTGAAAATGTATGAAACGTGGTACCTGGAGGAGAGAAGATTGTAGGCCGGCGCCTACGTACTAGTATCTTAGCTAGTACAATAGCAAAGGGGGTTGGAGCTCCCTTCCAGGAGAGTCTGGAGAACGAGAGAAGGTTGTAGCCTTCTGCGGGTTGTAGCCTATGTGCTGGTAAAGGACTGCACCAGTACATTGTAAAAGAAGTTTGTTAATAAAGGAAGATAGAAACGAATTGCAGCAGGTGGTTTTCACCCACATTGGGTTTCCACCTTATATCATGGTGTTCATGTGTGTTGCTTATGTGTGTTGATCTATCTGTTTTACTTCTACTATTGACTGTTAATATGGCTAATAATGTTCTGATGCATCCATTGAAGATCACATAACTGAATGATGAGTTTAATGGTTATACGCTAGTTGCAATAGACACAGTCGTGTATATATGTTGGTATACTTAACTGAAGTAACGTATATGAATTTGAGTATGAAATTGAAAAAGTTCAATTTATTAGATAATACTGATTCGCCCCCCCCTCTCAGTATTATTTCCAACAAGGCAAGGAAAGGGAAGGGAAAGGCCTCCCATTTCAAATCAAATTCTTCTCATGGAGGGAAGAAGGGTGACATGTCTAAAGTAAGATACTTTAATTGTCACAAGATGGGACATTACGCGACTGATTTCCCATCGAAGAAGTCCAATAAGAGATCCTATGAGGGATCGGAAGGTGAGGAATTTTCCTCTCAGTTCAAAATGGACTTTACCCTCATCGCATGCACAGTGTCATCAATGATGGGTTGTGTCTAGTATCTTGACAGTGGAGCCTCATTGCACATGACTGGTGATAAAAATTTATTTAGTGAATTGCAGGATAAAGACCTCGAGATGCGCATAGATATGGGTGACGATGGAACATATAGTGTTTTAGGAGTGGGCATGTTTGCTTTTCAGAGGGAGCATGGAGCTCCTCTCACCTTGACAGATGTGATGTATGTGCCTAGATTGAAGAAGAACTTGGTATCGGTCGCAATGTTGGAGGACAAAGGCTACGGTGTTGTCTTTAGTGAAGGAAAGGCATTCCTAAGACATATATCCAAGGTTCAGACGAAGAGGATAGGGATTTGGGTGAAGAATCTCTATAAAATAGAGGTAGATGATTCTGCAGCATTGAGTACGAAAGAAGAATTGGTACAAATCCAAGACATTGGCGAGTTGTGGCACAAGTAGTTGGGCCATTTCCATCATGGGGATTTGAAGATAATGCAGAAGATATCTATAGGACTTCAAAAAGGTAAACTTGAGCAAGTTAACACATGCAAAGGTTGTACCTTTGGAAAGTACACCAAGTCTTCCTTTCATGATTGAGACAGTCGAGCAGAGGCTATCTTAGAGTGAGTTCATACTAATTTGTGTGGACCATTCTTGACGACATCCACATCAAATCAAAGGTATTATATGATTTTGATTGATGAATATTCTCATAAATGTTGGGTTTATTTCATGTAGAAGAAGGACCAAACTTTCACAAAGTTTTGTGAGTTTAAAGCTTTGGTCGAGAAAGAGTCTGGGAAGAAGATCAAGGCCCTGAGAAGCAACAACAATGGAGAATATGTCTCTCAAGAGTTTAAGGACCTTTTTGGAGCGGAAGGAATTAAACAAGAGTTGATGACACCTCATAACCCATAGCAAAATGGGGTGGTTGAGAGGAAGAATATAACTATTGTAGGGGCAACATGGGCAATGCTTCATGACCAAGGTCTACCACTTCACTTGTGGGCTAAGGCATGTAACACAACTGTCTATTTGTAGAATAGAAGGCTAAATCACATGCTTGGGATGAAGACACCAGAGGATACTTTCTCCGGTAAGGGACCAAATGTGGGTCACTTCAGGATCTTTGGCTCATCCGTATATTTCCATGTGACAAAGGATGCACAAAAGAAGCTTGAGCTGACAACAGAGTTGGGGATATCTGTGGGGTACCCTGATACACTTCACAACTATCGGGTGTACATTCCTACCAGTCAGAGGACAGTGGTTCGCAAAGATCTCAAGTTTAATGAGCAAAAGGCCATGCGCGTTTACCTTGAGGTGGAGCTCTAACTATAGGCTATGGAGGAAATGTTGTTTCCTAAGGAGGAGGATCGTTAGACTGATACAGAGTAGCTACATGCAAAGGTTCTAGGAGTGGATACATCCACTTAGGAAGAGTATTCCAAATATTTATGAAAGCACACAAGAGAAGATGACAAATTGTTGGAGGATGCGAGAGAGAATGTGGGAGCACCATCTTCTCAGTGCGGACACAGGAGGTCACCTGAGAGGTACACTAGATACATGCCCTTAATGGGGATTGTGTGGAGATCAAGCCATCTTCCATTGAGGAAGCAGTGCAGAAAACTATTTGTGTTGATGCTATGGTGGAGTATGACTACATAGTTCGTAATAGTGTTTGGCACGTGGTTCCAAGACCAAAGAACAAGTCAGTTGTGAGTTCCCATTGACTTTACAAGGTAAAGAAAGCTACTGATGGTAGTTTGGAGACGTATAACGTAAGATTTGTTTCCCATGGCTTTTCACATGTTGAGAGGATTGGCTATGATGAGAATTTTTCTCTTGTCGCAAGGTACTCATCTATCAGATCTATGTTGGCACCATCAACACAGATGGGTTGGAAGATCCATAAAACGGATGTGAAAACTGCATCCCTCAATGGCTAGATTGAGGAAAAGGTGTACATAGAGCAACCAGAAGGTTTTGAGACCTTTGATCATGAGTCAGATTTGTGTCAAGTCAAGAGAGCGTTGTATAGGCTGAAGTAAGCACCTCATGCTTGGTATACCAGGATAGACAACTACTTCATTGGGTTGGGCTTCACAAAGAGTGAAGTGGATGTGAACCTGTAGCACATCATGGTGAAAGGTAAACTGTTGATCATCGTATTTGATGCTATTGATCTCATATTGACTAGTGATGATCAGTTTATCGTGTCTTGTAAGGAGAACTTGCAAGAGAATTCTAGATGAAAGACATGTGTCTCATGCATTACTTCCTTGGCATGAAAGTGTGGTAGAAGGATCTGGAGTTGTTTGTGTCTCAGGGAAAGTATGCCAACAATATACTCAAGAGATTCCACATGGAGAAGTGCAAGCCCATGCAGACTCCTCTAGCAGGTAATTGGAGGAAGGATGTTGCTACATCAAGAGAAGTGGTAGAGGCTACCGTGTACATGAAGCTTGTGGGTTCACTGATGTAGTTAATGAACACACAACCATATTTGTGCTATGTGGTGAACCAGCTGAGTCAAGCAATGGTTCAGCCTACCAAGATGTTTTGGAAGGCAACAAAGCATGTATTAAGATACCTCAGAGGCACATCGCAGTCTAGATTACAGTACAGATAGATAGAGGGAGTGAAGCTACAGGGCTTCACTGATGCAGATTGAGCAGGGAGTCCATTAGATCGAAAGAGAACATTAGGAAAGATTTTCAACCTTGGGTCAGCGGTAGTTTCTTGGTATAGTAGGAAATAGAGTTCGGCTGCACTTAACTCGGTAGAGGTAGAATACATGGCTGCAAGTCAGGCATCATGTGCAGCCATTTGGATGTGGAAAATCCTAGTTGGTTTCTTTGATCAAAGGATGGATCCAATTGTGATCTATTGTGATAGTCAGAGTGAATCCAGTATTTCATGATAGGTCCAAGCACATCGACATCCGATATCATCATTCAGAGACTGTGTAGCAAGGTGGGTCATGTTGTTGTAGTATATTTCGACAAAGGAGCAAGATAGTGACATTTTTACAAAGCCATTGTCAAAGTGTAAATTCAAGTTGCATAGAGACAGGATTGGGGTGGAAGATAATCCCTTTCTTGTTGAGAGGGAGTGTTGAAATAAGGAAACAAGAATATTCCAATTTAATTTGTCCTTGAATTAAATTGTGAATTAAAATCGAATTTAGTCTTAACAACTACTTGGAAATAATTAATTTATTTATTTTAAATTAATTAGTTGGAGAAATTCAAGTTAGAAGTATTTCTGAAGTCATGCAAGAGTTATCCCTTAAATTAAGGAGATAAGATTGAGTTATATTTGAGTTATAATTAGTTAACTCAATTTATTGAGTTAAGTCCAGTTAAATTAGCTTCAAACTATTTGAGGAACTAATAGTGAGTTAACAGTCAGTTGCTATATTAATGCACTCAACTAGTGCTACTCTAGTTAATTGAAGATTCCCTCATCATAAACTCATTAATGTCTATTCTGACAAATACCCAATTAAGATTAACGTTCAAGGATAGTGTACTATCAGTTGAACGTGTTTTCTCATGTTGAAAACTCATGCATGCAGTCAAGGATTCATCCTTGAGAATTGTACAATTTTGAAGGCTTGTTTTTCCACTTGGTAATAGGCTAATCATCCGCAAGGAACAACACAAGGAAATAGGATCTTGGAGGGCAGAGAGGAAGGCTAGAGAAAAGCCAATATTTCATGTGAGCATCTGTGACAATTGTACTAAGAGCTGGCTGGCTGTGAGAGCTAAGGCTTTGTATAATTCCTATGTATTTCCAGCATGTATGATAATACACTAGTGTGGGGTTCTTATCTGAGACTTTCCCCAAAGTATTGTCATGTGTATTGTGCCATTGATTCTTCTTCTTATGGTTATATTATTCAACTCGATCTTTAATCTTCCGCAAATTGATAGTAGAAGTAGGTTATAGTATTCTGCTTTGATTTATATTTCCTTATGGCTTAACCTATCATAGATTTTCTACACCACAAACAAGAGGGTCTCATACACCAATTTTGTGTCTGACATGGCTATGACATTAAAATGAGATTATTATTACTCATTGAAGGGTTTTGGATCCATTCCACTTTCAATCCTTTTACAATTCCTTGAGGACACAATACCCATTATGAGAAATGACTCACTAATAATAAAAAAACTTCCTAATCAGAACTTTGTTAGTGCTCATAACACTATGTTCATATTTTAATGTTCATGACTTCTATTGGTGAGACTTGTGTTGGTAGAGCTCCCTCGCATGAGAATTTCCTTTTTGAAAGAGTTTTCTTTCTTAAAACCAAGATAGATCCACCAAATATTTCCATACAAAAAAATTCTAGGGAGACTACAAAATTCAATGAGCATCATGTTGATTTTACAATTACAACAGATACTAGCACTTACTTATGAAACTCACGATTATATTTGACACTTCTAGTTAATGATTAAGCAATTATACTTCAGAAATTCAACAACAAACGAAGTAGGATAGTAGAGATGAAAATGAAACAATGATACACAAGAACAACACAATATTTAACCTCCGAAACCCACTTGGGGTAAAATCCCAACAAACATTCCGTTAGATAAATTCTTCAATTCAACAAGAGATAAAATTGATATTTCCTAGTCTAAATAAAGTCAAACAAACCTACAAGAGATCCATAGTCAAACTTGGCCAAAGTGTCTTCTCATCAAGTCAATATACTGCTCAAAATAATTGGCCCAATTTTCTTTGATAGAGATGAATTTCAACCCCCTCTTGAACCCCAGAAAAATTAGACCTACTTTTAGACATGCCCAAAAACTTGTCACACCTACAAAGTCAATAAAGAGAGAAAGATACACATGCAAAGTCAAAATTTTAGAGAGAAGGTTCTTAATTTGTCTTCATCCTTCTTGTCCTTTTACTTCTTCACTTGTATTATAAGATGTCTTTTTCTTGTGTGGTCAAATGGTTCCAAGAAGAGGAGGTCAAATGAAAAATATATATATTTCATAGGAGGCCGAATCGGTGCCACAATAGGGCTGGGACAACTTGATCAATTGCAGGGATGAATTGACATTTTAGATGTCCAAGTATTAACATTAAAACTTAAAAATTTCTCTTTTATAAATATGACATTAAGAACATGTCATTATTTATCAATACATAATTTTGAAGGAATAAAGCATTAAAATATGAATATCGACCATAAATATAAAAATCCAACACTTCAGATGATAAACCAATGTCTTAGTGATCTCCTCAGCATCAATGTTTCCATTGCATGACTTCGATGAGATTTTTGATATTATGGGTCATAAAAATATGTTGGATATCCACCTTTGAGGAGTAAGTAGTAAATTTGGAAGTTGGGATTCATCCAATTTTTTGGCTTAATGGATCTCCCTGAAAAATACAATTATGTAGTAAGAAATTCTAATATTCTTTCCCATCCATCACTTTGATAGCCCATTTAGCATACATGGAATATTGTTGTTGAGTATATATAATCATTCCTAATGTTTGTCCAATTCTTTATGTTTTAATGTAGTTCCTAGGAGCCTTGTGAAAGATCCCTTTCTCATAGAGGCTAACGAAGAGAAAGTCATGCAAGAGCTTCCTCGATGGTTGATAAGTAGGATAATAAATTAATCAACATTATGAATAATAAACATGTGTTGTAACAAGACTTTAGTGCATATTTGGAATTTTGTTTCTAGGCCTATAAAAAGTTTGTCCACATACTTACATATCCCTTAGAGAAAAAACATTGCACAAAACCTTTAGTGAAGCGTAAAAGATAAAAGGGATGGACTTAAATACATTACCAAGCCAAATCTAAGGAAAACCATAATTTATAAACCACTCATGTGATTTATAAACTAATGTGCATATTCAATTGGACAAGTTCTCACAACAAATCTAATAAAAAATTACTAAATTTTGAAATCTATATAATTATGAGGGTTAATTTTTCTTTAGGTTCCTCGATTATTAAGTTAATGTCATCTGTTTTAGAATACGATATATAAAAATGAAAAAAATAAATAACAGTTAAAAAAATCACTCAAAAACCATATTAACACTAATATATCACTTGAGAAACAATTTAAGGAGAAATCCTAGTTGGAATGTGAGGTCACTTTTCTCTCTCTCTTTTTATGAATGGAAATGCCACAAATATAAATAACTGACACCTATCACTTGTAGGTTGCTACAAAATACAAACCCTCTTAGTTTTCCCCTCTCTCTATCAACTCTTATCGACTTTAATCATCTATGGAATAAACTGAGTATGAGTAGAATAAAACCCCTTTTCCCCCTAGTGGCCTGGTTATAACATAGCCTAACAGCCCAGTAGTGGTTATTTTAACTTGGACTCTTAGCTAGAGTTACAATATTGACCCTTCTAGAGTATTCTTCATAATTTTCATGTTGCTAGCCCCTCTTCCATGAGTAATGGTGCTAATGTGATGTCCTCTCGAATCATGGGGGTGAAAACAAGAAGGTCAAATTCTGGGTGGCATAACCTTTGGATATGGTCTCTATTTGGGTCTTTCTTGTAATATTCAATACAAGTGTAGAACAATCATAAGGGATCTAGTGTATGATAAAGTTGTTTAACCCTATTAAACTTTAGGAAATGCCTCAAATTTTCTTTGGAAGGTTTAAAACCCTAATGCGTCAAACTAAGACCCATTGGTGAAAAAGATACCATGCCTTGATTCCTCCATTTTTTCCACTATGAAAGCATCAAGATGGGTGGAAAATAATATAATGATCCAATCCAGATCATCAAGAGTGAATCCTTTGGAATGCTAAAAATATTGGGTTTTCATTGCATATAACTTAGAGCTAAAGGTTACTTAAAAGATATGAAAGCATCTTGAATCGTTCTCCATATATTTTCTAATATATAAATAGGTCAAACGTGCGTCTTCATTTTTGATGTATGAGGGTCAATAGAGAAATTAATGGAACCAAATCTCACCGAAATTCTGAAATAACATTATCATAAAGGCACTATAGATATATAGGTTGTGTTCTAGTGAGAGTGAAAATTCGAAATAGAAGTGCTAAAATTAGAAATACACAAGTGTGCCCCAAAGAAAAATGCCAATCACAAGAAAAAAACATCAAAATAAAGTGTTGTTAGGCTTATAACTCTTGGAATGAGGAATATCACAAGATGATATGATATAAATGAGAGTTTAATTTGTGTATATATACAAAATCCATGTGAGGGTGTTTTTTCAAGCTTGAGGTATCCCTTCTAGTGGGGGTTATGGACCCCAAAAATAAAGGCACAAGCCTAAAGAGGGTTATTGTGATGAAATACATAGTGACACTGAGAGATGTTGTGGGTGAATCACCATTAATTCAATTTAAATTCTTTTCACTTAAAATAGAATGCACACCACCACATCAATCATTAACACTATGTTGAAGACAATCATTAATATTTAGGCCCAAATGGAGAGAACAATTGTAATTCTTGTCTAATTTTCTTCAATTTGTTACAATGTTATAGGAAAATACATGTGAGGACACCAATCATTTGTAAGCACCAACATAGTAGCAATGTTGCAAACTTCATCCAACTAAAAGGACAAGGACACATATCCTCTGTAAACACCAATTTACCATTGCTCAGGCTCCAAATTTTTATATAGATGAAAACACTCCTCTTATGCAATTCAATTTGGTCTAGCACTTTGCTATTCATTGTTCAATTGTCATTATTAAGGCCTTTTTTGTTTTTCTACTCATGAATAGTTCTTCGCACTTGGAAATTTGTACCCAACACTATGCTTGCTATTCCAACTCTTAGTTAGCATTTACAACCCTCATAATTATGTTTTCACTTATCTTTGAGATGTCCAATAGACCTATGGGCTATACAAACTAGGGCCTGACCATTTCCAAAAATAAACAATGATAAAAACACAAAAAATACAAGATAATATCCACAAAAATAACATCTGCAGATCTTCCTTAACAACTTGACATCCCATATAACTATATAACTTCGCCTCCTCAACAAAACTCGACCCCCAATAGAAATTTACCTCCAAAAAAACTCAAGTAGTGACACATTATCTTCTTCTTTACATTAGTTTCACTCCTTATACTTTTGGTTCACAAGGTGTGAACCCTTGTTTCGCTTCCCTCTTACTTTGCTAAATTCTTCGCTAATCACACTTCCATGTATTTACTATTTATAAACTTTTGGGCAGCTAGGGTAGGGCCAACTTGTGGGTCGACTTTTGCAAAAATAGGGTGTTTACACACACACATTCAAAAATCCATTTTTACTAAATCGTTAGGAGTTAGGAGGCATGCCACCTATCCTTGGAAAGATATCAAAATATGTTATTTGACTATGTAACCTTATCTATCATTTGGATAGCCTTTGACATCAATAAAAATAATTTTCAACATATTGAACCTTCATATCAAGTTTATATTTCATTTATAAGGTTCAGAGCTTGGATGGTTTGGAAGTATGTTTTTTCTCCTCTACACCTGGGTTCAATGGCCATACATGGCACATTGTCTACTTGTGATAAGGTTTGAACGATAGACACCCCCTAGGATACAGGTCCACTTCAATGTGCCTTAGGATGTCTCAACCCTTTCTAAGTCACAACTTATTGGTATATCTATATTTTAGGTTGTTGGATATACTTTTGGATTATAATGTTATATATTGAGACTATACTAAATCAATCCAATGAATTATCATTTCCCATGGTTAAATAAATTGTATTACATAAAAAAACTCTAGACATGGTTTAAGGGTTATAAAGAGATATTGCATAATACTAGACTTCAATATTATGAATACTTGATGCATTTATTACAATCGAGTTTACCTCTTTATATAAGCTTGCTTGCTCATTAAGTCATTGTCCACTTATGAATGTCAGATAGTCAACATTAGACAAGAAGTGAACAACGAATATAACCTATATCAAATTCAAACCTTATACCCTAACACCCCCCCTAAGGGCTACTTGTTGAAAGTGAAAACATAATAATTTGAGATAAAAAATTCTCAATGAAAAATAAAACATTAGAGCCAAACATTTTTTAACAAATTCTATTTTGGAAAAATAGAGATTGAACCAAGTACAACTCCATCATGATGCCTTTAACCATTGTAGCAGTGTAGCTTTCAATTTGAATTCCATGCTTTTGGATTCTACCTCCCTCAAATATTGAGTTATGAATCTCTTGAATTACTGGAAAAAATCTCTATTGATTGACATCCATGATGATTTGTTTGGTTATCTTATGACCCTTGTAAGTTATAATTTTTAAGATCCACAAACTCTCAAAGTATTTGCACAACCATCCATGTTATATTATATTTATATTAAAATCATTTTTGATTCTGAAATGTGAGATTATTACATGTATAAAATGTTATTTCTTTAGTAGGGTTATCACCATTGCATCCATATAGTCTTGGTACTCAGTTAGCTCTTAGCTCATATTATCATCCTCAATCTGATGGGCAAAATGAGATAGTGAACAAATGTTTGGAAGGATATCTTCGTTGCTTTGTATATGATAAATAGACACACTGGGTCAAATGGTTGCCTCTAGCTGAATGGTGGTATAACAATTCCTTCCATACAACAACAAAAATGACCCCATTTATGGCACTTTATGGGTATCAACCACCATCCATCACATCATATTTAAGAGAAAATTCTAAAGTTCAGGTAGTGGAACATCACATCGAACATCAACAACAAGTCCTCCAACTCCAAAAGGATAACCTCGTGTTGGCACATAATAGAATGAAATAACAGGTAGATCAACATCGTAGTGAAAGAAGTTTTGATGTAGATGATTGGGTATTCCTACGGCTACAACCATATAAGCAAATGTCCCTCAAGCAAGCTAAGAAGGATAATAAATTATCACCAAAGTATTATGGTCTGTGCAAGGTGTTGCAAAAGATTGGTACTATGGCATACAAATTGGAGCTTCCTGTAGCTTCTCGATTGCACCCAGTTTTCCATGTTTCATGTTTAAAGAAGGTTATAGGCAACAAGCTCCCAGTTCAAAAAATATTGCCAGAACTTGACGAGGAAGGAAAAATTATATTGGAACCGAAAGCAGTCACAGAAACAAGAACTCGACAGCTACAAAATCGATCAATTTTAGAGTATCTTATCAAGTGGAAGAACTTATCCGCTGAAGATTCCACATGGGAGGATGAGAATTTTATGCAGAAGCATCCAAAACTACTCAAGCGTTGAGGACAACACTTTTTTGAAGGAGAGGGGCATGTTGGGTCCCTATAATACTAGTGATTACCCCATTACTATTGTGGTTATACCCCTTATTAATATTTTTGTGCCCCTATTGCCCCCATATTGTTATTACTGTGCCCCATAGAGTCCCCCTATCGTTATTTTTGTGGATTTACATTATTATTGTTAGGTCAGCTGGATTATATTGTGACTCCTTAGACTCCTATATATATAAAGGAGGTTTTGTCATTTGAATCATCCAAGAGTTGTTCATTTATGTAATGTAAAGGAGGTTGCCCCCTCGAAGAGGTTGAATTCTAAGGCATTGATCTATCTTTTCTATCTTTTTGTGAGCTGGTTTTCTAAGGCATTGATCTATCTTTTCTATCTTTAGTTATGAAGATGTTTCTCTCTCCATGCAAGCCCCTCTCGGACCTTGGTTTACCTACTCCCAGCGGGCGAGTATATAGTCCAGGAAGAGGTATAGCTTATAATAACATTATTTTTTTGAATTATAATTGAATTTCATAGATAATAACTTGGATTTATATATTTCTTTTAGCAACAAATTTAAGTCATGGTAAAAATACTAATATCCTATTAAATATGACCTAAATATGATTCAAATAATATCACCCTTAGTCTGAGCACGTGGCAGAGTAATTTCTGAGGTGTGAAGTTTCATTAGAGGCATTATTTGTTTATTTGGTTTGGTTAGAAAATGGTTTTCTCTTGCTTTTATGTGACTTTCAATTTATCATATCTAGCATGTTGAGAAATGGAAAAGAATAATGTGTCACATTTACCTTGCAAAAATTGATGTTGAATGAAAGGATAAAGAATTTAACCAAGCTACAATCTGGTTTGGTAAAGGTAGAGGGACATCTTAAAAATTTATCTAAGAATACACCATATAGATATTTTGAACATAAGTAATATATGTGCTTTTCGTTCGTAGATGTGTTCTTTTTTCTATCAAAGATATCACATCAATACAAATATTCATATTGTAGAATTTGTTAGAGGACCTCATTCAGGTCAATTTTTCTGATGTTCTACTTGATTGATACATTCTCATGATAGGAAGGCTTTAAATATGAATTAATATGTTACCGAAACAAATTATATTCAAATTTTATCCATATATAAGATAAAAACAAACGTCAATTCCTTCATTTGATTGTTACTTGACTCTCGTGTGTGTAGGTTACATGAAATGTGATTGGAAAAAGGATGGGGAGACAACGTAGATATCATGTTTTGAATATGATTCATTTGTTATTGGAGATCTTTCAGGAACTTCAACCACAAATTTTGGAAATGTTTCTAGTAAGTATTCCTATGGTTTCCAATGTTGCAATTCTTTCACCTCATGGTTATTTTTAGCAAGCAAATTTTTAGGAATGCGTGATAAGATATCGATCGATAGGTAAACAATTTTTTTATAATTGCAATGTCCATTCGATGATATCCTCTCTTTATTGTTTGATTTTATTTTGAGTGTTTATTTCCAGTTTTCTTTGTATTTTGACTATGAAACTGAAATTACTCGGTATTATGTCTGTTTAAACAACAACAAAAACTTGAAGATGAAATTAATATTACGGTATATTGATTGAAGTCCTTTTAATTGTTTTTTATTGAAAGATTTTCATTATTATTAGAAAAGTTTACTTTCATGTTGTTATTTGAGAACATGTTGTTTATATACTTGACCAAGTTCATGCATTAGACAACAAATTGTTGTTGTGAATAAAATGAAAAGGATTAGACATCACGCCTTATATTTTTTTTTAACAAGTTATTTACAGCATGAGAATTTTAGCATGTAACTTAGTTGGTATGATTGTGCCTAAGCTTTCCCTAAAGGTTGAATACTAAGTTACTAAGGTGTTATTTTCTATGGTGACTTTAATTTGTTTATACAGGTCACCTGGCCATATAGTGGCCACTATTGCTCAACTGAAAAAACCTGTTTCAATTTCTTGCTCTTATGGGGTAGAATGGCTTTAAGATTGTTGATTTTGAGGTATATGTAATATAAATCCTTTATAGTCTACTTTCATTTATATTCTAGTGTTCATCATCTTTCATGTCTTACACTCTATATTCTAGTCTCTTTTGTTTTCATAAGAGGAACTCAATATTGATGGCAAGAAACAAGATTTGAAGAAAGAGGAGAATACTAACACTGGAGTGAAAAATGAAAAAAGAGAGAGAAGAGAACTAGTCTAGAAGTACCCTTAAACCCAATATCTTGCATAAGACACACTCATAGAGACTGATGTTCAAGTCTTCCATGTTGGTGGAATCCTGCAATGAATTGACAACACAATGATAATGTTTTGTAGTGATGAAAAAACATTTCATGTGTAAATTGTAGTCCACCAATGTTAAGTTGGAAACTCATATTGTAATACTCGAAATTTCATATAATATAATTTTTGTGGTTGAAATTATTTATAGTTGCAGTTGATATTGTTTAGTATTTTAACTAACATATGTAATTTTGATTTTTCTTATTAGATGAAGCAATTCACATTTTATGATTTTTTTTTAAATTTAATCACAAAATCATACTAATTAATCTATGTTGATTAATAATGAACATATAAAATCAATTTGAAACTACTAAATTAGTAGTTTATATTCATCAAATGATGAACACAAATAAAATGAATATACGACTAAATTAGTGATTTATAATGATTATTAATGAAATTAAATGAAATGAATATAAACTTATAAATTAGTCGTTTATATAATGGATATGAAACTAACAAAAAAAATATAATGACTACTGCGAATGATTAATTTTTCATTACAAATGACATTTAAATTTTGCATATATACGATTATTAGTAGCTAATATACAATATCTTATAATATGAGAAAACTTTAGTCATATTTCTTTGGTCATTAATTGGTTTCAAACGACAAATAAAATTTTCATATATATGACTATTAGTAGCTAATTTACAATATCTTATAACACAACCAACATTTGGGTCATATTTCTTTAGTCATTAATTGGTTTTCTCAGATGATCATATAGTAATATATTTTGTTGTATATTTGATCATTAATTGTGACAATTAATGACTAAATCAATAACTAAATTAATTACCAAATTTATGACAAAATATATTTGTCATTGAGACAATCAATTAATGACGATGATAAAAAGGCTAAAAGTTGGTCATGTTATAATATACTGTAAATTAGATACTACTGGTCACCGTCTGAAAAATAGTCGTTTATATGCAGATTTTAGTCATTATCTTAGTAACTAATTCGCCATTTTGTACTAATGAGTGGATCCATGGGACGATAAAAATTATGTAGTCAACAGCCTTGGATCTACATCTTTGAAGCTAGAAAGTGGAGTAAAGCTACACCTCAACAATATACTTTACGTTTCATGTTTGAAAAATAATTTATTTTCAATTTCTTGTTTAGAAGATGAACATGATAAGGTTTATTTTGTAGATGGTAAAAGTCTTGGTTTGGGGAAATGATTCAAGCATTGAAAAGGAAAAAATTATTGGACTTTATTAAGGAAGACTATATAGTGTTATAACACCATTTCCTCAAGCTCTAGTTCACATAGAAATTAGTCCCATTGAACTATGGCATAGAAGATATGGGCATATACACTACAAGATAATTCCCTTTCTCAATCAAATGGAAAATGGTATGCATAGCATCAAAGAAAATCATGAAGGAGTATGTAAGAGATGTGCTTTGGGAAAGAATACAAGGAAGCATTTCAAAAGTAGTGATACAAGGTCTAAAGAAATATTAGACCTCATTCACTCCGATGTGTGTCGCCCTATGTATAACAAACCACTTGGAGGTCATATTTGTTATGTGACCTTCATTTATGATCACACTAGAAAGACATGGCTCTACCTTCTCAAGATAAAGGATGAAGTATTTGAAAAATTCAAGGAGTTTAGATTTGAAGTAGAGACCTTAACCAAAAGAAAGAAAAAGACCTTGAGATCTGACATACACTTCAAAAGAATTGGTTGCATATTGTAAAGAAGTAGGCATTAAGAGAGAGCTCATTGTTTCCTACAATCCCAAAAAAAATGGAGTCATAGAAATGAATAATATAACAATTCAAGAATGCATACGAACTATGATATTTGATCAAGACCTTCCAAAGTTTCTATGGGGTGAAGCAACTATGACAACAATATATATATACAAAATATAAGTCATAGAATTATTGAGAATATGACACCTAAAGAAGAATTCATAGGGAATAATCCATGTGTGGACCATCTTCAAATCTTTGGGTGTGCCACATACATCCATGTTCTGAAGGACAAGTGAAAGGAACTAGACTCTACAAGCATCAAACGTGTCTTAGTTGGCTAGAATATTTATTAAAAGGCATATATAATCTACATTAACTAAGAATGAAAAATTTAAGTAAGAAAGGATGTTATCTTCGATGAGAATCAGGCCTACAAGATATCCAAGGATATTCCAATTGATTCCAATGACGAAGATACACCACTATTTCAAGAAGAAAAACATCATGATGATACAACTCCAAACAAAGAAGAAGAAGATGAAGGACCAAGTGAAGTGTTTAAACCTGTGATCGTACTTGAAACAAGGAAGAGGTCAAATTGGTTGAAATCTAGGCTTAAAGATATTGAAGGACATGGAGCTGCTAAAGGAACATTTAGAGAAAGAAGAAGACGAAAAATATATTTAGGATGCACAACATCCATGGAAAAATTGATAGAAACTGAACCAACTATATTTGAAGAAGCTTCTCATCAAGAAGAATGGAAAAAGGTGATGCAAGAAGAATATCAATCCATCATGGAGAATGGAGTCTGGGAAATTGATCCTAGGCCAAGGAACAAATCAGTTATTAGTTCAAAATGGATTTACAAAATCAAACATAAGATTAAAGGAAATATAGAAAAATACAAATCTATATTTGTTGCAAGGGGTTTCTCTTAGAAGGAAGGTATAAATTGTGAAGAAACCTTTGCATCTACTTCTAGGCATACTACTATAAGATCTTTGGTTTCGCTAGCTGCTACAATGTGATGTAATATTCATCAAATGGACATAAAAATAACTATTTTGAATGGGACCATCGATGGAGAAGTATACATTGAACAACCAGAAAGTTTTGAAATAAATAGCAAGGGAACACATGTTTGCAGACTTAAGAAATACCTATAAGGTTTTAAGCAAGCTCCTAGGGTATGGTATGCAAGGATGGATGCATATTGCTTAAGAATTGGGTTCGTCAAAAGTTTTGCAAATATAAATGTCTACATGAAGTTAGTGAACCATGAACCAATCATTATAATATTTTATGTAGATGATTTTTTTATTATAGGTATGGAGCAAGGAATAGAAGAATGCAAGAAGATGTTGGTAGCTAAATTTGAAACGAAATATTTGGGATTTATGCACTATTGTTTGGGTTTTGAATTTTGGCAGAAACTTGGAGAAATGTATCTGAGTCAACGTAAATACATAATCAAGATTTTATGGAAATTCAGTTTGATGGATTCAGAACCTATGAATTCTCCCATGATCACTAATCTCAAGAAGTTGTGAAGCTCTAAAACTAGTCTCTTCGATCCCACTTGTTATTGTAAGTTGGTGGGCTCTCTAATGCATCTGGTAAATACAAGACCTGATATATGTTTCAATTTAGATATTCTTAGTCAATTTCAGTTCAAACCTCATTATGAACATTGGATAACTGCTAAGGGTATTCTTATATATATCTATGGCACTATACATCACTACCTAAAATATGATGGAAATGATGTTAAGTTGATAGGTTTGACAGATTTAGATTGGGGTGGCAGTGAGACTGACGACAAAAGCACTACTGGTGTATGTTTTATTTTGGGTGCTACAATGATCTCATGGATGAGTAGAAAACAATATCCTATTGCATTAAGTAGTGTCGAAGATGAATATGTTGTTGCATGTTAAATAGGAAAGGAAGTTGTTTGGTTCGGAAAACTCTCGTTAGATTTGTTTGGAAAGCCTATAAATCTTACTATAATAAATTGTGATAATCAAAGTAGCATTAAGATGTCTGGAGACCCTATATTCCATGCAAGGATGAAGCATATCAACAACAAGTAGCTGATGTGTTAAAAAAGTCTCTTGCAAATGAAAAGTTTTAGTATTTTAGAAGCATGCTTGGTTTAGTTGGAATTGTAGGTTTAGCTGATAAAGAGAGAAGAAACATCTATTGGTAGATGCTTGGGAGGAAATTATGTGAAGTAGGAAAGGAAGTTGTTTGGTTAAGAAAACTCTTGTCAGATTTGTTTGGAAAGCCTCTAAATATTACTATAATAAATTGTGATAATCAAAGTAGCATTAAGATGTCTAGAGACCCTATATTCCATGCAAGGATGAAGCATATCAACAACAAGTAGCTGATATGTTAACAAAGTCTCTTGCAAATCAAAATTTTGAGTATTTTAGAAGCATGCTTGGTTTAGTTGGAATTGTAGGTTTAGCTGATAAAGAGAAAAGAAACATCTATTGGTATATGCTTGGGAGGAAATCTGACTGACCTATGTGTGTTTCATGTCTTGATCCCGGAGATGGAGGGTGGCGTTGGTCGTGGAGCTCTGACCTTGGATACACACCTAGATCCCTAGGTTGATGTTTAGTTAGTAAGTTTAATGGTACCTAGAATGGCTGAAAACTTTAGTGCATGTGTTTTTGAGATCTTCCATGTACTTATATATATATATATATATATATATATATATATATATATATATATATATATATATATATATATATATATATGGTTAAGAGGGGGTGTTGAAGTATGTAACTAGGTCCGGTCTTCATATTTGTATAATGTAATTTATTTGTTAAAAATAAATTTTATTGTGACTATTAAAGCATGGGTTTCATTCTCAGGTCACCATGTTTATAGGTCAAAGCCTCCATTGTAGGATTATAGGTTCTATATTGAGTCAATAGAGTCATTTTCAATATTATTATACCCTTGGGCTTTTGTATCATGTAAAAATAATTACTTCTGAGTCAAATAGGTCATTTGACACCGCCACACCAAGTTGGCTCTATGATGATTAAGTCAACCTGCATTAGGGAAATTCAACCCATAAAAGAGGCTATATATAGGTAGGAAGTTCAATCAAATTTATCACCCACTCAAAAAGTTCGACATATAAGAAAGAGAGGGAATAAAAAGTGTAAAATTCCAAGAGAAGGAAGAAGATTGCAAAAGAATACAAAGTAAGTTTTTTGGTCTATATTTGTCTCACTAGTACGAGGTTACTTGCCTATTGTTGGGGAAAAAGTTTTGAATTCCACTACAGGTCAAAGTTCTGTTGCTCGGGTCAAAGTTCTGTTGCTTGGAAGGCCAAAATTTTGTTGCTGCCAAGTCAAAATTCTAGGTCGAAGTTGTTGTTGGTAGAACATCACCTGGAGAAGAACAAAGGGCTGACTTGGTGATTGGGGAAAGTCTGTGTCTAGATCAAAAGAGTCTTGGACTATCTAATCTTGTCTTTGAATCTACTGAAGGAAGAGTTTTGACTGGGTTTTCCCCTTATAGGGGTTTTTCCCTGGCTGTGTGCCTACATACTATGTCTCTTATTCTTGTGGTATTCATATACACATAAATTGATAATTCCTTGATGAAAAATAATATAATAAAAAATTAAAAGAAGACAACATAATTCACAAGTAATTATGAAAGAAGAAGAATCAAACCCTAATTACTACTAGCATTGATTTCTCAACACCAAGTGATGGAGGAGAGAAGGAGAGAAATGAGACTAGTTCGTCTCACGAAAAAATATTTCATTTGTAGTTAAGGAATATGGATTAGAAAAAACCTTGAGAAGACACCAATAATTTGCAAGGGTATATTTTTTTGAGGGAAACAATTAGAAGCCTAATTTTTTGCTATTCCATGAAGTATGTGATAAGGAATCCGTGGGGAACATTGTCATCTTCTTACCATGGAAAATGGATGTCATATGATGAAGTGAAGATTGAAACCATAAGGATATTGGAGAGGCTGATTGGTTTCAGCCATATAAACCAACAAAAAAGGAACAACATGTACCAACAAGAAGGTAGACTAGACATGGAGGTTGTGGAGATAATTATGCTGATGAAGGAAGTACTTGGGTAGTGGTATAATGAGGAGGGAAGAAAAAAAGTTTCAACACTTGACTGACTGTAGAAGACTACATCAACATGGAAAGGGTGAGACAAATACAAAATAGAAATTGGGATCATGGAAAGAGAAGGACAATTACCAACATGCTTACTCGACAAGGTTGCTTCAACAAAAAAGGTGGAGTACAATAGAATCAAACTTGGGATCTTGACAGATTGAATTCAGGATTGGAGAAAGAACATGTTGAGGCATATTGACAAAAACAACACTTTGTGTGGGATCCTGGAGGGTTCATAGATTGAAATCATTTGACCAGGAGATCAAACTTTTTCCACCTGGGGCATTTGATGCAGAATCATCAACCATAGGAAATTCCTTTGGTCTTGGCCCAAGAGGGGTCATGAAATATTCTAAAGGAGAAGGGAATTCCCTCATAAAAAAATAGTAACAAATTATGATATTGTAGTGGAAATATAGGATGTTAATATAGCCATGTGGCTCATTGTAATAATGTTTATAATTAGGCTGAGATGTTATTTTGTTTTAGTGGTTGGCTAATTGGGTATTTGTTAATGTAACAAGTGTAGAATTAAGAATCTAATTGTTTTATGATACTAGATAGATGTCCCATTTTTTACTGTCTCATTGAGATAGTTTCAAATCAATGATGTTGTATATATAAAGTGTGTGTGCAACAATGTTAGGAAGTCTCCCAGTGATTAGAGGCTTAGGAACATGGAGAGGCAATTGAGACTCTCGTAAAGATAGGATCTTGTGAGAAGACTTGGTTAAGAGCCTTTGTAAATTTTCTCATATAAAATTTTTGTTTCGAATATAATAGAATCATTCTTGTTTCCTTTATCTGTTTGAATAGGGATATATGTTTTTTCGATGATGAGAAATAACTTGTGTCATTTTAGTTAAGGCTGCATATGAATTGAGAACAAAGTCGAGAGGAGAAGCTTTGTTCAAAGTGCAAAGAGTGCTCATGGATTAAAGCCTAGGAAGAGCCCGAATGCTAATCAAAGTGATTGGAAAATATGGAATTATGTGGACAATATGCTAAGACAAGAGCCTAAAGGTTAATCATTGGAAGATAGACTCTCACAAATCCTCTCTGTCCTCATTCATTAGTGATTAAGATAAAAATTCAGCCCTATTTCCTGTGTATATTGTCTTGCCTCAGGACGTATTAAATTTAATATTAGAGTGTGCATTGCTGTCTAGATAGAATGGGCGAGTCCTCGTGCAAGAAATTCTAAGTGTAGAGTAGTTGAGGTTCACGTTATATTTGCGCATAGAGAGAAAGTTGGATGTGACTGTAAGCTTGCTGAATAATAAAGACTGTATCTTGAGGGAGGAGTTAAGTACACTAGAAGAATTGAACAAGCCTTTAGGTTCAACATAAAGAACAAATATAGATGAAAAAAAGGGGTTGACCCTGAATAGAGTGTTCCTCGAACAAGGAGTCAGGAGCCACTTAGTCGGGCCTTTAGACAAGAGTGAAGGTGGTAAAAAAAGAAAAGAAGTTGACACCCTTAGTTGGTCTTGACCCTGACCTTAGGTGGGACCTAGCCAGCTGGTTGGGCTTCGCAGAAGTTAGGCTAGTAGGGAGAATAATGTGGAGAAAGAAATATTGCCGCTAAGCAAGTTTAAAATTGAAACTCTTTTGGCTATTGAAGAAATAAATTATAGTAATGTCCACGAGGCTAAAGATAGCCTATGGGACAGAGTTCTCCTTCATCTTCTTGATGTATTCAACCCTTTTTCTATGAAGTTTCACAATAGATGCTCCCAGTTTCTTGACACACCCCTCACTAAATAGATTATCCCAAAAGCTAGCTGCAACATATCTACATAACTTTCCATGTTGTCATTGAAGGCCTCACATTCTAAAATGAAATGTTTTTTGTTTCCACTTTTTCGAAAGAACAAAAAATGCATACTCTTTCCTATCACACTTATTTTGGCCTTTTCCATAGCCTTGTTTCACAATGAAGTTAATGATAATTAGTCCTTAAATAAGCAATAATAATTTTGTCTCTCCAAGATATATTGGCTTCTATGTATGCTTTTGGTTGATGACTATGAGTATGATTAAACACTTCAATATAGTATTTTTTCTTAGAAGCTTCTTATCCCAAGTACGCTTATGGAACTTTTCCATAACAAAAGATTTTATCTATTTGTTGTTTTTGGGACACAGATTCAAGAAAATATCCCATTTACTAAACCATTTGTTATTTTCTCCATCCAAGTTTTTTTTTTGTTTTTGTTTTGTTTTGTTTTTGTTTTTTTTCATTTTGTTTTTGTTTTTTGTTTTGTTTTTTTGTTTTGTTTTGTTTTGTTTTCGTTTTGTTTTTGTTTTTGTTTTTGTTTTTTTTTTTTTTTTTTTTTTTTTCTGCATAATCTGTAATTAAAGAAAACCTTAGGTCATCTACCCTCTTCCATTTGCTCAATTTTTGTTAAATTCCTTCTTACTCATATCGTAGGAATTGCTTCAATAGGAGAAACCCCTATTTCACTTAACAATATAGCATAAGGAATTATACTTTTAATCTTGAATTTGTTTGTAATCAAATGTTTCTAAATTTTCACAATTTTTCTTCACTGCATGTCAGATGTACTGCTAGACCATAGTTCACAACCATAGAGAATCACTAAAATCACTAGAAGCCCAAAAATAGTTTGAGTGGTTTTCCAGTCCCATAACTCTACCTCTCTAGACCTATTTTGAAAAGAAAAAAATGATTTCCAACCCCCCAAAGTTCTTTTCTTTCTACCACCATCCCAACATAAATTTTTGTTGAAGTCAATTCTGAGGTATTTCTAATATGAAACTTCTTCTAGAATGTTGCCTTCAAAGTAAAACTGATGTTAGTTATGTTTTCTTTTCGTAGAGAAAAGAACTACTTTTGTTTTGCTGATATTGACTTGCATCCCCACACTTCTACAAAAATGCTCAAGGGATAGTAAGTGCTATTGCAAACCAAGAGTTGATTTAGCAATCAGAATAAGTTCACTTGCATGTAAAAGAATCCTTATAACAAACTTTCCAAAATAGATACCATCACCCCCTTGTGAATTTAACCACTCCTCAAGCTTGTTGATAGATAAACCAAAAAGGGTAGGAGATAGTGGGAGAACTTGCTTGACCTCGATATCGATTCTAAAACTTTAAAAAATGCATGTTTAAGTTCTAATTTTGATTTTCACCTCTTCATATAGCCTATGTACAACTAATCTCAAATGTTTAGGAACCCCAAGTTCCTAAATTCTCTGCCAGAGCTTATTCCTAGGAACAGAGTCAAGCACTTTTATAAAATCAATAAAGCAACAAAATTCTTCTTCCTTTTTCTCCCAAAATTTTCAATGTTGTGCCTTAAAGTTATACAATGATCAACTGTGGAATTTTTAGGTCTAAAACTTGCTTTCCCTTTAACATGCTTATCTCTTTCTTCTGTCCACTTGCTAATTTTATTTTCCAGCATGCTTCCAAATAAGTTTGCAAACAGGGTTTATCATGATGGTCCTACAATTGGAGGGATTATTGATGCCACCACTCTTGAAAGAAGGTATTTCCAAACTGTTATGAAACCAGCTCAAGAAAAGATAGAAAAGATGCATCAATGCCTTAGAATTCAGCCTCTTCGAGGGGGAAAACTCCTTTACATTACATAAATGAACAATTCTTGGATGATACAAATGGAAAAACCTCCTTTCTATATATAGGAGTCTATCGAGTCACAATATAATCCATCCGATCTAAAAATAATAATATAAAGGCACAAAAATAACAATAAAGGGATTCTATAAGCACATTAAAAACAATATGGGGGCAATGGGGGCACAACAATCTAAATAAGGGGTATTACTACAATAGTAATGGGGTAATTACTAGTATTATAGGGACCCAACATGCCCCTCTCCTTCAAAAAAGTGTTGTCCTCAACGCTTGAGTAGTTCTGGATACTTCTGCATAAAATTCTCATCCTCCCATGTGGAATCTTCAGCGGATAAGTTCTTCCACTTGATAAGGTACTCTGAAATTGATCGATTTCATAGCTGTCGAATTCTTGTTTCTATAACTGCTTTCGGTTCCAATATAATTTTTCCTTCCTCGTCAAGTTCTGACACTATTGTTTGAACTGGGAACTTGTCGCCTATAACCTTCTTTAAGCATGAAACATGGAAAACTGGGTGCAATCGAGAAGCTGCAGGAAGCTCCAATTTGTATGCCATAGTACCAATCTTTTGCAACACCTTGTACAGACCATAATACTTTGGTGATAATTTATTATCCTTCTTAGCTTGCTTGAGGGACATTTGCTTATATGGTTGTAGCCGTAGGAATACCCACTCACCTACATCAAAACTTCTTTCACTGCGATTTTGATCTGCATGTTGTTTCATTCTATTCTGTGGAAACACGAGGTTATCCTTTAAGGGTTGGAGGACTTGTTGTTGATGTTCGATGTGATGTTCCACTGCCTGAACCTTAGATTTTTCTCTTAAATATGATGTGCTGAATGGTGGTTGATACCCATAAAGTGCCATAAATGGGGTCATTTTTTTTGCTGTATGAAAGGAAGTGTTATACCACCATTCAGCCAGAGGCAGCCATTTGACCCATTGTGTCTGTTTATCAGATACAAAGCAACAAAGATATCCTTCCAAACATTTGTTTACTATCTCAGTTTTCCCATCAGATTGAGGATGATAAGATGAGCTATGAGCTAACTGAGTACCAAGACAAGAAAATAATTGTGTCCAAAAATATCCATTGAAAATGGGATCTCTATCACTTACAATAATCTTTGGGTTTCCATGTAGCTTTTGAATTGTTTCCATAAATGAAGTAGAAACTGTACTCGCTTTAAATGGATGTGATAATGCACAAAAGTGTGCATACTTGGTAAGTCTGTCAACTACCACCATGATGACACTCTTTCCCTCAGACTTGGGTAAACCTGTGATAAAATTCATTGATACCTCCTCCCAATGTTGGCTTGGAATGGATAAAGGTTGTAATAGACTCGATGTCTTAATTATTTCAACTTTATTTTGTTGGCAAACCAAACATTCTGCCACAAAATTTTGAATATCTGATTTAAGGCCATCCCAAAAAAATTCCTTCTTAACCCTGTGGTAAGTTTTTAAAAATCCTGAGTGCCCTCCTAAGGGAGAAGTGTGCAATTCCATAAGAATCTTTTGTTTTAGTTGGGAATTCTTACAGAGGTATAAGCGAACTTTGTACCATAAGGAATCATTTTTCTAGCTAAATGTATCAGACGTACTGGAATCTTGTTGTAGCTTTCGAATAAGTGCCCACACTTCTTCGTCACTCTTCCATTCCTCCCTTGCTTCATTTATCCAATCTGGTTGGATGATAGAAATAGCGCACAACAATGCTTCCACATCCTCATCCTTCCTTGAGAGTGCATCTGGCACCACATTTTGCTTCCCTTTTTTGTAGATGATTTCAAAGTCATAACCCAACATCTTTGTGACCCACTTTTGTTGCTCTTCAGAGGATAATCTTTGTTATAAAAAGTGTTTAAGGCTATCATGATCTGTTTTTAGCTTGAAGTGTCTTCCCATTAGGTAGGGTCGCCATTTATTAAGTGCATGGAGTATTGCCAACATTTCCTTCTCATAAATAGCTTTGCTTAGAAACTTTCCCTTGATTGGATGACTTTCAAAAGCAATGGGTCTTTCATATTGCATTAGAACAACACCAATTCCATTTCCTGAAGCATCACATTCCACAATAAAGGTTTTTCTGAAGTCCAGTGTAGCTAAGACCGGTGCTTGGCACATTGCCTCTTTAAGATTTTCAAAGGCCTCTGTTGCTTCTGGAGTCCATGAAAATGCATCTTTCTTCAATATTGTCATTAGAGGTGCTGCTATTCTCCCATAATTCTTAACAAACTTGCGATGATACCCTGTCAACCCAAGAAATCCGCGCAAACGCTTTATGGATGTGGGGATTTTCCATTCCTTAATGGCTTTAATTTTGGTAGGGTCTGCCATAACTCCTTCATGAGATACGATATGACCCAAATATTCCACCTCCTGGACTCCAAAGAAACATTTGGATCTTTTGGCATACAATTGCTTCTCCTCCAATAGTTGTAGCACCCTGTCACCACAACATGATCCTTCCAAGACTTGCTGTAGATAAGTATATCATAAAAAAATACTAACACAAACCATATTTTGTAGATAAGTATATCCAAAATACTAAGGAATGGTTTGAAAATTGAATTCATCAAACCTTGAAATGTTGAAGGTGCATTGGTAAGGCCAAAAGGCATGACCAAAAATTCATAATGACCCTCATGAGTTCTAAATGCCGTTTTCGGAATGTCTTCAATCTTCATTCTGATTTGATGATATCCTGAACGAAGATCCAACTTGGTGAAGTAAATTGATCCATGCAATTCATCCAGTAATTCATCAATGACAGGAATGGGGAACTTATCTTTAATAGTGAGCTTGTTGAGCTCCCTATAATCTCGACACATGCGCCATGATCCATCCTTCTTGTGCACCAATACTACTGGAGCAGAGAAAGAACTTTGACTCGGTTGAATTATACCAGCCTCTAGCATTTCTACAACCATACGTTCAATTTCACTTTTTTGGACATAGGGATATTTGTACGGCCTGATCTTTGGAGGAACACTTCCGAGAATCATATGAATAACATGATCATGATCACGCATAGGTGGGAGATCTTTGGGAGTCTCAAATACCTTGGAATGACTGTCCAGGACTTTTTGGAGATCTGGAGAAATAGATGATTCTAATGTGGAAACATCTAGCGAACATAATTGTGCAATTACACCCCTTTGCTCCTTTTTTAGAAGCTTTGTCATACCATTAGAGCTGATTATCTTTCCTGGTTTCCCTGCAATACCCCTTAATTCAAGTTCCTTTCCTTCCAAATAAAATTTGATGAAAAGTTCTTGAAAATTAAAAGCTATTGTACCCAAGGATTGTAGCCATTAGACTCCTAGTACAACATCAGCACCTCCCATTAGAATGGAAAGCATTGGGCTAGTCAATGCATATTCTCCCTTGGATAGCTTGATATTATGGCACTTTCCAGAGAAATTTATTGTTCCTCCATTTATAATCATCACTTGACACTCTGGTGCTGGATATAGGAAGCAATTCAATTCTTTTGCTACCCTACAATGAATAAAATTGTGGGTGCTTCCTCAATCAATCAACACTGTCACCGTTTTCTTCTTGATTTGTCCTTCTATCTTGATGGTTTGAGGAGTGGTAATTCCTGCCAATGCATTACAAGATATGGTCGGATTTATTTGTTATTCATCTAGGTTTTGTTCCTGGATCATAACCTGTTCTTTTGACCTTTCTTGCTCCTTTTCTTCTTCCTCTTCACAATCTATGTAGAATAATTTCTTCTCAGCACACTTATGACCTTTAGTGTATTTGCTATCACAACTATAACAAAGCCCTTTTTCTCTTTTTTCTTCCAATTGTTGTGGTGTCAACCTTATAGTTTGTGGAAGACTAGGGGCAACTGCACTTCCGTCTTTATAGTTGTGAGTGGTATGCTTCATGGTTGCCATAATTTTGCTTTCCATTTTTCTTGCTAACCTGAATGCCTTCTCTAATGAATCAGGTTCCCAAAGTCGAACATCATGTTGGATATTATCCTTTAAAGACCCTATGAACACATCAATCCTATGCTGCTCTGGAATATCTTTTACCCTTATGTTAAATTTTTGGAACTCCTCAATGTGCTCCATTATTGAACCCTTTTGTTTGAGACTTATCAATTGGCTAAAAAAAGTGTTGCTTTTTGTATCCTCATAATGTGCTATAAATTCTTCCGTAAAAATTGCCCAAGTGATAAATTGTTTACGAGAACAAAGACATTGATACCATACAAATTGATTTGGTTCCAAATATAAAGTTGCCATACGTACCTTTTGTGTGTTTTGCACATTATTGAGATCAAAGAACTGCTCCATTTGTAATATCCATGTGGCGGGATCCTTGCCATCAAACTTCCTCATATCGATTTTTGGAATATGGTGGGTCTTCGATCCAACGTTAGAGTCTATGGAATCATGATTAACATTTCTTTTGTTCACATCATGAGTTTCCTTTACAACCTTTTCACCATTAGTAAGTATTTCTTGTAGAAAATTTGTCAAATCTGTCTTCAAATTTGCCATGTCTGTCTTCAAATCTATCCTCAAATATGTCTTCAGATCATCCATCTTAGCTTCCATGCCCTTTATCTTAGATTCCACGCCATTTATTGTAGCATCTGTTAGCTTTTGTGAGCGTGAAATTTGTTGCACTTGTTCTTGTAATTTTGATATATCATGTAGCATTTCTTCCTCTTCTTCATGACTCATGATAGAGCTTTCAGGTTCCTTACTAGGTGTTTGCATTTTATTTCCTCAGGGCATCAGTTACCGATAATAATTTTTTACTATGCCCTTTGAATTCCTTCAAACCAAGCTTATGCAAAAATAAAAAACAAAAACTACACACCTTTTTTTACTTTGTAGAAGCCTGATATTGAACCTGATGTATCTCTGTAATTTCAAATCATCCAGTTCTAAAATGATGACCTATGGTAGCCTTCTATGTCATCTTTCCAATGCCACTAGTCTGATCCAAATTGGATTCTCCAAAAAAGTGTTATGCACAATCTCCCACAGTGACTTGATTATAGACTAACTCAGTAGAGCGAATTGTATGAAGTGCCACGTGTCACTGTTTCAACCTTTGACTCTGAAAAATATATAAACGAAAGCTACAGTCCGTCCTCTTTCTGTACCTACTTACGAAATTTCAATACGATGCTCAGAAAGAAAGCTATGATGATTTTCTCCAGGTCACCTGTTTTGAGTGTAATTCAGGAGTCTGCAAAAAGACCAACTTCCTGAGATCATATCTCTGAAAATATCACGCGAAAAGCTCTAAACTTTGGACCTAATGTTCAGCGCGATTTCTTCTCAAATGGGTTTTTTTTACTACTTCTGAAATGTCACAAAAAAATGTTATAGCGAAAATGCCACGATGACCTGTTTGGAGCAGCGAAACCTTAGAATCCAAAGCTCTGATACCAAATGTTATGAAACCAACTCAGGAAAAGATAGAAAAGATAGATCAGCGCCTTAGAATTCAGCCTTTTCGAGGGGGAAACCTCCTTTACATTACATAAATGAACAATTCTTGGATGATACAAATGACAAAAGCTCCTTTCTATATAAAGGAGTCTATGGAGTCACAATATAATCGAGTCGACCTAACAATAATAATATAAAGCCACAAAAATAACAATAGAGGGATTCTATGGGCACATTAATAACAATATGCGGGCAATGGGGGCACAACAATATAAATAAGGGGTATAACTACAATATTAATGGGGTAATTACTAGTATTATAGGGACCCAACACAGACTAGTTGTCCAATTGTGAGGAGCCCTTGTTGTGGGATGTTGTTGAAATTTTTGTAATATGAGGTGTAAGGATCTTTTATCCCCACTTTAGATATTTTTTCTTGGATTTCAGCTAAGTCATCTTCTTTTCCAACACCCAACTTCTTGATACCCATCTCTACGTCTTGCATCGTGAAGAGTTTAGTATTGATGTTGACCAAGGGCGGAGGGTCAACCTTGGGATCTTGCTCATAGAGTTGTCTTGCATAGTAAAACCATTTAAAAGTTGTAATACTATTTCCATTTTGTATCTTTTTCAGTTGGAGCTCCTTCCAAAATAATTTGGGATTATTTTTCCCAAGGAAGATGAGTTCTTCCCTCCTTGAAACCATGAAAAGACCTTTTTCTTGCTTAATAACTTCTTGCAAGCTTTGAGCTTTATGTTATCATTGTTTAACTCTTTCCACATTCTCCTTGCCTTTTTTCATTCCTCGTAAAACCATGCATCAACAGAGAAGCAATTTGTTTTAGAATTCCATCGTTTCCTTTGTGTCACTTTTGGTGTGTCTTGGATCTAGTTTGATGAAAATATGCTAAGACAAGAGGGAATTGATCATTCAGTGGAGCCTTATAGCTCCACCAATTACCAAATATGCACAAGTGCTAGCTTTTACTTGTTGACATGAAATTGGATTTGTAACCATAAATTAGTACAATTTAGAATGCCATGGGGAATAAGTAAACTATGCAATTTTTAGGACATTTACTATGTGTGTTGAAGATAAAAAATTATCACTATTTTAACATACTTCTATGTTTCATGATACTCTACGGTGCAATGGAATTGATAACCAAGGGGATTAGATTCTCAAGTAACATCCATAATGAGGTATTGATGACAAATTTTCAAGGTGAGTCCCACGTTGAGTTTGGCATAGGCAAGTAACAAAGAAACTTTTTTAGGATTTTCCTTTTTGTGATCGAAGTGGCATTTGGGTTAAAGAATTCCAAGACATTTTATGAAATTGTTACAAGGGAGGTCACCCTGAATCAATGAGCAATAAAACACAACATTTTTGGGATTAACTGGGCCACTTATACAACTTGAGTAGGCCTAATGGTTAGGAATATGTGTCTTATAAGAGGTCATAGGTTCAAACCCATAAGGGGTGGAGAGTATGCACGCATTTGTAGAATTTAGTATTCAAATTACTATATGGAGGTAGGTCCCTTGTCCCACATGTTGAAATATGGCAACAAGAGTATTCAAATTTAATTTTTCCTTGAATTAAATTGTGAATTAAAATCGAATTTAGTCTTAATAGCTACTTGGAAATAGTTAATTAATTTATTTTAAATTAATTAGTTGGAGAAATTGAAGTTAGAAGTCTTTTTCAATTCATGTAAGATTTATCCCTTAAATTAAGGAAATAAGATTGAGTTATATTTGAGTTGTAATTAGTTAACTCAGTTTACTAAGTTAAGTCTAGTTAAATTAGTTCCAAACTATTTGAGGAACTAATAGTGAGTTAACAGTCAACTAATGCATTAATGCACTCAGCTAGTGCTACTCTAGGTAACCAAAGATTCCCTCATTAGAAACTCATGGATGTCTATTTCTAGAAAGACACAGTTGAGATTAATGTTCAAGGACAATGTACTATCAGTTGAATGTGTTTTTTCATGGAAAAAACTCATGCATGCAGTCAAGGGTTCATCCTTGAGTATTGTGTAGCTTCAAGGCTTGTTTTTCCACTTGGTAATGGGCTAATCATCCATAAGGAACAATGCAAGGAAATAGGATCTTGGAGGGTAGAGAAAAAGGCTGGAGAGAAGCTAAGATTTCCTGTGAGCATCTGTGAGGATTGTACTGAGAGATGGCTAGCTATGAGAGCTAAGGCTTTGCATAATTCCTATGTATTTACACCATGTATGATAATGCAATAGTGTGGGGTTTTTATTTGAGACATTACCCAAAGTATTTTCATTTGTATTGTGCCATTGGTTCTTATTCTTATGGTTATATTGTTCCGCTTGATCCCTAAGCTTCCACAAATTGATGGTAAAAGTAGGTTATAGTATTCTGCTTCGATTTATATTGCATTATTGGGTTAACCTATTATAGATTTTTGACATGGTATTGGAGCTATGAACAATATACTCAGAAGAGAATTTGAAGTTTGAAGTTCAAGGTTGTAGCTGCAAATCAAATTCATATCATACTTCAAGGTTGGACAATGGTGTTCTATGGCTTGAGAATTGAGTATGCCTTGGAAGGTATCTCGAATTACATAGCATGGAATGATAGAATGGAGGCTATATTAGAAGACAATGGACTGAAGGAATTCATTGGTCAACAAATCCCAAAGCCAGCTTCAACAAATGAAAAAGAGTTAGCTGAGTGGAAGAAGTGTGTGCCGAAGGCGAGATGGATCATCCTTAGTGGATTTCAAGACCATATAGGCTCGAGTCTCCATGGGAAGGATACTCCATTTTCAATGTGGAAGACATTGAAGGACCTCTACCAGAATAGTAGCAACTAGAGCAAACTTGTGCTCAAGGATAAGCTTCGAAGAATCAAGATGGAGAAGGCGATAATATTTGCACATATCTGAATAGGCTCACCACCAGAATAGATGAGCTTGATAGTGCAGGAATAACTACTGCTAATGATGATAATGTGAGCCTCGCTCTCCTTGGCCTTCCAAAGAGTTGTAATAGCTAGCAGGACTCTGTGAATGGAAGGGAGAAACTGCAATATTGGGAACGACAGTGGTCAAATATTATGCAGGAGGAGATCAGGAGGAGCACGCAAGATGATTCTTCATCCAAGAATGATGATGAATAAAATTTGGTCTTAGCAAGTAAGGCAAGGAAAGGGAAGGGGAAGGCTTCCAAATTAAAATCAAATTCTTCTCATGGAGGGAAGAAGGGTGACATGTCTAAAGTAAGATGCTTTAATTGTCACAAGATGGGACATTATGCGACTAATTTCCCATCGAAGAAGTCGAAAAAGAGATCCTCAGAAGGATTAGAAAGTGAGGCATTAGCCTCTCAGTTCGAAATGGACTTTACCCTCATCGCATGCATGGTGTCATCAATCATGGGTTGTGTCTGGTATCTTGACAGTGGAGCCTCATTCCACATGATCGGTGATAAAAATTTACTCAGTGAATTAGAGGAGAAAGACCTAAAGATGTGCATAGATATGGGTGATGATGGAAGGTATAGTGTTCAGGAGTGGGCATGTTTGTTTTTCAGAGGGAGCAGGGAGCTCCTCTCACCTTGACAGATGTGATGTATTTGCCTAGACTAAAGAAGAACTTGGTATCAGTCATGATGTTGGAGGAAAAAGTCTATGACATTGTCTTCAATAAAGGAAAGATGTTCTTAGGACACATAGCCATAGGTCATACCAAGAGAATAGGGATTCGGGTGAAGAATCTCTATAAACTAGAGGTAAATTATTCTGCAGCATTGAGTACTAAAGAAGAATTGGTACAAAGCTAAGACATTGGCGAATTGTGGCATAGGTAGTTGGGCCATTTCCATCATGGGGCTTTGAAGATAATGTAGAAGATATCTACAAGACTTCACAAAGGTAAACTTGAGAAAGTTGACACATGCAAAGGTTGTACCTTGGGAAAGTACACCAAGTCTTCCTTTCATGATCGAGACAAGCAAGGAGAGGTTATCTTAGAGTGAGTTCATACTGATTTGTGTGGACCATTCTCGACAACATCCACATCAAAGAAAAGGTATTATGTGAATTTCATTGATGACTATTCTCCTAAATGCTAGATTTATTTCATGCAAAAGAAGGACCAAACTTTCAAAAAGTTTTGTGAGTTCAAAGCTTTGGTCGAGAAAGAGACAGGGAAGAAGATCAAGGCCTTGAGAAGCAACAATGATGGAGAATATGTCTCTCAAGAGTTTAAGGACTTTTGTGCAGTGCAATGAATTAAACAAGAGTTGACGACCCCTCATAACCCATAGCAAAAAGGGGTGGCCGAGAGGAAGAACAGAAATATTGTAGGGACAACATGGGCAATATTGCATGACCAAGGTCTATCGCTTCACTTATGGGCTAAGGCATGCAACACAATGGTCTATTTGCAGAATAGAAGCCTACATCACATACTTGGGATGAGGACACCAGAGGATGCTTTCTTCGGTAAGAGACCAGATGTGGTTCACTTCAGGATCTTTGGCTCATCCGTATATTTCCATGTGACAAAGGATGCACAAAAGAATCTTGAGCTGACAACAAAGTTGGCGATATCTATGGGGTACATTGATACACCTCACAACTATCGGGTGTATTTTCCTACCAGTCAGAGGACAATGGTTTGCAGAATTCTCAAGTTTGATGAGCAGAAGGCCATGTGAGCTTCCCTTGAGGGGGAGCACCAGCTATAGGTTGTGGAGGAATTGTTGTTTCCTAAGGAGGAGGAGCCTTAGACTCATGCGAAGCAGCTGCATGTAAAGGTTCGAGGAATGGATACATCCACTTAGGAAGAGTCTTCCAAAGATGGATGAAAGAGCACAAGAGAAGTTGACAGATTATTGGACGATGCGAGAGAGAATGTGGGAGCACCATCTTCTCAACATAGACACAGGAGGTCACCTAAGAGGTAAACTGGATACATGGCCCTTGTTGGGGAATGTGTGGAGACCGAGACATTTTCCTTTGAGGAAGTAGTGCAGCGGCTGATTTGGGTTGATGCTATGGCGGAATATGACTCCATAGTTCGTAACAGTGTTTGGGACATGGTTTCGAGACCGAAGAACAAGTCATTTGTGAGTTCCCATTGGCTTTATAAGGTAAAGCAAGTTGTTGATGGTAGTGTGGAGAAGAATAAGGCAAGATTTGTTGCCTGTGGCTTTTCACAAGCAGAGGGGATTGACTATGATGAGAATTTTTCTCCTGTCGCAAGGTACTCATCTATCAAATCTATGTTGGATGTGAAGATCCATCAAATGGATGTGAAGATGCATTCCTCAATGGCCAGATTGAGGAAGAGGTGTACATAACGCAGCCAGAAGGTTTTGAGACCTTTGATCCTGAGTCACATGTGTGTCATCTCAAGAGAGTGTTATGCAGGCCAAAGCAAGCACCTCCTGCTTGGTACACCTGGATAGGCAACTACTTCATTAGGTTGGGCTTCACAAAGAGTGAAGCAGATGCGAACTTGTACCACATCATGGTGAAAGGTAAGATGTTGATCATCGTACTTTATGTTGATGATCTCATATTGACTAGTGATTATTAGTTGATCGTGTCTTGTAAGGAGGACCTTGCAAGAGAATTCTAGATGAAAGACATGGGTCTCATGCATTACCTCCTTGGCATGGAAGTGTGGTAGAAGGATCTGGAGTTGTTTTTCTCCGAGGGCAAGTATGCCAACGACATACTCAAGAGATTCCATATGGAGAAGTGCAAGCCCATGCAGACTCCTCTAGCAAGTAACTGGAGGAAGGAGGTTGTTTCTTTGAGAGAAGTGGTAGAGGCTACTGTGTACTGAAGCTTGTGGGTTCATTGATGTGCTTAATGAACACATGACCAGATTTGCGCTCTGTGATGAACCAACTGAGTCAAGTGATGGTTCAGCCTACCAAGATATTTTGGAAGACAACAAAGCATGTATTAAGATACCTCAAAGGCACATCTCAATCTAGATTATGGTACAGACAAACAGAGGGAGTGAAGCTATAGGACTTCACTGATGTAGATTGGGCAGGGAGTCCATCAGGTCATAAGAGAACATTATGAGGGATTTTCAACCTTGGGTCAGCGGCAGTTTCTTGGTACAACAGGAAATGGAGGTCAGTTGCACTCAACTCGGTCGAGGTAGAATACATGGCTGCAAGTCAGGCATCATGTGAGGCCATTTGGATGCGGAAAATCCTAGTTGGATTGTTTGATTAGAGGATGGATCCAACTGTGATCTATTGTGATAATCAGAGTAAATCTAGTATTTCATGATAGGTCCAAGCACATCGACATCCTATATCATCATCTCAGAGACTGTGTAGCGAGGAGGATCATGTTGCTACAGTATATTTCAAGAAAGGAGCAAGATGCTGACATTTTGACAAAGGCATTGTCAAAGTGTAAATTCAAGTTCCATAGAGATAGGATCGGGTTGGAAGATAATCCCTTTCTTGTTTAGAGGGAGTGTTCAAATATCGAAACAAGAATATTCTAATTTAATTTTTCCTTGAATTAAATTTTGAATTAAATTTGAATTTAGTCTTAACAACTACCTGGAAATAATTAATTAATTTATTTTAAATTAATTAGTTGGAGAAATTCAAGTTATAAGTATTTCTAAACTCATGAAAGAGTTATCCCTTAAATTAAGGAGATAAGAATGAGTTATATTTGAGTTGTAATTAGTTAACTTAGTCTACTGAGTTAAATCCAGTTAAATTAGTTCCAAACTATTTGAGGAACTAATAGTGTGTCAATAGTCAATTGATGCATTAATGCACTTAGCTAGTGCTACTCCAGTTAACTGAAGATTCACTCATCAGGAACTCATGCATGTCTATTCTGAGAAAGACCTAGTTGAGATTAATGTTCAAGGACAGTGTACTATCATTTGGATGTGTTTTCTCAAGGAGAAAACTCATGCATGCAGTCAAGGATTCATCCTTGAGGATTGCGCAATTTTGAGGGCTTGTTTTTCCACTTGGTAATGGGCTAATCATCCATAAGGAAGAATTCAAGGAAATAGGATGTTGGAGGGTAGAGAAGAAGGCTAAAGAGAAGCCAATATTTCTTGTGAGCATCTGTGATGATTGTACTAAGAGCCAGCTGGCTGTGGGAGCTAAGGCTTTGTATAATTCCTATGTATTTCCACCATGTATGATAATACAATAGTGTGGGGGTTTTATTTGAGACTTTCCCCAAGTATTTTCATGTCTATTGTGCCATTGATTCTTCTTATTTTGGTTATATTGTTTAGCTTGATGTTTAAGCTTCCACAAATTGATAGTAAAAGTAGGTTATAGTATTCTTCTTTGATTTATATTGCATTATCAAGTTAACCTATCATAGATTTTCTACACCACAAACAAGAGGGTCTCATGCACCAATTTGGTGTCTGACTTGGCTATGACCTTAAAATTAGTTTATTATTACTCATTGAAGGGTTTTGGATCCATTCCACTTTCAATCCATTTACAATTCCTTTAGGCCACAATACCCATTATGAGAAATGACTCATTAATAATAAAAAAACTTCCTAATCAGAAATTTGTTAGTGCTCATAACACTAAGTTCATATTTGAATGTTCATGACTTCTATTGGTGAGAATTGTGTTTGTAGAGGTCCCTTGCATGAGAATATCCCTTTTGAAAGGGTTTTCTTGCTTAATACCAAGATAAATGCACCAAATATTTCCATACAAAAAAAATTCTAGGGAGACTACAAAATGCAATGAACATCATGTTGATTTTACAATTACAATAGATACTAGCACTTACTTATGAAACTGATGATTATATTTGAAACTTCTAGTTAATGATTAAGAAAGTATACATCACAAATTCAAAAACAAATGAGGTAGGACAACAAAGATCAAAATGAAACAATGATACAGAAGAACAACACAGTATTTACCCTGGGAAAACCCACTTGGGGTAAAAACCCAACAAACATTCCGTTAGATAAATTCTTCAATTCAACAAGAGATAAAACTAATATTTCCTAGTCAAAATAAATTCAAACAAACCTACAAGAGATCCATTGTCAAACCTGGCCAAAGTATCTTCTCCTCTAGTCAATATACTACTCAAAAGAATTGACCCAATTTTCTTTGATAGAGATGAATTTCAACCTCCTCCTGAACCCCAAAAAATATTAGACCTACTTTCAGACATGCCCAAAAGCTTGTCACACCTGCAGAGTCAATATAGAGAGAAAGACACACATGTGAGGTCAAACTTGTAGAGAGAAGGTTATTAATTTGTCTTCATCCTTCTTGTCTTTTTACTTCTTCACTTGTATTATAAGATGTCTTGTTCTTGTGTGGTCAAATGGTTACAAGAGGAGGAGGTCGAATGACAAATATATATCTTTCATAGGAGGCCGAATGGATGCCACAATAGGGTTGGGCCAACTTGATCAATTGGAGGGAAGAAATGACATTTTAGATGTCCAAATATTAACATTAAAATTAAAATTTTCTCTTTTAGAAATATGACATTAAGGACATGTCATTATTTATCAATACATAATTTTGAAGGAATAAAGCATTAAAATATGAAGACTGACCATAAATATAAAAATCCAACACATCAAATGATAAACCAATGTGTTAGCAATCACCTTAGCATCAAAGTTTCCATTGAATGACTTCGACCAGATTTTTTATATTATGGGTCATAAAGACATGTTGGATATCGGCCTTGGAGGAGTAAGTAGTAAATTTGGAAGTTGGTATTCATCCAATTTTTTGGCTTAATGGATCTCCATGAAGAATACAATTATGTAGGAAGAACTTCTAATGTTCTTTCCCATCCATCACTTTGATAGCCCATTTAGCAGAGATGGAAAATTGTTGTTGAGTAGATATAATCATCCCTAATGTTTGTCCAATTCTTTATGTTCTAATGTACTTCCTATGGGCCTTGCGAAAGCTCCCTTTCACATAGAGGCTAACTAAGAGAAAGTCATGCAAGAGCTTCCTCTATGGTTGATAAGTAGGATAAGAAATGAATCAACATGATCAATAAGAAACATGTGTTGTAACAAGTCTTTAGTGCATATTTGGAATCTTGTTTCTAAGCCTATAAAAAGATTGTCCACATACTTAAATATCCCTTAGAGAGAAAACATTTCACAAAACCTTTAGTGAAGCCTAAAAGATAAAAGGGATGGACTTAAATACATTACCAAGCCAAATCTAAGGAAAACCCTAATTTGTAAACCATTCATGTGATTTATAAACTAATCTGGATATTCCATTAGACAAGTTGTCACAACAAATCTAATAAAAAATTACTAAATTTCGAAAACTATATGATTATGAGGGTTAATTATTCTTTAGGTTCCTCGATTATTAATTTAATGTTTTTTTGTTTTAGCACATGATATATAAAAATGAAAAAATAAATAACAGATAAAAAAATCACTCAAAAACCATATTAACACTAATATATGATTTGAGAAACCCTTTCAGGAGAAATCCCAGTTGGAATATGAGCTCACTTTGCTCTCTCTCTTTTTATGAATGGAAATTCCACAAATACAAATAATTGACACCTATGGCTCGTAGGTTGCTACAAAATATAAACCCTCTCAGTTTTCCCCTATCTCTATCAAGTCTTATCCACTTTAATCATCTATGGAATAAATTGAGCATGAGTAGAATAAAACCCCTTTACCCCCTAGTGGCCTTGTTATAACATAGCCTGATAGCCCAGTAGTGGTTATTTTGACTTGGACTCTTAACTAGAGTTACAATATTGACCCTTCTAGAGTATTCTTCATCATTTTCACGTTTCTAGGCCATTTTCCATGAGTAATGGGGCTAATGTGGTGTCCTCTCAAATCATGGCAGTGAAAACAAGAAGGTCAAAATCTGGGTGGCATAACCTTTGGATATGGTCTTTGTTTGAGGTCTTTCTTGTAATATTCAAAAGATATCTAAGTGTAGAACAATCATAGGGGATCTAATGTAAGATAAAGTTATTTAACCCTGTAAAACTTTAGGAAATGCCTCAAATTTCCTTTGGAAGTTTTAAAACCCTAATGCACTAATGTAGGACCCATTGGTGAAAATGGTACCATGCCTTGATTTCTCCATTTTTTCCACTATGAAAGCATCAAGATGGGTGGAAAATAATATAATGATCCAATCTAGGTCATCAAGAGTAAATCCTTTGGAATGCTAATAATATTGGGTTTTCATTGCATATAACTTAGAGCTAAAGGTTACTTAAAAGATATGAATGCATCTTGAATTTTTTTCCATATATTTTCTAGTATACAGATAGGTTAGTCTTAGTTTTAGATGTATGAGGGTCAATAGAGGATTAATGGAACCAAATCTCACTGAAATTCTAAAATAACATTATCATAAATGCACTATAGATATATAGGTTTAGTGTCCTAGTGAGAGTGAAAATGCGAAATAGAAGTGCTAAAAATGGAAATACACAAGTGTGCCCCAAAGAAAATGTATATCACAAGATAGAAACATCGAAATAAAGTGTTGTTAGGCTTATAATTCTTGGAATGAGGAATATAAAAATATGATACAATATAAATGAGAGTTTAATTTGTGTATATATACAAAATTTATGTGAGAGTGGTTTTTCAAGCTTGAGGCATCACTTCTAGTGGGGGTTATGGACCTAAAAAATAAATGCACAAGCCTAAATAGGGTTATTGTGATGAAATACATAGTGACACTGAGAGGGGTTGTGGGTGAATCCACTACTTCAATTTATATTATTTTCACATAAAATAGAATGCACAACACCACATAAATAATTAGAACTATGTTGAAGACTATCATTAATATTTAAGCCCAAATTGAGAGAAAACTTGTAATTCTTGTCTAATTTTCTTCAATTTGTTACAATCTTATAGGAAACTACATGCGAGGACACTAATCATTTGTAACCACCAACTTAGTAACAATGCTGCAGACTTCATCCAACTAAAAGGATGAGGATGAATATCCTTTGTAAACACCAATTGACCACTGCTTAGGCTCCAACTTTTTATATAGATGAAAACACCCCTCTTATGCAATTCAATTTAGTGTAGTACTTTGTTATTCATTGTTCAATTGTCATTATTTAGGCCTTTTTGTTTTTATATTCATGAATAGTTCTTCCCACTTGGAAATTTGTACCCAACACTGTGCTTGCTATTCTGACTCCTAATTAGCATTTACAACCATCATAATTCTGTTTTCACTTATCTGACCTATGGGATATATAGACTATGGCTTGACCTTTTCCAGAAATAAACAATGATAAAAACACAAAAATACAAGATAATATCCACAAAAATAACATCTGCGGATATTCCTTAACAACTCGACATCCCATATAACTATATAACATGGCCTCTTCAACAAAACTCGAGCCCCAATAAAAATTTATCTCCAAAGAAACTCAAGCAATGACACATTATCTTTTTCTGTAATTTAGTTTCGCTCCTCTTTTTGGTTCACAAGGTGTGAACCCTTGTTTTTCTTCCCTCTTATTTCGACAAATACTTCTAGAATAGATCTAAATTACTTTTGATTGATGGCTAATCTCACTTCCACGTATTTCCTATTTATAAACTTTTGGGCATCTAGGGTAGGGCCAACTTGTGGGTCAACTTTTGCAAAAATAGGTTGCTTACACACACACATTCAAAAATCCATTTCTACTAAATTGTGAGGATTTAGGTGGCATGCCACCTATCATTGGAAAGATATCAAAATATTCTATTTGAATATGTAACCTTCGCTTTCATTTGGATAGCCTTTGACATCATTAAAAATAATTTTCAACATATTGAACCTTCATGTCAAGTTTCTATTTCATTTTTAAGGTCGAGAGCTTGGGTGGTTTGGAAGTATGTTTGTTCTCCTCTCCACCAAGGTTCAATTCCCATAAGTGGCACATTGTCTACTTGTGATAAAGTTTGAAGAGTAGACACCCCGTGGGATAGAGGTCCACTTTATTGTGCCTCGGGATGTCTCAACCCTTTCTAAGTAACAATTTATTGGTATATCTCTCTTTTAGGTTGTTGGATATACTTTTGCGTTATAATGGTAGATACTAAGCCTATCCTAAATCATTCCAATGAATTATCATTTCCCATGGTTAAATAAATTGTATTACATAAAAAAACTCTAGACAGGGTTTAAAGGTTACAAAGAGATATTACATAATAGCACACTTCGATATTATGAATACTTGGTGCATTTATTACAATCAATTTTACCTCTTTATATAAGATTGCTTGCTCATTAAGTCATTCTCCACTTATGAATGTTGGATAGTCAACATTGGATAGGAAGTGAACAACGAATATAACCTATATCAAATTCAAACCTTATACCCTAACACCCCCTCCTAAGGGCTACTTGTTGAAAGTGAAAACATAATAATTTGAGATAAAACACGCTCGTTGAAAAATAAAACATTAGAACCAAACAGTTTTCAACAAATTCTATTTTGGAAAAATAGAGATTGAACCAAGTACAACTCCATCATGATGCCTCTAACCATTGTAGCAATGTAGCTTTCAATTTGAATTGCATGTTTTTGGCTTCTACCTCCCTGAAATATCAAATTATGAATTTCCTGAATTACTGGACAAAAATCTGTATTGATTGACATCCATGAAGATTTGTTTGGCTATCTTATGACCCTTGTAAGTTATAGTTTTTAAGATCCACAAACTCTCAAACTATTTGCACAACCATCCATGTCAGATTATATTTATATTAAAATCATTTTTGATTTTGAAATGTGAGATTATGACATGCATAAAATGTTATTTCTTTAGTATGGTTCTCATCATTTCATCCATCTAGTGGATCATCCACAACAATGCCATTAGCTATACGTGGGTTGACCTTGAGTTTCCTTTGAGAGTCTCATTGGTGCGATACTACATTTCCATGTTGTGTGACCAATGTTCCTGCAATGATACCTTTCCACCTCCATGTTGTATTTAGTATGATATATTTCCACCTCCTTGTATTTAGGTTATTTAAAACGATTTTATCTTGAGTGTAATCCATAATGGTTCTCCTTTTCCTAGCAAAGAGAGTAGCAATAATGTATTTTAAAGTTTCTAAAAACATTTCATTGAACAAAAACAACACTACTACATTTAGAATACACAATATTTAGCAAGATATATTTGGTATCATTTTCCCTCATCATGGTTTTCATTTCTTCTCATTGTCTGATAAAAGATTCAAATTAATCATAAATAATTTCAAATTATTCACATGTGTGTAGTTAGGTATAATGATTTTGATAAACATTTTAATTTTTAAACCATTCATTACTTTAACTTCAAATGACTTATTAAATTATCACAACATATTCAAATTGTCCCAAAGTCCCTTGGATGATTTCTCCAAAACATTATGTAAGTTTCAATGTAAGTCGATGAGGCCAATCATGGTTTTGACTGTATCATATTTTCTCTATAATTCTAATAATTTCCTTTGACCTGTAAATGATTTCTCAATTCCTTTTATATTCCTAAATCCTAATGGTTTCGAGTTTTCACTTTCTAATCATAGAAATTGAAACCATAATATATTTCTAATGAAATTTCCATGAAAACATGAACTCTCCCAACTTGATGAAAAATATATAAGGTATTTATTAACTAGCAATTACATCGAGAAGTGAAAAGGAATTCCAAAAACATGAGTGGGGGAATGTGGAAGGAAACAATCAAGCGAAATATATGGACAATGAATTACCGTTAAAATTTGAGTTTCTATATATCTTATAAAGATTATAGAAGGAGGTTAAATTTAACGAGAAAGTTACAGAAACATAAATGTCCTAGAATAATGGAAATATTGCAGGCAGAAGGCACATATCAGAGGAGTTCAATTTCTTATGGGGTTTTCTAAAATGGCATGAAGTAAAATCTGAACTTAAATTAGAGTGCATAAGGGTTGGGCAGAGGCATTCGACACCATTGGAAATGTATGTTTTAATAAAAAGAGTGAAAAGGAAATGATGACATTTGGTAGTGGTGGAGATGTATCTGATGGATTATGGCTCACTTGAAATGAGGAAAAGGTCCTTTTTTTTTACACCAAAGAGTTTAGTTGCAACACCATCAAAAGCAACCACATTTTCCAAATGGCTAGTGTGGTCATGCAATTCAAGGTGGAGTACATAGTGATTGTCACATTCAAGGAACACATTCTTTCATTTTTTGTAATTCCATATTTTGTCAGATTGTTGAACAAAATTTTTCATGCATTGCATTCCATCAATGTTAAGGAAGCATGTAAATAAGTAAAAATATTCCATGTTAATTGATGTAGTAGTAGCAAATATGAAAATCCATAGAGCTTTCTTAGAGTGGGACATTGCAACCCATTTATATATTGTTTTTGTTTTGAGGTGCTTGCTAGAGATGGCTATGTATTTTTGGCTTAGTGAAGGTGAGAATACATTGAAACCTGTATCCTAAAACCATTTTTTGAGCTCGTGTGTTTTAGCAATATATAGCTTTGCAAGAAGGAAAGTGGTGGGAATAGTTCCAATAGTCCTTCCATTGAACAGGACAACATAACTCCATTTTATTATAAGGTTTGGAGTGGTCCCAAAGGTGTAAAGGTAAGAAAATTTGTCCCCTTAAGCATGGCATTGTGGGCCCCATAAGGTGACATCGATGTTACAACATGACATTTCACGTAAGGAGAGGATTTTGTTCGGAGTTTCTGAACCATCATGCCGATGTATGATGGATGTATGAGAAGTCAAGATAACAACAACAACAACATCAACGATTGGGTTGATAGTTGCAACGTTGAGTGAACTTATTCGCGTGAAATGGAAGGAATGGAAGGAATTCACTCATCATCATGTATGCATTGAGACATGGTTGATGTAGAGAGAAGTAGAATTTTGAATAAGATATTTAGATGATTGCAATTGGGATTATGATTCCAAAGAGAAACCTTCTACTTCAATGGTTTTTCACTTGTTGATGGAAAATTTCATCGTAGCATTTGGTTCTGCCCAAAGTAAGATGACTGATGGAAAATTACATAGGTAAATAACTAAATTACCACAAAATTTATATAATTAATTATTTAATTCTTTGAGTATTGAGGAAATTACCAGTTTATTATGTTTCCATGCATGGTACAATTTTTTTTCAAGACAATATTAATTAGTTATCACATCGTTTCTTTTACTAGTTGGGCCATTATAATGGAGAGGACAACTTAAAAGAGCTAGACAAAAATATAACCAGGCAAAGATTTCTTAGGGGAGGTTGGAGGCACTATTGAGTTTCCAAATGATGATTACATATCGTGTTGGCTTGCCTATGTCCAACACTTCTCTTCTTGGAAAAATGACTGCTTTGACATAAACCATGTCGATTCAAGTAGGCGCCCTTGATATGAAGGTCCTAAAGGTTGTTTTGAAGGAATAACTCCAAGGATGTCTATGGGGTTCTGGTCTAATATCCTATAGTTGAAGGGGAGGTATGGGATTATTTGAATTTGTTAGGAATGCACATGCAAGTGGTGTTAAGGTTGTCATGGTCACATCCATTGGCTTTCATGATATTCAATCTTCTGGGGTAGTTCAGAGAAGATATGGTTATTATATTTGCTCAAAGGTTTGGAGTTATAATGGCATTTGGAGGGCCTCATGCTTCGTTTTTCGATACTTCACAAGAGTATAATAGAATCATGCCCAAGAGGATTATAGGAGTGAGTGTGTATTCAAATGATAAGATAGATCTTTGGATGTGGTGTGTGATACTCCTTCTCAACTACCTTCTTAAGGTGTTCTTGAAACGCTCTACGCTGACTAGGTCAAAGACGTTGGCGGTGAGGTTGATGACTTGCATTGTTGGAATTTAGATTGATCTATTACACTGTTGAGAGTGCCACAAGGTAAAAAAAGGTTTTATGGAGGGAGACGAAAATGGATGGGTCCTATTGGATGGGATGAATATTTTCTGTTAGGCCCCTACACTAGTAGTATAGGGGCCTAACCGAATGGGAAGACGCTTCAAGGATGAGGATGTGAAAGCATTGTTTTGTGTTATTTATATTATCCAACCAAATTGGATAAACGAAGCAACGAATGAATGGAAGAAGAACGAAGAAGTATGGCCACTTATTCAAAAGTTGCAAAAGATCCCAATTCAAGCAATACTGCAAAAAATTGAAGAGGAAGGAAAAATCATATTGGAACCTGGAGCAGTCACAGAAACAAGAACCCGATAGCTACGAAATCGATCAATTTCAGAGTATCTCATCAAGTGGAAGAACTTACCCGCTGAATATTCCACATGGGGAGGACAATAATTTTATATAGAAGCATCAAGAACTACTCAAGCGTTGAGGACAACGCTTTTTGAAGGAGAGGGGCATGTTAGGCCCCTATACTACTAGTGTAACCCCTTATTGTTATTAGTATAACCCACTTATTATATTGATGTACCCATGTAGTGCCCATATTGTTACTATTGTGCCCCATAGAAGCCCACTATTGTTATTATTATGCCCTTACATTATTATTGTTATGTCGGCTCTGATTATGTTATAACCCCTTAGACTCCTATATATAGAAAGGAGGTCTTTTCATTTGTATCATCCAAGAATTGTTCATTTATGTAATGTAAAGGAGGTTTCCCTCTCGAAGAGGCTGAATTCTAAGGCGTGGATCTTTCTTTTTTATCTTTTCTTGAGTGGGTTTCATAACATTTGGTATCAGAGCTTTGGATTCCAGGGTTTCGCTGCTCCAAACAGGTCATCGTAGAATTCTCGCTATAACTATGTTTCTGTGATGTTTCAAAAGTCGCAAGAAAAACCCATTTGAGAAGAATTGGCGCTGAACCTTGGGTCCAAATTTCAGATCGTTTCGCGCGATAGTTTCGGAGATATGATCTGCGGAAGTTGGTCTTTTTGCAGACTCCTGAATTACACTCAAAACAGGTGACCTGGGGAAAATCGTCATAACTTTCTTTCTGAGCATCGGATTGAAATTTCGTAAGAAGGTACAGAAAGAGGACAGACTGTAGTTTCTGTTTGTATATTTTTTAGAGTCAAAGGTTGAAACAGTGACACGTGGAACTTCATACAAGTTCGCTCTATTGAACTAGTCTATAATCAGGTCACTGCGGGAGATTGTACATAACGTTTTCTTGGAGAATCCAATTTGGATCAGACTTGTGGAATTGGAAAGAGGATATAGAGGGATACTACAAGTCACAAGTTCAGAACTTAAAGATCTGAAAGTACAGAGTTACAGTGGTTTCAAGGCAGAGCTCCTAAAATCAAGAAAAAGCAAGATGAGGAAGTTTGATGGCAAGGATCCGGTAAATTGGATACTTCAGATGGAGAAATATTTTGATATACATGGTTTACAACTGTTACAAAAGGTATGTATTGCATCTTTATATTTAGAACCAGATCAATTTTTATGGTACAAAGAGCTTTGTTCTCGTAAAAAACTTGTTACGTGGTCAATTTTCACGGAGGAAATGATAGCACATTATGAGGATATAAAGAGCAACACCTTCTTTAGAGCAACACCACAACAATTGGAAAGAGTAAAAGGGCTTTGTGACATAATGGAAAGCAAAATTATGGAAACCAGGAAGCATACCCCTCACAGCTATAAAGATGGAAGTGTTGTTTCTCCCAGCCTTCCACAACCTACAAGGGTTACACCACAACAATTGGAAGAAAAAAGAGAAAAAGGGCTTTGTTACAATTGTGATAGAGAATGTACTAAAGGTCATAGGTGTGCTGAGAAGAAATTATTTTACATAGAATATGAAGAGGAGGAAGAAAAGGATCAAGAAACATCAAAAGAAGAGGATATACGTCAGGACACCACCCCAGAGAAAGAAGAAATGAATCAGACTATATCTTGTAAAGCATTGGCAAGAATTACCACTCCTCAAACTCTCAAGATAGAAGGACATATCAAGAAGAAAAAGGTGCAAGAAGTGAAAGATCACATCGAGAAAGAAGAAATGAATCCAACCATATGTTGTAATTCGATGGATGAAATTACCACTCCTCAAACTATCAAGATAGAAGGACACATCAAGAAGAAAAATGTTCAATAAGTGAAAGATCACATCGAGCATCAAGAAATGAATCCGACCATATCTTGTAAACGACTGGAAGAAATTACCACTCCTCAAAAGATAGAAGGACATATCAAGAAGAAAAAGGTTCAAGTAGAGAAAGATCATATCAAGCATCAACAACAAGTTCTCCAACTTTTAAAGGATAACGCCACTTCGGTGCAAAATCAAATGAAACAACAGGTAGATCAACATCGTAGTGAAAACTGTTTTGATGTGAGTGATTAGGTATTTTTACTGCTACATCTCAAGCAAGCTATTTATGAGAAGGAAATGTTGGCAATACTACATGCACTTAAAAATTGGCGACCTTACCGAATGGGAAGACGCTTCAAGGATGAGGATGTGGAAGCATTGTTTTGTGCTATTTATATTATCCAACCAAATTGGATAAACGAAGCAACGGATGAATGGAAGAAGAACGAAGAAGTATGGCCACTTATTCAAAAGTTGCAAAAGATCCCAATTCAAGCAATATTGCCAGAAATTGAAGAGGAAGGAAAAATCATATTGGAACCTGGAGCAGTCACAGAAACAAGAACCCGACAGCTACGAAATCGATCAATTTCAGAGTATCTCATCAAGTGGAAGAACTTACCTGTTGAATATTCCACAAGGGAGGACAAGAATTTTATATAGAAGCATCAAGAACTACTCAAGCGTTGAGGACAACGCTTTTTGAAGGAGAGGGGCATGTTAGGCCCCTATACTACTAGTGTAACCCCTTATTGTTATTAGTATAACCCACTTATTATATTGATGTACCCATGTAGTGCCCATATTGTTACTATTATGCCACATAGAAGCCCACCATTGTTACTGTTGTGCCCTACAATATTATTGTTATGTAGGCTTTGATTGTATTGGGACCACTTAGACTCCTATATATAGAAAGGAGGTATTTTCATTTGTATCATCCAAGAATTGTTCATTTATGTAATGTAACGGAGGTTGCCCGCTCGAAGAGGCTGAATTCTAAGGCGTGGATCTCTCTTTTCTATCTTTTTGTGAGCTGGTTTCATAACATTTTCTTCTTAGTAACGTTCTATTTCAATGGTTTCTTACTTGCTGATGGATAGTTAGCGATGCATCATTTGGTTATGCCTAGACTAAGATATCTGATGGAAAATTATGTAGGTAAATAACTAAATGAACATAAAATTTATACAATTTATTATTTAATTATTTGGCTATTGAGGAAATTGTTGGTTTATTATGTTTCCATGCTGGACAAAGAAAATTGTGATGACAAAATGGACCACTTTTTACACCATTTCTTTTACTAGTTAGGTTGATACAACTCAAAGGAAGAATTCAAACAACTAAAAAAAAATTGACCAAACAAAGGTTTCCCAAGGGAGGTAGAGCCACTACTGAGTTTCTGAATGATGATTATAGATCTCATCGACTCCCCATGTCTAACACTTCCCTTCTCAATGAAAGGATCAGCGCAGTAGAAGCCATGTCGATTTAGAGTAGGAGCCTTTGATATGAAGGTCCTAAAGTTTGTTTTGAAAGATTTTGATTACAACAATTCCAAGGATGTCTCTAGGGTTCTGGTCTAAGTATCCTGAAACCAAAGGGGAGGTTTAGGATTACTTTGATTTTTTCAAGAATTCACATGCTAATGGTATTAAGGTTGTAATGGACACATATGTTAGATTTGAATATATGAAAGTATCTCGGGGAGTTTAGAGAAAATTGTTATAGACATTTTTGTGCCTTACAGCATGAAGCATGAAATGTCAATAATCTAAGGGATCCAAAGTCCCTAAACATGTTGTTCCTACCCCTAGAGGAACAAGGTCAGCAAACCATAGCACTAAAAATCAGTTCTCCACCTGAAAACACTCAAAAACAAGCTATTTCTGGATCATGTCAACTGCTCCACTGAGCATCTGTGCTGAATGTCAACTGCTCCACTCTGTACCTGCGCTAAATGTCAAAAGCAATGAAGGCTACCTGCGCTGGGCGAGATTGGCCAAGTGGCACAGTCATTCCTCAATGTGTCAAATGCCCAGGAAGCTTCCAAAATGACACTTGGATCAGGGAATTCGCCTATTGATGAGTAAGAGGGTCTTGATCTCCAAGTGGAAGCAAGAACCTCCAAGTGGACTTAAGAACTGAAGAATAACTGAAGTGGGAGAGGACACTAGTCAGCTTCATGCCAGCCTCAAGCTGACTCATCCTTTCTCCAAAACTCCTATATATAGAGCTCTCTCATGAGGTCTAAGGAGGCTGGAATCTTGTGACTGTAAGGAAGTGCTGTTGGTTTGAGTATAGAACTATTGGGTGATTTGCTTGAAGGAGGTGAAGAGGAGATTTCTTTCTGCTGGGAGGTGTTGCTGGATTGGGCCTCTTATGGTTGTAACACTCTCAGAACTTTACTTCTTCCATTAATAAAGCATTTGAGGTTCTTCTATATGCATGTGTCTCAATGGTGTATTGATGCTTGTATATATGATTTATTCTAATCCTTGAATCAATTATGGATGTACGCTTCTTGTAGTTTCCTTTTCTTGTGATTTTACAGGATCTTTGTGTAGCTGGGCCGGTTAAAAGAGCAAGGAGCTGGGAGCAAGCAGCAAAGAGAGAAAATTGGATCAATCATTAGCGGAAGATAACGGTTAGTGGATCTCTTCCTCCTCTATCTTACATCTCATAAAGAAGTAATCTTGAATAGCTTTGCATTCAGTTGTTGCTGAGGTACTATCACCCTTAGAGTGGGATAGGGTCATTCCGTATTGGATACTTTTCCCAACAACAAATTGGCGACTCTGCTGGGGATCGTATCTTGTTGGTTGTTTGTGTTTTTTGCTATTCATTTCATAAACAAAGGGAGTACCGAATCGAAGGCAGCTACTCTAGTTCATTTTCTTGGCAAGTTTATGATTTGAAGAGCTGATCCACAAGGACTCTAATAAGCTCTTAGTGATAGCTTTTCATCCTCCTTTTCATCCCTTAGTGTGTATTTGACTGATAGCTTCTGATTTGGCCAAAAACTGTGAATTTTTGAGCAATCTGTGACCCAGAAACCAAGAGAAACGAAAGTTTCATTCTTCAGTGCAGGCTGTGTGAAGGCTGTCTGCATTTCAGCGCAGTTCCCGAAGGGGCTACCTGCGCTGAAGTTCAAACTGCCTGTGTACCACCTGCGCTGGACCATTTTTGCCTAGTGCTACTGGGGTTTCCTACTGTTTCTTGCCTTGTTTTTACTCTTGTTTTGCTACCTGTTGCCAGTCAATGTACCTATCTGAAACCAACTTTCCTTGCCACCATTCCGCCTCGGTTGTATAAAGAAACTGTGTTTGTTCTTTGTGTATTTCTTGTATCATTTACAGTTTCCCATAACGAAAGTGAACTAGTCTCGTTGTGGCCTCTTAGATCTAGACCTGTGATTAAGTGTCATTTTGATCTTAAGAGTTAGTTTATTTGCTGTTCATAGCTGATTGAGCTTTTGCTTTCGTCATATGGTTTGAGTTTATATATTTCTAGTTTCGAAACAAGTAAATCTTAAGGTGTCTTTTGATTTTGGACAAGCTTGTTTGCTTTCACTTGGAATTGAATTCGAAATTATACAACAGCTTTCTTTTTGTGTCGCACAAACATTAAGAAAGAGAAAAGAAATACTTGCATTTTGCATTTTGCATATAAGTTTGTATGTTATTTAGGGAAAAAGTTCATTAGTGTATGCTCTTTGATCTGTGTGAAAAGATTTTGTCTCTCTTTTCCCTCAGTAGTTAAGATTTTCATAAGTCGAAAAGATTGAAAAAGCTTGCTTCTCATCTTAGACTGCATTTAGGAATTTGTATCAAAACATCTCGTGGTGAACCTTGAAAGGCAAACTTTAAAAAAGATCAACTTAAAATATATTGAATGAACCTAAAAACGCTTTGAAACATAACCCAAACACATAGAGGTCTAAGCTAGAGACGTGTTCCGACGTCGTTAAACGTAGTGACTGTCGATCTCGACGAAGGTGGGTGATTCCTCCTGAGAGTCAGTGGCACTAATACGGACTTGTGCTCCCACGTACCGTCGCGTATATATTGGGAGACCCCTATAGGATCAAAGCCTTTATCCATAGGAAACCATGTCGGCCGCCCTACTGATCGCAATGCAGTGAACACAGCATTCACGAAGATCGACCACTCGTACGGTAAAACGTATTCTGTGGTTTTGCGAAAGGTTTGGCACACCCTCTGCCTAGATCTCCAGAGCAGTTTCTTTTGGCCTTTTTCAAACTCTATAACAGAAAAAGTCCAACCGAGCATTTGTCACTTTGGGCTCGTTAATACATCGAAGGAGACTAGAGTCATCTTTAGCCTTTTCTCGACTCTTAAAATGTGAAAAAGCAAGTTGTGTCTAAAAGCGTCTAATAAAATTCATTCAATTCGGAAACACAAATTTCCCCTTCTAGTATTTTGGTTGATCGAGTAATCCACAATCGTGGAAGAAAGTCAATTGAAACCCCGTCGTTCGCGGAGACTTACGAGTCAACCGTCTTTGTCTCCGGAATCGAAAACAGTACGGGCAAAGCGAACTCGCTTAACCGGTTCGAAATCTCCTTTAAAAGTTAGAACAAGTGTTCCAACTACATCGGAGGTTCTAGTTACTCCAAACATTTCTGGAAACCCTGCCTCTATAGAAGAAGTTCAACAGCCAGAGAAGGACAGTAATACCGATCCTAGTCTGGGGGCAAATACTTGTATAACTGAACCAGTTCCGTCTATAACCAGTCCAGAGAGTTTTGCTCCTCAAACAACTGTCGCTGTCGAAGCAACCACTTCTTCGGCACCAGAAATATTTTACGCACCTGACGGTCTTCCTCTTCCACCGGGATTGATTGCGATAGAGGAAATTGCAGAGGATCCGCAAGCAAGTACTCCAACTCATTTTGGAGTCGGGGTCACTCTATTTCCTTCATCAGAAGCTAATCCACCACAAGTGGAAGTTCCTGTAGAATCACTAGGCAATCTATTGGATAGACTTAAAATGTCTGAACAGTCGTCATCATCTAGGACTGTGTCAAATGACATAGCGACAACAGAAGCCCCTGCCGTCACTCCGACGATGTTTTCCGGCATACCAGCTGTCCCGACTAGCTCTCAACCGCTAGAAGGAGTCCACCAAGGGACTATTTCAACAGTGTGGTATGTTCCAGTTTGTTCATCCGGAGTAATACCCGGCAACTCTTATGTTGATACTCGACAGATTTACCCTCATGGGGGTCAATTTGGGCCATCTAGTCCTCAAGGACTAACAATCCCTCTGAGTTCTGGATTGCTACCGTATGGGGGGCAATATGCCCTTTCATTACCTCCCTCGGGAGGATATCCATACGACAGTTCTCAACAGGATTCAGGTTATACTGGAATTGCATCAAGTAGTTGGGTACCTATGCTACCTCAACAACCAAGGGTTGTATTTTCTATGCAACAGTGTGTACGTATGACGAACATCCCAACCACACCGACTATTGTGACAGTGTCACAAGTTCAAGCGATACCTGTTGCATGCCAACCTCAGATTTCTCAGGTTGTAATGCAACAGCCACTTGATCATGGGTCACAACCACAATCACCAACTGGTGGGGCGACACAGGTCCAAACGGGTACAATTACCCCACACCTCGGTCCAACGGTTAGCATGGCGCAACAAAACGTGGCTTCACAACCATGGCTTCTACAATACCAACAACCGCAATTCCAGCAGGTGTACCAAGGTTCTGAGTAGCAGATCTTTGCGAATGGTGGACAACCGTATATCCAAAACGGTCAAAACCAACCACTTTATAGTGGTAAAGTCCACCAACCGTATCAGTCATGCCAACATCAATTACATTATGCTGGTATGCAAAGGCCCACTGCTCAAGCGATTCCATCGTACCCTGGTTACGCTTCGCCTAACCTGAATCAACAGTTACCATTCGTGGCAACTTTAGAGTTACCAGATTTACATCGGTTAACCAACGATTCGATTGCTTATGCCCCTTGGTGGCCAGCGATTCCTCATAAACTTCTGTCTGACATTCCTAAATTCAATGGAAATCCAGGTGAAGACCCATCGAATCAGGTGATGACTTTTCATCTGTGGTGTTCGTCGAACACCCTAAACGATGATTTGATAAGGCTTCGCCTGTTTCAGAGGACATTGAGAGGTCCAGCACCTAAATGGTATATTGAATTGCCAAGAGCCTCTTTCGAGAATTTTAGTTCCCTAGCCACGACTTTCTTAACCCATTTTCAATTACCCATAAGGTATGAAACGGGAACAAAAATATTAACCAACTTCAAGCAGACAACTGCCACCCATATATCTGATCATATACATGAGTGGCGTCGTCGTCGTAGGATGGTGAAAACATATGTTCCTGATCAGCTATTAGCTGAATGGTTCATAAAGTCGTTACTTCCGGCTATTACGGAAGATGTGGCCAAGGGGGGAGTCGTAAGAGAGGAGCAAGTTATTTCTCGTGCACAATATTTGCACTTAGTTTATACTCAGTCCAGCACACTCTATGAAAAAATACCTGACGCCCCTAGACCGGAATTTTCAATTCCTCCCCCTCCTAAATCAAATAGTGACTCTCATGCCGGTGATGGCGTGATTGGCACAGCAAACACGAAATCGATAAAGGCTTCGGCAAAGAAAGCCCGTAAGAATTCGGATCAAAATGAAAAAGGAGAAATTCTTGCTTCGGAAGTAAATGCCGTATCAGAAGATAAAGGCAGAGAAACCAATCAACCAGGAAGCAAGAAGAAATAAAACAAAGGGAAGAAGAAGAAACAGGGTGAGTCATCCCCTGGAAAAATTTCTTCAAACCCTCCTGGGAAAGGGAAACAAAATTATCCATGTCTAATATGCGATGATAAGGATCATTACACAAAGAATTTCCCATTCAAAGCTGAGTTAAAGAGGTTTTTTAAAAGTTCCCAAACATCAGCTGTGTTAACTGATCCATTTCCCAACCCAGGTCAAAATCTGGTTGATAATGGAAATGCTTCCCCGTCGCAAGTACTTATGTTGTCGGTTTCAAAACAGCAGAATGATGCTTTGATTTCGACAAGGAACAAAGATTATGGGAATCCTCAACCGTCGAACGAAAAAGGTAAAGATCAACCAAGTAGTTCGACAACAACTTCGACAGAAGTTGTACCACCCATCATCCCTGAATTAACAATAAAACCTCCAAAGGGTCTAGTACATAAGTCGACATTTAATCCTCGCGCCAGAGCTGCGCAACATTATAACATAGTGGAAGATTTGGCACAATCGCCATCCGCTATGTCGACTCTTGAGGTATTACAAAATTGTCCAACCCAAAGGCAGGCGTTGTTATCAGCAATTGGTGGGGTTGATCCTAAGGATTCCAATCTTGTATCCTTTGATCACAAGGGATATGATCCTCAGTTACCAGCTCAACTAGCTTTCCTTATTCAAGTGAAAGCCCTCAACAAAACTGTTCACAGAACGATTATTGATGAGGGGGCATCGACATGTATTATGTCGATGAGCTGCTGGAAAACTTTAGGATCTCCAACCTTGTCTCGATCATCGACGACATTAAAAGCTTTCGACGGAAGGACTTATACCCCTTACGGTATCCTTAACAACTTGAAAGTTGAACTAGGAGGAAAGACAGTAGAAATTGATGTTGAGGTCATTGATGGAAATCTTGACTATAACATCCTACTGGGTAGACCATGGATTTATGCCATGGCAGCTGTCGTGTCGACTTATTTTAGGAAGATCGCATTCCCGTTTGAAGGAGGGATTACGATCGTCGACCAACAAAATTTCCTCCCTAATGGTTCACAAGTTACAGGAAGCATTCCCATGATCCATGAGAGTAACCATCCAATTCAAGATATCGGAGTAGGATTATTGAAAGACCCCACATTGATGGGAACTTTCGCACTACCACCTCCTGTTTATATGGGAAATATACCGTTTGTAGCAACCTGCAACATGATATCTTCCACGAAGGTCAACATGGATCATGCAATGGTTTTGCCCCCAAGCCCTTTGGAAGTATTGTAGCAATCAATGTTTCAAGCATGGGAGGCGAGCCCAAATCAACACTCGTCAAGCGTTTGGGTAGATAGGTCTAGAGAATATGGAACCCCATTAGATCCTTTGTCGAAAGTACATGGGACTGACGAAGGAATCTTACAATCAATGATGATTGAGGGGGCACCATGGAATGATCACCACCATCGTTCCCTTCTTCCAGAATATGAAGAAGATACTCAAAGTGACCTTTATCACCCTTCAGTATTTGAGTTCCTAACGAATACTGTAACTACGGTGGATTCCGAGCGAAACCTATCCAATATTGAAGAGACTATAGCCATAAATATCTCGACTAAAACAGATGTGGTAGAGAATATTTATGTCGGCAAAGGTTGTTCCCCTTCAGAACTGGAAATATATAACGCTCTGTTTCTTGAATTTAGAGATGTCTTCGCTTGGTCATATGATGAAATGCGAGGCATTGACTCGAGTATAGTTGAACATGAAATTAAAATGTATCCTGATGTCAAACCAGTAAGACAACGGCTTCGGCAAGTGCACCCGAAGAAAGCCGTTGCCATTAAGGCAGAAGTTGAAAAACGTCTCCATGTTGGATTCATCTACCCGGTTCCTCTAACCGATTGGGTATCGAATATTGTCCCTGTTATGAAGAAACAAGGGACGATTAGAGTGTGTGTTGATTATAGGGATGTAAACCAAGCTTGTCCGAAGGACAACTACCCTACACCCTTCATCGACCAGATAATTGACGAATGCGCCGGATGTGAAATCTTTTCATTTATGGATGGATTTTCCGGGTATAATCAAATAAATATCCGCCCACAGGACCAGTCAAAGACTACATTTATTTGTCCGTGGGGCACATTCGCTTATCGAAAATTACCCTTTGGTTTGAAGAACGCAGGGGCGACATTTCAGAGGGCGATGAATTATGCCTTCCATGACATCAAGAACATTGTTCAACCTTATCTGGACGATCTTCCGGCTCATTCGCGAAAGCGGACTGATCATCCGCAGTATTTAAGAGCGATATTTCTACGTTGCCGACACTACAAGATAAGACTCAATCCGCACAAATGTGTGTTTTGCGTCGGTTCTGGTCGTTTACTTGGCTTTGTAGTCTCTAAGGATGGGATTCGTCTCGACCCCTGTAAGGTTCAGGCAATCATTAATTTGCCTCCACCTTCAAATTTGCTTCAGATTCAGAAACTCCAAGGGAAAGCAAACTTTCTGAGGAGGTTCATTCCAAATTACACAGAACTTGCTAAGGGTTATACTCGTCTTTTGAAAAAGGATGTACCTTTTGTCTGGGACCAGGTGGCGCAAGCTTCCTTTGATGCTCTAAAAGATTGTCTAGTAAAAGCATCATTAATGTACGCCCCGGACTATCAAAAATATTTTAACCTGTATCTGGCTGCAGCGGATACGACCATTGCGATGGTTTTAGTTCAAGAAGTCGATGGAATTGAACATCCTATCTATTATTTAAGTAAAAACTTAAACGATACAGAAAGTAAATATTCTTATGTTGAAAAACTAGCGCTTGCAGCTGTTCAAGCGATTCAAAGGTTTCGACATTATGTCCTCTTTCGGAAAACTACCATCTTGTCAGATTGCAACCCCATGACTTATATACTGTCGCGACAGTTGCTGGGGGGAAAATATACAAAATGGATAGCGATCCTTCAAGAGTTTGATCTGGAATTTGTAAAATCCAAATCAAAGAAAGCTCTAGTTTTCGCAGAATTATTGTGCGACCTCCCATCGTCATCCAACGATGAAACATCGGAAGAGTCAATCGTGGACGAAAGTTTGTTTCTGATATCTGTAAGCGATGAGTGATATGGAGATATCATAGTTTATCTCCAAACCCAAAAGTTTAGGCCTAACACCTCTTGCTCCGAACAAAAACGTATACGATACCAAGCAAAAGACTACATGATCGTCGGTGATACACTTTACCGTCGTGGTGTCGATACAGTTCTGAGGAGGTGCCTTACCCATGAGGAGGCCGAAAAAGCCCTCAATGATTGTCATTCAGGAGCATGTGGGGGGCATCAGTCTGGATATGCAACAGCACAAATAATCTTACGAGCAGGATACTTCTGGCCAACCATGTTCAAAGATTGCATAACCGCAGTCAGAAGTTGCCATGCTTGTCAAATTTTTGATAGCAAAACCACACGACCACCCGCACCTTTGTAGCCGATAGTTGCTGTTGGGCCCTTCGCCAAGTGGGGCATCGATTTCATGCAATGTAACCCCACCTCGACCGGGGGGCATGGGTATATTATAGTCGATGTTGACTATTTTACGAAATGGGCCGAGGCGATGCCTACATTGGATAACACTGGTGAAACAACTGCCCTTTTCTTTTTCAATCATGTAGTCGCCAGGTTCGGCGTACCACAGGCTATAGTTACAGATCATGGGTCACATTTTCGCAATCACATGGTGGTCGAATTAGCTGCCAAGCTAGGGCTACCTCACGACAGCTCTACCCCATATTATCCGCAAGCCAACGGACAAGTTGAGGCAATCAACAAGGTCCTGAAGCGTATGTTACAAAGGATGATTGGGGTTCATACAAGAAGGTGGCACCTAATCCTGTACTCAGCTTTGTGGGCATACCGATCCTCGGTAAAGAACGCCACCGGGTTCACACCTTTTCAACTGGTGTATGGCCTGGAAGCAGTCTTACCGATCGAGTGCGAAATTTCATCGCTTAAACTCGCAATCGATCTTCTCCCCGGAACTTCAGAAGAAGAGGCTCGTTTCTTGGAATTAATCCAGTTGGATGAAACCCGCTGTGATGCCGCTTTGGCTAACGAGGCCCATAAGAAACGAGTCAAGGCTCAGTTCGACAAAAATGTCAAACCCCGTGTCTTCTCAGAAGGTGATTTGGTCTTGCTTTATGACCAAGAATCCGATAAATTGGGAGCAGGTAAATTCAAGTCCTTATGGATGGGCACCTATATTGTTAAAAGGGTATTAGCAAAAGGAGCCTACGAGTTAATGGATTACGATGGAATTCCACTAGCGCAGCCCCGCAACAGGTTGTACCTCAAGCGTTGCTATGCTTAAATAGTAACCTGCATGCTTTTGTTGTATTTTGTTTTCGCTAAAGTGTTTGTTCTGGTCGAATGATCCACCTTTTTCATTTGTGGCAGATTTCGAACCTTCTGGAGACATGTGTTGGATATGCCGACGGAGTGAGTCATAGTTCGCGGAAACTATCTTCCGCAGCCTGGGCCATTTTTTATCCAAGTGGCGAGTTAGTAAGTTTCAGAGGTGTATGTATTGGGCAATCAACGAATAACATCGCTGAGTATAGCGCGTTGATAGAACTACTCTCTGATGCCATCACACGTGGCATACGCCGACTAATTGTCAGGCTAGACTCACAACTCCTAATACTACAACTCAATGTTATATATTCTGTTCGCAATCCAGCTATTTATCGCATGTTCCTAAGGGTTAAGATCTTGGAAAGACGATTTGATTCGATTCAATATCAACATATTTCAAGAAACTTAAACACATTAACCGACTCATTAGCAAACTATGTGTTAGATAGAGATTTGCAACATTTATAAAAAGGACACATCATCAAAGATTGTACATATGGATCATATAAATCAACCAGAATAAAACCCGAAAATCAAAATATATAAGCTGTTTATATAAAGTTCATACATAATGTTCTGTAACCCAGACAAAATTGGTCATACGACCTAAAACTCAAAAAGATGCTAGGGGGCACCCTAGCCTAGTGGTGCTCATGATAGTACGTCACGGCCTGTGCAATCATGTGCAAGAGACGAGTCCATCGTCTAGGCACACCGATAGTATGTCGCTGCAGCTGTAAAGGTAACTCGTCAATCTGTACATCCGGAAGACCACGAGTAAGGCTCTCAACCTGCTCCTGCACAGCTGTAAGGGTCTCAGTATCGTCAAGATCACAAATAACGACTCTCCTAGCAGGCTCCACTGTCGGGGCAGCAGCTGGCGATCTCGGACAAACTGCTGGACGAACAGGGCCAATATCTGCATGCACCCAAGAGTACAATTAAAAGTCTTGATAGAATAAAGCACAGCAACATTATGAATAAGAACAGTAAACAGTAATATGGTCGCGGAGTTTACCAATGGCACCCCACTGCTCGCCATCCAGTAGCACCAAATCCGGATCACCTCGGAAATCCATACCCACATATGGATACTCGGAAAACGCCATCTCCTGGCGCTCGAACCACCTAAAGAAGGCCTCAGTAAAAGTAATCTGAGGTTGACCAGCATGCCTAGACATGTGGTCGACCCACCTCTGCATACGTGGCTCGGTCGGAGAAGGCAAGTCGAGTACGATGTACTGAGGCTGCATCAGTGGGATTTTCTCCAAGGCGAAGGCAGTCAGAATAGAACCAAATCCAAAGTTCTTCAGCTTCCCGTCCTTTACCTTGGTCAATTGACTTTTCATCTGAAAAAGTACAACATCACACCAGTTGAATACTTTCGGTTGGAGACACTCCAAGGTGTGCTGCATATAAGATATGTTGGCGGCATGTAGAGCTGCGCTGCCGGCCATCCTACCAATAGTGAACAGAATGGACCTGAGAGCCCGATCAGTAATCTCACGGATAACAATCTTGCCATCTCTGCTCGGCTGATAACCTTCCCTGCAATACTGGCGGACATAATCTCTGGTGGAATCAGTCCCCTGGGCCGTACCTGATAAGGAAACGGGGGCACCTCGTCTTGACAATCTAGTCAAGAAATACATGTCCGCTATGGTCAAGGGGATGGCCTTTCCCCTAATCTGGAACACTTGGTTAACAGGATCCCAAGCATCAAGCATATACTGCAGTAAAGAAATCTGTGCTCTCATGCTAGAGATACGGAAGAACTTCAGCAGGCCACAATTCCGCAGCGCGTTCACCGTGACCGGGTCATGGAGGGCAATCATGTCCTCCTCTTCATGTTCTCGTTCTCGTCATGTAAGGGACATTTTGTTCAAAGTTTCCCTGCAAAGCAAACAAGAGAAAGAGTGAATTCATGTTTTGATGAAAAACTGGCGAAAAAATCATCAAAAAATGACCTTAAAACTCAGTTTTTGAGCCCAGCGCAGGCAGAAGGTCCCCCACCTGCGCTGAACCTAGGGCGCCCTAGAAAAATCCCAGGGGCTCAAAAAGACCAGAAAACAGGCATGAAACAGGAAAATAAAACCATGAAAAGGAAGAGCTAGGGTTTAGCTCCTACCTTGTCCAGACGGCGCCGAAAATCGTCCGCAGAATCTCCCGGAATCAGCTGATGAAAATCAAGGGGGAAGAGGCACCTCCAGAGCTCCAACAAACCAAATGCAAATGAAATGGTATATGAGAGGTAAAAACACCTTTTAATGGCTTTTTACATAGTTCAAAGTGAAATATTAGGGTTATAATCTCATTTTCATGCAAATATTATTCATTTCTAACAAAGTTTGTTGCAGCAATTGAAAATACAATACTATGTTTGAAAAGAGAAAAGCTAGTAATGGTAAAAAATCAAAATTTGACCATATAACCGAGCAGTTTTATACATAGTTCATGCTCGTTAAAAAATAAACATAAGATCGAGCAGTTTTACCGTGGAATTTATGCTCGTTAAAAAATAGAAAAGCGTGAGCAAAAGTTTCCTCCAGAGTTTAAGCTTGTTAAAAAATGAACCTATTTCGGTAAATAACCATTGTGATCGTAAATTTATTAGCCATAAAAAGCCTCGGTCGTGTTTGCACTTGCCACCTCCATTCCATTTGGCCGATTGTTCACCCCCATATGATTGTTTACCCATTTTGAGGAACAGCTGCGAAGAGTGATTTCACTTAGCCATCCTTGTGACACTGCCGTGATTGGAAAATTCCAACCTCTATCTGGAATCTGTTGCTATCCCTGTTTATCACTCGTTCCTCAAAAGACGAGTCTTCTTTGAGATCTTTTCTCATGACTCGTAAAATGTGAAAAGTTTGCCGAGTTTTTGCCTTCCAGCTCGTTAAAGTGACCGGAAGAGCTATCCCTCCTGTAGATTTTAATCTTTTTGGACCTGAGGGATTATTACACAAAAAGGTCGAGCGCTTGTTTATTCGGCTCGTTAAAGTTATCTAAAACTCATCCCTTCTGTATTGTTTTATACTTTTCCGGACTTAAGGGATTAGATGACGAAAAAGGAATTTTGGAGTTAACTTTTTGTACCTTTTCAGACTCTCTAAAAATGAAAAGGACCGAGTTGTCTTTGTCGCTAGACTCGTTAAAATAATTAAATAGCGACAAACTTGTCTTTAGACGAGAACGAGTTTCCCTATCGCTAGGCTCGTTCAAACATAGCGATGGGCTTGCCCGAAGGGCAGGTTATAGAACAAGCATATGTTATCCTCCTCAACCTTGACAGAAATAAAGAGGTACTGGTCAGAAATGACTGGGAAAAAATTGGGAGAACCTCAAAGCTTTAATGGTAGCAAGTCGCTCTTGAACATGACACTTTGTCCTCCGTATCACATCGGGTTGGGTTGTCCCATTCACCGGTCTCATCACCATGGTCTTCGCCAAACCATCCACATTTGGGGTAATGCTACCGATCCATCACATCAGTGTCGTTATATGTTCAAGAGATGTTGTTCAGAAAGAGTCAACCGTGTCCCATCCACTGCCATACATTATCCTTCATCCACCCATGATCGCCACCCTGAATCATATCTCACAGATTGTTTTCACCTCCACTAAAATCATTAGCTCTGTTCCGTGTCACTGATGTGGGATTCATTAACGCCCTCCTTTGACGGATTTCTTCTTGTCGACTTTAGCTCATTATCCAAGAAGTTGATCTAGGAACACCCCCCCCAGTACTTTGAAGCTTGCATGCCTCAATGGCAACTTTCTCACTTCCGGCGACAGGTATACATCAATGACCTTCGACCACAAGATTTTGCATGGTGTTCGACGCCAAGTCCTTTATTCACACCACGTGAATTGTACTACAGTACCTTGAGGGTCATTATCATTATTGGTGATTCCTCTCACGTTTGTTAACGGTTTACATTATTGACCGGTAATCAAGCGATGTCTTTCCATGTTCGAATTCAGCGCAATTCTCACATGGATTGACTTGTACTTAGAGTGAAGATCGAACGAGTTTGAAGACCCCGGATCTAGTTTCATCCATCCGGGCTGCGATATATATTCAGAAAATATAAAAACATTTGATATGTACATTATTACAGCAGATGATCATCCTACTCAAAGGATGATAATTTCAGTAGAGAATTATCAGTCTACCATTAGACGGTCGTCTGTTATATGTACCAAAATGAATTTATAAAGCTGAGCATGGGAATGCCCGCCTCAGCTAGATTATGAAAGCAGAATGAAAAATAATGTATTGTATTTTATTTATTACAGGGCGCCTCTCAGCGATTGAATGAACTTCGGATCCTCCTGATAAAGCATTTCACCCGATAAACGACCTCATACTTTAGGGGGCAACTGTTATAGACATTTTTGTGCCTTACAGCATGAAGCATGAAATGTCAATAATCTAAGGGATCGAAAGTCCCTAAACATGTTGGTCCTACCCCTAGAGGAACAAGGTCAGCAAACCACAGCACTAAAAATCAGTTCTCCACCTGAAAACACTCAAAAACAAGCTATTTCTGGATCATGTCAACTGCTCCACTGAGCATCTGCGCTGAATGTCAACTGCTCCACTCTGTACCTGCGCTGAATGTCAAAAGCAATGAAGGCTACCTGCGCTGGGCGAGATTGGGCAAGTGGCACAGTCATTCCTCAATGTGTCAAATGCCCAGGAAGCTTCCAAAATGACACTTGGATCAGGGAATTCGCCTATTGATGAGTAAGAGGGTCTTGATCTCCAAGTGGAAGCAAGAACCTCCAAGTGGACTTAAGAACTGAAGAATAACTGAAGTGGGAGAGGACACTAGTCAGCTTCATGCCAACCTCAAGCTGACTCATCCTTTCTCCAAAACTCCTATATATAGAGCTCTCTCATGAGGTCTAAGGAGGCTGGAATCTTGTGACTGTAAGGAAGTGCTGTTGGTTTGAGTATAGAACTATTGGGTGATTTGCTTGAAGGAGGTGAAGAGGAGATTTCTTTCTGATGGGAGGTGTTGCTGGATTGGGCCTCTTATGGTTGTAGCACTCTCAGAACTTTACTTCTTCCATTAATAAAGAATTTGAGGTTCTTCTATATGCATGTGTCTCAATGGTGTATTGATGCTTGTATATTTGATTTATTCTAATCCTTGAATCAATTATGGATGTATGCTTCTTGTAGTTTCCTTTTCTTGTGCTTTTACAGGATCTTTGTGTAGCTGGGCCGGTGAAAGAGCAAGGAGCTGGGAGCAAGCAGCAAAGAGAGAAAATTGGATCAATCATTAGCGGAAGATAACGGTTAGTGGATCTCTTCCTCCTCTATCTTACATCTCATAAAGAAGTAATCTTGAATAGCTTTTTATTCAGTTGTTGCTGAGGTACTATCACCCTTAGAGTGGGATAGGGTCATTCCGTATTGGATACTTTTCCCAACAACAAAAATATGGCTATTAGATTTGCTCAAAGATTTTGGGTTTTGATTGCAGTTGGAGGGTCTCATTGCTGATTTTTTGGATACTTCAAAGGAGTATAAGAAAATCATTCTTGAGAGTATTATAGGAGTGATTGCGGATTCAAATGATAATATAGCTCTACAGATCTCATGTGTGAGACTACTTGTTGACTTCCTTCTCATGGATTTTTTGGAAATCTCCACACTTACCAGATCAGAGATGTTGGTGGTGAGATTGACGAATTTCACTATTAAGAATCCCAACTACTACAAACCCTAGTCATTGAAATGGTTAAAATTGTTTTTTACTAGTTTTATGAATTATGTTCATTGTGATTTTAGCCATTTTTATTTGCATTCTTCTTGGGGTTTGGCCTTCAAGGACCATTTAATCTAAATTTTTTTACCGCTTAGCGTGGGCATTGAAGGAGAAAGGTGATCATCCTAACAAAATATTCTCTCGACCCTAAATAATGACAGTATTCTTTTGATACTCATAGATTTCCTCATGCAAATGAACCAATAACCTCACACATGCATAACAATGGTCCCCATGTCTATCTTACTTCTCCAAACCAAACTAACATGATGAAGAAACACAGTCAAGATGCATTAATTCTTAGAATTCTCTTTTCAGTAATGCCTAAACCAATATTTGTAATCCATATGTCCATGTGTCATTAAACACCGACCCCAATACATTCAAGGGCACACCTCTAGAAGAATGTTTATTATTTATTTATTTCTCTTTAATAAATGATGGTGAAGATGATGTTTTCATTATCTATGGAGACCGACTTTGGTTGATCATATTATAAGAAAAATGGGAAATTTAACTCGTATGCTTAAAATTTTTACTTTTATACTAAAAAATATTTGAGAGAAGATTTTATAAATTTCCATAATTTCAATGAGTTAGTAGGCTGAGAAGGTTGATATTGATATAGACATTTTGAAATTGAGATTTAATAAGGAAATACAAATGGAGTTTAAGTGAAATTTATTTTCATCTTCCACCTTCAGGGATAATCTACCACATTGTATAATTATGAATATTGTAAGGGTTTATACTTATTTTTGCAATGTCAAATTTCTTTCTTAAGTTACCTTAACAAAAATATACATTTGATCTTTAAGATTGGGTCAATCACCTCTTTACAATATCTTCACTTTCTCTTATCTACTATTTTTTATCACACCACAATTTCTCATTAGACTTAAATTTGATAATATATTAAATGGTATTATTATTTGTAAAATAATCTCTTTCTTTACTTTCGGATGATTTAGCGAAGACTTAACATATTTATGCCAAACCCTCTCAAGTTACAAGTGAATGTTATTAGAATTTGAAACAATCTTAGGAATATTCCTATCTTTCATTAGTTTTTCCATGCTTGTATATTAGGTACTTAGTCATAACCATACCATAAATAGGGAAATACCAATTTATGCCAAACCCTCTCAAGTTACAAGTGAATGTTATTAGAATTTGAAACAATCTTAGGAATATTCCTATCTTTCATTAGTTGTTCCATGCTTGTATATTAGGTACTTAGTCATAACCATACCATAAATAGGGAAATACCAACTTTTATGAGGATAGGGCATGGGGTATTGCTTTTAATTTTACACATTTTATATAGATTTTTATATTTGTTCGATCTTTCTCTATAATTCTATTGTAACCTCAAACTTTATACACATTTAGGAAATTAGTGTGACAAAAATCTCAAAATAAGGGTTTCTTATTTTTCCACCCTCAAAAGTCCATTTATTTATAATTGTTTTCAAAACCAAATTCAGATTACCATCTTTTATCATCCTTTGTTTAACATAATAATTCTAGTTAAATTTGTGTTAAAGATTGATTTTAAAATATCTAAATTAATTAATTTTCTACAAGTTAATATCACTATATGCAAAAAAAAATAAAAATAGTATAAATAATTATTTTAAATTAGACAATCTTAATTTTATTTATTTACTTATTTATGTTTTAAAGAAGAAAAATCTTGAAAATGATTAGTTATGGAGGAAAGTAAAAAAAATACTACTTTTTACATAACAAAAAATCAATCAAAATTTTTATTTGTTTATCTACCCACTAACAAACTATAGATGAGTAGTTCTAGGTAGTGTGGTTTTCTTTAAATAATGATGATGAGCCAAACTGCATTGGCAATAACATCTAGTAATAATTATCATCACTAATCATTTGAATTATGATAATTTACTTATTATAAGGAAAAAAAACCTTTACAATCATATTTACAACTCAATTTTAAAACTCAATTACTTCCTAAAATATAAAAACTAATTGATCAATTAAAAAAAAATATATTACCTCACAAATATTTTTGGAGAACATTTGAAAAACTACCCTCATCAACAAACGTAACGTTATTTCTTTGTAACCTCCTTTTCAAAGTCCTTTTTTGAGAGAAAAAAGCAAAGGTAAGCTTATCGACATACGGACATATATCCCAGTTCCATTTTATAATCTTTTCAACGGTGAAATTTCTCCGTTTTATATGTGTGCATAGTAGTGTTTAAACACGATAGTATGTGATCTTAATTTAATGGCAATTAGGGAGAGCTGTGACCATGAAGTCCAAATTTCGGTGGGCTCCTTTTTCATTCATTTTTTACTCAACTTTATTTAGCTCCTCTTTTTCAATTTCAATTAACTTATTGGCTTGAAAATTCGAAACAAAAATGAACACTATACGTACTCCGAACTCTCGTAATAAAAATTACCACGAGATTTCGTAATCAAAATCCCCACCACAAAAATATAAAACTAACTCTCAATAATTTAAAACTCACTCTCAATGGATGGTCGTTCCCATACAAAAACGAGTAATGGATCATAAATAGTTTTTTAAATTACGAGATTTACACGCTGAAGGACAAGAATTTTATGGATTCAAATGGAACAAGGCAAACCATCATTAAAGGCTTTTCTACTACAAACACTCTACCCTGCAACGTTTACTAATTTGAGCGACGAAGGAATGCTTGTCGACGACAATACCCTTTATATTCAATACAAACGCTAATAGTGACTTAACAATAAATCAGGGTGTTTTTGTATTAAATTCCCATGAGTCAGCTATTGAAATGTGTATTTGCTTATTTTTTTTAATATATATATATAGCAAAGTCCTTTATATTGATATGAACTTTGCAGGCTTTTTTGACATCTTGACGGAGAGAAACAATGGAGTCCGATGGAGTCCATCATGGGAAGACTAGAAGTGTGCTTTACGAAGCTGTCGGGGGAGGATTTTGACTGATGCATGCAACAATAATAAATCGACTCTGGACGTCGGGTTGTATGAACTCAGTGGTGGCACGAACATTTCCCGTCAGCCAATACGCTAAGCAACCTCCGCCTAACCCTTTTTCCATATGCCATATTTTAATTCGAAGGACACAAACAAAAATGAGGCTTTGCAATTTTCGAAGGAGACAAACAAAAATGAGGCTAAAAAACGGCTATAAACCTAATTAATAATTCTTTAATAAAATTTATTCTATTAATTTGAATATTTTTTTTTAATTTAAAATTATTAAAATAAATACACTTAATTATGGATACTATTTACTTTATTATATATATATAGATATAGATATAGATATAGTAATTAAAACAGTTTCAATTTTTTTTTATTAGAATGTTATATAATTTTGAAAAATCTGACAAATTTATTATTATTAATATTAAAGATATAATGTAGGTAATGAAATTATAAATGAGTTTTAAAATTTTGAAAATTTTATTTTTTTAATTCAATTTATTATATATATATATATATATATATATATATATATATAGTAACCATGTCTTAGAGTAATCACATCAATATTATCTCGTCATTATGATTCACAAAAGCCTAAGATCTAACATTAAAATAATGTTTATTTTTCTTGATTTATAATTATTTTTCCAATTAACTAATTTAATAATTCAATATATTATTAATTTCTTTTTTAATATACAAACCAATTTTATAAAATTAAATACGTTTTCTCTACCATACTTTATTTTAATTTATTTAATTAAAATCAATTAATAACCTAATAAAATTTATTTCTTAAAAAATCTATTAACAAGGTGTTATTAATTGTATAAATAAATTAAAATTATATACTTTTAAATGATTCTCCATTCATCATTCATTTGGGTTGGCGACCGTTATTTCTTTACCATCAAGGTGTTATTAATTGTGTAAATAAATTAAAATTATATAGTTTTTAAAGATTCTCCATTCATCATTCATTTTGGTTGGCAACCGTTATTTCTTTGCCATCTACTTTCGCTTCCACACATGTTTTTTTTAATCATGGAAAAGTTACAAAGAATATCCTAGAGAAACACAAATTCTAATGACCTAATGTGCACATTAGTTACTCTCATTTTCATTCCATTTTAAAAGTTTTAATAATTTTTTAACAAAATTATTTTTAGCAACTTGGAAAAAGCTTTGGAATACCAAGAATTACCTCACCTCATGTTCATTCTCTTCATTATGATTTTCATGTTTAGTCTCTTCATTATGATCTTCCTTTTGCTTATTCCACATTGGACTATTTTTGAATGCATGTGGTGAGGTCTCCTATGCTTGCATTCTCATTGGAAGTTGGATTTTCAATGGGATTACATTGAACTTGTTGAAAATGCACCAAGAAAATCCTAATTCCATTTTGTGTTTGAATTAAATTGGGAATAAAATTGTAAATTCAAATCTCATGACAACTTGTATTAGTTAACTAAGTAAATTTGACTTAGTTTAATTTGAGTTGAGGGTCTAAATTGAGTCATGTAGAGTGTATCCTAGATTATAAGAGTCATGGTTGATTTCATTTTTGTGTTGTAATTAATTAATTCAATTTAACTGAGTTAAAGTCAGTTAAACCAGTTCCAACTTTCGGAGGAACTAGTGGGAAGTATAGTAGTGTGGTGATGCTTGCAACGTAGTGTGGTACTGCCTATACTGGTCAAACAATAAACTAATGATTCACTCATAAATAACTCATGCATGTAATATCTGAGAGTTACCCAATTGATATTGGAGTTCATGGATAATGTACTATCAATTGTATAATCATCTGAATCGTACAAGTGGTGCATGTAGTCAGAGGAAGGCCTACGAGGATTGCACAATTCCAATTGAGGAATTTCCCTAATTAATACGGTGCTAATTCCTAAGGAAACAACTCAAGGAAATAGGCACTTGGACAAGTAGAAAATTGGTTAAGTATTGGTTTGGGCTTGTATAGGAAGTTGTGAGATAGATGTGTCACGCCAGGTTAACACAGAAAATTAATGAGCGCAAGAAACAACCGGTGATTTTATTCATTAGACAATTATTATTTATACATATACAAAACGGATCAGTTCATCTTCTAGATGATTGTCCAGCTTCACCTCATCCGTTTCGGATTAGGTGTCAACATTCCCCCCCTTAATCTGAAGGGATGTTGGTGAGTCCAAGCATCGTTCTGAATCTTTCAAGCTTTTCTCTTCCAAGCGCTTTGGTGAAGATGTCTGCAATTTGCTCGTTTGTGGAACAATGACAGAGATGGATTGTTTTGGCCTCAACATGATGTCGGATCAGATGATATTTAGTATTGATGTGCTTAGTACAATCATGGAACTTTGGGTTCTTGGCCAACTTTATTGCAGAGGTGTTATCAATCATGAGTGGAGTTGATTGTATTTGTTTTACCTGCAAATCTTCAAGAATTTTCCTGAGCCACACAATTTCTTTCGTTGCTTCAGCTGCTGCCACATATTCTACTTCTGTTGTGGAATCTGGTGGTACTGATTGTTTGCGTGATCTCCAGGAGACACCTCCCGATCCAAGACTCATAGCATATCCTGAAGTAGATACCCCAGTTTCTTTGTCTCCATCGAAGTCTGAATCAGAGTATCCAATCAAGTTGAAGTCGTCCACCTGTGTATACTTGATTCCAAGGTCTTGAGTTCCCTTCAAGTACCTTAGAACTCTTTTTGTAGCAGACCAATGTCCCTCACAAGGCTTTTGCATAAACCTGGAGAGGATTCCAACAGCAAATGAAATGTCTGGTCTGGTAGTAGTGAGGTAGATGAGACTTCCTACAAGCTGTCGATACTTTGTTGCAACCTCAAATTCCTTTCCTTCAGTAGATGTGAGCTTCAAGTTTTGTTCCATTGGAGTAGAAAGGGGATTGCACTCTGTCATGCCAAATCTGCTTAACAAATCTCCAATGTATTTCTTTTGAGAAAGAAATATGGACTTTCGGTGTTGGGTTACTTCAATGCCAAGATAGTAATGAACATAGCCCAAATCAGTCATTTCAAAAAAAATTCCTAATTCTTTCTTTATGGATGCAATATAGCTTTCATTGTTCCCTATCATTAAAAGATCATCTACATATACCATAAGATATACAACTGTTTTGCCAACTTTCTTGACAAATAAAGTTGCATCATCAAGATCAAAATGAGTGAAGTTGAGTTTCAGAAGATGCTCAGTTAGTTTTTCATACCAGGCTCGTGGTGCTTGTTTGAGGCCATACAAGGACTTCACAAGTTTGCATACTTTGTGTTCATGTCCTTTCACAGCAAATCCTTCAGGCTGGGACATAAAAACATTATCTTTTAGATCTCCATTCAAGAATGCAATTTTTACATCCATTTGATGGACTTTCCAACCGTTCTGAGCAGCTAGTGCAAAGAGTGTTCAGATGGTGGCCCATTTTGCTATGGGAGCAAACGATTCCTCATAATAGACCCCTTCCTTCTTTGCAAAACCTTTTGCCACAAGCCTAGCTTTGTGCTTGTCAAGTGAGCCATCAACTTTGTACTTGTTCTTGTAGACCCACTTGCAGCCAATTGGTTTGGCTCCAAATGGAGGATCAACCAGCTTCCAAGTGCCATTCTTTATGAGGGCATCATACTCCTTCTACATTGCTTCTTTCCATTTATCATTAGAAGCAGCTTCTTTGAAGGAAGTTGGTTCAAAATATGTAGACAAGTTCAATTCACAATCATAAGTAACATCCATATCAACAGGTGAATTAGAGTTATCTACATCACCTCCATCTTGTCGGTTTGTATTTCTGGTTCCTGTTTTTCCAATTTCATCAGGATGAACACTTTCAAGTGTCTTTGTCAGCCACTTTGGGGGACCTTTCTGAGATGGTCCAGGCTGTTCTGTTGATTGAGTTGGGACTGAATCAAGATTAAGTCTCCCAATTCTATCAATTACATCACTTAAAGCATCATCCGTTGTTGGAGTGTCATGCAGGGGAGATTGTTCTTCAGAAGGAGAATCCACATGTTGATCTAGTATAGGAATCCCCCCTTCAAGATGTGGAATCTTATTATCAAACTCTTGGAATGATTTTGGTTTTGTGAATCTATCCAAGCGATCAAGTTGCCGCTCAACAACACTGTCAGATTTGGATGATTCAAGAAAAATGACGTCTCTAGATAAAACAAACTTTTTATTTAGTTCATCATAAAGGCGGTATTCTTTAGATGTGTTTGAATACCCCAAGAAGATATACTTATGACTTCTTGCACCAAGTTTGTTTCTATGTACCTTTGGTATTAAAGCATAATAGGTGGAACCAAATATCCTGAGATGTTTTACCGAAGGAACATGTCCATACCACAATTCATAAGGAGTCTTGTTTCTTATAGCACTAGATGGACATCTATTCTTTATATATGCAGCACATAGAACAGCATCAGCCCAAAACATTGTCTTTACATTTTTGAAGAAAAGCATGGATCTTACCATATTCAAAATTGTTCTGTTCATTCTTTCAGCTACACCATTCTGTTGAGGATTATAAGGTACAGTTGTTTGATGTTTAATCCCATGATGGTGAAGATAGTGTTCAAATTCATTTGATGTATATTCTTTTCCATTATGAGTGCGAATAGACCCAATATGAGATTGTGCATCATCTTCAATCCACTTATGAAAATTCTTGAATGTTTGAAAAGCATCAGATTTGTTCTTCAATAAGTAAACCCAACACATTCTGGTGTAATCATCAATAAATGTCATGATATATTTATTTCCATTTGCAGAAGGAACACGCATTGGACCACATAAATCTGAATGAATAAGTTCGAGCTTCCTATGTGCTCTTGAATGTGAATCATGAAAAGAATGTTTGCTATGCTTTCCTAGAATTCAAGCATCACATTGTTTATGTTTTCTAGGAATTGTAGGCAAACCATCAACACCATTTTTCTTCAACAAGCGGAGACTATCATAGTTTAGATGTCCAAATCTAGCATGCCATAATAAACTTGATGGAAGTGTACCTTCATCATGATGAGAAATATATGAAAAATGTTGTGCATGAGCAGAGGTTCCTTACAGTTTAAGAAGTCTTTCTTCTTCTATACCTCTCATGACAAGTGAATGGTCAGATGCCTTTCTTACCTCAAGCTTTCCATCAAACATATGAATGGAGTGACCTTGCTGGCGGATGTGGACCAGGGACAACAAGATTCTCTTGAGCTGTGGGAGATATAGAACATGATCCAGAAGAAAATTTGGAAGACCATGCAGTTTAAGCCTAATTGTACCAAGCCCTGATGGCTTGATTTTTGACTGATCTGCAAAGTATACTGCTCCATCAAAATTGTCAGCGAAATCTTCAAAAAATTCTTTCCTATGAGTCATATCACAGGTTGCTCCTGAATCAAGCAACCAGTCATTTTTCGAAGAAGCAAGTGAAGCATTAAACAAGTCTTCATTTACTCCAATGTTACATTGTGCCTCAATATAGTGAGCAGATTCAGGTTCTTTACCTTTGTCTGTGTCATCAGTTTTACCTTTCTGTTGATTTCTTCTCTGCTCAACCTTCTCCCATGGTAGCTTGCATGTAGAAGCATCATGTGATCCATTTCGTTTGTAGCGAATGCAATGCAGATCTGCCTTTTCTGCTTGAGAATGTTTGCCCCCCTGCCTCTGAAGTATCTTCCTCTTCCTCTTCGTCCACCTCTTCCTCTTGTAGAATCTTGAGCAGGATGCTTTTCTTTGTGAGCAAGGAAAACAGTTTCTTCAGAAGATTCAGAGACTGTTTTCTTTCCAAGGGCTTTCTCTCTTTCAACAAACTTTTTCACAAGAGAGTCAAAGGTTCTATCTTTAAGATTTCCATTTTCTTGTAAAGACTCAAGATAATTGGAGTAGGTAGGATAGAGTGCTTTGAGAAAGGCAATAAGAGAGATATCCAGCTCAACCTTAGTGGATTTAATATCATGCATTATAGACTTTATTTCAGATGCAGGAGCAAGAGGATCATTATTTTGCAGTTCAAGAGTGACGAGTTTAATCATGAGCCGAACAACTTCAAGTGCAGAATGTGTATCATAGAGTTCTTTCAGTTTTTGTAAAGGTTCGAAGGCAGTGGAATAGGATGAAATATGACGACTTACTTCCTCATTTACTGATGCTGCGATCAATGCATAGGCTTTGCTGTTCTTGTTTTCCCAAATGGCGAGTTCTTTGTCTGATGTGGGCTGCACAGGGTCTCTGTCTTCTTCTCCGACACACACTCCTTTCCAAAGCTCATTGTAGATGAGGGTGTGTTTTACCATCCGAGACCATTCAGAATAGTTCTCCTTGCCAGTGAGAACTATTCCAACCATAGAAATGACTGAATACATTCTGTAAAAAATATCTCTACTAAAAAAAATCTGTTGATAAAAGACTTCTGCTGGAAAAAAATCTTATGCCACAGCCTTATGCACTTTATTTTCTTCTAACATTTGCATCAGCATATCAGCATTTCTTATATTAGTAACAATACTATGTTTTGAGAGAGAAAAAAAATCTCATGGATCACTTCAATATATATCATGCAATACTACAGATGCTTTGATATAAAACACTCTCACTGATATAAATACTCTGACTGCTTTGAAAACTGCTTACCATTCAATACTCAAGACTGCCATCATTTGAAAAATCAACAGCACAACTTTTTACCAGAACCGCCATTAAAATCATCTCTCGGCATTCTCAAACTTAAGGGACTCACAGATTACAGAGCGACTTCAATTCATCAGGAGGACGATGCCATGACAAAAGGAAAAGTTCTCAAAAGGCCAGAAATATGCATAAACCAACTGCACAAATATTGCGTAAACAAACTGTGCAAATACAATGCACTTCTCTTCAAACAAGTCTACATACTTTAATGGTGACTATGCCCCTAAAACAACACATAATAAAGTATTTAAGTAAGCTTTCTGTACACGTGAGTTTCTGCAAGCAGCTGGCGGTGGGAGTGAAAGCTTCTCTTTTAAAAACTCAGGAAAGCTGAGAGGTGGTGGTGATATGGAAGACCATGCCAACTACAGAGCGTCCAATCAAGTTCAACACTTCAAACGGGAGCAGTGTTTGGTCCTCAAACACTTCCGGATACCTCGTTGTGGGATGCGAACTCCGAAACGAAGGCAACCAAAAATGCAGTCCTCATTAAAATAGGAACGCGGCCACCATTACGTAAACGCAGTTACCATTACAAAAAAATGCAGTCTTCATTAAAATAAGACCGCAGCCACCATTACAAGAGACGCAGTCACCGTTACAAGAAACACAGTCGCATTTTTTTTTACAAACGCAGTCTTCATATAATACAATGCAGTCTTCATAAAAAACGCAGTCTTCATATAATACAATGCAGTCTTCATAAAAAACGCAGTCATGGTTACGACATCCTTAATACAACGCACTCATTCTTCAAGAAAAAAACACAGTCACCATAGACTACTTGATATAAGTTTTGTTTGAATGGAATGGGATAGTATTTTACCATGGTTCGACAACAGAAACGCATCAACGCATAGAGCTTACATTCAACAATGCATTCCACGCTCACCGTACCATATTTTGTCATGCCAGAGGTGCTTAGAACACCGCCAGAAGCACACAGTCTCAGGACAGAGGTTTCATGAGGCAGCAGAAACCGGGCAGAGGCAGGAGTTATTTCTGGGACCTGTGCTCTCATACCATGTCAGGCCAGGTTAACACAGAAAATTAATGAGCGCAAGAGACAACTAGTGATTTTATTCATTAGACAATTATTATTTATACATATACAAAATGGATCAGTTCATCTTCTAGATGACTGTCCAGCTTCACCTCATCCGTTTCGGATTAGGTGTCAACAAGATGAAGATAGTGCAAAGGTTCCTCGAGCTTGAGAAAAGCGTTTTAATATTCTCATATTTTTTGAATAATGAAATATACAGATAGTAGGGGTTTTTAGTTGTGGTTTTCCCTAGGAAATCATTGTGTAATGTGTTGATTGGATTCTTTCTCTTGTATGCTTCATGATTTCACGATTGTTTAATTGTTTCTACTTATGAGTATAGTAGATTCAAATCTATTGTTTTAGCATATTACAATTAGAAGTTTGAATCTACAAGGATTTTCTACATGGTATCAGAGCATAAATCACTCTAGAAGAAGAGAATACAAGTTTGTCTTTTGCAAGTAAAATCAAATTTGCAGTATCATACTTCAAAGCCAACAAGATCTCATTCTACGGATTGAGACTCGAATATTCCCTTGAGGGTAGTTCAAACGATATTGGTTGGGAGGAAAGGATGGAGGAAGTTTTGGAAGGCAACGAGATTAAGGAATTCATAGACAAAGATATTCCTCAGCCTCTAATAGTTGGTGTTGAAGATCTAGCAGAGTGGAGAATATGTGTTGCAAAGGGAGAAGGATTGTCCTAGAAGAAGTTTGAGATCATATTGTCTCAAACCTCCATAGTAAGGAGACTCCATATGAAATGTGGAAGGTCTTGACAGACCTATTACAAAACAACAGTGACCACAAGATGTTGGCACTAAAGGACAAGCTCAAAAAAATCAAGATGGAGAAGGGTGACATAATAATAAAGTACTTGACCAAGTTCACCCAATGTTGGGATGAGATTGGAAGTGTCAGTGTTACATTTCCTAAAGATGATCTAGTCATGGTAACACTTCTAGGCCTTCCCAAGAGCGAGCACAACTACCAAAACTTAATAAATGGGAGGGAGAAGCAACCAGAGTGAGAGTGTTTATGGTCTGACTTGGTGAAAAAAGAGATTTGGTGGAATACCAAAGATGGATCCTCATACAAGCATGATGATGAGGAAAACTATGCCTTAGTTGGAAAAGTGAATGAAGGGAAAGTGAAGTCATCCCATTCCAAATCAAATTCTAGTCAGGGTGGCAAGAAGAAATACTTTTCAAATTGCATGTTTTCATTGTCATGAGCTAAGACACTATGCCACGAATTGTCTACACAAGAAGGCTAACAAAAAGCCCTTAGGAGGAGCAATAGGTGAAGCTTTTACTTCACAATTCGAGCTATATTTCACCCTCGTCGTTTGCATGGTGACATGAATGATGGGTAGCGTGTGGTATCTAGATAGTGGATCGTCATTCAATATGATCGATAGTAAATAATTCTTCAGTGTCTTGGAGGAGAAGGTCCTCCAGATGCACATTGAAATGGGAAATGACGGGAGGTATAACGCGATTGTCATCGATATTGTTACATTTTAGAGGGAGTCTGTTTCTCCTCTCACATTAAAATATGTCATGCATGTTCTGGGTTTGAAGAAGAATTTGGTTTCATTTTCCATGTTGGAGGACTATGACTATGATGTGATATTTAGCAAAGGAAAGTGTTTCCTTCGTCACATAGCCTAAGTATAAGTGAAGAGAATCGAGGTCTGGGTGAAGAATATCTACAACTTGGATGTGGAAAACTATGCTTTGAGCACCAAATAAGAGAAGGTGGAGAGTTAAGACATCGGTGAGTTGTGGCATAGAATATTGGGTCACTTGCACCATGGAGCTTTGAAGAACATGTAATCAATTTCTACATGAATTCCTGAGGGTACACAAGAGCAAAGAGACACATGCAAAGGATGTATATTGAGGAAGTGCACCAAAGCTACCTTTCATGCGAAGGACAGTTGAGTGCAAGTGATTCTCGGAAGAGTTCACTTAGACATGTGTCGATCATTGTTGACAACCTCCATGACCAAGAGCACATATTATGTAATATTTAAATAGATGATTTCCCATGTAAATGTTGGATTTTCTTCATGCAAAAGAAAGATGAAATGTTCAATAAATTTTGTGAATTTCAAGAATTTTCTTAGAAAAACATTCGAAAGAAATTTAAAGCTCGTAAGAGAAATATTGGTACAGAATAGGTGTCGAATTAATTCAATAACTTATATGCATTAGAAGGCATTCAACAGGGATTAATAGCACCCCATAACCCAAAACAGAATGGGGTGGCTGAAAGGAAGAACAAAAGTATTATGGGAGTTGCATAGGAAATGTTACATGATCACAACCTACCGTTGAACTTGTGGAATAAAGCATGCAACATAGTTTTATATGTGAAAAACATAAGTCCTCGTCGAATTCTTGGGATGAGTACACCAGAAGAAGATTTTTCAGATAGGAAACTAGATGTGGAACACTTCAGAATCTTTGATTCATCAAATTATTGTCATGTTACCAAGGAGGCAAGGAAAAATATAGAACCAACAACTCAGTTAGGCGTATTTGTGGTGTACACTGATACGCCTCATAATTATCGGTTGTACCTACCATCTCACAAGATGAGAGTGGTTCATAGAGATGTGAAGTTTGATGAAGAGAAGTCCATGACATGTTCCCTTGCGAGGGAGGTTAATTTGCATGGAGAAGAGGAGCTTTTAGCTACAAAGGAAGAACCTCAGGATGATGTGTAGCAACCACATGTAGAGGAGCAGAGAGTGGAAGCACCCACTCATGCAGATACTTCTAGAGATGGAAGGAAACACACGAGAGAGGCTGATAAATTGATGGATGATGATAGAGAGAATGTGGGAGCACCTAGATCACAGCGCAGGCAGAGGAGGTCACCAAATCAGTACATTATCAACATGGCTATGATGACTGAGAGTGTAGATATTGAGCCATCCTCGTTTGAGGAAGTATTGCAGAAACTAGTATGGGTTGATGCCATGCTTGAGGAGTATGACTCCATTATCATAAATAATGTTTAGGAAGTTGTCCCAAGACCAGAAGATAAGCAGTGGTGAGTTCTTGATGGCCTTACAAAGTAAAGTAAGAAACAGATGGGAGTGTGGAGAAACACAAGGCTGGACTTATGGCTATAGGGTTCTCTCAGGTGGAGGGAACTGATTATGAGGATACCTTTGCTCCAGTAGCATGATACTCTTCAATAAGATCTATTCTCTCACTTTTAACGCATATGGAATGGAAGATACATCAAATGGATGTGAATAAAACATTCCTTAATGATGTGATTGAGGAAGAGGTTTACATTGAGCAGCCGAAAGGATTTGAGACCTTCAATGGAGAGTCACATGTGTGCAAACTCAAGTGAGCGTTGTATGGACTAAAGCAAGTGCCTCGTGCTTGGTACACCAGGACTGGTAGCTATTTCAACAAGTTAGGCTTCATCAAAAGTGAAGTAGATGCAAACCTTTACCATATTGTGATTGAAGGTAAATTCTTGATTATAGTATTATATGTCGATGATTTAATTCTAACAGGTGATGAGAAGCTGGTAAAATATTGCAAAGAGGATCTTTCAAGAGAATTCGAGATGAAGGACCTAGGGATATATTGATGATCCAAAATGAGAATATCTATTGGAAAAAAATTTCATTGATGTCAATATGGTGATGTCATTATTGAAGATGATGGGAACCCTAAGTGCCAAATTCATGATGCACTAACCCTAAGATGTAATTTTGAAAACCCTAGGTGAACAAGCCTTAGATCCTAGGGGCATCAATGTAACCCTAAGTCATGAAGTATATTCCAATGAAGATATTGGTGCAAAACCCTAAGTAAAAATTTATGCCCTAGATATTTAATAAATTCCCTAAGCTCTAGAAGATTCCTTAGCCCTAACATATTTATGCAAGTCCTAAACCTAATACTTCCAATTCCCTAAAGCTAATACATGAATGGAAGCGTATGTTTTTGAAACCTTAAGCCTATGAAAAATATCTTTACATACATGAATGAAACCCTATCCTTTGTTGATACAAACTATAGGAACCCTACTATGTCCTAGGGAAAAATCCCTAGCATGAATGTTGAGAAATATCTAGTTAAGTGATTGTATTAATATTACAAATACTGTCATTAAAAATATTTTACTTTTGACCATTGAGACAAAACCTTGAAATTTTGTTTACACCAACTTATAGAGGAGGTTATGCCCTTTCCAATGAGTACTCATTTACCTCCTTATTCTATGTCATTGTAGAGATTTAATTTTTAAAATATGTGTATGTTAAAATTGAAAAAGGTTGTCGACTCACTTAACTAGGCTCACTAAGGCATGTCAGCTCCTCAAATATACATGTCTCTTCGCAGACTCAAACAAGCATATATATCTAACAGAACTCGTCCATTTTAGATATGAAATATTTGGTCAAGAAAGTAACGAGAAATTAAGTTAAGAAGAGGTGAATTGCAGAGAAGAGCAAAGAGTTAAGAAAAGACAAATTTTGGTTAAGATTCTATGATTGGGATTTGATCGATCTATTGTGCAAACCTTAGACTTGTGTCTCAAGCAGAATTTGGAAACATAAGACATAACCTGCGAGAACTATTTGGAACCACAAATCTTGCACTTTTTCAGAGCTCTGGTGTCTTCTTCTTGTAAAATTAATTAGTCGATCCATGGAATAATTCAAACCTATTGTAGCTTGGATTTGTTTAAGATTTTTTAGACTTGTGGAAGCATTTAAAATCAGGTTCGTCGTGAAATGTTTTTGTGCTTTGTGAAGGAAATTCTATATGAACTGTTGAAGCTCAGATTTGTGGAAAATATATTGGTCCAATATAGAAGATCAGTAGATCTATAGAGCATCTCTTCATAACATGGAAAATATTTTGAAATAGTTTTTAATGAAACCATTTAAGACAAGTTGAGAAAACCTAGAAGGCATTTTGAATCACTCCCTTGATGTCTTTAAAGAAACCCTTGAAAATATTTTGAAGCAACATTTTGGAACACTCTTTGAGGAATTCTTGAAGTTCTTTAGATCAAAATAAGAGTCAGTTTCATAGCAGCTTTAAAGATAATTTTGGAAGACCTCTTGAAGTGGATTTTTTGGAAGGTATTTCAAGGAGTTCTCGTGCATATTTTGAAGAATTTTGAAGGGAACTTAAGAATATTTTAAATAATTTTGTGTATTGTAGGAAACACTAAGACTTGTGAGCGTACTTTTGGTGTTTTGGATAGGTGACACTTGAGGGAGTTTTGGAATCTCTTGAGAAGCAATTCATTCAGCATCATTCAAAGGAACCTTGACAATATTTTTCTTGAAGAGGATCATTATAAAGCATCCCTTGAACCCTTGAAGAGGTATTGAAGACTTGATCTGGGAAAAACAACCTAGAGATATTCTTGAATGACATTATTATGCATTATTGAAGATCCATTAAAGAAGGTCTTTGAGCAGGCTTAGTGCAGGAAATTGTAAGGCACTTGAAGAATTATTTGGTGTAGACTTTGAAGGATATTGATTGGACCCTTTTTGGGGAAACTTAATGAAGAGTCTTGGAGGAATTTGGAGCATGATTGAAACCCTCACGGAGTGACCTTGAAGGAAGTTTATTAGGTATCATGAAGATATTTGAAGACTCCTTCAATGATTGATAAAGTTGTCATTGATTATCTAAGAGACGACATAGTTGAAGGCCAACTTGAAGATATCGTGAGGAGTTGTTGAAGAAGGAATTTTGGAAAGTCTTGAAGAACCATTGAACCTATCTTGAAGAACTGAACCATATGTTTGGAGCCCTAAATGACATGACCCCTCAAGAAGATTAGGATGGATCCTATGCCAGGGGAGAGGGTTGGGGCCTCATAAAGACCAAGTTGGAGCTTGGAACCATATAGGTCAGAGCCTGGTTGAATGAATATTGGTGTCTTCATATAGGGTTCGATCCCTAAACATTATTGTACTTGATTTATTATAAATAAGAGGATTGAAACCTTATTATTTATGATTAATAAAACTATTTATTCTATATTGTTCATTTTTGTGTTTTGTTCATAAGCAATATAAACTAGTAAAGTAACAATTGTAAAAGAAATATTGATTCACACCCCCTCTCAGTATTTCCAAAAATTGGAATCGGATCCAGTATCTTCATTCATAGCGAAACAACTTGAAGATAGATCCTTAGAAAACAAATGGTAAAGTCAAGAAATAAGGCTTGCAAACACCATGAAGGTGTAACCTCCTCAGTGGATGATCAAATTGGGAAAGCTCTATTGTTAAATGGAAACTTTGAAACATGGAAGGAAAGAATGAAAGATTTCTTAATGACTCAAGGTTTTGAAGTCTAGGATTCAATGATTTCTGGAAACAAAAAAGAAGAAGAAGAATCCAAGGAACATAATGCAATAACTATTAGAGCTATATTAAGTGGGCTACCAGATACTATAAATGCCAAAGTGAAAAAATGTCCATTAACAAAATATATGTGGGAAAAAATTCAAGATCTTAACTCAAAAGGAGCATTGACCAGGACCGCTAATTAATAAGATGATGCAAATCAAGAAGGAAATACATAACCCATAAATGAAGCTGAAAATAAGAGTGAATAAATTAAGACAAAGGAAGACCTAGAAAATGAGGAAAATGAATAAGACCTCAAAGAATATCTAAAGGAAAAACTTGAAGTTGTGCTAGAAGAAATAAAAGATTGAATAAGGAAAATGAGGAGCTAAAGAAGTAAACAAAAGATGCTGACTATGATCTTGAAAATACAAGGAAGGAAGTTTATCTCTTTAAGCTTCACGTATAAGAAAGAGATAAGGAGCTCACAAAGCTTAAGGACAAAATTCATCAAAACAAGAAAAGTCATCATGAAGAAGTCATATCCATGATGAATCAATTGGATAAATAAAAGGAAAGGGAAGACATTTTGTCAAGTCATATTGAATAAAGACTTAAGAACTTGAAAAATGTTGAAGAAAAAATTTGTCAATACAAGGAAGAGGTCTTCTCCCTTAAATATCAGTTGGAAGAAGCAAAGAAACAAGCGTAAGGAGATGAAAAGGTGATATAATTTTTTGCCCTCCTGGAAGGACAAGTTGTTGAAGAAGAAAAGGAAAGAAATAACATGGCATGCCAACTAGAAGAGAAGGACGAAGAATGAAAGATGATTAAAAAATAAATTGATCTCATAAGGAAAGAATTTGATGATCTAAACAAGAGTCTAAAGAGATCTAAAACCCTAGATAACATCCTAAGTCATAAAAGATCTCCTCTCAATAAATCAGGTCCTAGTTATGTGGGTGAACCCTCAAGGAAAAGTTATACAAACTCTAATACATAAAGCAACAAGGATATGGATAAGCTCAAAAGAAATTTTGATGCCCCTAGTTTTTGTAAAAAGAAGAAGATTAATTAAAATAACCTTAAAGGAAACACTACTCCAAGAAGATATGAATAAGATGCAAGAGGCAAAGGATATCATCAAAGGACCTCAAGGAAAAAAGACTTTAGAATTTCATCAAGCTAAGCTCCATCCTCTAGGTAGAAAAGTATATTTTTTGGTTATTACTATTCTATTAAAAATTTTGGGCATATGGAAAAGGATTGTAGGGCATACCACAAGGAAAAATATAATTGTCCCCGTCAATCCTCTAGAAGAAAATTTTGCAGGAAGAATTCATGCTTCCTCATTGATAAACAAGATGGAATGATTTAAATGTCATAAAATTACACATGTGGCTGATGAATGTAACTTGACTTAGCTTCCTAAACATGATAAAGCCATGAATACCAAGCAAGAAAAGAAACTTACACAAGTTTCGAGAAGGAAGAAAAATGAAGCAAAAAGTGTCTTGAATATTCAAGCGATCAATTCAAGTTGTTTGTTTCATAAGTACATCTTTGGCAGTGATTCTATTTCATGTTTTGATGAGATTATACCAAGACTATTCACATTGTTAGGGGGAGCTTGAGACAATATGACTATTCTTATAAGATAAGCACTAGGAAACTCTTAAGAAGTCATACATTGACAATCATACACAGAGTTATATCTCTTGATTGTCTCTGATAAATTTTCTAAAAAGTTGCATAAATACATCATCTACTTCATCCATTTCCATGAAAGCATGCAAAGGATTAGGGAGATCAAGTCCATTAAAGAAAATCATTATGATAAGGGAATCAATTCATTGAGCATCGTTCAAAGGAACTTTCATAATATTTTGCTTGAAGAGGATAATTGTAAAGCAGCCCTTGAACCCTTGAAGAGGTATTGGATACTTGATCTAGGAAAAACAACCGAGAGACATTCTTGAAGACATTATTATGCATTATTGAAGATCCATTAAAGAAGTTTCTGGAGTAGGCTTAGTGTAGGAAATTGTAAGGCACTTGAAGAATTTTCTGGTGCAGACTTTGAAGGATATTGATTGGACCCTTTTTGGAGCATCTTATTGAATATTCTTGAAGGCCTTTGGATCATGATTGAAACCCTCATGGAGTGATCTTGAAGGAATTTTTTTGGGTATAATGAATAGCTTTAAAGACTCCTTCATTGATTGATAAAGTTGTCATTAATGAGCTAACTAAGGGCATATTTGAAGGTGAATTTGAAGATATTGTGAGGAATTGTTGCACAAGGCATTGAGGAAGTCTTGAAGAAACATTAATTTTTTCTTGAAAAATTGAAGCATAAGTTTGGTGCCCTAGAGGATAGGATTCCTCAAGAAGATAAGGTTGGAGCCTGTTCCATAGGAGAAGGTGGTGCCTCAAAAGGACGAAGTTGGAGCTTGGCACCATACATGTCAGAGCCTGGTTGATTGAAGATTGGTGTATCCATATAGGGTAGGAGCCCTAAACATTATTGTACTTGATTTATTGTAAAGAAGAGGATTGTAGTCATTTTTTCTAATTAATAAAACTATTTATTCCATATTGTTCATTTTTTGTTCTATTCATAAGTGTTCTAAACTGGTAAAATAACAATTGTAAAAGAAATATTGATTCACCGCCTCGCTCAGTATTTACAACAATATCAAAATTATAAGTGAGACTACCTGGTTGAGAACTTAAATCAGTTCCTTTTCCATTTGGAATTGATGTTCTGACTAGTCCAATTGGGTCCAGTTACCCTCTCTTTATATCTGCTAACTCAAAATATGTATTTTACTCCACATGTGCTAATTTGGTAGATATGGAACATGGAAAAGGAGTCCACCATGAAATAATTGCTAGTGGAATATAATGTAATTCCATTGTGGGGAGTGCTCTTGTAAATATGTATGCTAAATTTGGTTTCATAGAGAAGGCAAAACACGTATTTCAAAAAATGCCTGAACAAGACGTAGTATCTTGGAATGTTATGATATCAGGGTATGTAGAGTATGGGAGTGAAAATGAAGCCATGTATTTTTTTCTTCAAATTCCTGAATAAGACTTGGTTTCGTGGGCTGCAGTGCTTTTTGGATATGCGTGTAAGTGGTATCTTGATAAGGCTATGGAACTGTTTTTGTAGATGCTTGAAAAAAGTGCAGATTCATGGAATTCATTGATTGCAAGGTATTCTCAACATGAAAATTTTAGATAAGGCCATAATATCTTTGATGAAATGCATGAATGAAAGGTGATATCATAGAATTAAATGATTGTAGGATATACACAAAGGGGGCATTTTTATGAGGATTTGGGGCTCTTACCATCTATGCAATTATCAGGGGTGAAGGCAAACTCCATCACCTTCATGAGTATTCTACCAACATGTTGTCATTTTCCACCTTCACAACATGGTGAGAAGGTAGATTCATATATGATTAATAATTGAATTTACTTTGATATATTTATAGGAAACGACCTTGTCGGTATGTAATCCAATTGTGGTAGAATCATTAATGCATGGAAAGTGTTTTAGAAAATGCCTAGGCCAAATGTGGTATCATGCAGTATGTTGATTTACGGGTATGTGTGAAATGGGTATTTTGATGTGTCTCTCAAACTCTTCAAACAAATGAAACTAGCATGTGTGAGACCAACCTCTGTCATGTTTGTAAGCTTTCTTCCGACATTTGCCAACATTGCATTTCTGAAACACGACAAGGAATTCTGTGAATACATAATACGAAGTGGATTTTAGTCTGACATGTTTGTGGAAAATGCACTTATAGACATGTATTCCAAAATGTGGGAGTATAGAAGATGCACATAAAATGTCTAAATATGATGTTTGTCTCCTGGACTTCTATTATCGTAGGATATGCTATTCATATATTTGGCAAGGAATCCTTTCAACTATACAAACAATTATTTGATCTATCAATCGTATGCTCCTTTACCTCATCAAATACAAATATTGGACAAATGTAGGCCAAAAGGGTATCTTTCGTTTTTGGAGTAAAAAGTGGCTTATATAAGGGATGCACCATATTAATTATTTCACAATATGCTACAATAGATATCAATTGTAAATGAAAAACTTTACATACAAGTTCTAGGTGAAGGTCTAGATAGGCATATACTACTACTTTCCATCAATGTATATGCACAAAGTAGCTGGGGGATTTGGAGGGCTAACTATCATCAGTAGGCCCTTCATCATGCTTTTTCCCCTGCGCCTAGTGGTGATATTATTCTATTCATGAGTTACAGGTACAAGATCAATAAAATAGTATGTTTTTAATCCATTCTATAAACAAATACAACTTTTAAATTTAAAGAGATTGACTATGTCCAACTTCACTATGTCCACCAAAATGTTCTCTTACACTACATCAATCTCTCACCAATTTCTAGCTTTAGGCATATCCTTAGGAGAACCCTTCACATGGGTAGATCACTTGGTAAACATGAGTTTGTTCACATTAATGGTCGTGGGCTAGAAAATGGTCCAATAATCACAATGGATCAAGCTATATTGCAATTCTCTATAGCAAGGTAGGTTGCTAGAATTTTTGTGGATGCATTTAGGTACTCAATGATCTAGAAGATGTAGTTTGTTTCGATTTTATTTGATGAAATATATTTTGTTCTCAATTTGTTTACTTATCTAGCTATATATCTATATATATATATATATATATATATATATATATATATATATATATATATATATATATATATATATATATATATATATATATATATATATATATATATATATATATATATAGATATAATGAGCCATCTATTTATCTATAGGAGAAACTTAGTGCCTTCAAATATCAAATGTGGAATCATCATCCTCTTTGAACTTGACAATCCAACATCATAAATTGAAGCTCACGAAGTTGGAAGGATATGAAATTGTTCAAAATGTATATGATTCTATTGACATTCATGTCGACCAAATCTACTATGTTATTATTACCACAAATCAACCATATCAAGACTATTATTTGGTTGCATCTACTCATTTTATTGATATTGTTCTCACTAACACTTTCCACTATAGGAATTCTTAGAGCAAGGCCTATGACCAATTTTCAAAAGCCCCAATAGAGATAATTTGTTCTTTGAACCAAGAAAGATTTGTCAGATTTGGTTTTCACCCTACTTACTTTGGGTGTAACATCATGTGTCCTAGGAGGGGTATCTGTATCGATTTTACAAAGACTTTACAAAGAGATAGATGCAAAAATATGGTTAATTCTTAATGTTGTCAGAATTGTTGGGAAATAAACATAAAGGAATGATTATGGAAAGTGAGGATGTCTATAAAATTTTAAATTCCTAAGATATTCATAGGCAAAATGGGGTTGAATTCTAAAATATACATCAAGTGTAAGAATGGTGAAAATTACATCCATATATGTACTCAAGTTCTCATGTTTGAATGGAAATTGTTTTGTAGATGGTATCTAGTTCATTGGCATTGAAGGTGGAACCAATATAGCAATGCTTTATCTGCTTCCAATATTAGGTTAGTGGGAAAAGAAGATGAGCTTATTTGTATATAGTGACCTCAGGGAAGTTACTCTCCAAAGGATGTATACATGTATAGATACATAGATCGAAAACCTAAAAATGTCTTATGGTTGTGGTGACCTTTATGGAAGATTTCCTTGCCTACAAAGTCTTGATTATTTATGTGGTGTTTACTTGAGAAAAATGTACCCACTAGTGATAAAACTTAAAAGGATATATTTATAACATCCATCATGTTGTGTAATGGGTAAACAAGGGGATGATATTATTAGTCATTTGTTTATCCATTGCCTATTTTCTGCTCAAATATGGAACCTGGTATATTAATCACCGCATGTTCATATTAGATGGTCAGGAGATAGTATCATTGATGCCTAGAGGTCATGGTGGGATGAGGCTTCGAACATAAAATATATAAATATACCTCTTTTAGTTGACTCGGTTATTTGTCTTCGCAGGAACAAGAAAATATTTCAAGACTTTAATTTTCATCTTGAATAGATTGGAGCATAGGTTATAGCAATTTACAATATGGTCCCTGATGATGAAAAACATCATAGAGGAAGGAACATCATTGATGAATATATTGATAAATATGTACCATGGGCTCATCTCGATAGATCCTCACAATAGGGAAGAGCAGGGGGTATGGATGTTCTCTATTTAAATGAAGACCATTACTTCAAACTTAAGATGAGCCTTGGAATGAGAACAAATAATTTTTCTGAACTCAATAGTCTAAGATTTCTTGTACTATTTTCCATTGAAAAAGGGTGCCATCCACTAAAAGTGTTTAATATTCACTTATTAATTATTAATAATAGATAAATTGACATTTTAAAGAGATATTCAATATAAATACACTTCATAATAAGTTAATAAAAAATCATTAACTCTTCATTACAAAGTGATAAATTTTCAATGTGCTAGACACTAATTTAGGTTGAGCGACGACCTATTATCTGGTCTCCTCATCTCCTCCTTCAGCATCATTATCTTATGAGAATGGAAAAACAATGGCTTTTCTTTTATTTGGTAGGTCATGGAAAATTTATTTGACCATATATAGATAGTTCTGTCAATGTTTCCTGATATAATGTCATACGTCATTTCATCGTATGTGAATGTTAGGACGTGCATATGTTTGAAGTCCATGCTTTTGAACTCAGAAACAAAATTTGGAGCATCAATTGTAATATTTTTGAAGCTTTTTATTGTAAGAATGCTACTAATATTGATGGAAACAAGATATCGTCCAAAACCACAAACAAAAACCAAAATGTCCTCTTTGTTTTTAATGTACAAACCTATGAAAAAGATGATGTCATAAATGTGATGGTCCTCAAATGTGACCCCAATATCACCTTGTAAATAACAAATATGAACCCTTATTTTCTTGATGCACAATAAGGAGCTTATTTCGGCTAAATAGATAGGTGGGCAAGTAAGACAGACGCCACTTTATTTTATTATTTGATAAATTTTAGAAGATATATCCATGACTTGTATATCTAAATCTTTTTATTGAAAAATATTCGATTAGGGCCATAAAAGTCCACAAAGTTAATGCTATGTCCTAGAGAGATAGTATGAGAATTTATTTTCAAATTTCTTCAATTTCTTTGGAATAAACTCTCAATAAAACTTGCTCTCATATTTTTTCTTATTTTGAATCATTATGAACATGTCCCTATTTCTTGGACTTCCAAAGTTGAACATTGATTTTATTTTTTGGTCACTTGGATAAGGAATTTTAAACAATTTTGTGTACTCTTTCAATTCAAAAAAATCAAAAGCCTCTCATTCTTATCATAAATCATGTCTTTGCAATTTGGAATATCAAAATAACAATTGTCTTCCAGTTCTAGTGGAAAGAGTTCTCTTTCTTCTTTATATTCTCATGTTGTTATAGATGTAATGTCTTAGATTACAAGGATTGTCATTTCTTCAACTATCTTATTGTGACAATTATAACACATATCAATCACTTATACTATCAATGAATTGTTATGAAAATTATAAAAAATATCTTCAATGAACCTTTTTAGTATGATGGGCAACCCACAATCATTAGTAAATGGTGACATTTCTCCATATTGTCGCAATGAAATAACATGGTGGCCGCTAAAAATTACAAATAATATGTCATGGAATATTAAAAAATATCTAACTTCGGTATCAAATACAAGCTCAAATTCTTATAAAACAATACTCCTAAAAAATATTTGGAAGCTTTCTATTGTCTTTGTCATCCTACAGCTCTTGCCTTTGTAGGTTATGGAAATAATTGATGGATGATAAAACTCTCTATTGTCTCCTCCTCTTCCTCTTATTCTTCTTGAGGATGAGGTTCGTTTCCATGGAGAGACAACTTGACCTCTTAAGATGTGAAAACCTGTGAGATCCCAACATAATTTATGTGCGGTTGTAGAAATGACATCTCATCTTCTACTTTTTCATATCTTGCCTTCTTCTTTATCTCGTCTTCCACCGCTAAGCTGTTGAGAGTGGAAAATTTATGGTACTCATAAGTGAATCCTTCAATTTGTTTCATGTACTACATACAAATATATTTTAAGAAATAAATCCCAACTCTGATATCCACGTCTTGAAACATTTGATTATACTAGGAAAAACTAAACTTCGGGTCAAGTTAATAGATTTTGCTATCAATATCTAGTGGTGATGATATTTGATTTTTGTTTGGGATTGGATAGGAGATTGATTTCATTTATTTATTTAATAAATTATTTTATTGGGAAAATTTTTATTGGCCTTGTCTACTAAGGTCTTGCATGGTGGATTAGTTTTTTTTTAAATCCCACTACTAATGTGTTTGAATCACTTTTTTTTTTTTTAATGGTAGAAATGGATTCAACATTATGAAGAATCTTGTGACCCTCTTAGAATACTTCTTTTTCACAATTAGTCTAGTCAATATTTGATTTCTATTTGGATTTGGATTGGTGATTTTGTTTACTTTTCCTAATTAGATTTCCTTGGGGGCGTCTTTTATTTTCACAATTCATTTTCACCCTTAATCTCTTTATTATTATTATCTAGAGATAGTAATAAGAAATGTATATATGTTTCTCTATTATACATATAAATATTGGGACAAATGTTACAAGGAAACTTTCTTCAATAGATGGAACTATATATTTAATGAAGGTTAAGCATACCACTTTCTCAGAATAGGAGAAGATTCTTAGAAGTTGATGGCGTAATGAAATGTAGAAACAAAATATTTCTAAGATTTGGGCAAGAATGGCAGCCTATTAGATCCAAGGGAGGAAATAGAAGTTTGGCCTCATAATTTAGGTATTTTTTCTTCGATTAACTTCATTTTATTGGAGAAAATAAACATGGATTGATTTTTAGAACATAAAATTAAGAAGTAGAAGAGAAGAAATTATTAACCACCTCCTCTTACTCTTTTTAAGCTTCTTCTTCATTCTCTTCCAAAGCAATGATTTTTCCATTTACCTTAGTTAGAATTTAGTCTTCCCCAATGGGAGAAATTACGGTCTTTGAAAGCACTTGATTTAGAATTGGCTAATGAGAATGATAAGTTAGATGATATTGGGCTTCTTCAGCACTTAAAGATTGCACAGCCCCAAATCTATGACTGGAGGGAGAAGGGTATCTAAATTCATACCAATTGGTAGGATGATACCTACTAGGAAATTGATTCTTAAGTTTTATTGAATCTTGTTTCAATTATTGTTTCTCCTCATTAAACTGAGAAGATTGAAGTGGGGTAGAAGGAGATTGGGATACTATATCCTTAAGAAATTGTTTCACAAAGTGCCTATACTCATGGAAGGAATTACATTTAAAGGTGAACCCTATCTTAATCCAAGGCATAAAGATGGGTCCATCCCTCCAAGTCAAGTTTAATGGCCTCATGGAGTCCTTGTGTAAAATTTTCTCAACATAAATCCTAGGATATGAGAAATTATTGTCCTTGAGCTATGGGGAAGTAATATATCGGCCTAAGACTTTAAAAATACCATCATGATAGAAAACTAGGGGAAGATGCTATAACTTAATCTATACATGTGTAGAAGAAATTGTGTGGGAATTGAAATCCAAATTCCATTGGGTGAGAAAATTTCTACAAAAACTCATGAAGTAAGGCAAAAATATGAAGATCAAATCCCCATCCTCATTTTTGTTGAAAATAAAAACATAATAACCTTTACCACAGTATAAAATATTGGTGGTTTCATGATATTCCCAATTTTAGATATACAATCTAAAATAGAGCTATAATAAGCACAAAGATTGATTAACTTATCAATTAAACCATTTTCCTTGAGGGTATTAAGGTAATTCTTTGTTGGAGACGAAAATCCTAAGTGAAGAGAAGGAATCATTTCTACCATTCTCATAAATCTACTTGCTTGAAGGAATTTTTGATTCACTGAACCACAAGGTATAGGGACGTGACCCACTATAGTGGTATTAGAAAGAAAACCTATAATAAATGAGAGTAACATCATCTTCAATAGCTCATGGAAAACAAGTGGTATAGACATAAGGTAACGGGTCCATGTGGGGTGTAAAAAAGGTGTGCTAAATGATAGACATGAAAACATTTACATTGAGAGAAACACATTTGCATAGAATATAAATTATATGAGTATTTAGGGGTTATCATTGATCATGTTTTTTAGTATATCCACCTCAAGATGCCTGAATACGTATCTAAGACATAGATTCCAAATTGTAGGGTATTTTACTACCATAAAGGGGTACTCATATATATATATATATATATATATATATATATATATATATATATATATATATATATATATATATATATATATATATATCAATAACACCAAGCACTCTAAAATGGGGAATAGAAGGATGGGACATGAATGACTACCAAAGGGGTTCAAAATACTAGCAAGATATGAAATTTTATATCAATCATCCCATCATGTCCCAATAAAATAAATCCATCATCATACATTGGGCTGATCGTGATGGTCACATTTGGTGGAAATATGTACACTACATTGTAGATAATCTAAGGTGGAAAAGTTTGCTCCAATTGATGGACATGTGGTCATATCAAGAGCACATGAGAACTCTAGAATATACATAAGCATGTACACCTAAAACATTCTCACCTAGTGGAGATTAAATGGAAGGGAGGTTTAACGACATGAGTGCCTTATCCCTTCCTTCAAAGAGAGAAATAAATCCATTCATAAATGAAACTCTATGAAGTACATCTCAGTAATGCCAATTCTCATATAATTTTGTCTAATGTGGGGATTTCTTCCTTTTATTGAAACACAACAAATTTTGAGCTCAATAAAATGAAACACATGAATAGCAAATGGAAGAAATATCCAATATGTTTCGAGGATGCCCCCAATACATTAGATATTACACTGATAAAAATTTTTAGAATTTTTTCATGGGCAAGGGTAGGTTCTTAAATTCTTCTTTGTCTTTTTGTTTCTATGTACCAAATGATCAAATTCCATAACTGTTTGAGTTAGTGAACCTATGACATAGCACATTCACTCATGGAGTAGTAAGGAATAACCCTAATTTCGATAGATACTAAAAAATCCCCTAAAAATCCTTTTTTTAACCGAAATCCTAATAAATTCCCCAAAAAATACATTTGTTAACCTCCATCCTAATATATCTTTATGATTTAAAACACACCTTTTTTTACCAGATATTCTAGGTATCCACTTTTTCCATGGAATTTTTAGCAACCCTTTCTATTTCTACCGTAAGTTGAATACATGATAAAATTCTTATATTTCTTTAGAATCATCTCGTAAGGAACCATATAGAGGAACAACTACAGGACTAGGCCATAGATCTTAAATATTATGTAGTGAGGGAGTTGGCAAAGTACTTCTAAATGTAATAGTGAGATTAGATATGGATATTTCTAAGGCATTATCATGTAAGGTATAATCCTCATTAGCAATGCCAATAGAAAAAAACCTCCAATACTCATTTATCCCAAAGAAAACACCTTCCAATGAATTATATTTAATATGCTAATGAGACTAAATTTTTGTCTAGGAAATGATAGAAATTCCACCATGATTTTGTTAAACTTTGGAAATTGTTTTTGGAAATTTGGTTACAGTTTTCAAGATTTAGGATTTTGGTTTCGTAGAGGTTTTTAATGGCGTTGAATCCATTTCTATCATACAAACATAATTTAATCACTTCTTAGGTCCAAATAAAATAAAAGGAACAAATTCCAACAAGAAATGGTTGTCATTAGCTAGGGGAAATTGTCACATCGGTAAATAACATTGTGAGCTATTGTATAACTTTATCTCCTCCTTCATCCTCATCATAATCCTTTGAGATTGGAAAGACCTCATGGTCTCATCCTTCATCCTCTCAAATTAGAAAGGCTTCATGGTCTCCTCCATCATCCTCATCATCATCCTTTGAGATTGGCAAGGCCTCTTGGCGCTATCCATCATTCTCACCATCCTTTGATATTGGCAAAAGAATGGCTTTTCTTTTATTTTGGATGTCATAACACAATGTATTCGACCATACAAAAATAGTTCCCACAATATTTCTTAACATAATATCATGATTCCTTTCATCATATTTGAATTCCTAGATGAGAATATGTTAGAAAGCCATGCATTTAAACTCAAAAACACAATTTAGAGATGACATTGTAATATTTCTAAATATTTTTCTTATAATAATTCTATTAGTATTGATGGACTGAGGATACCAGCTGAAACCACAAACATAATGAGTATACACATGTTATCAAATTTGTGCTTAGTCACAACAAATGCACAGGAAGTGTGGTCTAATTTTATTATTTCTCCCATATGTCGTTTGATTGATCATTGCTACTACTATTTTTAAGGGACTACTAAGGTCATGATTTCAATTATCCTCGATGCTCTCAAAGGTAGGCTCAACTAATAATCCGAAGAGAAGTGATCTATTTGGGTGGATATGCTCACATATTTCCTACGAGAAAAAAGGACTTCTAGTTTCTTAACAAAATCATTACATTTCTATGTGTATAATATGAAAAAACAACCTACCAAAATATAAAGTTTGTAAAAAGGCATATATTACTTAAGTTCGACATCATTCTCCATTGGAAGCTCAGTCATGTCAAGGAACTAGTGCATATTGTTCCAACTTTGAGAACTAGATACAATGGATTTATTGCACATAAAATTAAGTCATCCCTCTAACTCTAAAATCTACTAATGCAGGATATATATTTTGTCCTCTTCCCTAGCATTATTTTATTTTATAAATTTTATATCTTCTAGCACATTGACATTAAGCTCCATCTATTCCCTCTGCCTCAGGTTCATTTCCATTTGATCAACTTATAACTCCCCCATTGATTTAACACTTTATAGATCCTTTCGTTCCAATTTCTTTTTATATGTCCTTTGTTATTGCTAGTTCTCGAATATTTTTCTTTAGTAGTGCACATTTTGGTCTAGATGTCCTTAAAGAGTTTTTTGCTTCCCATGTTCATAGACCAAACCTTTGCTTCCAATTCTAAAGAAGATCAAATGATTCCTTTCATCTCCCTTCCACTCAAATGTCTAATAACACTATTATATTTATCCTTATCCCTATCACTATATGACAAGGTGATGCAGGAGCATCTAGCTGAAGCGGGCCATCATGGCAGAAGGTCGTTTGGTCTCCGAGAGGACTAAGGAGGAAATTGCAAGTGAACACTTTAATTTTGTTTCTTTTATTATTTTAATTTCTTAGGGAAACAATATTTAGTAAGATAAAAGTTGAATTAGACAAATTTTTGTAGTTAATTATTTTCATTTATCATGTTATCTTTTACAGGTCATAGTGTAGGAAAATAAATAGTTTTAGAACTAAAAATAAGCTATCAAAATGTAACTAACAGTAGTTAAGAGAAATTGTTTCCAAGAAATTATTCAAAAGGAGACGGAATGCATTGTAACATGTTCGACTTTTAGAAAGAGAATAAAAATAGAAATCTTTGAGCACAAAGAAGTTACATTTTAACATCCCACTATTGTCCATCTGCAAGTTGTTACATTGAGTTGCTTGATACAGTGAAAGGAAATTCTCTTGTGTCTATTCTACAAAGCACTTGTTCTATTTGCATTAACTGAATAGGCCAACAAGTCAGCAAGATCTTGGAAGTATAAACACGGAAGAAACTACAGAGACGTGGATGATTAGTCCTAGAACAATTAAATCAAATGAGCGAAAGAAGTTCCTGGATAACATGCAAGTTCGAAGCAGCAAGGACAGAGACCAATAACACAGGTATTTCCTAAAGAAGAAACCATTTCTTTTTATTCACAAGAGTATTCGTAAACCTCTATTAAATATACATTACAGTCTATACAAAAAAATAACGTTATTCAATTCCAATGAGAGCATAATAGAGAACGGGTTGAAAACCCTAACTTGTAAAAACCCTACAATGACAACCCAAGAACTATAACAATGCAAGTCTAAGGACTTAGCTACATTACGCCGGATAGAAAAAAGTTCCTACGCCCAAAAGACTAGCCTAACCATATTCTAAGCCAGTGATAGAGACAAGAATATAAAACGAGATTAACGAGTGAACCTACCCGGGTCTTTTTGGCACAGCACGTAACAGACGCCAAGACCTCCAAGACGAACCTACTTGCAACGAAATCACCAAAAACAAAGTGTGAGAATTACATGAAAGGAAAAGAAGAATCGAGGAACAAAATAATGGAAACTTAGGGTTCACGCTTACCCGTGCAGAGACAAAGCACCAAGGTTACAGTCACCCAAGGGCCCCTTTGCTCACAAAGGAGCAAATGAGTCAGACAACCATGTAACAAGAGGAGAACAATGAAGGCACAGAACAATAGCTTACCTTTGTCGCTGTGGAAGAAACCAAAGCTATAGACCCCCGAGACCACAGCCTATCAATGAAACAGCGTAACATCACTAGTGAACTTTGAGAAAGGTTGATTTAAAGAAACCAAGAAAGGAACAGTTGCCACAGTTCAGCGAAACAACCAACTGAGACTAAATACACAGAGAAATTCACAATCCTTCCAAACAAGTGAGTTTCCATAACATAACAGAGCATATCAAGTGTCGAGGCAAAAGAACAAGAGGAAATTAACACTGAAAACTGTATCTTTACCAACCAGTGGAGTCGAATAGATATCCAGGTTGAGACCGAGCTAAAACAACAACAACAACATAATAACATGGTGAAATCACACCAGAGGAGCCAAAAAGTAAAACCTTCAAACTCCAACAAGACAAAGCACAAATGACCGGGAAAATAAGGTTTGTGGGTCATTAACCAAGGCGGGAGTGTGATTAATGAGGAGTGGACACATGTCCAACATCTAACAGCGCTGGTACGAGCCATAAAGACTGGGAGTGAAAATATGTAGTTAATCATTGTAATCAACCGTAGACTAATCTAATCAAATAGTTAATCAAGCCTGTAATCATTTAAATTAATATATATACATTCATTAAGGATTTTCAAGTGGAAATAGGGGTTGAAACCATCAAGTGGAATCAGAGAAAGAAATTGAAAGTGCCACGATAGACATGGAGGTTGGAAGACAAGGACATGGGAGAGGTGTGTGCAGAGTAGCAGATGAAGGACTGAGAGAAGAAATAAGGATCCTTACTGCTCATTTGGAGGCAATTGAAGCAGGAAGGAGAAGGGATCCAGAGGTAGGAGATGACATCGAAGAAGAAGACATAGTTACAGCAGACAGATCGAATGAAGAAGGGTCGGAGATGAGGTTGTTGAGGTTAGTCCTATTGGCCAGCATCAAGCCCAAACAAAAGATCCCAACTTATGATGGAAGCTTGTCCACAAAATTTCTGTTGGACTGGATTAGCGAATTGGAAAAATATTTTGAATGTGAAGAGGTCAGTGAGGACCAGAGAGTCAAGTTCGCTATGACAAAGCTGAAAGGACATGCAGCCTTGTGGTGGGACAGTATCCAAGCGGAGAGAAGAAGGATGAACAAGTTTCCAATAAATAAATGGCCATGGATGGTGGCCAAGCTGAAAGGTAGATTTCTACCTAAGGATTACCAAATTGCACTGCATTGGAAAGCGCAGAATTTGAGACAAAAAGGTATGGCAGTGAGAGAGTATACGAAAGAATTCTACTGGGTAAACTTAAGAGTTGGTTGCACCGAGGACACTCTAGATAAAATAGCAAGGTACGTAAATGGTTTGAGGCTGTAAATATTGGATGAAATCAATGTTCTTTCCCTAAAAAATATAGAAGAATCCTACTAAAGTGTTGTGAAGGCTGAGGAAAAGATTACTAGAAAACATAATGCTAGGAGAGGATGGGGAACCAGTAGAGGACAAGGACAATCCTATGGTAGAGGATGAACTACCAGTAATAGTGAAGAGGGCAGCAACCCAAGGCTTCAGGAACAATAGAAAAAGGAGACAACACTAGAGGTGGCAGGCCATATCAGCGAGGAAGAGGGAATGGCTGAGATAGAGGAACTAACTATTAGTGCTACAGGTGCCACAAATGGGTGCATAGATCTTTTGAATTCCCTAAAGTGGGACAAGCTAGCCAGAGGGGAACATTTGTTGCACAACCTGAGGAAGTAGAGGCACCGCCCCAGGAAGTAGAAAATGTGTCGGAAACAAGGGAAGCCTTAGTTTTGAACAAAGTGTTGTTGAGACGAGCCAAAGAAACAGTTGAACAGACTCAAAGAAAAACATTATTCCAGACATTTTGCAAACCGCACGGGAAATGATGCAAGTTGATCAGTGATAGTGGGAGTACAGATAATCTAGTTGTCACTGAGATGGTAGAGAAGTTGAGTTTGAAGTGACTAAAGCACCCCAACCTTTACAAGGTGTCATGCCTGCAGAAAGGTCATCAATGGTTGGTTGATGAATAGTGTGAAGTTGAGTTCCACATTCGCAAGTACAAAGACAAAGTTATTTGTGATATTATGCCAATGGACGTGTGTCACATACTGCTAGGAAGACCATGGAGGTATGATCAAAAGGTAGTACATGACGGGAAGACAAACTACTACAAGTTTGTCAAAGATGGGATCAAGCACACACTTGTACCCATCAAGGAGGAGGAGACAATAGAAATGAGCAGGAAGAAAGCGTTACTAATGGGTGGAAAATAGTTTTTGAAGTAGATTGATGAAAGTGAAGTGAACTATGTTGTTGTGAGGAGGACCAAGAAAGTGTTGGTGCACACAAAGATGTCTGATTTTCTTTCAAAAATTTAGGAAATGCTACAGGAGTTTGGTGATATTGTAGTCGAAAATTTTTCAAAAAAGTTACCTCCCAAAAGAAGTATCAGTCATCATATCGACTTTATACCTAGAGAAAGTCTACCAAATAAGGCATCATGTCAGATGAACCCGAAAGATAATGGGGAGATTAGAGAACAGGTGCAGGATTTGATAGATAAGGGGCTGATAAGGGAGAGTTTGAGCCCTTGTGTAGTACCAATAATTCTTGCTCCCAAGAAAGGAGGAGAATGGCGAATGTTCACAGATTTGAGGGCCATCAATAAAATCACCATTAGGTACAGATTTCCACTACCACAGATGGACGATATGATGGACTGCCTAAGTGCGGCATCATACTTCACCAATATTGACATAAAGAGTGGCTATCATCAGATCCGGAACAGGGAAGGAGATGACTGTAAGACAACATTCAAGACCAATGAAGGGTTGTACAACTGGCTAGTCATGCCATTCGGTTTGAGTAACACCCCTAGTACTTTTATACAACTGATGAACGAAATAGTGAATGAGTTCATTAGAAAGTTTTTAATATTGTATCTTGATGACATTAATTTTCAGCAAGACTAAGGAGGAACACTTTTGACATGTTCGAAGTGTGTTGGAGAAATTGCAGCAGAATAAGCTACTGATAAATCTGAAAAAATGTACTTTCCTACAAAGAGAACTAGTTTTTCTAGGCTTTGTAATTGCAGAAAACGAGTTGAAGATGGATCCAGAAAATATTTCAGTGATCATTAATTGGCCATCTCCGAAAAGCCTATTTGAGGTATGTAGTTTTCATGGACTAGTGAGTTTTTATCACAAATTTATAAGAAATTTCAGTGAAATTTGCACGCCTATGTTGGACACTACAAAAGAGGAAAGTTAGCCTTTTCATTGGACTGAGGTAGCAGAGAAAAGTTTTGAGATCCTAAAGAAGAAAATTATAGAAAGGATAATATTAAGTGGACGATATTTTAATAAACTTTTCTAGGTTCGATGTGATGCAAGCAGTACAACCATTAGAGCTGTACTCAGCCAAGAAGACAAACCTGTTGTGTTTTTCAGCGAGAAGTTGAATGAGAGCAGGTAGAAGTATTCATCCTATGACAAGGAATTCTATGGTGTCAACGAAGCACTGAAGCATTGGAGACACTATCTATTAGGGAATGAGTTTGTTTTATTTTCTGATAATTCTGCATTGCAATATGTGATGCCACAGCATAAACTAAACCATAAGCGTACCAAGTGGGTCAAAGGTGGTAGATGCATTGAGCAGAAGAGCCTTGCTCTTATAGGAAAGTATGATACAAGTGCTCGTCTTTGAGCATTTGAAATACTTGTATCAGACCGATGCAGATTTCAAAGTGGCTTGTGAAGCTTGTCAGAATCCCTTGCTGAGAAGCAATAGACCATGGTTGGACTACAATTTACAGGAGAAGCTATTGTTTAAAGGGGGACAGTTATGTATTCCTGCTTGTTGAATGAGAGAAAATAGTATTTCGGAGAAGCATAGTGGAGGTCTACCCGAACATTTCCGTATAGACAAAACTTTAGATTAGCTCAGACACTTTTATTACTGGCAAAGAATGCAAAAGGATGTGCAGCGATTTGTGAGTAGATGTAAAGTCTGCCAGTTGGTGAAGGGACACAACCAAAACACCATACTTTACACACCACTGCCTGTTCCAAGTAGACCATGGGAGTCAGTCAGCATTTACTTTGTCTTGGGACTACGTAGAATGCAGTGAGGTTACAACTCAGTGATGGTGGTGGTAGACAGGTTTTTGAAGATGGCACATTTCATCCCTTGTTGAAAAACTAGTGATGCCACTCACATAGCTCAACTGTTTTTCACTGAGATTGTCAAATTACATGGCCTACTCATATCTATTATTTCCGATAGGGACGTAAAATTCACGGGACACTTTTGGCGCACTCTATGGAAGAAGTTGGATACACAATTGAACTTCAACTCTGCATATCATCCGCAGACTAACGGGAAAATGGAAGTGGTGAACAGGAGTTTTGGGAACCTGCTACAAAGCCTGACTGGAGAAAATTCATGGCTATGGGATTGTGTGCTTGCTAAAGCAGAATTCGCTTATAATGATTCACCAAACCACAGTACTAGACACAGTCCATTTTAGATCCTATATGGCATGCATGCTTGCGGAGTACATGAGTTTTAGGATCTGGGAAAATTGGAGAAGAGAAGTGTTGATGGGGAAGATTTTTCCAAAGTGGTGAATGATCTACACAAGCAAGTGAAATCAAAGTTGTATGAAAGCAGTCAGAAATACAAACAGCAGGTAGATTTAAAGGGATGAGAAGTGCAACTCAATGTAGGGGATGAAGTCCTTGCACACTTACTCAAAGAATGGTTTCCTAAGAATGCATATAATAAGTCGAAATTTAAGAAAGTTAGTTGCTATAAAATTTTGCGTAAATTCTCAACTAACGCCTACGAAATAGAGCTGCCACTAGATATAGGCATATCACCTACTTTCAACGTGGCAAACCTATTCCCATATACTGCCAACCCTGAAGATGATAGTATGGTATGGCTAGAAAGGGACACCTAGGTTGAAGGCAATTCTTGGATGAGACAAATGCCTTCGGCTTGACCCCATGAGATTGAGAAGATTCTCAACACATAGGTGGCCAAGAAAACTCGCAAGAAGGAGTATTTGTGGTACCTTGTCAAGTGGAAGAACCATCCTATCAAGGATAGTTTGTGGCTCAACGCGACGTAGATACAGAAGGCAGCTTATTTTGTGGAGGAGCTCATGGAACGTAGACATGACTTCTTATTACCCTGGGAGCCTGATGCAGGATCATCTAGCTGAAGGGTGCCATCATGACAGAAGGTTGTTTGGTCTCTGAGAGGACTGAGGAGGAAACTGCAAGTGAGCACTTTAATTTCATTTCTTTTATTATTTTAATTTCATAGGGAAACAATATTTAGGAAGATAAAAGTTGAATAAGACAAACTGTCATAGTTAATTATTTTCATTTATCATGTTATCTTTTATAGTTCATAACGTAGGGAAATAAATAGTTTTAGAATTGAAAATAAACTATCAAAATGTAACTAACAGCAGTTAAGAGAAATTGTTTCCAAGAAATTATTCAAAAGGAGACAAAATGTGTTCTAACAGGTTCGACTTTTAGAAAGAGAAATAAAAATAGAAATCTTTGAGCACAAAAAAGTTACATTTTAACATCCCACAGTTTTCCATCTACAGGTTGTTACGTTGAGTTGCTTGATACAGTGAAATCAAATTCTCTTATGTCTACTCTACAAACCATACATATTGTTCTATTTACATTAACTAAACAAGCTGACAAGTCAGCAAGATCTTGCAAGTATAAACACGGAAGAAACTACAGAGACATGGACGATTATTCCCAGAACCATTAAATAAAAAGAGCGAAAGAAGTTCTTGGATAACATGCAAGTTCGAAGCAGCAAGGACAGAGACCAATAACAAAGGTATTTCCTAAAGAAGAAACCCTTTCTTTTTATTCCCAAAAATATTCATAAATCTCTGTTAAATATACATTATATTCTATACAAAAAATTAACGTTGTTCAATTCCAATGAGAGCATAATAGAAAACTAGTTGAAAACCCTAACTTGTAAAAACCCTACAACGAAAACCCAAGAAATATAACAACGCAAGTCTAAGGAATTAGCTACATTATGTCGGATAGACAAAAGTTCCTACTCCCAAAAGACTACCCTAACCATATTCTAAGCCAGTTACAATGATAAGAAAATAAAATGAGAATAACAAGGAGTGACCCTACCTAGGTCTTGCTAGCATGCCACATAGTAGAAGCCAAGACCTCCAGGAGGAACCCACCTGCAATGATCGCCAAAAAAAAAATTATGAGCATTACATGAAAGGAAAAGAAGAATAGAGGCACAGAATAACGAAAATATAGGGTTCAGGCTTACCAGTGCAGAGACAGAGAACCGATGTTGCAGTCACCCAAGGTTCCCTCTACACACAAAGGAGCAAATGAGTCAGACAACCGCGTAACAAGAGAGGAACAATGAAGGCATAGAATAGTAGATTACCTTTGTCGTTGTGGAAGAAACCGAAGCTATAGACCCCCGAGACCACAACTTGTCAATGAAACATCGTGACATGACCAGCGAACTTTGAGAATAGTTGATTTAAAGAAACCAAGAAAGGTACAGTTGCCACAGTTCAGCGAAATAACCAACTGAGACTACACACAACGAAATTCACAATCCTTCCAAACAAGCGAGTTTCCACAACATAACAGAGTATATCAAGTGTTGATGCAGAAGAACAAGAGGAAACTAGCACCGAATAGTGTATCTTTACCAACTAGTGGAGCCAAACAATTAACCAGGTCGAGACCAAGCTAAAACAACAACAGCAACACAATCACACAGTGAAATCGCACCATGAGCTCCTCCACAAAATAACATAATTTGTGGCTTTATATTATTATTGTTAGGTCGGCTGGATAATATTGTGACTCCTTAGACTCCTATATATAGAAAGGAGGTTTTGTCATTTATATCATCCAAGAATTGTTCATTTATGTAATGTAAAGGAGGTTTCCCCCTCAAATAGGCTTAATTCTAAGGTATTGATCTATCTTTCATATCTTTTCTTGAGCTGGTTTCATAACATTTGTTATCAGAGCTTTGGATTCTAGCGTTTCGCTGCTCCAAACAGGTCATCGTGTAATTTTCGCTAGAAATTTGTTTTTGTGACGTTTGAGAAGTTGAAAAAAAAACCCATTTGAGAGGAAATCACGCTGAACCTTGGGTCCAAATTTTAGAGCTTTTTGTGTGATATTTGCAGATATATGGTCTGAGGAAGTTGGTCTTTTTGCAGACTCCTCAATTACATTCAAAACAGGTGACCTGGGGAAAATTGTCATAACTTTCTCTCTGGGGATTGGATTGAAATTTCGTAAGAAGGTGCAGAAATAGGACGGAAAATAGTTTCTCTTATGTGTGTTTCAGATCCAAAGGGTAAAACAGTGACTCGTGGCGCATCGTACAATTTCGCTCTACTGAACTAGTCTAAAAGCAAGTCACTGTGGGAGATTTCACATAAATCTTCCTTGGAGAATCCAATTTGGGTCCGAATTGTGGCATTGGAAAGAGGAAGTAGAAGGCTACTACAGATCGCAATTTTAGAACTGGATGATATGAAATTACAGAGATACATCAGATTCAATATTAGGCTTCTATAAAGTGAAAAAAGGTATGTAGCTTTTTTAAAATTTTTGTGTAAGCTTGGTTTAACAGAATTCAAAGGGCATAGTAAAGCATTATTATCGGTAATTGATGCCCCAAGGAGAGAAAATGCAAACACCTAGTAAGGAACCTGAAAGATCTAGCATGACTCATGAAGAAGAGGAAGAAATGCTACATGATATATCAAAATTATAAGAACAAGTGCAACAAATATCACGCTGACAAAAGCTAACAGAAGCTAAGATAAATGGCATGGAATCTAAGATAAATGGCATGGAATCTAAGATAAAGGGCATGGAAGCTAAGATGGATGATTCCAAGACAGATTTGAAGGGAGACATGGCAGATTTGAAGATAGAAATGGCAGATTTGAAGATAGATTTGACAAATTTTCTACAAGAAATACTTACTAATGGTGAAAAGGTTGTAAAGGAAACTCATGACGTGAACAAAATTAATGTTCATCATGATTCCATAGACTCTAATGTTGGATCGAAGACCCACCATATTCCAAAAATCGATATGAGGAAGTTTGATGGCAAGGATCCCGCCACATGGATATTACAGATGGAGCAGTTCTTCGGTCTCAATAATGTGCAAAACACAGAAAAGGTACATATGGAAACTGTATACTTGGAACCAAATGAGTTTGTATGGTATCAATGGCTTTGCTCTCATAAACAATTTATCACTTGGGAAATTTTTAGGGAAGAATTGATAGCACATTATGAAGATATAAAAAGCAACACTTTTTTTATCCAATTGATAAGTCTCAAACAAAAGGGTTCAGTAATGGAGCACATTGAGGAGTTCCAAAAATTGAACATAAGGGTAAAAGATATTCCAGAGGAGCATAGGATTGATGTGTTCATAGGGTCTTTAAAGGATAATATCCAACATGATGTTCGCCTTCGGGAACCTGATTCATTAGAGAAGGCATTCAGGTTAGCAAGAAAAATGGAAAGAAAAATTATGGCAACCAAGAAGCATACCACTCACAACTATAAATACGGAAGTGTTGTTGCCCCTAGTCTTCCACAACCTTTAAGGTTGAAACCACAACAATTGGAAGAAAAAAGAGCAAAAGGGCTTTGTTACAGTTGTGATAGCAAATACACTAAAGGTCATAAGTGTGTTGAGAAGAAATTATTCTACATAGATTGTGAAGAAGAAGAAGAAAAGGAGCAAGAAAGGTCAAAAGAAGAAGATATACTCCAGGAACAAAGCCTATATGAAGAACAAATAAATCCAACCATATCTTGTAATGCATTGGCAAGAATTACCACTCCTCAAACCATCAAGATAGAAGGACAAATCAAGAAAAAAAAGGTAATAGTGTTGATTGATTCAGGAAGCACCCACAATTTTATTCATTGTACGGTAGCAAAAGAATTGAATTGCTTCCTATATCCAGCACCAGAGTGTCAAGTGATGATTGCAAATGGAGGAACAATAAATTGCTCTGTAAGGTGCCATAATATCAAGCTATCCATGGGAGAATATGTATTGACTAGCCCAATGTTTTCCATTCCAATGGGAGGTGCTGACGTTGTACTAGGAGTCCAATGGCTATAATCCTTGGGTACAATAGCTTTTAATTTTCAAGAACTTTTCATCAAATTTTCTACGGAAGGAAAGGAAGTTGAATTAAGCGGTATTGTAGGGAAACCAGGGAAGATAATCAGCTATAATGGTATGGCAAAGCTTCTAAAAAAGGAGCAAAGAGGTGTAATTGCACAATTATGTTCGCTAGATGTTTCCACATCAGAATCATCTATTTCTCCAGATCTCCAAAAAGTCCTAGACAATTATTCCAAGGTATTTGAGACTCCCAAAGGTCTCCCACCTATGCGTGATCATGATCACGCTATTCATCTGATTCCAGGAAGTGTTCCTCCAAACATCAGGCCGTACAGATATCCCTATGTCCAAAAAAGTGAAATTGAACGTATGGTTGCAGAAATGCTAGAGGCTCGTATAATTAAACCAAGTCAAAGTTCTTTCTTTGCTCCAGTAGTATTGGTGCACAAGAAGGATGGATCATGGTGCATGTGTCTAGATTATAGGGAGCCAGGGAAAATTTTAAGAACCCCCCTAAATTTACATATATAATAAGTGGGTGAAACTTCATGGTATATAGGAAAATTGGAAGGTGATTTTATCAATAATATGATATGTATATATAAATTTTTGGCGAATCTGTCTCCAGGAATGGCGAATATTTTACTCAATTATAAAATCTTTTGTTTATTGAATACACAAATGAAATCATTTCATCTCTTTAAAATATATTTTGAAATCAAAATTACCGAAATTACATATCGATAACCTAGTGGGTGTAGGATAAAATTCACCCATGCCATTCACAGAAAGCATGAGAAAGAAATCTAATACTATATATAAAACCAAGAAAAAATCAAATTCATCACTTCTAGGGACCTCGTAACCACCCTGCCAATACACAAGTATGTTCCCGTTTGCAATTAGAAAAATTACCCAAATTACAATCTGTTTACTCTAGCATATGTTGGAAAGTTATAGAAGGATTACTAGTGCAACCAATCCATTCCTTTTAACCCTGGATTTGTTTCAGTTTAAAGTAGAAGAATAAAAATATACTTGTCCAATGTCTATGCTTTAACCATTCACCTTAAGATGCTTTTACAATATAATTTCCTAAGTCTATTTAATACCTTCATTATCATAAAAACCAACCTATATCCATCTTAACTCCACATCTACGACTCTTACGGGGAATAAATCTATTTATCCCTCTGAGCACTTGGTAGACCCAAAATTAAGATGGATCTAAGATGATAGAATTTCCATTTTAAATAGTCTATGCTCACATGAATATCATGGTATTACCATGGGTCAATACCATGGGTTATCATAAACCTGGAGCTTAAAAATTACTATTAGTAGTTTAAATTACTATTTGTAATTTATAAAAATTAATAAAATTAATAGTTGATTTTTATTTTATTTTTTATTTTAACCAAGCTAAAATGTTTAACATACATTAAAATTACAACATCCATTTTTACTCTTGATCGGATAAAATATTTTTTCACTTTATGCTAGTTTCCATATCACGATATTTGATACTTCTCGGGGGTTACTAGATCTAGAGTAAAGATGGATCTATGCTGGTTTAATTCCCCAATTTAAATAGGCTACATTCCAGGTGAATACCATGGGTTAATACCATGTTCCATTTTGGTGAATACCATGGGTCAATACCATGTGCCATTTTTATTTTTATGAATACTAATATTAGGGTTAATAATGTTTTTCTGCATGGTATTAATAACAATCTAGTCCATGGTATTTGTCCCATAGTATTTTTCCCATATGTTCACCTAAATATAACGCATTTTTTTAGTGTTCATAAATATAAGGTGACTTGTGGAGTAAATATAAAAAAATGCTTTATTTTTTTACCATACCTCTCGTTTATTTATATTTTTATTAATTTACCATAACTCTTTTACAAATATGGTATTTGGGCCATATGATTCACTTAAATAAAACCTCTTTCTTGAGCCTTCACAGATAAAAAGAGGGTTATGGAATAAATATAAAAATAGATTTATTTATTTACCATGTGTCTAGTTTATTTACATTTTTATTTATTTACCATACCTTTTGAGTAAGTATAAAAAGACATTTTATTTATTTACCATACCTCCACTTTACTTATATTTTTATTTGTTTACACCCTTGCATGTATATATGGTGACTTATGGAGTAAATATAAAAAATGTTTTATTTATTTACCATACCTCTCATTTATTTATATTTTTATTAATTTACCATACCTCTTTTATAAATATGGTATTTGGGCCTTTGGCCCATAGGATTCACTTAAATAAAACCTATTCGTGGAAATGGGCGAATGGATTCACTTAAATAAAACCTATTCTTGAAAATGGGTGAACGGAAGGTTGTAACTCCTAATTTCAAGGGCTAAATTTACCTTTTTTACCCTCTCCCTTAAAATAAGGTGGGCTATTTGCGGTGATTTGTAAAAATCTACTATGATACACAATATTTGTCGACTAAAAATTTAAAACCCCTTAATTTCGCCAAAGGGTGAACATTCGCCCCTAAAATTTTCTATGTAGGGAGCTCAACGAGCTCACTATTAAAGATAAGTTCCCCATTCCTGACATTGATGAATTATGGGATGAATTGCATGGATCAATTTACTTCACCAAGTTGGATCTTCATTCGGGATATCATAAAATCAGAATGAAGATTGAAGACATTCCGAAAACGAAATTTAAAACTCATGAAGGTCATTATGAATTCTTGGTCATGCCTTTTGGCCTTACTAATGCACCTTCAACATTTCAAGGTTTGATGAATTCAATTTTCAAACCATTCCTTAGAAAATTTTTGTTAGTATTTTTTTATGATATACTAATGTACAACAAGTCTTGGAAAGATCATGTTGAACACGTTGACAGGGTGCTACAACTATTGGAGGAGAAACAATTATATGCAAAAAGATCCAAATGTTTCTTTGGAGTCCTAGAGGTGGAATATTTGGGTCATATTGTATCTTATGAAGGAGTTAAGGTAGACCCTAGAAAAATTAAAGCCATTAAGGAATGGAAAATCCCCACATCCATAAAGCATCTAGGGGGATTTCTTGGGTTGACAGGGTATTATCGCAAGTTTGTTAAGAATTATGGGAGAATAGCAGCACCTCTAACAACATTATTGAAGAAACATGCATTTTCATGGAATCCGGAAGCAACAAAGGCCTTTGGACATCTTAAAGAGACAATGTGCCAAGCACCGGTCTTAGCTACACCAGACTTCACAAAACCCTTTATTGTGGAATGTGATGCTTAAGCAAAGCTATTTATGAGAAGGAAATGTTGGCAATACTCCATGCACTTAAGAAATGGCGACCCTACCTAATGGGAAGACACTTCAAGGTAAAAACGGATCATGATAGCCTTAAATACTTTTTAGAACAAAGATTATCCTCTGAAGAGAAACAAAAGTGGATCAAAAAGATGTTGGTTTATGACTTTGAAATCATCTACAAAGAAGGGAAGCAAAATGTGGTGGCAGAGGCACTCTCAAGAAAGCATGAGGATGTGGAAGCATTGTTGTGCGCCATTTCTATTATCCAACCAGATTGGATAAATGAAGCAAGGGAGGAATGGAAGAATGATGAAGAAGTGTGGGCACTTATTCGAAAGCTACAACAAGATTCCAGTACGTCTGATACATTTAGCTGGCAAAATGATTCATTATGGTACAAAGATCGCTTATACCTCTGTAAGAACTCCCAGCTAAAACAAAATATTCTTATGGAATTGCACACTTCTCCCTTAGGAGGGCACTCAGGATTTTTAGAAACTTACCACAGGGTTAAGAAGGTATTTTTTGGGGATGGCCTTAAATTAGATATTCAAAAGTTTGTGGCAGAATGTTTGGTTTGCGAACAAAATAAAGTTGAAACAATTAAGACCCCGGGTCTATTACAACCTTTATCCATTCCAAGCCAACGTTGGGAGGAGGTTTGAATGGATTTTATCACAGGTTCACCCAAGTCTGAGGGAAAGAGTGTCATCATGGTGGTAGTTGATAGACTTACTGTATGTTTTAACCCTGTACTAAAATTACCTGCATACAAATTCTTAAACAACGAAAATAAACAATGCGAGAGCATAACCCATAAAACACATATGCACAAAGATTTTTCCCTGGATCCCAAAACCGGGACTACCAGCTTGATTTTTCATTATGTTCCTTTTAATGTTACAATACATATTTATACATGCCGAAGCATCCAATACCATGGAGTGAAAACCATCGCGTCCAATACCATGGACCGAAAACCATCGCGTCCAAGAAACATGTGCGAAAATCATGCACAAAACCATAGGTGGGTCTGCCCAATCTAACATATGGTCCAAAACCCCCTATTAACTACGTGGAAAGAATATAACACAACCCTACAATCTCCCACTTGTTGTTTTCTTTCCATAGGGGGCCACAAGAGAGCTTAGTTATTTTTTCAGCCCTCAGATTCCCATTTCTTCTCTACACCAAGAGAACTTCTCAGAGCTCACAGATTTTGTCAATGCATCTACAATATTCTTCAAAGTGTCCACCTTCACCTTCAAAGTGTCCCTCAAAAGTGATACTGAACATCAATGTGCTTAGTCTTTGAATGATAAGCAGGGTTATTTTCCAAGAAAATTGCACTTTGGCTGTCACAGTCTATTCTTATAGCTTCCTGTACTAACCCCATACTTGAACACAATCTCTGCAACCAAACTCCTTCCTTGCTTGCATGAGTGGCCGACATGTATTCTGCCTCTGTAGTTGATAGTGCCACTACAGATTGTTTCTTACTCATCCAAGTGACTACACCTCCAAAAAGGTTAAACACATACCCACTTGTAGATCTTCTCTGATCCAGATCTCCAGCCCAGTCTGCATCAACAAAGCCATGAATATCCAACACTCTATCCAATCCTGGTCTTCCTTGGTAGCACAAACCATAATCACTAGTGCCATGCAAATAACTGAAAACCCGCTTCACTGCTGTCCAGTGCTCCTTCCCAGGTTTTGACATAAACCTGCTCAATACTCCCACTGCATGTGCAATGTCTGGTCAAATACAGACCATTGCATACATCAAGCTACCCACTGCACTTACATATGGAACACGGGACATGTCCTCTTCGTCTTCTTGTGTCTTGGGACACTATTTAGCAAATAACCTCACACCTACAGGAATAGGAACCTTCATCGGTTTACTATCTTGCATATTAAACCTCTGGAGTATTGTCTCGACATACCTCCTCTGGTTTAACCAGAGCTTCCTCTTTGACTGATCTCTTTTAATTTCCATGCCCAAAATATAGTTTGCAGCAACAAGATCTTTCATGTCGAATTTGGAGGATAATTGGGTCTTCAAATCCTGGATAATTTCTTTGTCATTTCCAACCAGCAACATATCATCCACATACAAGACCAGATAAATAATACGGTCACCAATTAATTTAAAATACACACAATGATCTACTTTGCTTCTGGTGAAGCCAAGTCCCCGTATAAATTTATCAAATTTCTGATGCCACATCCTTGGTGACTGTTTTAACCCATACAGAGACTTCTTTAACTTGCATACGAGTTCTTTCTTACCCTTCACCGCAAAGCCTTCAATTTGCTTCATGTAGATTTCCTCTTCCAAATCCCCGTGAAGAAATGTTGTCATCGCATCCATCTGTTCTACCTCAAAATCAAAAGCAACAACAACAGATAAAAGTAATCTAATAGAAGTTACCTTGGAAACAGGAGAAACAATATCACCAAAATCAATTCCCGGCACCTGGGAATAACCTTTTGCTACCAACCGAGCTTTGTATTTCTCCACCTTTCCTTCTACATTTTTCTTCTTCTTGAACACCCATTTGCTGCCAATGGGTTTCCTTCCCGCCGACAACTCCACGAGATCCCAAGCCTCATTTTTGTGCAAAGATGCCATTTCATCGACCACAACCTCTTTCCAGAGTTTTCCATCCTCTGAATCCAGTACTTCCTTCACAATTCTGGGATCATTATCAGTAACAGATAAAGAAAAATATGAACTGAAAGCATATGGACTATACCTTTCTGGCTGCCTTCCTTCTCGAACTGATCTTCTCACAGCCGGAGTTTGTGGCTCTTCATCTTTTGATTCCTCCTCTGCTGCAGAGTCTGATTCTTCCTCCATTGGCTCAAACTCTATCTTCTCAGGTTCCTTTGATTGGGCTTCATGTTGAATAAAATCTTTTACCTCTCTGAACAACACATCTCGGCTATACACAACTTTCCGTGTGACTTGGTTCCAAAGCTTATAACCCTTTAAACCATCCTTATACCCAATAAAGAGGCACTTTTCTGATTTACTATCCAACTTGGTTCGTTTCTCCTTTGGAACATGTACATATGCATCACATCCAAATACACTTAGATGTGAAAGAGAGGGTTTCTTACTAGTCCATACTTCGTGTGGAGTCTTATCCTCCAACGCTAATGAAGGTGATCTGTTGATCAGGTAACATGCAGTATCCACCGCCTCTGCCCAGAATTCCTGTCCTAACCTGGCACCATTGAGCATGCTTCTTGCCCTTTCCATCAACGTCTTGTTCATTCTTTCTGTGACTCCATTTTGCTGAGTTGTATATGGAGTAGTCTTCTGTCGTGCTATACCACACTTCTTACAAAATTCTACAAATTCCTTGCTGCAAAATTCTCCACCATTATCTGTCCTCAGCACCTTTATCTTCTTCTCTTTCTGATTTTCCACCAGAGCCTTAAATTCTTTAAACCTGTAAAAGACTTCAGATTTCTTCTTAAGAAAATATATCCATGTATTCCTTGAGAAGTCATCTATGAATGATACATAGTACACAGACTTACCCAGTGATGGAACCTTCACAGGTCCAAACACATCACTGTGCACAAGCTGTAATATATGTTTTGTCCTCTTACCACCAGAGGGGAAACTCACCCGATTCTACTTCCCATATACACAATTTTCACAGAAATGAAAATCCAGAGAGCTATTATTCATACCTTCTACCATACCTTTACCATGAAGTATTCTAAGGCCCTTCTCTTCAACATGTCCAAGACTTTGATGCCACAACATGGTCTTCTCTCCAGAGACCACTAGATTCTCTACTCCATTTTCAGGAACCATAGAACTATTGCACCCATCAACAACAGTGCTACCTTGCAGCTTGTACAGAGTTCCAATCCGAACTCCCCGCATTAATATCAGTGCTCCTCGAACCATCTTTCAGGTATCTTTGTCGAACATTGTCTTTACACCTGCATCATCCAACTTGCTTACATAAATCAGATTTCTGGCCAATGCAGGAATATGTAGAACACCCGGAAGTGTTCTAACCCTTCCACCTTGCAACTTCAACTTTACTTTTCCCCGACCAATGATTCTAGCCTTCATATCATCTCCTAAGAAGACATCACCACCATCGTATTTCTCATACTCGCAGAACCACTCTCTATGGAGAGTGAAGTGAAAGGATGCACCTGAGTCAATCAACCATGCCTCATGATCTACATGTGTACTTGAAGAAGCCAATTACACAACCCCACCTTCATCTGAGGTGGTTTTTGCCTCTACAGATAGAGCATCATCAGATCCCTTTCCTTTATTAGGAGCTTTAGATTTACAATCCCTTCTGAAGTGCCCTTCCTTTCCGCATTTCCAGCACACCACCTTTGTAGGTTTTCCTGGAGATTTAGATCTCCCTCTAGATTTAGATCTCCCACTCGATGACTTATTTTTTTTTCTATTCTGGGACCATCCTCGTACAGACAAGGCATCACCATTCTGGTTGTCCATATTTTTCCGTCTCATCTCCTCCGTCAGCAAGGCTAAGACTATTTCATCAAACTGCAAAGCAGTTGCATTGCTACCTATTGCAATAACCAGACTATCCCACGAATCTGGTAGAGAACACAACAGACTGATGCACTTATCTTCATCTGAAATTGTAATATCAACAAATAATAACTGACTTACCATGGTATTAAACGCATTCAGATTCTCTGTCACCGAGTCTCCATCTTTCATCATCAGGTTATACAACTCTTTCCGCAGGAACAGTTTATTCACCAGAGACTTAGATTGGTACAAAGTCCCTAACTTGATCCCAAAAGCCTTTGCCGTAGCTTCCCCTAATACATTCAGCAATACTGAATCCGAGACACACAATCGTATTGTGCTCTTTGCCTTCCGATCCAACTTCTTCCATTCTTCATCGGTCACTCCCGATGGTTTAGTACCCGGATCTACCGCGATCCACTGATCTTTATCCACCAACAGATCCTCCATCTTGAGTTTCCAAAACTCAAAATTCTGACCATTGAACTTCTCAATCTCTATCTTTCCACTGCTCGCCATCTTCTTTCACCAACAGAATCGATCTCATAGATCTGCCACTGAATAGGGTCTACCACAGTCCCGAGCGAAACCCCTCAGCAACAAAGGCGTCCACTTGAAGCCAAAACCTGGCTCTGATACCAAATGTAGGTTTTAACCCTGTATAGAAATTACTTGCATATGAATTCTTAAACAAAGAAAATAAACAATGCGAGAGCATAACCCATAAAACACATATGCACAAAGATTTTTCCCTAGATCCCAAAACCGGGACTACCAGCTTGATTTTACATTATGTTCCTTTCAATGTTACAATACATATTTATATATGCCGAAGCATCCAATACCATGGACCGAAAACCATCGTGTCCAATACCATGGACCGAAAACCATCGCGTCCAAAAACCATTTGCTAAAATCATGCACAAAACCATAGGTGGGTCCTCCTAACCTAACATAAAGTGGGGTTACGGGTGCCCTTCAAACCCCCTATTAACTACATGGAAAGAATATAACACAACCCAACACTTACCAAATATGCACACTTTTGTGCATTATCACATCCATTTAAAGCCAGTACAGTTTCTACTGCATTTATGGTAACAATTCAAAAGATACATGGAAACCCAAAGATTATTGTAAGTGACAGAGATCCCATTTTCACTGGAAATTTTTGGATAGAATTATTTTATTGTCTTGGTACTCAGTTAGCTCATAGCTCATCTTATCATCCTCAATCTAATGGTCAGACTGATATAGTAAACAAATGTTTGGAAGGATATCTTCGTTGCTTTGTATCTGATAAACAAACACAATGGGTCAAATGGTTGCCTATGGCTGAATGGTGGTATAAAACTTCCTTCCATACAGCAACAAAAATGACCCCATTTATGGCACTTTATGGGTATCAACCACCATCCATCACATCATATTTAAGAGAAAATTCTAAGGTTCAGGCAATGGAACATCACATCGAACATCAACAACAAGTCCTCCAACTCTTAAAGGATAACCTCGTGTTGGCACAAAATAGAATGAAACAACAGACAGATCAACATCACAGTGAAAGAAGTTTTGATGTAGTTGATTGGGTATTCCTACAACTACAACCATATAAGCAAATGTCCCTAAAGAAAGCTAAGAAGGATAATAAATTTTCACCAAAGTATTATGGTCCGTACAAGGTGTTGCAAAAGATTGGTACTATGGCATACAAATTGGAGCTTCGTGCAACTTCTCGATTGCACCCAGTTTTCCATGTTTCGTGTTTAAAGAAAGTTATAGGCGACAAGCTCCCAGTTCAAACAATATTGCCAGAACTTGACGAGGAAGGATAAATTATATTGGAACCGAAAGCAGTCACAGAAAGAAGAACTCGATAGCTACGAAATCGATCAATTTCAGAGTATCTTATCAAGTGGAAGAACTTATCCGCTAAAGATTCCACATGGGAGGATGAGAAATTTAAGCAGAAGTATCCAGAACTACTCAAGCTTTCAGGACAACACTTTTTTGAAGGAGAGGGGCATGTTGGGTCCCTATAATACTAGTGATTACCCCATTACTATTGTAGTTGTACCCCTTATTTATATTTTTGTGCCCCTATTACCCCCATGTTGTTATTTTTGTGCCCCATAGAATCCCTCTATTGTTATTTTTGTGGCTTTATATTATTATTATTAGGTCAGCTAGATTATAGTGTGACTCCTTAGACTCCTATATATAGAAAGGAGGTTTTGCCATTTGTATCATCCAAGAATTGTTCATTTATGTAATTTAAAGGAGGTTGCCCTCTCGAAGAGGCTGAACTTTAAGGCGTTGATCTATCTTTTCTATCTTTTCTTGATCTGGTTTCATAACATAGTGAAACCCTCAACCTCCAACAGAACGAAGTACAAATGACCAGGAGAATAGGGTTTGCAAGTCATTAACCAAGGTGGGAGTGTGATTACCAAGGAGTGGACACATGTCCAACATCTAATGGTGCTATTACGAGCCATAAAGATCGGGAGTGAAAATATCTGGTTAATCATTGTAAGCAACCGCAAACTAATCTAATGAGATAGTTAATCAAGCTTGTAATCATTTAAATTAATTTATATCCATTCATTAAGGTTTTCAGAGTGTAAAGATGGGCTAGACCCATCACAAGCTGTTTTTCACAAAAATACTTTGAATTTTTTACCTCATCTTGAACCAAAGCCCTAAAAGGAGCTGGCCATACATGGTATTTTCAACAGTCTTGGTAGTATTGTTCTATGGTATTTTCATAAAGATACGTCAAATTCCGGTCACCTTTGTAGCAAGAGCACTGGTGAAATAGAGGTTGGCCAAACATAGGCATTGTGAGGCATATATATATGAACTATATTTAGACAATTTATTTCCCAAAACCCATCACAGGGCCAAAGATGTTCCTTTATTTGAGTTAGCGTTAGATGAAGACATGGTTCACTAGGCTGTCTACCTAAGATACTGTAAGGAACTTTCCAATTACTTCGACACTCCTATCGACTATATATGCTGAGTTGGTGACATCCTCATTCTTATTCCACCTCCTTCCTCCTTAACCACATCATTAAAATTCAAAAATTCTTCCATTATTAGAGCCATTATAATTATGAGGGATTGTGTAATGGTTCCCCTATAATTCTTCTTGCATATGGTTTTAATTTCATGCAAAGGTTGCATGCATCTAGTGTCTACATGTTGTGAAATAAATGGGGTTTCCATAACATTAATTGGGTCCGTTCCCATTTTATAGTATAATTTTTTCCTTCATTCATGAGTCCTATGATTTTAGAAATTAATTTGAAAAATAATAAGGATAAATTTATGAGTTATATTTTATTAAAATAGAAATTCAACCTTGTAAAAAACTGGGGTAGATTCCCCCACCCCAATTCTCCATTTACTTCTAATTTTCTTGCCAAAAGTTGGCATGCATGATTTGCAAATTTATCATCTTCTGCATTATGTTTACTAAGAATATTAAATTATTGTTTGCTTCTAATGTCATCCATAATATTCTTTATTCTGTTCAAAATATTGTCCAGAAGGTTATCCTTGGGTTAGGTTCATTGGCATCGGTGTTGTATAATGATGAGTGTCCCCCAAGATCTTAATGTTGGGTACTTGTGCTATGGTAGGAAATATTAAGCCTTGAAACAAGCGATGCATTTATTCTTGTTTTTTTTTCATTTATCCCCATTCCCGTGCATTCATTTTGAATTAAGTTACTATAGGTATATACAATACCCCTCCCCCTCCTACCACCCTTAGATTTTTCTTTAAATCTCAATCAAAATCAATAATCCAACCTTTTCTCCTCCTTTTCCATTCTTATAATTCCTATTATGTTAAGCATAATCTCTACTACATCACAACTTTCTTGCATTTGGAGGGTAAATGCATGAAAGCAGGTTATACTTTTGCGCCAAATATGATGATGAAATTTCTAAATTTTACTCTTTGATCGAATTGACGCCCTCAAAATTCATATAATCATTGTGAATTTTGATTCAGAGAAAATTGAATATTTTTGGAGAATCATTTTGTTTTCCTAATGATATGTTTTACAAAAAAAATTAGCATCATATAGTTTGTCAATTTTATACGAAATGAAATGTTTTTCCTTGCAAAATTTTCCATAACTTAAGAGGTATGTGTCTATTCACGTAGCACAAGTTAGTCTAAAATGTGTAATTTTTAGTAAATATATAAATGAGCATGATCTACATGAGGAGAGCTAAGTCTTTCATATTAAAATTTTATTTTTTTATGAAAAAATTATTTTTCATTATTTTTCGAAATTGGAGATGTAACATTTCAATTGAATTTTGTAGACATCTATGCACGTAAGCTTTTTTTCAACTATTTAAGTAAACTGAAAAACCAAGAGTATCATTTTGGAGTTTACTCGTAAGCAAAGATAGTGGTATTGTTTGAAATATTCTTGTTGTGTATATTTTATGTTATTGATTTTTTATTCAACCTCTTCGAAACTATCCAAAAAAAAATTCAAACATTATGTCTAGAAGAAATGATGAATATCATATGAATTCAAAAAAATCAGAATAATATTTCATTGGATAGAGGATTTCATGATGAATCCAACATCATCAACTCTTCCAGTTAAGGAAAATTTTTTCCCTAAGTCTGCTTAGGTACAAAATGGTGTTGCAAAGAAATTTGTAGAATGGGTGCTAAAATTCTAGTTTTTACGACATGAGAACCTCGATCGAGTACTTAAATTATAAATTCAAATAGATCGATTGAGGGTTTAAGAAATCCTCAATCGAGCCATTTACGTTGTTAACTAGGGACTCGATCGAGCTATAAGGATTTATTGATCTATTTAAATTAATCAAGCTATCAATCTTGGTTGAGCTATCAAGCTCAGTCAAGCATTTGTAAAAATAAAGTTCTCCAAACATCAAGGAGGTTCTATTTTTAAGGATATGATCCTTATGTGAATCCGCTAAATTTAGAATCAAGAAGTATCTAAAATTTAATCTATTAATAATTTAACCAATTTGATATGATATTATTTTACTTAAAATGGAAATTCTACTAGATCTTGTTATGAACAACATTGAATTTTTTGTATGTTATTAATAAATATCATGTGCTAGTTTAATATAAAGCATGGAAAGAGATACACATGATTCATATTGGATTGTAAAAGGTGCAACAGATAGAACACACACACACACACACAGACTGACACACTCACTCACACACATACATATAGCATATTATGACTAAACTCTTGTAGATATAATCAAAAGAAATAAAATCGAATAAAAAATATGTGTAGTTTACATCTTGACATATTTTAAATTCAATAAAAATTATTTCAATCATATTTGAGTTTTTTAAATTGAATAAAACTTATTCCAATAAGAAGGAATTGATTGAAACACTTGGATAACTAAGTAAATTTAGGAAAGTTGATAACAATATATAAATTATGGAAATGTTATCATATAGGATTGACTTATATCATGTTATGACTAAGCACTTGCAGTTAATATCAAAAGAAATAATATTGTAGAAATTCCTTATAGGTTCAAACGACTAATTCTAATTTACTAAAATGATAGACTTGAATATACTCTACTGATTAGCAGAAAAATTAAACGATCATGAAATGATGAAGCATAAAAGATAAATAATTCAATCAACACATTGGAAAATGATTTCCCGGGGAAAGCCACAATTAAAAAACTCTACTCTCTTGTATATTTCATTAGTTAGAAAATATGAGAAGATTACAATGCTTTGCTAATGCCCAAACAACCTCTGCAATATCTCTATCTGTCTCACAACTTACTGGACAAGTCTAGGCTAATACTTAACAAATTTATTTCTTTCCCAAGTCCCTATTTCCTTGCATTGTTTCATTGGGAATCAGCCCCTATTAATTAGGGAGATTTTCTATTGGAGTTGCGAAATCCTCATAAGCCTTCCTTTGAGTTCATGCACCACATGTACGATTTTTTTGATTATACAATTCATAACACACTACCCTTGAACTCCAATCTCAACTTGGTAAATCTAAGATCTGACATGCATGAATTATTTATGAGTGAAACATCAGTTACCTAGTTGAACACATGAAGCAACACCCCACTTTCTGACCTCCTACTAGTTCCTCCATTAGTTGGAACTAGTTCAACTGAATTTAAATAAGATAAACCGAATTAATTAATTAGAACTCAAAATAAACTCAACCAAGGCTCCTATAATGTATGAGGCACTCTACATGACTCAAGTTAGACTCTCAACTTCAATTAATTGAACCAATGAACTCAATTTAACTTAGTTAACGCATACAAGTTGTATTATGATGTGGAATTACAATTTTATTCTTAATTTAGTTCAAGGACAAAATTAAATTAGGATGTTATTTTTGAATTTTCAACACTCCCTCTCAATAAGAAAGGGATTATCTTCTACCCCAATCCCGCCTCTATGGAACTCAGATTTTCCTTTTAACACTGTGTTAGTCAAGATATCTTCATCTTTCTCCTCTGTAGGAATGTACTCCAACAACATGGTTCTCCTCTACACAAAATCTTGTAGATGGTGCTATTAGATGTCAATATACTTGGACAAATCATAAAAAACTAGATTCTTAGAGAGTTTAACACAACTCTTATTTTCATAGTAAATCACTGTAGGATCCATCTGTTGACCAAATAACCCAACAAGGATATTCCTCATCTAGATGGCCTCATAGGATGATTGAATAACTTCCTGCTATACCATGAAATTTTTATTGAACCAATACTAAAGATCCCCTATAATGTTCTCATCATGTTGGATGAACTCCCAGCACAATTTTCATATATGAAGCCTTAAAGCTTCACTCCGTCTATCCCTATGTACCAAAGACCAAACTAAGTGGTGGCTCTGAGGTATATCGACACAAGTTTAGCTTCCTTCCAATGAAGTTTTGTTGGATTAACCATTGATTAACTAAGCTAGTTAACTGGAAAATATATGTGTGGTCATGTGTTCACCAAATACATAAGTGAACCCATAAGGTGCCTATAAATAGTAGCCTCCACTACTTCACCTGAAGTAGCATCTTCCTTCAATTTTTTACTAGAGGAGTCTCCATGGGTTTTCTCCTATCCATGGGACTACAGGAATTACCACTCCTCAAACTATCCAAGTAGAAGGACATTTCAAGAAAAAAATTGTTCAAGAATTGAAAGATCACAACGAGCATCAAGAAATTAATAAAATCATATCTTGTAAAGCATTGGAAGAAAGTACCACTCCTCAAACTCTCAAGACAGAAGGACATATCAAGAATAGAAAGGTTCAAGTAGTGAAAGATCACATTGAGCATCAACAACAAGTTCTCCAACCTTCAAAGGATAAAATCAATTTGGTGCAAAATCGAATGAAACAACAGGTAGATCAACATCGTAGTGAAAAATGTTTTGATGTAGGTGATTGGGTATTTTTACTACTACATCTCAAGCAAGCTATTTATGAGAAGGAAATGTTGGCAATACTACATGCACTTAAGAAATGGTGACCTTACCGAATGGGAAGACACTTCAAGGTACAAATGGATCATGATAGTCTTAAATACTTTTTAGAACAACTATTATCTGTAGAAGAATAGAAAAAATGTGTCACAAATATGTTGGGTTATTACTTTGACATCATTTATAGAAAATGGAAGCAAAATTTTGTTGCAGATGCACTCTCAAGAAAGAATGACGATGTGGAAGCATTGTTTTGTGCTATTTCTATTATCCAACTCGATTGGATAAACAAAACAAGGGATGAATGGAAGAAGGATGAATAAATATGGTCACTTATTCAAAAGTTCCAAAAGATCCCAATTCAAACAATATTGCTAGAAATTGAAGGGGAAGGAAAAATCATATTGGAACCTAGAGTAGTCACAGAAACAAGAACCCAACAGCTAGGAAATCAATCAATTTCAGAGAATCTCATCAGGTGGAAGAACTTACTCACTGAAAATTCCACATGGGAGGACAATGATTTTATACAATAGCATAAAGAAGTACTCTAGCGTTGAGGACAACACTTTTTGAAGTAGAGGGGCATGTTAGGCCCCTATACTACTAGCGTAACCCCTTATTGCTGTTAGTACAACCCACTTATTATATTGTTGTACCCATGTAGTCTCCATATTGTTACTATTGTGCCCCATAGAAGCCCACTATTGTTATTATTGTGCCCTTACATTATTATCGTTACGCCGGCTCTGACTATATGATGACCCCTTAGACTCCTATATATAGAAAGGAGGTATTTTCATTTGTATCATTCGAGAATTGTTTATTTGTGTAATGTAAAGGAGGTTTCCCCCTCAAAGAGGATACATTCTAAGGTGTTCATCTATCTTTTCTATGTTTTTGTGAGCTAGTTTCATAACATTTGGTATCAGAGCTTTGAATTCTAGGGTTTCACTGCTCCAAATAGGTCATTGTGGCATTTGCACTATAACTTTTGTTTCTACAATGTTTTAGATGCTAAAATGAAAACCCATTTGGGTCAAAATCATTCTGAACCACACGTCTGAATTTCAAAGCTTTTCATCCTATATTTGCGGAGATATGATTTGAGGAAGTTGGCATTTTTGCAGACTTACGAATTACATTCCAAACAGGTGACCTGGGGAAACTAGTCATAACTTTCTTTTTGAGCACCAAATTGAAATTTCATAAGAAGTTACAGAAAGAGGATGAACTGTAGTTTCCTATGTATATTTTTGATATCCTAAGGTAAAAATAGTGACACGTGGCACTTCATATTATTTCGATCTTCTAAAAAGGTCTATAATCAGGTCAGCATTGGAGATTTGACATAACTCTTCCTTGGAGAATCCAATTTGGATCAGGCTGGTGGTATTGGAAAGAGGGTGCAAAGGGCTACTGCAAGCCACAATTTTTGAACTCGAAGATCCAAAATTACAGAGTTACAGTTGTTTCAAGATTGAGCTCCTAAAATCAAGAAAAAGTGAGATGAGGAAGTTTGATGGCAAGGATCCAGTAAATTGGATACTATAGATGGAGAAATATTTTGATCTACATGGTGCACCACTGTTACAAAAGGTAAGTATTTCATTTTCATATTTAGAATTGGATTAGTTTTTATGGTATAAACAGCTTTGTTCTCGTAAATAACTTGTTACTTGGTCAATTTTCATGGAGGAAATGATAACACATTATGAGGATACAAAGAGCAACACCTTCTTTAGAGCAACACCACAACAATTAGGAGAAAAAAGAGAAAAAGGGATTTATTACGATTGTGATAGAAAATGCACTAAAGGTCATAAGTGTGTTGAGAATAAATTATTTTACATAGGGTATGAAGAGGAGGAAGAAAAGGATCAAGAAACATCAAAATAAGAGGATATATGCCAAAACCCAACCCAAAGAAAGAAGAAATGAATCCTATCATATCTTGTAAAGAATTGGAAAGAATTACCAGTCCTCAAACTCTCAATATAGAAGGAAATATCAAGAAGAAAAAGGTTCAAGAAGTTAAAGATCACATCAAGGAAGAATAAATTAATCCAACCATATCTTGTAATGCATAGGTCAGAATTACCACTCCTCAACCTATCCAGATAGGACATATCAAGAAAAAAAATGTTCAAGAAGTGAAAGATCACACCGAGATCAAGAAATGAATCAGACCATATCTTGTAAAGCATTGGAAAAAATTACCACTCCTCAAACTCTCAAGATAGAAGGACATATCAAGAAGAGAAAGGTTCAAGCAGTGAAAGATCACATCGAGCATCAACAACAATTTCTCCAACTTTTAAAGGATAATACCACTTTGGTGCAAAATCAAATGAAATAATAGGTAGATCAACATCATAGTGAAAAGAAGTTTGATTTAGGTGATTGGGTATTTTTACTGCTACATCTCAAGCAAGCTATTTATGAGAAGGAAATCTTGTCAATACTACATGCACTTAAGAAATGGTGACCTTACCAAATGGGAAGACACTTCAAAGTAAAAATGGATCATGATATTCTGAAATACTTTTTAGAACAGCTGTTATCTTTATAATAACAGAAAAAATGTGTCACAAATATGTTGGGTTGTGACTTTGACATCATCTATAGAAAATGGAAGAAAAATTTTCTTGCAGATGCGCTCTCAAGAAAGGATGAGGATGCGGAAGCATTGTTTTGTGCTACTTCTATTATCCAACCAGATTGGATAAATGAAGTAAGGGATGAATGGAAGAAGGATGAAGAAGCATGGCCACATATTCAAAAGTTGCAAAAGATCCCAATTCAAACAATATTTGCAGAAATTGAAGAGTAAGGAAAAATCATATTGGAACCTAGAGCAGTCATAGAAACAAGAATGTGACAGCTACGAAATCGATCAATTTCAAAGTATCTCATCACGTGGAAGAACTTACCCACTAAAGATTCCACATGGGAGGACAAGAATTTTATACAAAAGCATCAAGAACTACTCAAGCGTTGAGGACAACACTTTTTGAAGCAGAGGGGCATGTTAGGCCCCTATACTACTAGTGTAACCCCTTATTGTTATTAGTACAACCCCCTTATTATATTGTTGTACCCATGTAGTCCCCATATTGTTACTATTGTGCCCCATAGTAGCCCACTATTTTTATTATTGTGCCCTTATTATTATTGTTATGTCAGCTCTGATTATATGATGACCCCTTAGACTCCTATATATATAAAGGAGGTCTTTTCATTTGTATAATCCACGAATTGTTCACCTTTGTAATGTAAAAAAGGTTGCCCCCTCAAAGAGGTTGCATTCTAAGGCGTTCGTCTATATTTTCTATCTTTTTTTGAACTGGTTTCATAACACAAATATTCCCACCTTAATCATTGGTTCTAGCTTTCTCCTTGCATCCTCGGTAACATGAAAGTAAATTGATGAAGCAAGTACCCTGAAGTGCGCTACATTTGGTTTATTACCTAAAAAGGCTTCTTCTAGTGTGCTCATCCTGAGAATATAATGAGGAATCACGTTATGCACATATAGAACTTCATTGAATGCTTCAACCTACAAGTGCAATGCTAGGCCCTAATCATGTAACACTTCCCATGTAGCTCCAACAGTACTTTTGTTCTTCCTTTCATCAACCCGATTCTGTTGTGGGTTATGGGGTGCTATTAGCTCTCATAGAACATATTATGATGCATAGAATTTATTGAATTTATTTGACACATATTCTCCACTATTATGACTCCTGAGAGCCTTCACTTTCTTGCTAGTCTCTTTCTCAAAAAGTGCTCTAAATTCACAAAATTTAGAGAACGTCTGATATTTATTTTGCATGAAGAAAATAATGCACTTTTGTGATAAATCGTCTAAAAATATGACATAATACCTATTCTTGGCCATGGATGCTATCGATGATGATCCACACACATTTGAGTGAACTCTTTCTGAGATGAAAATCACTCGTGAGTGACCTCATTTGATTAATTAATGAATGAAGGTATTACAGACTCAGGTGCTATTGTGTGTCTATGTTATGTTAGGCAATAGATCAATAAGATTGAAAAATACATAGACACTAGAAAATTGAAAATAGTAAGAGAAACATAGTAAGAAAATACAAGAACACAACAAATTAATAAGGAGTTCACCCAATCATCCTGGGCTACATCTCCGGTCCAACATTCAGTGGTGGCCTTCTTTAAGCAGAGTTTTTACAATGAGGAGCTCAATTTGAGTCTCTTGAAATAGATGATGCTTAGTAGGGTGGTTCTTAGATTCCCCAAGCCACTGGAGTGCATAGACTCTTTCTTACTAAGTCTCGACCTCAAGTGGTATGAATGGGGTGAGTCCAATTTGGCACTCAGTTCCTGATAGATATACTCACAAGGATTTCTTGAACCTCTCAAGCCTTTTGTCTGCTCGATGCTACCTTAGCTCTGTAGGTCAACTCATCTCTCTATTTTTTGCTTCTTGCTTCACTATTTTCTTCTTTCTAATAGTGCTTCCCTCTCCTATTTTGTCTAGCCTATCTTTTCTCTATATATTCATGGCTTAAAGCCAATACACCTCTTGACTGTTTGTTTCCTCTTCTACCCCTTCAAATCACGCGATGTTTTTCGCTTGGAGTTCCCTACCTCTGTGTCATCACCACTGTGTAATGTCTCACGGGGAAGTGACACTTGTCCTGTCACGAACTATGCTAGCTCTTCCTCAAACAGTTCGGTATTTCAGTTACTCTATATAATGATTCATCCGACAACTCAGTGGTCAAATCGAAGTTCAGAATTTTATATGCCATCACTTAATTATCCCTCCAGATACGGTTTCTCATTGGGCGCAATCTCCACCGTTAGATCTGGGGTCTACAGATCCTACGGTTATCGCTCAGATCTCACAGTTGACTTGCTCAGACGTTAGCCCGTTATGAGAGACAGTTTTCTCTCTCATCCACTGGACACGCGTTGTTTGCTATATGGAATCGCTGAGTCTCCTGACAATTGTGCTTACCACCCAAAACACCTCTGATATTCCACTGGTTTTGGACCATGGGACCCACCTTTCACTTTAGTGCTTTTCCCATGGTTTTTGACTTTCCTTGTGACTGAGCAATTGAGGCCTTCCCTTCTCGAGGGGTTTTGCCGAGTGCTAATCATCCATCAGAAACGACCTCTCTTTTCTGATCCAGACTTCATAACTACTAGTTTGCACCCTGCGTGGCCTTCATGGGCCTCGGTCAACGTGCTTCAACTGAGGTCCTCATCATTCATTGTTGGCTACAAACTGCTACTATCTAGAGGGTCCTAATAGCTCATTGTCAACAAGTTTTTTTAACCCTTTCCCAATTTTATATAGTCATAGAACTCTAATAATTTTTCATGGATCCAATTCAGATCATCGCCTTCCCATTGAAAAATCTTTTAGACCACCAAAATTTGGTTTTCAAGAATTGACTATGTGAGGATACAATTGCCTCACTTGTCCAATCTCTATCGATTTTGCACTGCTCGACTTTGAACCATTGAGCCCAATTCTGAGGTACTCAACATCTCCCCTATGTGTCGTCGTTACCTTCCTGTCCAGAACTGTTTCTTCCTACAATTCATTAAGATATTCAGGTAATAGGTCATCAATAGAAGGTAATTGACTCTACTCTTTGGGATCCTTAATTAGTGAAGGTTCAAATAATCTCAAGCAATTTGCATTTATGACTAAGTAGATGTGCATGTAAGCTGGTAAATCAAGGAGAAAAACATTCTCACCAATTTTCTCAAGTATCTTGAAAGGTCCATACCTAATAGGCTTTAGCATTTTAACTTCACCTTGAATTCTGTCTTTGCTGATGTACAAATAGGCTTGGTCTCCAACTTAGAAACTATGCTCCATCTAATGCTTGCCATGCCTTGCCTTGTATTTGGCTTGGCTCTTTTCCAGTTGTTCATGTACTGCCTAGTGGATCTCTTGGATTTGTCCAATGAACCTAGTTGCACTGTCCACATCACTCTGTCCCTCAACTGTGGTATCTTTACCAAAGACAAAATCCAAAGGTGACCTTGGTGTGAAACCAAAATAGGTCTCAAAAGGAGATCTTTATGTAGAAGAATGTTTGGCTCTGTTGTAAGAAAGATTTACATAACATAAATGTTCATCCCAAAGCTTAGGATGTTTGTTGCAATACCCCCTGAGTAACTAGATAATTGTCCTATTAACTACTTCTATCTGGCCATCAGTTTGGGGATGGAAAGTTGTGTTTTTCTTCAGTTTGGTGTCCATCAGTTCCCATAGACTTGGCCAAACTTCCCCACAAATCAGGTGTCTTGATCAGATACAATGGAAGTGGGTAGTTCAAAATGAGCCCATACATGTTGAAAGAACAGTTTTGTAGTTTGTTCAACTATAATCTATTTATTAGAATGTATCAAAATACACATTTTGTTGAACCTATCCACAATAACATACAGATAATCATGACCTTTCCTAAATTTAGGCAGTCCTGCAACAAAATCCATGGAAAAACTTTCCCAAGGGTGAGAAGGAACTGGTAATGGAGTGTACAAGCCTAGTTTTCTATTGTTGGGCTTGCTTTTAGGACTCATAGTACACCCTCTTACATATTTAGAAATTGTCTCATTCATTTTTGGCCAATAAGAAAATATTTGCAGTTGTGCAACTGTTTTACTTACCCCAAAGTGACCCGATATTAGAGAAGTGTGTGCTTCTCGAATTATCTTTACTCTTTCAGTTTGTGGAATGAATAGCTTCCCACAATGATATAGGAGTTGGTCCTTTACATGATAATCCAATTCTTCTACTCATTTTCCTTGAATTAAAGTTGCATATATATATTTTAAATCTATATATTGAGCATATTGTTCAATATAGCTCTCATGTAACACAAAATTATGCTTAAGTATAGTAGATGCATTTATAATGGGTCTAGATAACATATCTGCAACTTTATTGTGTATGCCCTTTCTATATCTGATGACTAAATGAAACTGTTGTAGAAAACCCATCCATCTATAATGTATTGATTGCTACAACTTATTTTGGGACTGTAGATATTGAAGTGGTTGATGATCAGAATGTATTACTGTCTCTTTGCCCATTAAGTAATGTTTCCATTTTTTCACACTTTGTACTAATGCATACAATTCTTTATCATATGTAGGATAGTTAACTATTGTGGAATTAAATGTCTCACGATGATAACATATGGGTTTACCATGTTGTGTCAACACTGCTCCCATGGCATAGTCACTAGCATCCGTTTGGATCTCAAATGGTCTTTGAAGATCAAGTAGTGCTAGTACAAATGTTGTACTAATCTTTTCTTTCAAGGTGTCGAAGGCTTTCTACTGTTTGCCTCCCCATTGAAACACCTTGTTCAATCCTGTTAAAGCATGTAAGGGAGCTTCAATTAAGGAAAAGTTAGAAATTAACTTTCTCCAATATTGTGTTGCTCCCAAGAAGCTTCTAACTTCTATAGCAGATTTGGGTTTAGGCCAGTTCACAATGAATGCCACTTTAGAGGGATCTATATTCAATTCACCACCCCCTATTATATGTCCCAAACAATTCAAATATGTTTTTCCAAATTCACATTTTGAGAGTTACACATAATTTTTTTCTCTTTTCAAAACATCTAGTGTTTTCTTAACATGCTTTAAATGTTTTTCCCATGTTTTGCTAAATATCAGAATGTCATTGAGATACACAATAAAAAACTCATCAAGAAAAGTTCTGAGTACATCATTCATTAATCTCATGAATGTAGCAGGAGCATTAGTTAAGCCAAAAGGCATAACCAGCCACTCAGACAATTCCTGCTTTGTTTTGAAAGCAGTCTTCCATGCATCTTGTTCTGCCACTCTGACCTGATGATATCCACTATGCAAGTCTAGCTTGGAAAAATAAACAAATTCTTTCAATTGATCTAACAGATCATCTATGCGAGGAAGGGGATAACGGTTTTTGATTGTTATCTTATTCAGTGCTCAATAATCAATGCACATTCTCCACGCGCCATCTTTCTTTCTCACTAAAACGATTGGTGACCCACATGGTGATATGCTAGGTCTGATGAACCCCTTCTCAAGCGACTCCTGCACCTTCTTCTTGATTTCAGCATTCTCTAAAGTGGACAACATGTACATTCCAATGTTAGGAAATGGAGCATCTTGCTGCAAAATAATGTCATGCACTATTTCCTTTTTGGGTGGAAAACCTTTAGGTTCTTGAAACAAGATATCATACCCTGAAACAACTTTTTCTAAATCAGTTTGTTGTTTAGCATTATAGCCCTCAATTACATTGGTTTTATCAAGTTTATTTTCCTTTACAACCATAAGTAGAATTGTTTGCATGAATTTATCATTCGTTTCATCTATCCTAAGTTTATGAGAGTATAATTATTCTTGAGCTTATGAGGTCTTACAAAGTATTTGATTCCATCTTTAACAAGTAGATACTTGTTCTCAGCTCTATAGAAAATAGCTTTTCTATAATACAAGTAAAGACTTCCTAAAACAATTCCACATATATCCAAAGGAATTATGTCTAACTCAACCTCATCTACAAATGTTGACCCAAAAGAAAATTGATTTTGCATTGTCTAGTCACTTGTGGTTGTGCTTTATCATTTAAACATCCTAATGGGTATGGTTTCTTGTGAGGTGTAGTCACTAATCCCAACTTCTTTACAATTGCTTCAAAAATTAAATTTACTTGTGAGCCACTATCAAACAAAGTATCAATCTTTTGATGTTTGGAAATAACATGGAAAAGATCATGTCTTTTTCTCTCATTTTCTTCATCAATAGTAGATTGTGTAGAAATACTAGTAGATGCTTCATAATTCTTACCTTTTATACCTATGGCTGCAATAGTTGTTTCATCTCCTGAGTCTAACACCAAATCTTTCTGAATAGTTGTATCAGTCTTCTTCCTCTTGACCTTGAACTTCTTAGGTCTTAGCTCTGGATGCATAATCCAATAGTGCTCATCATCATGCCCATCCTTCTTATAGTGAGTGCATAAAGACCTACTCTTTTATGCAGTGTTAGCCTTCCTTGCTCTCCATTTCTGTTTTTTTTCTCCTTATTCTTGCTTGCAGTGAGTTGAGATGATCCCCGAACTTTTGGACTTCCATTGTTTCCTCTAGCTTCTAGATGAGTAGCTTGTATAGATACCTCATTTATACTAGTGGGATTAAACATGAGGATAGTGTGCCTCATGTAGTTGTGTAGACTAGCTATGTACTTCAACAGAGTCTCAGGTGAGTCTAATGAGATTCCTAGAATCAATGCTCTCTTCCTAAATTCTTGGGTGTGTCCTTGGACACTTTTCCCTTTCAATTGTCGAAGAGTTTGCCAGCTCATCATGGCTTGCTGCATGTAGGCCAATGGATAGAATTTCTTTTTTATTGTAGAAAAAAATTCACTCCAGATGGAAATGGCCTTACCATGTCTTTTCATGTCATCTTGGGTCTTGCCTTCCCACCAAACCAAGGTAATGCCTCCATGGCATAGGCTTGCCAGCTGAACCTTGCTCTTGTCTAAATCAATAGTCGATACTCTACAATAAACACCAATTTTTCTAATCCAATTGTCCAACTTTTCTCCATTCAACTCTCCATCATATATAGGTAAATCAAATTTAACATCTAGTTTAATCAAAGATGCCTTATTTTTATGTTTAGGGCTATTAGGAGGTGTGAGAAAGCTTCTTCTTTCACTTTTCCTTTTGATTGGTCATGAAAGAGAGACTCATCTTCTCCTTTGTCTTGTTTGTAGCTTGATGAATCTTCATCCTTATGTTTCCAAAAATCCCTATACATTTCCTCTACCATGGACTTTTTGGCTAGGAAACTATCTATGAATTGAGAGTCTGGCCTCATAGAACCTTCCTCTGACTTTGTCTTCCAAGAACAGACTCTCCCAATTTCAGGATTATTTTCGACGAACTCTCCTTCTCCTAATTTGAGCTTTGATCTAGTTAGCATTCAACAGCTAAATCCAACATAACATTGTCTAACCTTAACAGAATAAAGCTTTGATACTACTTGATCTAAAAATCACTCGTGAGTGACCTCAGTTGATTAATTAATGAATGAAGGTATTACAAAATCATGTTACGGTGTGTGTCTATGATATCTTAGGCAATAGATCGAAAAGATTGCAAAACACATAGACACTCGAAAATGGAAAAAAGTAAGAGAAACACAGTAAGCAAATAGAAGAACACAAAAAATTAATAAGGAGTTCACCCAATCCTCCTGGGCTACGTCTATGGTCAAACTTTTAGTGGTGGCATTCTTTTATTGTGTCTTTAAGCAGAGCTTTTACAATGAGGAGCTCAATTTAAGTCTTATGAAACAGATGATGCTTAGTAGGGTGGTTCTTGGATTCCCCAAGCCACTTGAGTGCATAAACTCTTTCTTATTAAGTCTCGACCTCAATTGGTTTGAATGGGGTGAGTCCAATTTGGCACTGAGTTCTTGACAGATATCCTCACAGGGATTGCTTGAGCCTCTCAAGCCTTCTGCCTCCTCGATGTTGCCTTAGCTTTGCAAGTCAACTCGGCTCTCTATTTTCTGCTTCTTGCTTCATTGTTTTCTTCTTTCTGACAGTGCTTCCCTCTCCTCTTCTGTCTCACCTGCCATTTCTCTATTGTTTCATGGCTTAAAGCTAATATGTCTCATGACTATTTGTTTCCTCTTCTGCCCCTTTGGATCGCCTGTTGTTGTTCGCTTGGAGTTTAGTGCCTCTGCATCATTTCCACTGTGTAACATCTCACAAGGAAGTGGCCACTTGTCCTCTCACGAACTGTGCCAACTCTTTCTCAAATGGTTCGGTATTTCGGTTACTTTGTGTAATGATTCATCCGCCAACTCAACGGTCAAATCGGACTTCAGACTTTTATATGTTGTCACTTAATTCTCCTTCCAGATCCGGCTTCCCATTGGGAAAAATCTCCACCGTTAGATCTGGGGCATCCAGATACTATTGTTATCGCTCATATCATGTTTTTGACTTGCTCAGAAATTAGGCCATGATGAGAGGTGGTTTTTTCTCTCATCCACTGGACACATGTCGTTTTCTATATGGAATCATTGGGTCTCCTCACAATTTCACTTACCACCTGAAATGACACTGATATTCTGCAGATTTTGGAGTGTGGGACCCGCCTTTCACTTTAGATCTTTTCCCACAATTTTTTGCTTTCCTTGTGACCGATCACTCAGGGCCATCCCTTATTAAGGGGTTTTTCCCAGTGATGCATGATCAATGCTAATTGTGCATCAAGCACGATCTCTGTTTTCTGATTTGGACTCCCTAACTGCTAGTTTTCACCCTGCGCGGTCTCCATGGGCCTCGGCTAGCATGATACAACAGAGGTCCTCGGTCATTCCTTACTAGCTACAAACTGCCACTATCTAGAGGTCTTCCTGATAACTCATTGTCCACAAGTTTTTTGAAGTCTGTCCCAATTTGATATAGTGATAAAACTCTAATAATTTTTCATGGATCCAATTCGTATCACTTTCAAGGATTGCTTGCACTCTACTTTGCTTATCACGAAAGGTAGCCTTGGTGTGATTCACCATTGTATACAATTCGCATGTATCTCTCTACTCTAGTGTATCCTTGGGAAGTCCTATAGAAATATTCTACATGATCTTCAAAGCTCTATGCTACAAGTGACCCAATTTTCTATGCCACAATTCATCAAAATCTTGGCTCTGCAACTTCTCTTCTTTTGTGCTCTTTTGAGGGCCCCGAAATCGGGTCAACAACAAGGGGGATACCCACCCGGTCCGGAACCTGGTTGGTGGCTCCTTGCCCGTTTGGTGTAGCGGGTCCGACTGGGGATAATGGGACCAGCTTCCCAATCTAAAGTGTGTGTGTGTGTAGAGTTTGATTATGTTGATTCTGGAAGTACTTTAGAGCTAACTCAAATCTAACTTATAAACTAAATCTATGTTATTATAATCTAATGAGAACAACACATCTAATCTATGCTAACCCCGGATATAACTTTTTTATCATGCGATCTAAAAGGATTTCGAACAATAACTAGTAATAAAGATCATTCAGCTATCATAAGAATATAAATCAATTAAGATGAACCATTCTGCATAAAAGGGTACGCAAAACAGTTGTGAACAGCATATCTCATAATAAGTCATTCATATGTCAAGCACAAACAAATGACTCCACCGTACAGAAGTGCCAAATGGTAACTCAGACATTCATGCATCCACATATAAACAACTAAAACTAAATATCACTCTAAGAATATAAGCATAAATTGGTCAAGAGATAAAAGTACCATTTATGACTGATTTCACTCACAAACTTCAAGAAATGGCGATTTATATCTACTTACTTCTAACATCTACTAAGAGTACAGAAGTGCAACATCAGTAGCAGACATTAAAATGCAAACATAAATAAATCTCGATCCTTCCATTCATCAAAACCTCCTCTGAGGGTGCAGAAGTGCATGTTTCGAGGACAAGTTTTTGAAAAATTTCTGGACCTTTCTCCAATGCAATGAGAAGGGTTAAAATACTACTTCCTAATTCTAATAATAGTATCATTACAAAATTTTAGGATATGGTTTTCAAATGACCGTCCTTTTTCTAATTTTAGTTAAAAGGAAAAAACAAAATTCTAAATGAAATCACCTGTGAACTTGGTCTTTGAAGTTGCAAGTGTCCAGCATACGCTTGAGAAGAGTCGGCTGGCTGATTTCTGCGCTGAGCTGGGCTACGAAAACGACATCTATGAGAGCTGTCGCTACCTTCTCGGCTGCATTCGTAATGCACTTCACCGTCATCCATTGGCTGTGTGGTTTAACCAAGTACATCCAGTAACCTTCCCAATTCAACCTAGCCAATGCTTGGATTGCTTTCCCTTTTGCCTGCGCTTTCTGCCTCCATTCTGTCTCCTGTTGCAACTTGTTTGGTAGGTACCTTGAGGTGGTCACTGTAATTAAATTGGCCCTGTGTAAATTCTCGTTCACACAGTCGATAAGAATGCTTGCCTGTGTCGCCGTTGTCTCTGCTGCTTGCTCCGCCTGTGTGATTTGTTGGTCCCATTTATTAAAGAGCAGCTCCTTATGATTTTCATTAATCCTGGGTGCCCCTGCTCTTTTCCCTTCCTCATCATCTTGCCAAGTTAGATATTCTGTCACCCTCTTGTCGTTCTGATCATAGTCGCTCCACAATTCCACGACCTGACTGGTGATTTTGTCGCTCAGCTCACAAAAGTGCCTCCACTGTGATATTTTACGTCCCAACTCTTCTTGTTTCTACAATAGTTGCTCGTTGAAGCCGATGGAATCTGAAATAAACTCCGCCAGCTTAGGCTCATCTTTATGCATTTCTTGCACTATTTGCAGTTTTTTTCTTTTTCTTCAAGACTTTTTTGATAGCCTATCTGCATCTGTTGAAAGTCTTCCTGTAACTTTTCGAGCTGTCTGGAAGCTTCAGTGTTCGCATTGGCTTGTTGCAACTGTTGTTGTAGCAATTGTATATGATTTTCTTGTTCCTTCAAAAGTTTCTGAACTTCAGAGGCCTTGTCAATAGTTGCAGAAGCATATGCTCCTGCAATCTGAGACAGCTTCGTGAGATTTTCAGTCGGATTATTATTTGGGTCTTTCCACAAGACGTCCAAATGTTCAGCATTTTGAGACAGCATATTCTCAAGGTTTCTCTTCTTTCTCTATCTCCTTACAACTGCTTTGTGTTCAGGACTATAGAATACATCCAGTGGGGGAATTTCTTCTACATTAAGTAGAAGTTCTGAGGTTGGAGAGATAGGAAGGTGTTCAGCTTCTGTGCTGCTACTGACCATGGTCGAAATGACTTCTTGCACCACCTGTGTATTATTCACAGGTGTTTTCGGGACTTTCCCTTCAATATTGATCAATTCATTGAAGGTTTCCCACTCTTTATCTAGCTCTGTCGTGACAAGTGGTGCTTCGATGACAGGAGGGGGGACATCTCTTGGTGGTGAGGCAATAACTTGCTGCTGAGACATTGTACTCGACCTAGCTGTGTCTTTGGTTGTTTCTTCGTTTTTTTCTTGTTCGTGACCAGACTCTTCAGGATGCTCAGATACTTCTTGGGCGGCGTTGGACTTAGATCTGGAAGTGCTGGAGTTTTCACTGAGGCTGATGCTCGGAGTGGGTTCTCTAGTAGGTATTCGCAGCCTCTCTAGTGGAATACTAACTAGCCTTCTTTCTTTGTATAACGTGAATTTCTGGAGGTGACCTGAAGACAACCTCGACTGAGCTTCGTGCAAAATTTCTTTGAGCGAGCTCTTATTCTGAAAGAGATCATCAAACAGATCTCTCTTTCCAGAGAACACCCTTATCTTGACGTTTGTTGTGAATTCTTGGGCCACATCATTTGGGTCGAATGGCCTCGCTGGGAACTTAAATAATTGAAGACACGTCACATTCTCCACCTTGCCAAAAGCGTGTCCTACATCGAACAAAGAGAAGGCCCCACAAGTGACGGGAAATTGAGGCCAAATGGCCTTCTTCTTGTCCTTTAGGTCCTTGGTCAAGCCACCTTCAGAACAGGTTTGATAAGCGATTTCCGGGGCCAAACGTTTATCAGGGATATATAGGGGTAGGACATGCGGAGGTACAGTGCTTCCAAAAACTCTAATGTAAGTAAACCATTCTTCCCCAAACCATCTTGCTACGGGGATGATGTCAATTTTGTCCTCGAGGGAGCACGTTGGGGGGTCCTTATCATATATCATGCTATATAGGGGCAAAATAACCCCATGGCAAATCTGGTAAAAATGAGGGGAAATCTGGGAATCCCATAAGATTTTATGATAAACATGGATGGGCAATGAGTCATGGGTAGTCCATTTTCAACCCATAGTAGGAAAATTAGATACAAGACAAACAGAATCCATAATATAGGCAGACAGATAAAAAGGAGGATAGACCCTTTGAGAGAAGGATCTCTTAGACCGGTAACTGAGGACGGCCGTGCATAGAGTATCTGAAAGGATTTTGGCCCAATCTAGGATGTCGGCGTTAGTGGCAGCATCAATTAATGGCAGCCATTCAGATGAAAACTTGTTGATATCGAGCATACCAAATAACCTACAGAGCATGGTTGCAGCAAGACAATATGGAGAGGTAAGGGAACGAGTGCTGTACATACCGTTTTTATCCTTTTTTAACGGCTCGTCTCTTCTAGACCATTCTTTAGTGGTGTCTGATAGATCTGGATTCTTTACCGCCAACTTCTTAACAAATTCTGCATTATAGGTCGCTTGCGGTTCAGGAAGATGATACATAAGCTTGAGATCTTGGGTAGCAAATGATCTCACGAGCCCATGTCCATGAACTTTGAATTTTCTTCCCTTCAATTCTGCATCATCCAATATCCACTTGATCATATCTGTGTATGGTAGAATTTTGGGTCTTGCCGCTATTCTGTGAAGGAATGAACATGCTAGGTCCTCCAAGGACGCCTCAGAAGAGCGTGGTGCGCCCGCGAGAGCAGTAACCTTCATTATCCTAGGTTTTTATTCCTCTAGCAGCCTATACATGCCTTCCCATGTTGATATCCCTCCGTCTTTGTTGCAGGCTGTGTCTGTGTATAGGGGCGCCATCTCCTTGATCTTCTCCCTCACTTCGGAGCTTTGAGCTCTATTTTTCTTTCCCATTTCTCTTTGCATTTCTGTCTGAGACGTATTAGCGTTTTGTTCCTGCAGATTATGAGTGAAATGGAAATGACTGATCCAGAAAGGTGATGGGAGAGTTTTAAATGCAAGAGATAAAACAAATATTCCACCTTACGTGCAGTAAATCTCTACCAAGGCACGCCTCTTTAATCCATTTAATAACTGATAACTAATTCATTTACTATCATTAAAAGTGCATAATTTCGGGTTAGATTATGGTAAGTGGCTTTTCTTTGAATGGCGCGCTCGAAGGATTCGTACTAAGGTGGTTTATGATTTGCTGACGTACCCTCTCATGTCGTGCAATCGCAAATCGCACCGTCGCAAATCGCATGATCGCAAATCGCATGGATGTCGCATCGCAGCGATCGCAATATTGCAGATCGCAGGAATTTGATGTTCACCAAATCTTGCCTGACTCATTTCTACGATATGCGATCTAGTGATCGGCGTTATCGCAGATCGGCAAATCTTTAAGTTTTTTCTTTATGAGCATTACCAATTTGTTATGCGATGTCATTATTAACACGAGGATGTTGCGTATAAAAAGGGAAATGAAGGTGTTTCCTATCCTTTTGCAACGCGACCTTAAAGGTTTTCTCTCTTATCATAGAATTAGGCTTTTTAAAACATCCAAGAGGATTTTTCTAAGCGTATGATTGTGACTTCAAAAAGAAACCCTTGATTTTCCTAAAAAATTAACTAAGGGTCCCCATTCATTCAGTATCATGGCTGTATCTAGCTTCCGCTGTGAATGTAGGAGTAAAAATCCTGCACAAAACGCCTTCATCAATTCTCTGAATATCAGAACTCGAAACTTTTTGAATGAACTGAAGGGCATGATAAAATGCAGAAGAATTATTCTTACCGTTGAATTTTACCTGAGTCAAGATCCTTACCACATCTGGTGGAGTGTTGGAAGACGTAGGAACATCAATGCAACTCCAAATAGGAATTCTATGAGCAGCCATCATGTTTCAAGTTTTATAATTTGGAAAACATTCCAACAAACACTATGCTCAGGCCCTCCTTCTAGCGCCAAATATGTTGCAGGCCCCGAAATCGGGTCAACAACAAGGGGGATACCCACCTGGTCCGAAACCTGGTTGGTGGCTCCTTGCCCGTTTGGTGTAGCGGGTCCGACTGGGGATAATGGGACCAGCTTCCCAATGTAAAGGGTGTCTGTGTGTAGAGTTTGATTATGTTGATTCTGGAAGTACTTTATATCTAACTCAAATCTAACTTATAAACTAAATGTATGTTATTATAATCTAATGAGAATAACACATCTAATCTATGCTAACCCGGGATATAACTTTTTTATCATGCGATCTAAAAGGATTTCGAACAATAACTGGTAAAATAGATCATTCAGCTATCATAAGAATATAAATCAATTAAGATGAACCATTCTGCATAAGAATTTAGGCAAAACAGTTGTGAACATCATATCGCATAATAAGTCATTCATATGTCAAGCACAAACAAATGACTCCACCGTACAGAAGTGCCAAATGGTAACTCAGACATTCATGCATCCACATATAAACAATTAAAACTGAATATCACTCTAAGAATATAAGCAGAAATTGGTCAAGAGATAAAAGTACCATTTATGACTGATTTCACTCACAAACTTCAAGCAATGGCCATTTATCTCTACTTACTTCTAACATCTACTAAGAGTACAGAAGTGCAACATCAGTAGCAGACATTAGAATGCAAACATAAATAAATCTCGATCCTTCCATTCATCAAAACCTCCTCTGAGGGTGCAGAAGTGCATGTTCCGAGGACAAGTTTTTGACAAATTTCTGGACCCTTCTCCAATGCAATGAGAAGGGTTAAAATACTACTTCCTAATTCTAATAATAGTATCATTACAAAATTTTAGGATACAGTTTTCAAATGACCGTCCTTTTTCTAATTTTAGTTAGAAGGAAAAAACAACATTCTAAATGAAATCACTTGTGAACTTGGTCTTTGAAGTTGCAAGTGTCTAGCATAGGCTTGAGAAGAGTCGGCTGGCTGATTTCTGCGCTGAGCTGGGCTGCGAAAACGACATCTATGAGAGCTGGCGCTACCTTCTCGGCTGTGTTCGTAATGCACTTCACCGTCATCCATTGGCTCTGCGGTTTAACCAAGTACGTCCAGTAACCTTCCCAATTCAGCCTAGACAATGCTTGGATTGCTTTCCCTTTTGCCTGCGCTTTCTGCCTCCATTCTCTCTCCAGTTGCAACTTGTTTGGTAGGTACCCCGGGGTGGTCTCTGTAATGAAATTGGCCCTGTGTAAATTCTCGTTTACACAGTCGATAAGAATGCTTGCCTGTGTCGCCGCTGTCTCTGCTGCTTGCTCCGCGTGCGTGATTTGTTCGTCCCATTTATTAAAGAGCAGCTTCTTATGATTTTCATTAATCCTGGGTGCCCCTGCTCTTTTCCCTTCCTCATCATCTTGCCAAGTCAGATATTTTGTCACCCTCTTGTCGTTCTGATCATATTCGCTCCGCAATTCCACCACCTGAATGGTCATTTTGTTGCTCAGCTCACAAAAGTGCCTCCACTGTGATATTTCACGTCCCAACTCTTCTTATTGCTGCAGTAGTTGCTCGCTCAAGCCGATGGACTCTGAAATAAACTCTGCCAGCTTAGGCTCATCTTTATGCATTTCTTGCACCATTTGCAGTTGTTTTTCTTTTTCTTTAAGACATTTTTGATAGCCTATATGCATCTGTTGAAAGTCTTCCTGTATCTTTTCGAGCTGTCTGGAAGCTTCGGCGTTCTTGTTAGCTTGTTGCAACTGTTGTTGTAGCAGTTGTATATGATTTTCTTGTTCCTTTAAAAGTTGTTGAACTTCAGAGGCCTTGTCAATAGTTTCAGAAGCATATGCTCCTGCAATCTGAGACAGCTTCATTAGATTTTCGGTCGGATTATTATTTGGGTCTTTCCACAAGACGTCCAAATGTTCAACATTTTAAGATAGTGTATTCTCAAGCTTTCTCTTCTTTCTCTGTCTCCTTACAACTGCTTTGTGTTCGGGACTATAGAATACATCCAGTGGGGGAATTTCTTCTACGTTAAGTAGAAGTTTTGAGGTATGAGCGATAGGAAGGTGTTCAGCTTCTGTGGCGCTACTGAACATTGTCGAAACGACTTCTTGCACCACCTGCGTATTATTCACAGGTGTTTTCGGGACATTCCCTTCAAGATTGATCAATTCATTGAAGTTTTCCCACTCTTTATCTAGCTCTGTCGTGACAAGTGGTGCTTTGATGACAGGAGGGGGGACATCTCTTGGTGGTGAGGCAATAACTTGCTGCTGAGACATTGTACTCGACTGAGCTGTGTCTTTGGTTGTTTCTTCGTTTTTTCCTTGTTCGTGACCAGACTCTTCAGGATGCTCAGATACTTCTTGGGCGGCGTTGGACTTAGATCTGCAAGTGTTGGAGTTTTCACTGAGGCTGATGCTCAGAGTGGGTTCTATAGTAGGTATTTGCAACCTCTCTAGTGGAATACTAGCCAGCCTTCTTTCTCTATATAACGTGAATTTCTGGAGGTCACCTGAAGACAACCTCGACTGAGCTTTGTGCAAAATTTCTTTGAGCGAGCTCTTATTCTGAAAGAGATCATCAAATAGATCTTTCTTTCCAAAGAACACTCTTATCTTGACGTTCGTTGTGAATTCTTGGGCTACATCATTTGGGTCGAATGGCCTCGCTGGGAACTTAAATAATGAAGACACGTCACATTCTCCAGCTCGCCAAAAGTGTGTCCTACATCGAACAAAGAGAAGGCCCCACAAGTGACGGGAAATTGAGTCCAAATGGCCTTATTCTTGTCCTTTAGGTCCTTGGTCAAGCCGACTTCACAACAGGTTTGATAAGCGATTTCCCGGGCCAAAAGTTTATCAGGGATATATAGGGGTAGGACATGCGGAGGTACAGTGCTTCCAAAAACTCTAATGTAAGTAAACCATTCTTCCCAAAACCATCTTGCGATAGGGATGATGGCAATCTGGGCCTCGGGGGAGCACCTTGGGGGGTCCTTATTCTATATCATTCTATATAGGGGAAAAATAACCCCATGGCAAATCTGGTAAAAATGAGGGGCAAACTGGGAATCCCATAAGATTTTATGATAAACATGGATGGGTAATGAGTCTTGGGTAGTCCATTTCCAACCCATAGTATGAAAATTAGATACAAGACAAACAGAATCCATAATATAGGCAGACAGATAAAATGGAGGATAGACACTTTGAAAGAAGGATCTCTTAGACTGGTAACAGAGAAAGACCATGTATAGAGTATCTGAAATGATTTTGGCCCAATCTAGGATGTCGGCATTAGTGGAAGCATCAATTAATGGCAGCCATTCAGATGAAAACTTGTTGATATCGGGCATACCAAATAACCTACAGAGCATGGCTGCAGCAAAACAATATGGAGAGGTAAGGGAAGGAGTGTTGTACATACCGTTTTTATCCTTTTTTAACAGCTCGTCTCTTCTAGACCATTCTTTAGTGGTGTCTGATAGATCTGGATTCTCTACCGCCAACTTCTTAACAAATTCTGCATTATAGGTCGCTTGCGGTTCAGGAAGATGATACATAAGCTTCAGATCTTGGGCAGCAAATGATCCCACGAGCCCTTGTCCATGAACTTTGAATTGTCTGCCCTTCAATTCTGCATCATCCAATATCCACTTGATCATATCTGTGTATCGTAGGATTTTGGGTCTTGCCGCTATTCTGTGAAGGAATGAACATGCTAGGTCCTCCAAGGATGCCTCAGAAGAGCGTGGTGCGCCCGCGACAACAATCACCTTCATTATTCTAGGTTTTTCTTCCTCTAGCAGCCTGTACATGCCTTCCCATGTTGATATCCCTACGTCTTTGTTGCAGGTTGTGTCTGTGTACAGGGGCGCCATCTCCTTGATCTTCTCCCTCACTTCAGAGCTTTGAGCTCTATTTTTCTTTCCCATTTCTCTTTGCGTTTCTATCTGAGACGTCTTAGCATTTTTCTCCTGCAGATTACGAGTGAAATGGAAATGACTGATCCAGAAAGGTGATGGGAGAGTTTTAAATGCAAGAGATAAAACAAATATGCCACCTTACGTGAAGTAAATCTCTACCAAGGCACGCGTCTTTAATCCATTTAATAACTGACAACTAATTCATTTACTATCATTAAAAGCGCATGATTTCGGGTCAGATTATAGTAAGTGGCTTTTCTTTGAATGGCGCGCCCGAAGGATTTGTACTAAGGTGATTTATGATTTTCTGACGTACCCTCTCATGTCGTGCAATCGCAAATCGCACCGTTGCAAATCGCATGATCGCAAATCGCATGGATGTGGCATCGCAGCGATCGCAATATTGTAGATCGCAGGAATTTGATGTTCACCAAATCTTGCCTGGCTCATTTCTGCGATATGTGATCTAGCGATCGGCGTTATCATAGATCGATGAATCTTTAAGTTTTTTCTTTATGAGCGTTATCAATTTGCGATGCGATGTCATTATTAACACGAGGATGTTGCGCATAGAAAGGGAAATGAAGGTGTTTCCTATCCTTTTGCAACGCGACCTTAAAGGTTTTCTCTCTTATCATAGACTTAGGCTTTTTAAAACATCCAAGAGGCTTTTTCTAAGCGTATGATTGTGACTTCAAAAAGAAACTCTTGCTTTTCCTAAAAAATTAACTAAGGGTCTCCATTCATTCAGTATCATGGCTGATACTTAATTGAATAAGGGGGGTTGTTGCTGGCCACAACAATTGGCGATTCACCTGGGAGAACCAGTTATCTCTGCTTTTATATTGACACTTTTAAACTCCTGAAAAAATTGTCTTAAGGAAAAACTTGAACTTTATTATAAAAAGATAAAGCAAATGATACTTCAAACTGTGAATGATGTTTCATTTCAACCTCTTTCAATTTCAATTACTTGCATCTTTAGCTTGTGCTTTGCATTTAAATCAGTCATTACTTGGTCTTGTAAAACATAAAATAAAGTCTTCTCTATGTATCATCTCTTTTTAAATATGCTCCTTTGTCACAGGTAGAGCCTCTGCTACCAGCAGGCATCCATATCCTCGACAGGGTTACCTATGACCCAGCAATGATCCTTTATCCTGCTTAAGGTTATTTACAACTTTTTCAGAGAAAAATCCTCTTTTGACACTTTTTCCTTTTTATTCTCTAAAGAACAATGTCTTGGTTTGGTGGCCAAATTATGGCACAGGCATTCACTTTATTTACACTTTTGCTGAACAAGTTGGCTCGTGATGAGACCCCTTGACTTTTGATTGCAACAATCTTGAGTCATTTCCCTGTTTTGGTAGACAGTTTTGGCAAAGTCAGCAAGTTATAATATCTGTGATCATGATAAGTCGGCTCGTGATGAGACCTCTCATTCTTTGAGATATAGTGTCTTTTTAGATTGTTCCTCTAAATGTCGTGTTTTCCTTTAGCAGGGAGGAAGTCAAATTTTATTTCCTTAAGAAAGTTCTGGACGACAATGATAGGGCTGTTTTTGGTAATGGTTGCTTTCACAGAGAATTTTTATTTTAATATTGATACCTTTCATTGTGCTGACCTAAAACAAATCCTTCACTGAGATAGCTTTCTTTAAATTTTTCGGCAGTTGAAACTATCATCATATCTGGGTTAAAGTTCTATTGATAATAAAGATCAAATTCCCAAAAGATTTGCTATTTATAGAAGCAGAAGTTCAAAATCTTTAACAGAGACAAGGTGTCTTTAGTAAATGTCAAATGTCGTTTAACCAAAACAAACATTATTATGAGAGGCAAACATTCCCTAGGGTCATGTAGAGAATACAAATAACTTTTACTATCGATTTATTAAAAGCAAACCTAATAACCTAGCTAAATTACTCCTACTCCTATTCTAACTATATACAGGAAATAACTATGTGAAATGATATTTCCAATGGAGCCATCTATTCAGTATTATTCGTAGCCATATGAATCTTCCAAGCATGAGTAAAAAGAACCAAAATTTCCTTGGATCATAAATATTGGCTGTGGAGTAAGAACATACAACCTCAATTGGAATTCTGTCTGATTTTCCTTTCTCATGAGAGCTCTTTTCCAACTGGATACCTATTGGATTATAAAAAATAGGATGAATTTCTGTTATGAATTGATGATCTCTCAATAGGAAGGATAACAAGTCAAATTGTGAAAATGGTTTTTTAGTTTCAATGGCTTGTAACCTGTTGTTTGTTAATGCTGAGTTTTTAGTGATTTCATTTGAAATGAAAGTTCTCATATATAAATCGCTAAAACATAATCTATCAAAAGTTTGAAAATTAAAAAAAAAAAATCTGATTTTGTATAAAATGAGTGCAAGTGAGAAAGAAACGATTGGGTATTTATACGAATAGTGTTACAGCGCAACTGGGATTTACTTGTAACATCTTGCTCCTCACAAGAACTGGCCTATTTTTGTGAATCAGGAACTAAGTTATGATTGCGAACAGGGATGGAGCTTTCCTCATGATATGAATCATAGATCGGGGTATTGTCTTGGATAGTAAAATTATTCAAATGAGCTTTTACATTGAGATGAGGGTCGGCTGATATGATTTCTGAATTAAGATGTTCCTTATTATCTGACCCTAGTTGAGTTACTTGAGATAACTCAACAACATCATCTTTTTCAAAGAAACTATCGCAAAAGACTCTACACGTTTCCCTAGGTTCCTCTTTTTCATTATATATTTTTAGACAAGGGAGGTCAGGAAGCTCTTGTTTGACATTGATCAAAGGTTGTGCTAAAGCGGTCTGTTTATCTTGAAAACCTAATGATGAGTCGTTTGAATAACCCTCTGTGTTTTTTGAAATATGCTTGATATTAAGAGGGGAAAAATTGTCATCACTAAAAACATTGGGATACCGAGAAAAATGTGAATCTGGAATAATGCATTTAAAAACATCATGAAAAAATTATTGTTCATCAGATTCATCATAAACATCGGGCTTTAGATCATACCTTTGTGCGCTGATACTTTCTGAAAGAGAAATAGTTGGTTGATCTAACCTTGGCATCAGCATTCGTTGATTTGAAATGATATTGTCTGTCTTTATGTCAGAGTCATCTTCTGGTTCCAAGGTAGTTTCCCTTTCAACATTTTCATCTTTATTTTCTGGTATTAGAGCATGCATGACTCCTAGGTTTTGCAAATTTTCTTCATTATGGATGATTTGTGTATTTGACTTGAAATGCTCATCTATATTAGAAGAAAACGAAACAAAGGTCGAGCTAATTTCTGCTTGGTCAGATATAGGAGGTAGGAAATACTCATCATAATCTGAAGATTCTTCATCTGTGAGCTCATCTTCGAGATCACACTGTATACATTTAAGATGAAATCGCATATTGAAATATCTTACGGGTTCATCTTGTTTCCCTAGATAATCAATTTCTTCATATACCTGGTCGTAGTCATAACAATCAAATTCCAAGATGAAAGTCCTAACGAATTGATCCCGGCTGTGGATTGATGCAACTGGGAGGGTTCTGCACCATTTTCTAGCTTCCACTGTGAATGTAAGAGTAAAAATCCTGCACAAAATGCCTTCATCAATTCTCTGAATATCAGAACTCGAAACTTTTTGAATGAACTGAAGGGCATGATAAAATGCAGAAGAATTATTCTTACCGTTGAATTTTACCTGAGACAAGAGCCTTACCACATCTAGTGGAGTGTTGGAAGAGGTAGGAACATGGATGCAACTCCAAATAGGAATTCTATGAGCAGCCATCCTGTTTCAAGATTTATAATTTGGAAAACATTCCAACAGACACTATGATCAGGCCCTCCTTCTAGCGCCAAATATGTTGAGGGCCCCGAAATTGGGTCAACAACAAGGGGGATACCCACCCGGTCCGGAACCTGGTTGGCGGCTCCTTGCCCGTTTGGTGTAGCGGGTCTGACTCGGGATAATGGGACCATCTTCCCAATCTAAAGGGTGTGTGTGTATAGAGTTTGATTATGTGGATTCTGGAAGTACTTTAGATCTAACTCAAATCTAACTTATAAACTAAATCTATGTTATTATAATCTAATGAGAACAACACATCTAATCTACGCTAACCTGGGATATAACTTTTTTATCATGCGATCTAAAAGGATTTCGAACAATAACTAGTAATAAAGATCATTCAGCTATCATAAGAATATAAATCAATTAAGATGAACCATTCTGCATAAAAATTTAGGGAAAACAGTTGTGAACAACATATCACATAATAATTCATTCATATGTCAAGCACAAACAAATGACTCCACCGTACAGAAGTGCCAAATGGTAACTCAGACATTCATGCATCCACATATAAACAACTAAAACTAAATATCACTCTAAGAATATAAGAAGAAATTGGTCAAGAGATAAAAGTACCATTTCTGACTGATTTCACTCACAAACTTCAAGCAATGGCGATTTATCTCTACTTACTTCTAACATCTACTAAGAGTACAGAAGTGAAACATCAGTAGCAGACATTAAAATGCAAACATAAATAAATCTTGATCCTTCCATTCATCAAAACCTCCTCTGAGGGTGCAGAAGTTCATGTTCCGAGGACAAGTTTTTGACAAATTTCTGGACCCTTCTCCAATGCAATGAGAAGGGTTAAAATACTACTTCCTAATTCTAATAATAGTATCATTACAAAATTTTAGGATACGGTTTTCAAATGACCGTCCTTTTTCTAATTTTAGTTAAAAGGAAAAAACAACATTCTAAATGAAATCACTTGTGAACTTGGTCTTTGAAGTTGCAAGTGTCCAACATAGGCTTGAGAAGAGTCGGCTGGCTAATTTCTACGCTGAGATGGGCTGCGAAAACGACATCTATTATTATTATTTGGGTCTTTCCACAAGACGTCCAAATGTTCAGCATTTTGAGATATTGTTTTCTCAAGCTTTCTCTTCTTTCTCTGTCTCCTTACAACTGCTTTGTGTTCGGGACTATATAATACATCCAGTGGGGGAATTTCTTCTACGTTAAGTAGAAGTTCTGAGGTTGGAGTGATAGGAAGGTGTTCAGCTTCTGTGGTGCTACTGACCATTGTCGAAACGACTTCTTGCACCACCTGTGTATTATTCACAGGTGTTTTCGGGACTTGCCCTTCAAGATTGATCAATTCATTGAAGGTTTCCCACTCTTTATCTAGCTCTGTCGTGACAAGTGGTGCTTCGATGACAGGACGGGCGACATCTCTTGGTGGTGAGGCAATAACTTGCTGCTGAGACATTGTACTCGACTGAGTTGTGTCTTTGGTTGTTTCTTCGTTTTTTCCTTGTTCGTGACGAGACTCTTCAGGATGCTCAGATAATTATTGGGCGGCGTTGAGCTTAGATCTGGAAGTGCTGGAGTTTTCACTGAGGCTGATGCTCAGAGTGAGTTCTCTAGTAGGTATTCGCAGCCTCTCTAGTGGAATACTAGCCAGCCTTCTTTCTCTGTATAACGTGAATTTCTGGAGGTGACCTGAAGACAACCTCGACTGAGCTTCGTGCAAAATTTCTTTTAGAGAGCTCTTATTTTGAAAGAGATCATCAAACAGATCTTTATTTCTAGAGAACACTCTTATCTTGACGTTCGTTGTGAATTCTTGGGCCACATCATTTGGGTCGAATGGCCTCGCTGGGAACTTAAATAATTGAAGACGCGTCACATTCTCCACCTCGCCAAAAGCGTGTCCTACATCGAACAAAGAGAAGTCCCCACAAGTGACGGGAAATTGAGGCCAAATGGCCTTCTTCTTGTACTTTAGGTCCTTGGTCAAGCCGGCTTCAGAACAGGTTTGATAAGCAATTTCCCGGGCCAAATGTTTATCAGGTATATATAGGGGTAGGACATGCGGAGGTACAATGCTTCCAAAAACTCTAATGTAAGTAAACCATTCTTCCCCAAACCATCTTGCTATGGGGATGATGTCAATTTGTGCCTCGGGGGAGCACCTTGGGGGGTCCTTATTGCATATCATGCTATATAGGGGCAAAATAACCCCATGGCAAATCTGGTAAAAATGAGGGGAAAACTGGGAATCCCATAAGATTTTATGATAAACATGGATGGGCAATGAGTCTTGGCTAGTCCATTTCCAAACCATAGCAGGAAAATTAGATACAAGACAAACAAAATCCATAATATAGGCAGACAGATAAAAAGGAGGATAGACCCTTTGAGAGAAGGATCTCTTAGACCGGTAACTGAGAACGGCTGTGCATAGAGTATCTGGAAGGATTTTGGCCCAATCTAGGATGTCGGCGTTAGTGGCAGCATCAATTAATGGCAACCATTCAGATGAAAACTTGTTGATATCGCGCATACCAAATAACCTATAGAGCATGGCTGCAGCAAAACAATATGGAGAGATGAGAGAACTAGTGTTGTACATACTGTTTTTATCCTTTTTTAACGGCTTGTCTCTTCTAGACCATTCTTTAGTGGTGTCTGATAGATCTGGATTCTCTACCGCCAACTTCTTAACAAATTCTGCTTTATAGGTCACTTGCGGTTCAGGAAGATGATACATAAGCTTCAGATCTTGGGCAGCAAACGATCCCACGAGCCCATGTCCATGAACTTTGAATTGTCTGCCCTTCAATTCTGCATCATCCAATATCCACTTGATCATATCTGTGTATGGTAGAATTTTGGGTCTTGCCGCTATTCTCTGAAGGAATGAACATGCTAGGTCCTGCAAGGACGCCTCAGAAGAGCGTTGTGTGCCCGCGACAGTAGTCACCTTCATTATTCTAGGTTTTTATTCCTCTAGCAGCCTATACATGCCTTCCCACGTTGATATCCCTGTGTCTTTGTTGCAGGCTGTGTCTGTGTCACTTCGGAGCTATGAGCTCTATTTTTCTTTCCCATTTCTCTTTGCGTTTCTGTCTGAGACGTCTTAGCGTTTTGTTCCTGCAGATTACGAGTGAAATGGAATTGACTGATCTAGAAAGGTGATGGGAGAGTTTTAAATGCAATAGATAAAACAAATATGCCACCTTACGTGAAGTAAATCTCTACCAAGGCACGCGTCTTTAATCCATTTAATAGCTGACAACTAATTCATTTACTATCATTAAAAGCGCATGATTTCGGGTCAAATTATGGTAAGTGGCTTTTCTTTGAATGGCGTGCCCGAAGGATTCGTACTAAGGTGGTTTATGATTTGCTGACGTACCCTCTCATGTCGTGCAATCGCAAATCGCACTCTCGCAAATTGCATGATCACAAATCGCATGGATGTGGCACTGCAACGATCGCAATATCGCAGATCGCAGGAATTTGATGTTCACCAAATCTTGCCTCGCTCATTTCTGCGATATGCGATCTAGCGATCGGCGTTATCGCAGATTGGCGAATCTTTAAGTTTTTTCTTTATGAGCGTTACCAATTTGCGATGCGATGTCATTATTAACACGAGGATGTTGCGCATAAAAAGGGAAATGAAGGTGTTTCCTATCCTTTTGCAACGCGACCTTAAAGGTTTTCTCTCTTATCATAGACTTAGGCTTTTTAAAACATCCAAGAGGCTTTTTCTAAGCATATGATTGTGACTTCAAAAATAAACTCTTGCTTTTCCTAAAAAATTAACTAAGGGTCCCCATTCATTCAGTATCATGGCTGATACTTAATTGAATAAGGGGGGGTGTTGCTGGCCACAACATGCTCAAAGAAGCATAATCTTCTACATCCAATTTGTAGAGGTTCTTCACTCGAGTCATAATCTCCTCAGTTGTCCAGAGGCTATGTGATGAAGGAAATCCTTCCCTTTGCTAAATATCATAGCGTAGCCATGGTCCTCCAACATAGTAACTAAAACCAAATTCTTCTTCAGACCCTGAACATACATGGCATACTTTAATGCGATAGGAGAACCAAACTCACTCTGAAAAGTAATAGTATTGATGTCAGTCGCATTATACCTTCCATCATCTCCCATTTCTATGTGCATCTCAAGGTCCTTCTCCTTCAAGTCACTTAAGAATTCATTGTTCCAGTCATATGAAATGAGGCTCCACTATCAAGATACCACACACTACCCATCATTGATGTCACCATGTGAGTGATGAGGGCAATATCCAACTTGAATTGTGAAGAAAGAGCTTCACATGCCACTCCTTATGAGGTCTTTTTCCAGCTTTCTTTTGTGGAAACTTCGTGTCATAGTTATCGAGCTCATGATAGTGAAAACATTTAATCTTTGATAAGTCCTTCTTCTTGCCACCCTGACTAGAATATGATATGGAATGGGGTGACTTCCCTTTCCCTTTATTTTCCTTTCTACCTGAGGCATAGTCAAGGATAATTTTAGGGTCCCTTTGGCGAAATTAAGGGGTTTTAAATTTTTAGTGGGCGAATATTTTGTATCATAGTACATTTTTACAAATCACCTCAAATAGCCCACCTTATTTTAAGGGAGAGGGTAAAAAAGGTAAATTTAGCCCTTGAAATTAGGACTTACAACCTTCCATTCGCCCGTTTTCAAGAATAGGTTTTATTTAAGTGCATCCATTCGCCCATTTTCAAGAATAGGTTTTATTTAAGTGAATCCAATGGGCCAAATACCATATTTATAAAAGAGGTATGGTAAATTAATAAAAATACAAATAAATGAGAGGTATGGTAAATAAATATAACATTTTTTATATTTACTCCATAAGTCACCTTATATACATGTAAGGGTGTAAAAAAATAAAAATATAAGTGAAGTGGAGGTATGGTAAATAAATAAAACGTATTTTTATGATTACTCAAAAGGTATGGTAAATAAATAAAAATATAAATAAACAAGACGTATCATAAATAAATAAACCTCTTTTTATATTTAGTCTATAACCCTCGTTCTATTTATGAAGGCTCAAGAAAGAGGTTTTATTTAAGTGAATCCTATGGGCCAAATACCATATTTGTAAAAGAGGTATGGTAAATTAATAAAAAGATAAATAAACGAGAGGTATGGTAAACAAATAAAACATTTTTTTATATTTACTCCATAAGTCACCTTATATTTACGAACACTCAAAAAATGGGTTATATTTAGGTGAAACCTATGGCCAAAATACTATGGGACAAATACCATGGACTAGATTGTTATTAATACCATGCAAAAAACTATTATTAACCCTAATATTAGAATTAATAAAAATAAAAATGGCACGTGGTATTGACCCATGGTATTCACCAAAATGGCACATGGTATTGACCCATGGTATTCACCTGGAATGTAGCCTATTTAAATGGGGGAATTAAACCAACATGTAGCCTATGCTAAGATTCAGTAGGACTTTACAGAGTTTTATTATTTAGTGAAAGACTCGCCAAGATCTTACGAGATTTTATAATTGAGTAAAATATTTGCCATGCCTGGTGAGAGAATCGCCAAAAAATTATATATACATATTATATTATTGATAAAATCGCCTTCCATTTTTCCTATATACCATGGAGATTCGCCCATTTATTATATTTATAAACTTAGGGGGGGTTCTTAAAATTTTCCCTAGGCATAGTTCTCCTCATCATCATGATTGGATGAGGATCCATCTCTGGTGTTCTGCTGAATCTCTTCTTATACCAAGTCAGACCATAAATGCTCCCACTGTAGTACCTTCTCCTTCCCATTTATAAAATCTTGGTAGCTGTGCCATCTCTTGGGAAGGCCTAGAGGTGCTAAGCTAACCAGATCATCTTCAACAACTATAAAACCAACACTTCCAAGCTCATCCAAACATTTGGTGAACTTGGTCAAATAATTTGATATTGTGTCGGCCTTCTCCATCTTCATTTTCCTGAGCTTGTCCATTAGTTCCAGCTTCATGTGGTCACTTCCATTTTTAAATAGATCTCTCAAGTCCTTCCACATTGCATATAGAGTCTCCTCACCATGGAGGTTCGATATAATATGATATCAATCTCCTTCTAAGATAATCCACATTTACTCCACTCTGCTAGATATTGAGCATCATTTGTTGGAGGCTTCGAAATATATTTCTCTATGAATTCCTTAAGCCCATTTCTTCCATCACTACCTCCATCCTATCCCTCCTAGAAATATAGTTTGAATTATCCTCAAAAGAATATTCAAGTCTCAATCCGTAGAACAACATCCTACTAACTCTAAAGAATGATACTACAAATTCAATTTCACCTACAAAAGACAATCTCGTATTCTCATCTTCTAGAGTGGTTTCTACTCTGATACCATGTAAAAATTCCTTGTAGATTCAAATTGCTACTTGTAATTTACTAAAACAACGGAACTAAATCTACTCTTCTCATGAGCGTAAATAATTAAACAATTGCAAAATCACGAAGCGTACAAGAGAAAGAATTCAATAAACACATTACATAATCATTTTTGATGGAAAGACACAGCTAAAAACCCATGATATATGTATATTTCATTAGTCAAAAAATATGAGAAAGTCACATTGCTTTGCTCAAGCCCGATCAACCTCTACATTATCTCTATCTGTCTCACACCTTACTAAACAAGCCTAGGCCAATACTTAACCAATTTCTCACTTACCCAAGTCCTTATTCCCTTGTACTATTTACTTGGGAATTGGCCCCTATTAATTAGGGAAATTCCTCAATTGGAATTGCACAATTCTCATAGGCCTTCCTCTCGCTACATGCAACCCCAGAATAATTCAGATGATTCTACAACTAATAGTACATTCCCCTTTAACTCCAATATCCACTAGATAACTCTGAGATCTAACATGCATGAGTTATTTTTCATTGAATCATTAGTTAACTCGTTGAACACATAAAAAAACACCCAAATGTATGACATCCTACTGGTTCCTTTATAATTTGGAACTAGTTTAACCAACTTTAACTCAATTAAACTGAATTAATTAATTAGAAATGAAAATAAACTCAACAAGGGCTCCTATAATGTAGGAGACACTCTACATGACTCAAGTTAGAGCCTCAACTCGAATTAAAAGAGCTAAATAAGTCAATTTAACTTAGTTAACAAGTACAAATTCTCTTGTGGTGTGGAATTACAATTCGATTCCTATTCTAATTCAAGGAAAAAATTAAATTAGGATTTTCTTGTTATATTTTCAACAAATATTAAATAAATATCATTTTTTGTTTACAATTGACATATTTTAAAATTGAATAAAGTTATTTCAATCCTATTTGTCTTTTTTAATTGAATCTTGAGATAACAAATTGATTGAAATACTTAAAAAAGTTAACCATGAAATGGTATATGGATGGGTCAAAAAATTTCCATATATAGATTTTTTATTATAAGATTGATGACTTTAGAATTCAAATAATTTAATTTTAAAATTTAAATATAATAACATGCATGTTGATCTCACTAAAATCCACTTTCTAGAAACCTATATGAAACATATTTGTAGTACTTTCCATGCTCAATATTAAAGTAATACATGATATATTTTAGTTCATTTTAGGTATGAAATATACTAGCATCATAGTAATATTGTACTTATATCATGTTATGGCTAAGATCTTGTATATGACCTCCAAAGAAATACAATAATATATATATATATATATATATATATATATATATATACAAGACATCTTTTTAAAATGGAATACAATTTATATCAATCTTATTTATGTTTTTTAATTGAACTTTGAGATAAGGAAGTTATTGAAATATACTAATAAGAGTTGGTGATCCAATGATATATGGGTGAGTTGCAAAATTTTCCATATATATATATATATATATATATATATATATATATATATATATATATATATGATATCTTTAGAATTCAAATAATTTATTTTTAAAATCATTGTAATAATGTACATGTTGATTGCACTAAAAGACACTTTCTACAAGCCAATATGAAGCATATTTGTAATTCTTTCCATGCTCAATATTAAACTGATACATGACATATTTTAGTTCATTTGATGTATCAAATTAAGATAATACTTATATCATGTTATGACTAAGCTCTTGTACATGTTCTAAAAAGAAATAAAATTGAATAAAACATGTTTTTTGTTTACAAGACATCTTTTAAAATTGAATAAAACTTATTCCAATTTCATTTGTGTTTCTTAATTGAACATTAATATAGACAAGTACATTTAGGAAAGTTCACAATTAATTATATATAAAATTATAGAAACATATATTATTAATTTTTTTTTGGTATATTAAATTCCAATACATATGCCTTAAATATCATGTTATGACTAAAATCTTGTGGATGACCTCAAAAGAAATAAGATTGAGTAAAAATCATTTGTTGTTTACAAGAATTTAGAATTTATTTCAATCCTATTTGTGCCTTTTTAATTCAACCATCATATATTTTAGTTAATTTTAAGTATCAAAGTGACTTGCATTATAACTTAGGATTGTATTTATTTTCTTAGTCTATGTAATGAGAAATTCATAAACTTTAAAATTTAATGAACATCCATAAAAAATATTAATAAAAATCCATAAGCTTAAATAATGAATGTAACAAAAAACTGTTCATATTGAAACATATGAAAATCACAAATGTTACATGAATATCCATAAATTGAAATAATAAGCATCCATAAACTAAAACAATGTTCATGTACATCCATAAATTGTCCACATATGAAAATATGCAAAGTATGTATTACATGTGAATGTGCCCTATGAAATCGGCTTGAAAATATACAAACTATCCACTCTAGGTACCACAATAACTCATATATGAATTATGCTGTGCAAATTGATCGTCCATAATCTACTACTGCAATATACATTAAAATTCAAACTAATTAGATCATTATTTGCACAAAATAAACAATATGGAAATAACTGATTTCGAACCACATTTAATTATATATGTGAATATAATAAACTCATTTGAGTCCAAATGCAAGTCATTTAGGATGGGGGTCTAATAAATCTGGGTCTAATAAATATTGGGGATTCTAAATGTCACATTTTATTAGACCCACTTGTGGCGCAAATATTGGGGATCACATCGATGGGTCCACATATTCAATACCGTTATACCTGTCATCTGAGTCATACATCCACATAATTTCAACATTGAGAACACTTTGGATATAGGAACGTGTACACAATGGAAAGGACAAATCATAACTAGTTTTTGAATTAATTAGCATGTATGTAACTTAAAAAAGAAAATGTTGAAATCTTAGAAATTTTATTTCTTTTACCTCAACTATTGTTCCATGTGGTTTTACATATTGAATCTCCTCGACATGAGTGTTATGAGGTGAAGGTGGAGGAGAATCCATGGAAACATGAATTGGTGGAGGTTGGTCTGGTTGATAAGTTAACCCTTGGATGACCTCATAAGCTCCTCCATGTAAGTGTGTTGTGCCTACATGTTATCATGAACTTATCAATATAAATTAAATCTCATACTGTAAACTAAATTAATATAAATAACTATGTATTCATTAAGAATAATTTTTTTGTAAATATGAACTTGATCGGTGTCGCACGAATCATGCACCCTCCAATTGTCATGGATGACATCATTACAGATACATGTATATGAAGAATGCTAGTAAATGGGTAGACTCGCGAGATATGAATCATCAAATAATGGAATTGGTAGGTAATGAGACAATGGTGGTGGTTTGTTAATCGCTACAGGAAATGTGACATGCACACTAGCCAATGTCATCTACATGTTATCTTTGATGGTATTATTGATCTCAGAGTTGAGTTGTGATGGCTCCTCTAGCTTTTTTGGAAATACTGTGCTCTAACATACTATTGGAAACAATGTTGGAGGTGGCGGTACATGCCGAGGGTCCTTGTGAGCCTTGTCATAATCAGAAGTACATCCCAAGCTAGATCCATAAAACTCAGATACTCTCCTAGTGTAATCTATCCTGATATGTAGCACAAAATTGAAATGGCGGGAGAGTTCATCCCAAGATCCAATGAATCAACTATAAACAAAAGGGGCTTTATCAAGATTCTTAAAATATCTGAGTTGAATCAGAGTTGGATTTCTATCAATGCACAAAGGATGTTGAACAACTCCCCATGAACATTAATGTTCTTAGTGGCCTCTTTCACCAACTCTCAAGTATGTTGGCCTCTAGCCTCCTACCTCATAATCCTTTGTATGGAATGTAGGAGGTGACTCTGTGGGCCCACACTCAAGTATGTATCGATCAACCTATCAATGGTATCCAAAATCAAAGAAAAACTATTCCTTGTAGGTGAACTACCAGTTATTTTATGCACCTCTCGTGTGATCCTAGTTGTAGCATCATCCCATGAAGGGATGTATGTTGCATTGTGAACTTCATCTTCGTCCTAGTGAGGTTTTGCAAATCATAAACATAATTTAGCATATATATAACAAGATAGAAGCATAATAACATGTACATCAAATTCAAACACATTAGTTGAAGACAATTTAAAAATTAAAGTCAATTTCAAGATATAAACACATAAAATTTAAAGAGGATTTAAATATGCACCTATAGCACCTGAAGATGGTCCAATATCTATAATATAATCATGAATAGAAATAGAAACAATGCCTCTCACAATCTAGCTAGTGTTAGAGCCAAGATCCATGAGTGGAACACACACTTTGGTTAGGCTACATGATATATCATGAGCCTCACCATGTATAACAGACCCCCCACACTTTGATGACACGTTGTTGGGGGGCGTATAGGAGATGTCTCTCAATAATATAGGAGATGTCTCTAATACATATAAAATAATCTTAAAAAATTGTTTATTCAACTATTATATATAGTACAAAACCATTGCATACAATACATATAAACTAATCCAAGAAAAATATGTTGACCTAGAAAAAAGATTGAGAAGAAAACCATTTCTAAACTAAAGTAGAATAATCTAGCGTGAAGTCCTAATATTAAAATCCATTTTTTGCTAATTTATCAACCAAAGTATTGAGTTCCATGTGAACACAATGAAAAGAAGTGATCAAATATACCTTCACACTTTTCCCCATTTTGAAATAGTGCATTTTATTCATAGGGCATAAATATTTAAATATATATCTAAAAGATTGAAATAAACCTCTTTGAAAAACTAATAAAAATTTATACCAACAAAATACTGTAATAGACTTTAATTTCTTATAATGTTTGACTTGGCGCATGCGAGATACTAGGTACAAGCACATGAAAGCAATGTTTTCACTACAACACACTACATAATAAAAAAACATGATACAAATTAGAAAAGTGTCAATTTTTTCTTTTCATTTTAAGTGCACTTTCCATCTTAGATTTAATGTATCAATGAATGACCCATCGTTGAAACTTCAACACATAATTATATAATTATATATTAAATGCGATATATATATCTATGTTATGTTAAATCATTATGCTAGGTTAAATGTTATAATTATAATTTTATATTATAGATAATGTATAATAGTTTATAGTCATCTTATATATATTATATTTTTGTTATAATATATAGTTATGTGATGTTTTATATACATATTTTGTGCTATGTTATATAGATGATATGTTAAAAAAATTTATGTTATGTTAAATGATATGTGCATGTTTTCTTATATAAATATTATATCGAGTATAGATAATTATAATCATTATAAATATGTATTATCATATTACCGTTATGAACTATATCCGTTATGTTATATATAGTTATATAATAATTATATAGTTAAATGTATTCTGTGTTATAATTTTATGTATAATATATCTATATATAATGTTGGGTTATAGTTATATAACTATTATGTATATATTTTAAATTAATTTGTTGTTATATAGTTATATGATGCTTTATATATAAATTAATTATGGTTAATAAAATTTAATTAAAAAACAAACTTTTCATTTTTTAATTTTTTTATTTTAAAGATAACATTTTTCTTAAGTAATTAATTTGTTAAAATTAGTCTTACTATATATATTTATAAAATATAAATTGAATTAAATCTAAAATAATAAAATAAATATAATTTATTATTTGATAAATACGATTTTATCTAGAAATAATGGAATCAGATTCATTAGGTTTACATTAATTTTATAGTTTGGTTATTTATTGGTTATAGTTTAAGTTGTTTTATGTTTTGGATTTTTTTGTCATATTTTTTTTTTCAAATTTGTTTTAAATTTAAAATAACAAAAGAATTATTTTGAAAATTTATTTCACTAAATTTTTAAGAAAAAACTTCAAAACATAAAATAATTAGAAAATAAAAGTTTTTACAATTCAAATTTAGAAAGAAATCATAATAAATATGCTACAATTATAATTATTGAAAAGTTATTCAATGAAATATAATAAAATAAAGAAACCTAGATCATCTAGTGTTTTTGGTGATTTTTTTGTAGTTTTCTAGGTTGTTGTTTTGGTTTTCAAATATTTTCTTAATGGTATATTAGGTTTTTTTTTTTTCAAAAGTTTCTTGGTATGGTTTTCATTGCTTTTGTAAGGTAGCTTTTCATTTGAAATGAATTTATTTCTTTTACAAGAAAATATAATTCAAATAAACAAAAAATAATAGGAAACCTACCTTAGGGTGAAGATTGTGTTTGGTTTAAAGTACAAAGATGTTGGTGGGGTCATTGCTCCATATCCCAAATGCTCTGTAGAGCTCCAAAACCCTAAATCAAGCACATAAACACTTTTGTGGAACAATTGTTGGTCTCATGGTCTTCAAAAATTGCTTGCTACACTGCTACATATTATAATGCCAAATAAAAGCTCAATAAAGCTCCAAGGAGAGTATGTTTAGGTTACACAAGAGCTAGATTGATGGTTTGTTTAAACACTTGATGGAGTATATACAAACCCTTAAAAATCTTGATGAAGTGCTTAAAATTTGTTGGGGCTTAAAATGACTTTTTTTTCACCAAAATACACCCTAGCTTTTCCAAAAAAGCTCAACCACCTCTATCCATAAACCCTAGATTCAATGGTTGTAATGATCTTTCTTGGGTCAATATATTTAGTTGAATATTCATGTTGGAGAAAGTCAAGATTTTGGTGAAACTTACTTAGTTTTGGTGAAACTTACTGAGCTTTTGAGCTGCATATTTTGTACACATTAATAATTCGCTGATCTGGGTGGTTGAGTGTAATTTAAAATAGTACATAATTTGTGACGAGGCAAACTTTCTAACAAAAAAAATTGGGAAAGGCTTCCGAAATTCTTTGTAAGTTCGACTTGCCTAGAAACAAATTGATATAGAATTTAAGCCAAGAATTAAAAAATGCTTTGTAGGTTCGACTTGCCTAGAAACAAATTTAAGCCAAGAATAAAAAAACATGGAGAGGTCATTAGGCCAGTGAATTTTGTCATACATTGGAGAGGGGACTTCAGCCCAAGCCACTTTTGTATATGGGTATGGCAGGAAAAGACGTACTATCAATTCTTCTTGTGGCTTGAAATTCAGGAATGTCAACGGTCCCTATATTCCTCTTTCGTCGCGATTTTAGTTCTCAAGATTTTTATGGTGTGCAAAGATGTTAACTTTCGGGTTAGCATTGGGTTTCTATAGCTCTTTCTAAAGAATTTTGGTGCGCAAAGATGTTAACTTTAGGGTTAGCATTAGGTTTCTATAGCTTTTTTTTAAGAATTTATTTTGAAAGTATTTATATTAACTTTTGGATTAAAATTGGGTTCCTAGAGCGTTTTCTAGAGAAATGATTCTTACGTGTTTATGTTAATTTTTGGACTAAAATTGGGTTCATAGAGCGTTTTCTAGAGAATTGATTTTGTAGGATAATTGTCACATATCCTGCCAATCTAATTGGTTCTTCCTCTTGCCAGCTCAAGGGGCACATCTTATCAACTTATACTAAATATTGCAACTAACTGTGTGAGATGCGATGATATTGCATTCAAGCTCAATGCCTTCCAATGGCCTCGTTCATCCCATAAAGGGATGTTTGCGAATGAGGACCTCCTTTTTACTGCAATTATTTTTATAAGAGGTGAAAGATCCCGTGAACATTCCAAATGTTTCTTCCATTACAGGGTTTTCCATATATTATTTTTCAGTCCATTTCCAAGAATATAGTACTAATCGTTGTTGATATGGCATTCAGAGGAAGATGCACCCTTATTATATCCAATTTGCAAGTAGTAAGAGGCGTTGCTATTAGATTTAATATGGAAGGATGTTGCTCCTCCCAATCCAATATCTTCGGCCAGCTCCAAGGGTGCGTTATAATTGAATTCGGAAAACACGTGGATGAAAATAGAGAGTGAATTTTTTTATTTTTTATTTATTTTTAAGCGTTTTTATTAAATATGTAATATATTTATTTATTTATTTTCGAAAGATGAGTATATAGTTATTTATTTATTTTGGAAAGATTAGTATAAAGAAGTAATAATTTTGTCAAGTAGAAATTTTAATAAAATTTTGATCAATTGGGAAATGTGAGTTACAACTATCAAGTTTGAGGATTTTGGGTGCCTTAGGGATTCTTGATGATGTTGAATCTATCTCCAAAATCAAAAACATTATTTGAACACTTCTGTGGTTATATTTTTTGAAAAAAAAATTAGTGGATTTCCACGAAAAATAATTTTCTCGTCAAAATCGTGACATGATAGACAATGCAATTTTAGAATAGATGCGAAGAATTTCAATTTAATTATTAATTAGACATATAGCTTGCCAAATTGAAATTTAACTATTAATAGTTATTAGATTTCAATGTTCTAGAATATTCTTAATATTATACACAAATAAAAAGTTGAGATTTATTTTTAAAGTATTTTAGTTTTTTCCCCCTTAAATTAAATTTATTAATTAAAAAAAGGTCATATGAACAAATCTATATGAATTGACTTATAATTTTTTGGCATATGATATTGATAAGCCATAGTATTGTAACAAAGTTTATTTACAAATTAATAATCTCCATGGTTAATAGTGTTCCATGTTTTTTATGTGCATATTTTAAACTTATATATTGACTCTTTTTTTTTGTAGGATTGGTGGGATTACATGTTCATCATGTCCAATATATCACCCAATCATGACGCGTAATTGAACCAATGACTTCACATCAAATAGTTCCTTAACACAACACCAACCATTTAATCTATATAGTTGTGCTACTTATATTAAATTTAGTAGAAGAGACTTTATTAATTATTGCATATGTATTAATATTATTTTTATTAGTAAAATAATTCATAATGAATCTCCATAATTAAAAGTGAAAGAAGTAATCATGAAGTGAAATTGTATTTCCATAGTTAGAAAGGGAAATTTAAGTTCAGTTCAAGATGGATGCTTTGTCTAAATAGTTTGGAATATTGGAGGATTGAAGAAATTGTATTTCATTGGGCTTATGAAATATGCATATTGAGATTGCTATTGAATAGTTTAACGGATATCGAGGATTTGAAAGTTTGACACTATATTTCTACAAAGGCTATGAAACATTGCAAGTGTTAATGGTGGTAACAATTTTGAGTTGCAATTGGCATACAACTTCATGGGGTACTAGTTTGTAAAGTTTCAAAACTAGTTAGGGATGTTGGTATTGGAACAAAAAAGTCTTACATGTATCATTAATTTCTCACCATGCTATAAGATCCTAATTGCTATGTGTATTGGTTCTTGTAGTGTAGAGAAAATCTCTACATGTGTAAAGTGTGGTTGAAATATTCTAATTGTGAAAATAGTTAAGATTCCTATCTTATATTAAAGTTTGAAATATAAAATATTTATGTATAACATAATTGCTTAAATAATATAATGATTTCTTTTTTAAATAAGAAAATACATTTACATTTCTATTATATTTTATCATAAAATTTAATATTAAATAGTGTTTTTTTAGGATTTCATAGGATAACAATATTCTATATGGTAGAAAAATGTTTAAGAAATCTAATATAAATAAAAGTAGAAAAGTATTTCAGAAATTTAATATAAATTAATAGAAAACAACATAAATTTCAATAAAATATTTCCAAACCTTTTAATGTTATTTGTCCCATAAGATGAAATATGTATTATTTTTTATAAATTTATTTTAACCTTTTTTTTTATACAAATTTATTTTAAAGTATGATTTAAATTTAATTTTTTATTACTAAAAGAATAATTTAATAAATGTAAAAAAGTAATTTAATAATGTAAAATATAAGGTGTTCGATAATAATCAAATTCTACTTAAGAATTATAAATAAAATATTTTAAATATCATAGTTCTTCTTGAATAATAAGTTAATCTACATTAACTCCTAATAATTAATAATAAATTGTTACTGATTTAAAGTATTTAAAAAAATAATAAATAATATTTCTTTTAAAATAATGGTTACCAATAATTTTAAATATTTCAATGTAATTTCTTATTGAATCATCATACATGTAGTTTTCTAGCTTTTTTGAAAAAATAGAGGGCTTAGAGATCCATTTCAAAAGAATAATATATCATCTTCGAAAAGGAAAAAGGACAAGGGTGATAAAGACATTAATGGATATTTCAATTCCTTGTAATTATCCTTTTCGTTTGGATGTCATAAAGACAAGTAATACTTCTTTTAAAACAATAAATTAACTATTACATTTTAATATTTTCTAAAAAAATTTAAATAAATATATAATTTTAATGTAAAAAAGTTAGTTAATTTGATATATTTTATAATTCTTATAATATTTTTATATAATTATTTAAAATTAATTTATTTAATAACTCCTTAATTCTAAATATTTATACTTATAATATAATGGAAATAATAAATTTTAGAAAATATTATTTAATATCTAATATATTCAAATAAAATATTTAATTTTAAATATTTAACCTATTTTGATATGTAAAAATATATAAGGGAACTTTCAAATGTTATATTATAGAATATGGTTGATTTTCTAACCACATCTCTATTTGGAATCTTAAAACTTTACAAATATTAATTAAAAGTTTGGAAAATATGAAAATTTTTTTAGTTAAGTATATAACATGTCATTGAAATTTATATCCATTTACAATATTTTATTATTTCATCTAGAGTTAGAATTATAAAGTAATTTTTTATAAAATTAGGAGAAAATTTTTAATTGAAGTTCATGTCCATTATGTATTACTTGAAGTCCATATAATATTCCATACCATAATTCACATATTAAAATTCATAATACAAATAATTATATTATTATATGATTTTTTCTCTACATCTTGTTTTTTTCTCAAGTTTCCATAAACCTTGTTTGCATGGTTGACATGTTAGAATTCATAATAGAAATAATTATATTATTATATAATTTTTTTCTCTCCATATTGTTTTTTTCTCAAACCTCTGAAACCTTGTTTGCATGGTTGAGGTGTTAATGTTTGGAGGAACTTCAATTTATAAATTTATTTTAGATAGTTAAATATTGCACATCAAGTCTCTATTATATTTTTCATTGGTTGATATTGGTAATGTTTATTTATGATAACTTAAGTTAGAATCAAATGACCTTGTTTGGAGTCGATTTCTATAAAGCTTTTCCCATTAGGAAATTCTACTCAAATCCAATTTAAATTGTGCATGCATGAATTTTCTTACCTTATTTCACGACATATATAATAAATACATTATAAAAGACAAAACTCTTTGGTTTCATGTCTTCATGTTGCATTTGGAAAAAAAATGTTTACCATTATCTCTATAATGCATATTCTAAAAAGATGTTTGATTGAGTATGGCTTTTCTCTCTTTTAACACATGAAAATTTAGGAACTATCCAACCATAAATAAAATATGTTAAATATCATGGTTCTTCTTGAATAATAAAAAGTTGACTTATATTAACTGCTAACAACTACTAATAATTGTATTTATTATTGTTGAACAACTAAATTATGATTACTTTTATCACCATTAAAATAAAATAATAAATAATACTTTCAAAATAATGGTTACCAATAATTTTGAAATATTCAATGTGATTCCTTATTTAAATCTATGACAATGAATTAACTACTAACTTTTAATATTTTTTAATTAATTTTTAGATGATAGTATTTCTCTACATATTTCTTCTTTCTCAAACATGGAGAAGTCTTGTACACAATTTTGAGGCCTCAATCTTTTGATGGGCCCTAATTTATAAAATTGGCTTATAAATTTATTTTAGATAGTTAGATGTTGCACATCAAGTTTCCATCATATTTTTCCTTGGCTAATAATGGTGATGATTAATTTATGATAACTAAGTTAAAATCAACTCACCTTATTTGCAATCTTGTTTTTTTGTCTCCATAAAGCATTTCTCATCTTGTCTTTCGTCTCCATAAAGAATTTTTCATCTTATTTTTGGGTCTCAATAAATCATTTCCCATTGAGACATCCCATTCATATTCGATTTTAATTGTGTATGTATGAATTTCATTTCCCTATTTTATGGCATATGAATTGATGACATCAACAAAGGTAAAAGTCTTTGGTTTCACTTCTTAGGTTGCATTTGAAAAAAAAAGAAGTCTAGTAATATTTTTACAATACATATTTTGTGCATATTGAAAAGTGACGTATGATTGGGTATGAAATTTCCCTCTTCTAATGAGACATTTTAGGAACTATCCAACCTCTTTTTTTACTATGGAGCATGTGGGAATTTATTAGTATTTTAGTAATATTGTTTTTTTCTTCCTTTATGTTAGTCAATGAAAAGAGATAATTTATCTTCTAGAATATGATTAATAATATCTTTATAATATCTTAGTGTCCTTGACTATATATATACACACACTTTTTTATCAATAATTTTCTCTCATAAAGTGATTGTTTTTTTTTTTTTTCATAATGATTTACACAAGATTTATCATATTTATGCCACTTTTGGGTGAGGAAGAGTAGTTATTAATTCAAGTTTGAAGTAATTTTAGGATACTTTTTGCCTTCCAAGCTATTTATCTTGTTAATATATTATGTTGTGTACCTACTTATAGTTCTGTTCTCAATGGAGGAAAGATTCACTTCTATGAGGAAGATAGGATAGAGTGTATTTCCTTTAACTTTGAGATTTGGAGTTATAAAACACTATTCACTCAAGTTTGAAGTAATTTTAGAATTTTTTTGTCTTCCATATTATTTATTTTGTTCACATATATTAGGTACCTACTTATAGTTTTGTTTTCAATGGAGGAAAGATTCACTTTTGTTTGGAAGATAAGATACTCATTTTTTAGAGCTCCACCCTTAAACCCCTAAGCAAGATTAGCCCACTTACAACCCCAATAAAAAATATATCATATTCCAATAGGTAATAAGAATAAGCCCTTGATTTTTCATTGTACATCCATCTAAAATCTCTTAAGTAATAAATTTGTCAGAAAAACCTTTGTAAATAGTCTTTGTTACAATAATATGGATCACCACATAATCAAAATATTATCACTCATGTAATCATTAAAATTTTATTTATGTATTTTTTGTTTTGTTTAATAAGTTGTATGAGTGTTGAGATGACTGCACCCTTAATCTTTGCTTTGAGAAAAGACAAGCAAGTGATGCGGGAGCATCCAGCGAAAAAGGAAATTATTGTAAATAGGGGTCATGCATTAGTTAATTAGATATTCTCAAATAAAACTAGAGAGCTTTTAGGCTATTCTCAAATAAAACTAGAGAGCTTTTAAACATAAAAAGTGATGGATGTCGATCAGTAAAGGATAAGGATAGCTTTCTTATTTTAGAATAGGAAAAAGATGGAAAAAGACAAAAACATGCTTTTCCATGTGTATGTATTGCATGGGCTTTAGTTGGGATTTTTATCATGCTAAGTTTAATAAATTAGGCATTGGGTGACAAAGAAGTGTGTGAGGAGTGAGTGTGAGAAGTGGGAAAGGATTCTCCTTCAGTTTGTAAAAGGGCCATGGATTTGTATATCTGGCCAGGAGTATCACTGTTATGTAAATAATTGTTTCATGTGAATATAATTATGTTAAATTGATTTTGTATGAGCATTTTGATGTTAATCAAATTTAAGATATGGTTCTGGTTGCAGAGACCGATGTCATATGAATGGCGCACATATATGCATTTATATCATGTTGAATATACGGAGTCATATAATGTTGAATTAATCGTTGAAGAGATGTGGAATGCCGCTTTATAAAACGTTCTGCTCCAGACAGAGATATAGTGGCAAAGGGTGAACTCTGTATTTGATGGCGAACTATCATAAACCGTGACTTATGTCTCACTGAGCCGCCGTTTCAAAGGCCGAGAGGGTTCAACAATTAATTAAGGCGAATATATGGGAGCCTGTCGGTGGTAAGACCGGTGTCCATTTGGATTGAACACGCCATGAATATATACGTAAATCGTTTTTCTTGAAGTGAACTATACAGAGGCCGGATATTTGTATAACAGTCGGCCATTATACAGCCGATCAGAAGAGGAGTGTCGCGGATGTGTGTGTAGAGCAGAAATGTTTATGTAGGCTCCGGTCGAGGGCTGATGTGGAAGTACATATTAAAGGCCTCATACATAAGTCCATTTGTTGTTGACGATTGTGGTTATGAATAATTGATACAAGGCCCAGCGCCATACCATGCAAAGACGAGGTCAGATCGGGGTTGCCGACTGTTATGAGTATCAATTGAAACCAGTGCAGGCAGATGTATTTAGTTACCAGTCCATAAGACTGTCACCATACCAAAGTACACTACTGTTATATGCCTGTTCTGAAGCGTGTAACTACTGTTTATATGTTTGATTTACAAACCGTGCAGTGACATCTAAAACTCCAGTTGCGTATACATATAACTTCGGTTCGGAGGAGCCACATTCGAAACTGTATATTTTAATATATGCGCCTTTGCCAAAGTAACGTCCAGCCTATGTACTGACGCCGATATCAAAGCGGAGGGGAGACTATGCCATAGCGTATATAACATCAAGGCACATGTGTTATGGGTGCGTAAATCATATGTTTCTTTAAAAAGGACTTTTATGTTTTGTTAAGAGAGCCAAGGATTTTTATGTGTGTGTTAGAAATCATAGGACGCATCTTTTGTTAAGAGAGCCAAGCAGGGTTCTTAGAAATCATAAGATTACGCTTTTCTATGCATAGTTATCTGAAGATCCTGGTAGTTGTGGCCTGGGAGAGGCCTGGGCTGCATGAGGTGGTATCAGAGCTAGAATGATCAGCTGAAGATATTTGTTTTTTTTGAGAAAGGAAGTGTGTTGAATTATTTTTAAATTTGATATGCAAACTCCACAAGTGAGCAGGATAGCAGAAGAGAAAGGGAGGACAAGATCATGCAAGATCTTGAGAGGTGAGATTATTTATGGTTTGAAATTGATGAATTGAAGTTTATGGTTGCAGAGAGAAAAGTGGCAGTGAACCTGAAGAATCCAATAAGGAGTTGGATAAAGAAGACAGTTGAAATTGTAGAAGCCTAGAGGGAGCAAAGGCGCTGCTCAGAAGAAGGTTCTAGACAAAGGACCGTGCTTACCAAAAGACTAAGTGAGGGGAACTTAGTGAGGTAAGATTGCAGCTAAGAGGACTAGCTGTTGGAGAGGCTTGTTGCAAAGAAGATTCAACAGAGGTTGAATAAAGTTGCAGATGAGAGAAGCTTACAAGAGCAGTAAAGGATGCTCGAAAGGTTCCAGCAGAGGACCAATGATTACCAAAAGACCAGATCCAGAGGGAAGGATTGGTGAGGTAAATGGCAGCAAGAGAGTTTGTTGTGGCAGAGGCTTCATGCAACGCATAGGTGAGGAACTCATGGCAAAGGAGAAGATGACTACTGATAGTCATAGCACATGTTCAGGAAAAAGCCACGGTAGAGGACAGAAGAAAGAGGATGCCAAGGTAAATGGCAAGAAGACAAGTCCAAAGAAAGTTGAAGTGGAAGAATACATTTGTGAACCAGAACAAGGAGAATTTCTGGGAGATAGTGATGATGAAGGCTTGAAGACTGAAACTTCAGGTAAGACCAAAGGGTCATATGGTTTTAAATCTCACAATTTTTGGATGTTTGCAGGTGAAAGGCAAAGAAATTGGATGACTTCAGGAGTTCGAGGAAGAGAGATTGAAATAATGAAGGTACAATTGCAGGTAATGGAGGAATGGCTACAAGAGCAGAAAGATTAAAATGGAAAATGGATCTTTCCACTGAAGGGAAAGAGAGTGATTTGGCGACAATTGCAGAGAAGGTTGAAGCAAATTATGATTGCATTGTTGAAGAAGGGACTTAGAGTTTTTGCGCCAGAGTTGGAGTTTGAAATTCCCACATGCAGATATATCAAAAGGAAAATGTTGAAGGAAGCAGCCAAGACTGAAAAGTCTTGTGGTTTTAAAACTAATGAATTATGTATGTTTGCAGGTACAATACAGGAAGATCTGGAGACTGTTCAGATCGATGCTGAGGTAGCAAGATTACAGGAGGAAATGAAAACAAAGAAGAAGATCATTGATGAATTCTTGAGTTATTGGGCAAATCCAGATCACATGGATAATGTAAAACCATGTATTTTTGTAGCTGACAATTGCGATATGATTACAGGTTTTACTGAGCAGGATGTGCAACCTTGTGCAACTCTTCGTATGAAGGAAAGTGATGATGAGATGCTTCAGCAATGCTACAGAGAAATTGCATTCTTGGAATATTGGTTGGAGAATCCAGGGTATGATAAGGAGATTGCAGCCGGTGAAAGAGTTCAGTACAGTGAACGAGAGCAGGAAAACATCTTGGAGCTAGCTGATAGTCTCATGATGAATGTGAATCACCATACTGAGGTGCTCACAGAGAAGTTGGGAGGAAATTCAGAGCAACATACTGAAGTGTTGCGAGACAAAGCTGAGGAAAAAGTTGCAGATGAAATTGCAGGTAACAAGCAAATGAATGTTGCAGAGGGACAGGAAGTTTGGGAGGAAGCAACATTCATAGAAACAGCTAGAGCAACGTGTGGAGTGACACTAGCAGCAAAAGAGGCACTGAGGCCTTATAATTTTTATTCTAACAATTGTTTTGTGAGTACAGGTGTTACTCAAGAAGCTAGAGAAAATCTGGTGGACAAAGAAATTGAAATGATGAGGCAACTGATGATGAAGAAATTCCGGAAGAGACCAGCAGCAGTGAAACAAAAGAGAAATAGCAAGAGGAAGACAGCAGAAGATTTCAAGAGTACATCTGGTGGAGCAAAACAGCATAAAGTGTGGAGACCTGGAGAAGAAAAGACAAAAGCAGCGGCAAGTGCAAAGTTACAGTACAAGATATGGGATCGAGGCAAACATGGAGTTGAAGACAAAAGCAGCGGCAAGTGCAAAGTTACAGTACAAGATATGGGATCGAGGCAAACATGGAGTTGAACACATGATCAGGAGATCATGAATTTTTTCTCCGTTGGGAGTATGATGCGGGAGCATCCAGCCAAAAAGCAAATTATTGTAAATAGGGGTCATGCATTAGTTAATTAGATATTCTCAAATAAAACTAGAGAGCTTTTAGGCTATTCTCAAATAAAACTAGAGAGCTTTTAGGCATAAAAGTGATGGATGTCGATCAGTAAAGGATAAGGATAGCTTTTCTATTTTAGAATAGGAAAAAGATGGAAAAAGACAAAAAGATTATTTTCCATGTGTATGCATTGTATGAGCTTTAGTTGGGATTTTTATCATGCTAAGTTTAATAAATTAGGCATTGTGTGACCCAGAAGTGTGTGAGGAGTGAGTGTGAGAAGTGGGAAAGGATTCTCATTCAGTTTGTAAAAGGGCCATGGATTTGTATATCTGCAGAGGAGTATGACTGTTATGTAAATAATTGTTTCATCTGAATATAATTATGTTAAATTGAGTCTTGTATGAGCATTTTGATGTTAATCAAATTTAAGATATGGTTCTGGTTGCAGAGACCGATGTCATATGAATGGGGCACATATATGCATTTATATCATGTTGAATATACGCAGTCATATAATGTTGAATTAATCGTTGAAGAGATGTGGAATGCCGCTTTATAAAACGTTCTGCTCCGGACAGAGATATAGTGGCAAAGGGTGAACTCTGTATTTGATGGCGAACTATCATAAACCGTGACTTATGTCTCACTGAGCCGCCGTTTCAAAGGCCGAGAGGGTTCAACAATTAATTAAGGCGAATATATGGGAGCCTGTCGGTGGTAAGACCGGTGTCCATTTGGATTGAACGCGCCATGAATATATACGTAAATCGTTTTTCTTGAAGTGAACTATACAGAGGCCGGATATTTGTATAACAGTCGGCCATTATACAGCCGATCAGAAGAGGAGTGTCTCAGATGTGTGCGTAGAGCAGAAATGTTTATGTAGGCTTCGGTCGAGGGCCGAGGTGGAAGTGCATATTAAAGGCCTCATACATAAGTCCATTTGTTGTGGACGATTGCGGTTATGAATAATTGATACAAGGCCCAGCGCCATACCATGCAAAGACGAGGTCAGATCGGGGTTGCCGACTGTTATGAGTATCAATTGAAACCAGTGCAGGCGGATGTATTTAGTTACCGGTCCGTAAGACTGTCGCCATACCAAAGTACACTACTGTTATATGCCTGTTCTGAAGCGTGTAACTACTGTTTATATGTTTGATTTACAAACCGTGCAGTGACATCTAAAAGTCCAGTTGCGTATACATATAACTTCGGTTGGGAGGAGCCACATTCGAAACTGTATATTTTAATATATGCGCCTTTGCCAAAGTAACGTCCAGCCGATATCAAAGCGGAGGGGAGACTATGCCATAGCGTATATAACATGACGGCACGTGTGTTATGTGTGCGTAAATCATATGGTTCTTTAAAAAGGATTTTTATGTTTTGTTAAGAGAGCCAAGGATTTTTATGTGTGTGTTAGAAATCATAGGACGCATCTTTTGTTAAGAGAGCCAAGCAGGGTTCTTAGAAATCATAAGATTACGCTTTTCTATGCATAGTTATCTGAAGATCCTGGTAGTTGTGGCCTGGGAGAGGCCTGGGCTGCATAAGCAAGGCACATTTAAACTGTTAAAATAATCAACCCATCACATTTAGCCTCTACATCTTGTAACATCAAAATCCCAAACTTCTTCTAGTTCTAGTCTAGAGACTTCTCTTTATTCTGGATATTGTCCAGCTGCGATAGATGCAATGTCTAAGATTAAGGGGGGACATCCATTCAACTATCAATACATTTTTGTTATAAAGATGCAATGCGTAAGCTTACAAGGCTTGGCATTCCTTTGACTATCAATGAATTATTGTGACAATTATAACAAATACAGAAAATGGGCCTTCTTATTATGATGGGAAACCCCACGCTCGTCACTAACTGCTGTCAGTTCTCCATAGAGTTGGAATGGAACAAGATAGCAGTGGCTATAAATTACAAATAATATGTCGGGGACTATGAGTGAATTGCTAATAATAGTGTTAAATACAAAGTTAAATGCTCGTAAATGATATTCCCACAAAATATTTGGAAGCTTTGTATTGTCATTGTCGTCGCAGGCTCTGGAAATAATCGATGGCTGACTAAACTCTCTCTATCGTGTCTTCCTCTTCTTTCTTGAGGTTGAGGTTGGTTTTCATGGAAGGACTCCGTGATCTCCCAGCAGAAGTGTGAGATCCCAGAAATTATATCCCCTTGTAGCAATATTATCTCATACCTTGCCTTCTTACTTATGTGCTCTTCCCTTGCTAAACTGTTGAGAGTGGAAAATTGCTAAATAACTGAATCCTTTGTTGTGTTTCACGCACAAACATAATGTAAAAAAGAAGTCACAATTCTCAGATACACGTCCCGAAACGTTTTGTTATACTCGAAAAAAAACTAAACTCGGGGTTTATTTGACATTTGATTTCCGTTAAGTTTTTACTTTTAATCTCTTTTGTCCTTAATCTATATTTATATTTATAACATGAAGTTGAAATTTGTATTTATTTACAACGTTTGTATAAATTATTAGGGCTCCCCGAAATTGGATGAGTGGTATATCTCTCCCCAGCACCGGCAGAAAACACACCTCGAGGTCCATTGAAACTCGCCAGGTCATATCCATTCATAGTATGAGGAGGGTGAGGGTCAATCTCTAGGTCGTGATTCCCCTACAGAAAGTAAATTGGAAAGAATAATATGTTTAATTTTTTGTTTGAGAAACTTATTGTGAGGTGCCGTTTGAGTTTTTAAAATTATTGAGGGATCACATTTAGTTTGGGTCACACCAACTTTTAACATAACTAGATTTTTTCCCATAAAATTTTAAATCAATAACGACACACCCATCTCTATCTATTAAAATTTGATAATCATATATATAATTTTAATTTAATTTTATAATATATATATTTCTTATTATATTCTCACTACTCACTTATTAATTAAAATTAAATAAAAAAATTAAAGTGATACTTCATAATTAATTAATAAAAACTTGTTAACTCTTTGTTACAAAGTTCGATAAAAGTTCGATATGCTAGAAACTAAGTTAGGTCAAGCGACGAACTATTATTGTCTTGCCTATTGATCTCCTTGAAATTCATTGGAGACCTTGAAAATGCATATGGAACCAATTTGATAATTTTAAAAATTTTAACTAATAACAACCAAGTTAAAATCACATCTCTAGGAAAAAAAAAATTCGAAATATTCTAGAATTATCAATCAACAATTATTTAATCCAAAATTACTTGTAATAACAACCAAGTTAAAATCACATCTCTGGGAAAAAATTTCTTTCCAAAATATTCTGGAATTATCAATCAACAATTATCTACCCCAAAATTACTTATACCATGATGTTATACTTTTGCATTGAGAATCCATTATCACATTCTCATAACAGTAAGCTTGTACAGTTTTCTTCACTGGAATAAAAGCCCCAACTAACAGATCTACAACCTTCCAAGGCTTGGTCTCCTTCTTTCTCATCATCCTCTAAGATTGGCATAACAATGGCTTTGCTTTTATTTGGCAAGTCACGACACAATTTATTCAACCATACAAATATAGTTTCGTTACCACCTCCTCATAAAATATCACGAGTCCTTTCATCGTATGCTAATGCGCGTCCGAGGATATGTTGGAAGGCGACGCCTGTCAACTCAGAAACACAATTTGGAGCATCACTTGTAATCTTTCCCAACCTTTTACGTGTAATAATGATACTAATATTGATGGACTTGTTGGAATGATAATTTCAACTGCCGTGGAGCAACAACGATTGCAGCGTTCTGTTTCCGGAAAACCTCCATTTCAGTTTGCTTCGATGGGATCACGTCGCAGATCGCATATCGCACATTCTCTTGTCACCCTTCGCTGCGTCCCTCTGTTGTCTGTGATGCGATATTTGCAATGCGATCTCATCGGAGTTCGCAGATTGCATCCTCCAGTGTTTTTTGTTTGTTTGTCCATGACGTGAAGTTGCGATGCAATTGCACATCGCGCCTTCTGCCAAGATGATCTCAGCCATACATATATTTTGATCCAATGGCCATTATTTGTTCTTACCTTGTTCACGCCACCGCCATAAGAATATTTTCTTTATTTACTTATTTGTGTTCCCAAAGGAGAAGGAAGATAAGATGCAGCTGCTAGACATTGAATGCTCAACTACAACATTTAATAAACAGCATGGTCGAGAACAAGAAGGACGCGCCACGTGCAGGTGCATTAAAGAGATTATGGGTTTCTACACAACCAACTCAAGAAATACAACAATAGATCCCATCAGCGAAGTTAACGCAGTTGCTAGATAAGTTATGCTCCCTTTGGGCACTGTTAAAGGAAAAAAATGTAATGCACTATAAAAATGCAGACACAACAGTGTAAAAATCAAGTTAGAGTGAGTTAGGTAATTTTCTGAAATGCACAGTAGTGCTCAGATAGAGAAATTAGTTTCTGGAACTGAAACGTTCCTGTTGTAATCCCTATGAAGAGGAGGACTATTTTGTAACAGTTTTTTTTGTTATAATTAAGATCATGTATTGTAACAGAGTGTTGTTCTCTGTACAATTTCTTTTGTGTTTGAAATCACCAGAAATTTCCAACATGGTATTAAAGCTAGTCTAGGCACTCAATGAGTCAAAAACAGAGTTTTTTTTTCACTGTAGGAGCTGTAAGAAGCTTATCGAACAGAGAAAGTTTTTTAACTCTTATTATACAGTCAGTATCTATTTTTTACTTATACACGTTAAGATGGCAGATGCTGGAACTGGTTTGACAAATTCCCAACTGCCATAGTTCAATGGGAAAAATTACAGTTATTGGTCCATAACAATGAAAGCATTGTTTGCTTCCCAGGGAATATGGGAGTTGGTTGAAACTCTCTATGCTAAACGTGTAGATGCAACAACATTGGCTGCTTTGACAGTAGCAGAAAGAGACCAGTTGAAAAGTGACAGAAAGAACGATGCCAAAGCCCTCTTTTTCTCTTCCAATCAGTACATGAAAGTGTTTTTCCACGAATTGCAGCAGCAACAAAATCCAAGGAGGCATGGGATATTCTCAAAACTTCCTATCAAGGCATGGAGAAGGTGAAGACTTCAAAGTTGCAGATGTTGAGGAGAGATTTTGAAACACTTAGCATGAAGGAATCTGATACAATAGATTCATTCTTCACTCAGGTTATTGGGTTGATAACCCAGATAAGGTCTCATGGTGAGATTCTTGAAGAAAGAAGGATTGTGGAGAAGATCTTGAAATGTTTACCCTCAAGGTTTGAAGCTGTTGTGGTAGCAATATAAGAAACAAAGGATCTCTCATAGTTCACAGTAGATGAACTGAGTGCTTCTCTTATGTCTCATGAACACATACTGAGTAGAGGAACATATTCCTCTTTTGAGAAAGCATTCAAGACTCAGATGTCTTTCGGCCAAGGAAAAGGTCGAGGCAGAGCAAATAACAGAGGTTGTGGAAGAAGCCAAAACAAAGGCATAAATAATCCTGCAAGCACAAGAGGAAGGAGCTACAATCAGAACCAAGATGAAGGTTCAAGCGAGATTGACAGGCACAAAGCAAGACTTGTTGTGAAAGGCTACAAGCAGCAACAAGGCAAAGATTATGATGAAAACTTTGCACCAGTAGCATGGATGGAAACAGTCAGAACAATGTTTTCTATTGCGCCACAACACAAATGGAAGATTTATCAGATGGATGTTGAATCTGCATTCATGAAAGGAGTGTTAAAAGAAGAAGTTTATGTTGAACAACCTCGAGGCTATGAAGTTGAAGGCCAAGAGCATAAAGTCTGCAAACTGAAGAATGCTCTTTATGGGCTGAAGCAAGCTCCAAGAGCATGGTATAGCAGAATATATGCTTATCTAATTGCGAATGGGTTTGATAAGTGTGATGGTGAACCCACACTCTACATAAAGGAGAATGACTGTAAGATTCTTATTCTTGTTTTATATGTAGATGATTTGATTTTTACTAGCAATGATGCTTCTCTCATTGCTGATTTTAAAGAGGTCATGAAAAGTGAATTTGAAATAACTCACTTGGGCTTCTTAAGATATTTTCTTGGAATTGAAGTAGACCAAATTGAAAATGGTGTTTTCATTTCTCAAGTTAAATACGTAGAAGCAGTGTTGAAGAGATTTAACATGCAGAACAACAAGGCAGCTGTGACTCCAACTGTAATGGGGTTGAAATTGACCAAAGCAGACAGCAGCAAGAATTTTGATCCAAAAATGTACAAAAGCATAGTTGGCAGCCTTATGTACTTGACTGCAACTAGGCCAGACATTATGCACGTTGTGAGTTTCATCTCGAGATTTATGGAAAGACCGAAAGAGACTCATTGGTAGGCAGCCAAGAGGATTCTACAGTATGTGAATGGAACAAAGGGGTTTGGTATTTTATACTCCTCTTCTGAATGTTTCATGTTGACAGGTTACATTGACAGTGATTGGGCTGGAAGTGTTGATGATAGGAAAGGCACATCGGGATATGTATTTCATATGGGATTGGGAGCCATCTCATGGGCTTCCAAGAAGCAACCGGTTGTGTCTTTGTCAATAGCAGAGGCATAGTATATGGCAGCAATAGCAGCAGCATGCCAAGCAGTGTGGCCGAGAAGAGTTCTCAGAGATTTGTGTCATGAACAAGAACAAGGAACCATTTACTGTGACAAGATCTCGGTAATAACATTGTCTAAAACTCTGCTTTTCATAAAATGACAAAGCACATAGACACCAAATTTCACTTCATACGTGAATTGGTTAACAATGGTGAGATTGTTTTGTAGCACTGCAGAACAGAGGAACAGTTAGCTAACATCTTGACAAAACCATTAGGAAAGAAAAGTTTCGATCATTTCAGGAAATGCCTGGGTATGCAGAAAAACCCAGCAGTTAAGATCCAAGGGGAGTGTTGGAATGATAATTTCAACTGCCATGGAGCGACAGCGATCGTAGCATTCTGTTTCTGGAAAACCTTCATTTGAGTTTCCTGCGATGCGATCACGTCGCAGATTGGATATCACACATTCTCTTGTCACCCTTCGCTGCATCCCTGTGTTGTATGCGATGTGATATTTGCGATGCGATCTCATCGCACATCATAGGTCGCATCCTCCAATGTTTTCGATTTGTTTGGCCCTGATTTGATGTTGCGATGCAATCGCAAATCACACCTTCTGCCAAGATGATCTCAGTTGTCCATACGTTTTGATCCAACAACCATTATTTGTTTTTACCTTGTTCACGCCACTGCCATAAGTGTCTTTTATTTATTTACTTATTTGTGTTCCCAAAGGAGATGGAAGATCACATCCAGCTCCTGGACATTGAATGCTCAGCTACAGCATTTAATAAACAGCATGGCCGAGAACAAGAAGGACGCGCCAAGTGCAGGTGCATTAAAGAGATTATGGGTTTCTACACAACCGAGTCAAGAAATATAGCAAGATATCCCATCAACGAAGTTAACGCGGTTGGTAGATAAGTTATGACCCCTTTAGGCACTATAAAAGGCACAAAATGTAATGCATTATAAAAATGCAGACATAGTAGTGTAAAAATCAAGTAAGAGTGAGTTAGGTAATTTTCTGAAATGCATAGCAGTGGTGAGATAGAGAAATTAGTTTCTGGAACTGAAGCGTTCGTGTTGTAATCCCTCTGAAGAGGAAGACTATTTTGTAATAGTTTTTTTTTGTTATAATTAAGAACCTCTAACACAGTGTTGTTATGTGTACAATTTCTTCTGTGTTTGAAATTACCAGAAATTTTCATTAAGCATCTCTTTCTGTGATGCACAATACACCACTTCTTTTGGCTAAATACAGAGGTGGGCGAGCAAGAAGGATGTGAGTTGATTTTATTATTTTACAAATTTCAGGAGATATATTCATGACGTGCATCTCTAAATCCTCATGTTGAACAGCTATTCTATCAGGGCCATGTAACTCCACGAACTCAATGCTGCATCATGAAGAGACAGGTATGGAAATTTCTTTTCGAAGTTGTCCAATCGCTTTGGAATAAATTCTCAATAAAACTTCCTTCCTCTCGTATTCTTCTTATTTTTAATCATTATTAACATGTCCCTATTTCCTAGACTTCCAAACTTGAACGTTGATGTTAATTGTTTTTCAGTTGAATCCGGAATTCTGAACAATTCTATGTACTCTTTCAATTCAAAAAAATTGAATACCCTCTCTTTCTTATCATAAATCATGCCCCTACAATTTGGAAAGTCAAATTCCTATCGAAAATCAAGTTCTGGTTGAGAGACTTCTCTTTGTTCTGTATATTGTCCTGGTGCTATAGATGCAATGTCTAAGCTTACAAGGCTTGTCATTTCTTCATTATCGTTGTCATTCATAGTCACCACTATCAATGAATTATTGTGACAATTATAACACATCTCTTCAAAAATTACCCCTTTTATTATGATGGAAACCCACGTTCGTCAGTAAGCGGTGACATTTTTCCATAGAATCACAATGCAACAAGATAGTAGTAGCCATATATTAAAATAATATGTCTCTAACTATGAGCAAATCGCTAACTCACAAAAATGATACTTCCGAAAAAAGAAGTCAAATGCCCATAAATGTTACTTCTGAAAAATATTTGGAAGCTTTCTATTGTCTTTGTCATCGCACCACTCTCGCATTCGCGGGCTCTGGAAATAATCCATGGATGACGAAACTCTCTTTGTTGTTTCTTCCTCTTATTCTTGAGAATGAGGTTGGTTTTCATTAAGAGACTCTGTGCCCTTCTCAGATGGGACGAAACGTGAGCTCCCAACAGAAGTTACGTGTGGTTGTAGCAATGACATCTCATCTTCTGTTTTCTCATACCTTGCCTTCTTATTCACGTGATATTCCATTGCTAAACTATTGAGGATGATGAATCCTTCCTTGGGTTTGAGGGACTACACAGAAGATATCTTAGGAAAGAAAGACCGAGTTTTTATATCCACGTCTCGAAACAATTTTTTCCATATTTTATAGTGTAACAAAGCTAAACTCGAGATCTATTTAATCACTTTGGCTATCGAGATCGAGCGGAGCCGATATTTTAGATTTCTCTTTGGATTTGGAGAGATTTTGGATAGGTTCTTGATTTTATTTATTTATTATTTTGATAATTAGATTATTCTGGACAACTGTTATTAAGAGATATTTTTTATATTTTTCTTAAATAAATGGTTTTTGGATATTTTTTATACTTGAAATTAGTTTTTTTGGTTTGTTTGTATTTTTTTTGGTAAATGGTTATAAAAATTTGTATTAATAAAACAAAATTCATATTGTATAAGGATTACACAATTAAATTTCTTTCATTAGATTGAAAATGTGGCATTGGGATAAAAAGTGGTTGAGATACTAGAGTTTTAGGAATGTTTTTTCCAAAGTGTCTATACTCTTGAAATAATTACATTTTGAATGCACTTGCTCATAATCCAAGTCTTGAAGATGGCTCCAACTCTTCACGTCAATTAGAATCGCCTCATAGAGTCTTTTTGCAAAATCTATTTCAACATAAATTCTAGAACATGAAAAGTTATTATCCTTAACCTATGAAGAAGTGACATAGTGTCCTAATTTGTCTCTAGTGGATTTAAAAATACCATCATCCTTGCCAATAAGTGGAATATGCATCAATCTAATCCATACATGCACATAAGAAATCATGTTGGGATTGAAATCTAGAGTTCATTGGGTGAGAAACATTACCCTTGAGCCCATGAAATAAGCCCTAGATCTAAATCTTATATCTCTATATTCCTTGCTATAAAAAATAAAAGCATAATAGACATTACCATAGTATAGAATACCAACATGTTCACTATTTTCCCAATTGTTAGATATCTAGTCCAAAACAGAGCTATAGCAAGGCCAAAGCTCGATGAACTTTTCAATTAACCATTTTCTCTTAAGGTTTTGGACATTCTTCTTTTTCGAAGAAGAAAGCTCCAAGTTAAGAGAAGGAATTATATTAGGCCCTTCTACAAATCTACTTGGCTCAAGAAATTTTCCGAGTAGAGAGTTATGGCCCACCATCATGGGATTGGAAAGAACACACATTAAACATCACTAAGAGTAACATCATCTTCAATAGTTCCTTACCAATGTGTGGGACATACATATGATAATGGGTCCATGTGGGGTACATAATAGGTGTGCTAAAGCATAAGTATGTCAATATTTACATTGAGAGAAATACATTTACATAGCACATAAATTAAGTGAGAAGTTAGGGGATCTCTGGATCATTTTTTCTAGTAGATACACCTCAAGATGCCTAAATAACTATCCAAGACAAATTCCTAATTTTAGGGGTTGTGACTACCACAAAGGGGCAGTTAGAAGTAGAAATAAAACCAAGGACCCTAAAATAGGGACTAGAAGGATGGGCTATTATTACTACCATAGGGTTTGGACTACTAGCAAGATAAACAATTTTATATCAGTCAACCCATCATGGCCCAATATTATACATCAATCATCACATTTTTTTCTCATCATGATGGTCACATTTGATAAAATATGTAGAGTAAATTGAAGAGAATTAGAGTGTAATAATTGAATCGAACTTGCATTAATGTGTTCATATCCAAAATGCATGGGAAATCTAGAATACCCATAAAATTTTACACACAAATTATTCTCACCAAATGGATATTAAATGAAAGGGAGCCTTAAAGATATGAATTCATTATCTCTTCCTTCAAAGAAAGAGACAAATCCATTCATAAATGAAATTGTATGAATCACATATGTTGAAGTTTCTATGTTTACTTAATTTAGAAACTCTCCATGCACTTTTGTTGATTTATTCCTACATACTTTTTAATTTTTCTTTAACAAGTTATTTAGAAAGTAAATACTAAAAATAACACTAGAGGATGCTCAACATATTATAGATCAACAACTAAAAGAAATAAAAACAAACACACCACATGAAACCATTATTTTTGGACCAATATCCCCAGAAAAACCCAATGCGGGAAACTCGACGCAATTATTTGAGGATTTTCTTGTTAAGCAATATGAGAGTAAAATCTAGGTGTTGTAACTCACGTATCCAATAGAGAACTTCCATAGTAGCTATACCTCATAGTTTGAGAGAAATATCTTTGTTGAAACCCCGGAAAACCCTTTCGGCAGCTCCTCAGCACAAAACTTCTCCTACAACCCCAACGTCTTCCCAATCTAGACTATGTCAGCCCCTCTTTGTCTCACGTTGACCATGCATTACCCTTTCTTAACTTGCGTCAACCTCATGAGGTCCTGTGTCAGCTCTGGGAGCCTCTATGTCAGCTACGCTGGCCCCTCTATTGCTCTGCACAACACTTGGCTGCCTCTGTGTGGCTTTGCATGAGCCCTTGTTGTATTTGCATCATCCTCCTTGGCTGTTGCGTTACTCTCCCAGCACAATCTTTAACATCTCTATTCCTCTATACTCAGTGCCCCTCAGCTACTTTCCTGATCACTTATTATATCTCTCTTAGCAAACCCTGCTCTAAAGAATAAAATCACTGATCATTTGGTGTGATCTCCAAGTGATCCTCAAGCCTCCTCTTATAACTTTCGTGTTGATGATTCAATGGTCAAGATTAAGTCCCTAATAAATTCCTAAGATTAGATCCGGATTGACCCATGTCTTTTGGACCACTCAAACACAGAGTCATATTAATACACATTAATATTTTATTTTCCCTAAGTTTAAACTTAGGGACTCCATTAAAAATATTAATTATTTGAATATCTCTTGATATGTTTAGAATTTGCCCAAACCCTTTTTGGGTATTGAAGATCTCATGTGCCCCAACCTCTCCACCAAATTTCATGGCTAGAGCACATCTGATGCTACCCCAAATCAACACTCCCTCTTAGCGAGGACTGTGCTCTAGCAATACTCCTCGCTGAGTATTTCTCTCATCATTCAGCAATGATACATGTGCTGATGGTATGCCTTCCTGCTCAACATCCTCTGCACTACTGCCACTATTGCATATGTACGACAACTCCCTCTCTATTACTGTTGTTGTTGGTTCTTTCTCCTAGCACTGCATTCGCACTGCTCCTCCTCTCATCATGCTACATTGTTCTTCCCATTGTTAGACTGAAACTCAGTTACTAAGAAGTAAGTAACTGATCTCCCAATTGACCTCCCTGTTGGGATAGAAACACCCACTGATCCTGAAGCTCCCTCTTTTGCTAACAAGTGCTCCATTTCTTTGACCTCTATGTTGCTGCAATAACTCCCTGCATCTCGCACCATTTCACACCTCTTTGTGCCTTCCTACACTGGTGCAACACTCCTGTGCCTCTCGCACTGTTGTAGCCTTCCAGATTTGCGTTTTCTCAGGACTCCTTCACTGTAGCTCCCTCTGTCGCTCCATCTGCATCTGTCTCTACCGACCAAACCAGTCCTACTACTCCTCATTGAGGCTCTAATGGCAAGGTCTAATACAAGAGGCTAGGTACCTCAAGGATCCTACCCCTCATCACCTATAGTCCACTTGACCACATCTCTATGTCTCCCCACTTCCGCTCAAGTGATGCGTGTGCACCCATGACAAAGTCATCATCTATCAAAACTTCCTTTTCTACCCATGCTAGTGCTACCTTAGTCTTGGAAGACTCTCCCTTATTCTTCTTCCTTTGGTACTCGGTCTCATAATGACCCATGTCCCCATAGTGGAATCACTTTATCTTGGAGAGATTTTTCTTCTTCTGCTTCTCTTGCTTTCCCTCAGATGCTAGGGCCACATCCTCCTCCTCTTACTTGACCTTGATCCCTTTGTTACTGCTACCTGTCCTCAACTGCCATCTGATCTCTTCCTAGCAAAGAGCTTCCAACATCTCGTCCCATGGTAGGATAGTCCCTCTACCAAGGGTGCTCTGGATAAAATCTTCCCACTCTTTTGAGATATAATTCAAGGTTGTCCTCACCATAAGATCTCAATTCGGTGTCACTCCTATAGTAGTAAAATGATCTCAGGTCTCATTCAGTCCTCTGAGGAAGGACTCAATCGATTGACCCTTCTTCATCTAATATGACCTCATCTGGTTCTTGAGCAACGTTCTTCTCTCCATAGAAGTATGTTGGTATAGGTTCTTGAGAGCCTCCCACATCTCAACTACCATTTACTTCTCAGCTATATGTGGTACCATATGATCCTTGACACCACCAAAGATAATGCACTTGGCCCTCACCATCACCTCCTTGTACTTGTCATTATCATTGGGGTCGATTGGGATAGCTATAACCTTCAAGATGAAGTCTTTTGCATGATTCGTATCAAGCACTCATAAGATTCTGGCCTTCCAGACTGTGAAGTTCGATGCTCTGTCCAGTCTATCCTAGTCTCTTACCTTGTTTAGTGCCATGACGCTCCTCTACTTCCCTCTTGGAAGTTCTCTATTCGATGCCTCTAAGTCTCTACTTCCTATCTAGAAGTTCTCTTCTAGAATCTCTCTGAGTCCTGATTTCCCTCTTGGAAATCCTTCTGCCACTTATCAAGATGTCCCTTACTCTAATCGTATTGTGGAACTGCACTGCTGATCCAAGTTCCTCGGCTAGAAACCCTCGATAACAACTCCTCTAGACCTTCTATGTCAGATATTGTTCTGACTATAGTACCTCACCAACTCCACTCTGAAATATTCCTGCAACCTTCTAAACCCCATCAACTGTGTCAGCCCGTCTTTGCCTCATGCTACCACTGCGTCACCCTGGATGGGTTTGCGTCAGCCCTGGGATGCCTTGCGCTAGCCCTCTCGCTCTCTGCATCAGCAACGCTAACCTCTATAAGCCTCTGCGTAGTTCTCTGCTTCTTTTGTGTGGCTCTCGCTATCTTTGCATTACACTTCCTTGGCTTTTACGCTGCTAGAAACAACTTCGGTCACCTCGGAACAACTATTTTTTGCTGCTATTGCTCCACTCAGCTGATGTCTTTTAGTCCTCTTGTGTTCTACAATCATGCTCTAATACTATGTTGAATTCTCTAAGTTTACTTAATTTAGAAACCCTTCATGCACTTTTTATGATTTATTCCTACCAACTTGTTAATTTTTCTTTAATAAGTTATTTACAAATTAAATACTAAGAATAAGCACTAGTGCATGCTCATCATATTACAGATCAACAACTAAAAGAAACAAGAAAAAACACACCACATGACACCATTATTTTTGGACCAATGTCCCCGAAAAACCCAATGCAAAAAATCGGTGTAGCGATCTAAGGGTTTTCTTATTAAGCAATATCAAAGTACAATCTAGGTGTCATAATTGGCCTACCCAATAGAGAATTTCCTTAGGAGTTATACCTCATAGTTTGAGAGAAATATCTTGGCTGAAACCCTAGAAAACCCTTCCAGCATCTCCTTAGCACAAAATTTCTCCTGCAAACCCAGTGTCTCACCAATCTAGACTACGTCAATCCCTCTCTGTCTCATGCTGGCTCTACATTAGCCTTTCTTGGCCCGTGTTAGACCTAGAAGGCCCTACGTCAGCTGTAGGAGCCTTTGCGCAAGATACACTGGCCCTTTTGGTGCTCTATGAAGCATTTGGCTGCCTCTGCATGGCCCTGCGTGAGCCCTTGCTAACTTTTCACCACCCTCCTTGGCTTCTCTCCCGACAAAATCTCTTCCTTCTCTGTTCCTGTGTACTCAATGCCCCTCAGCTGCTCTCCCAATCACTAATTCCATTTCTCTTAGAAAACCACACTCTAGAGAATATAATGATTGATCATCTGTTGTGATCTCCAAGTGACCCTTAAGCCTCCTCTTATAGTTTTCCTGTTGATTATTCCATAGCTGAGATTAAATCCCTAATCAATGCCTAAAACTAGATCTCGCTTGATCCATGTATTTTCGACCACTCTAACACAGATTCATATTAATACACATTAATATTTTATTTTCCATAAGTTTAAACTTAGGGACTCCATTAAAAATATTAATTATTTTAATATCTCCCGATTTGTTTAGAATTTTCCAAAACCCTTTCTAGATATTCATGATCTCATGTGCCCCAACCTCTCCACCAAATTTCATGGCTAGAGCACATTCGATGCTACCTTAAATGAACAACATATCACAAACTATCATACAATTTCATGTAGTATATGAAACACTTCCTTTTATTCAAACAAAATAAAATTTTGAACTCAACAAAACAAAACACATGAGTAAAAAAGGCTATAAAGCTTAGTATATTAAACAGATGTGCATAAATCATTCGATGTTAGCTTGATTGAACATTTTTTAACTTTCCCATGAGCAAGGGTAGATTTTTACCATCCAAATGGATTAGATATAAATAATTATTACTTGCAACATCTTCAATTTTGTGAGGACTTAACTAAGAAATTTCAAATTTACATTGTTTACGAGCACTTTTGATTCTTTTGTTCCATAGAAAGACAAGGTTACCCCTCTAAACTCTTGATTAGTGAGATTTCATGTCGAACTTCTTCTTTGTCTTTTATTGGATTTGTACCAAATGATCAAAAGTGATACATGTTTTAGTTAGTACACCTGTGACATAGAATTTTCTCTCATGGGCTATTAAGGAATACCCCTAATTTCTATAGATATTAAAAAATCCCCTCGAAAAAATGTTTGTTAATCTCCATCTCAATATATTTATATGATTTGAAAAACCCCTATTTTTATGATATATTCTAAGTATCCATCTTTTCCATGAATTTTTTAAGAAGAAATTCTATTTATACATAGAGTATGGAAACATAATGGAACTCTTATATTACTTCATACCTATCTCCCAAAGAACCAGTGAGAGGAAAAACTATTGGAATAGGCCCTAAATTCTAGAAGATTATGTAATGAGCAATCTTGGAAAGAACTTCAAGATGTAATAGTGAGAGTAGGTATTGATAATAATGCGGACATATCATGCTAGGTATAATCCTCATGAGGATCGCCAACAAATACTAACCTCCAACACCCATTCTTTCCAAAACAAATTCCTTCCCATGAATTATATGTAATAATCTCATATACAAATAAATTCACATAAACATGGCATGTTACTAAACTTTGTTTTAAATTTAAACTAGATCTACTATTTAGAATTTACTATGAATCTTCGTTTATAAAATTATCCTAAGAGATGATTTTTTTGTTTACTATGACTCTTCATTTATACCATTATCCTTAGAGATGATTTGTTTGTTGAAAATAAATTTACAAAAAACATAGTAATATGGATTTACAAAGTTCAAAAAGCTTGCAAGGATTTATATTTTATCAGTGACGTTGTAAACAATAAAATTAAAGAAGTCACCTTGAGAGGTTGAATATAGATTTCCTTTGATTCACATATGCCAACTGTCTCACTCAATTTTTTTCATAAAGAACCAATCCTATGTTTATTCTACTTTAAAAACCACTGTTATGTTTACAAAGGATTGTGATTCAGTCCCATCCATTACAAAAATATTTAGTGTAAACTTATCTTAACCCAATATCTATTAAATATCAAAATATAACTAGACAATAAGACAAAGAATTGCTATACTTAAAATATTCAAAATAAATCTTTATCCATGCTTGGTTATTTTAATATCATATCCTTTATTTAACAAAATAATAGTTTTCTTTTTCTTTACATTAAAGGAATCAATTTCTTTTATTTCCATTTATAATAATTATACAAACAAATAATAATGACACATGTCAATAACCTAAATTGTAGATTGCAACTCACTAATCTTGATGTAATGATATAAACCTATGCATATATCTCTAAATTTTAGAATGTTTCTCATGTTATGCTTACCAATATATAATGAGGTTTTTAAAAGCATAAAATCACAAATGGTGGGTACATGTCCATAAAAATCCAAGGGGAACCTATTGCACTATGGAGTTTTCAATTTTCATAGTTTTTGAGGCCCTAAATGGCATTTGTTTTGGCAACAGGTTAATGCAAATCACAGAATCCCATCATTATTTGAAAAGTAAACTCCCCACATAGACCTCTTGACAAGGATATCATGCGCACAAAATGAGTATTGTATTCCAAGGTTATGACCTTAAGAAGTTGACGTACTAACTTACCCCATTAGGGCCCATAAACCTTTGATGCTTCATCTCTAGGGTTCTATTTTTAAATGTTCAGGAATTCTAATTACATATTTATAATAAAAATCCATCTAAACCTCATTGTAATAGTTTAGAAAGGCACATAGCCATCACATATATTGTCAGAGATAAGTTATCATCGTTCGAGCTAGTTTTCTCTCATTCTTCATATATACAGTTTCAACATTTTACATTTATTAATTGAAGTCAAGTTATATTATATCTCCATGTTTTGGCTATAAATATATATTTTGTTTTGTCCCTTCATAAATTTGGATCTTTGGTATTAGAGTGATCTACTCCTCTTTCTTTTTTTGCATGTTCCCAAGAAGGTCGAGGGATAAGGAATATGGAATCAAATTTCTTGAACCATTACAAGATTTTCTTCATCAACCTCGATGAATTAACATGGTAGAAGAAGACAAAGACGAGGGAGTAGAATATCCTATCAAACTATTTCTTGAAAAATCCCTCGAGTAACAAAGGAATGAGATGATGGATAATTTTTCCCATATCCTTCATCGAATGCCAATAAGTCACACATATTCATTAATTGGTCACTTTGTAGATTCCACCCCCTTAAAGGTACACACTAATTTTTATATTACTATATTTAAAGGCCAAATAGATGCATATGCTCTAGACAAATGGTTAAATCTCCTAGAAAGGTATATTTCAGTCCATACATTATTCGCTAGAGATTGGATCACCTTTGCACTCCTTAATGCCTACCCACCCCCCACCCCATGTCAAGGACTAGTGGGAAACATATTGTGATAAGAAGGATTTACATGAATCCATAATATTTATAGTCGCACCCTCTTGTGACTCTTTCAAGGATGTTGTTAAGGTACAAGATTACCTTATTGGAAAATACAATTGAAGCTAGTATCAAGGACTCTTAGTGACATGTGGTTCTCAAGTATCACGGTTTTTTTCATAGATACATTTATATAGAAATGGAGTTCTTGGAAATATCCTTTCTTGGTGCACCATACCAATATGATGTTGAAAATGAGAAAAAAATATAAATAGAATAAGTGAGACTTTGGATCTATGAATCCTTGACGGTAGAAGAAGGTAAAGGGAATCACTAAACCATATAATAAATGGAAGAGCCAAGGTGGACCACTTGAGGATATCCCACCAAAGCCACATAAAATAATGGTAATGGGAAGATGCAAAAATAAATGAGAAAGTGGTGTGAATCCAAAATATCCCTGTTCATAACACATTGAATGCTACACAAAACAATCACTTGTTTGAGCTAAAAGCTTCAGAGCTAGATGGAAGTTCTAACTACGAACTAGACCTAGACAAGGTAAAATAGATAATTGATATGGAAACCTATGTCACCATGTCCACCATCAACGTCCAATAAAGCGAGATTAAAGACTTAGAGGAAGTTGAGTACGTCTTTCACTAAAAAATGTGGTTGAAGGGTGCTCCATTGTGTTTCGTTGTCAATAGCGAGAGTCAAAATAAATTCATCTCACTAGAGTTCATTAGGAAATCTAACCTACTAACAACACCAAACCCACAACAATTCACCATTACGTGGCTCCAATAAGGGCAAGATCTCCCCATTAGCTAGTAGTTTAGCATTGCCTATAGAATCAATACTTTCAAGGACTTGGTATTATGTGATGTTTCTTCCCTTGAAGTTTGTGATGTTCTATTAGGCCAACCTTGTGGAAGCATCATTTTGTGTATCAGTCTACACCTGATAGTGTGATTATTACTTCAGTAATTTTTCACCAAGTGACCATATTCATAGAAACAATTACAGTTAAAGGGCGGTTGCTCATAATCAAATTCTTGAAGATGGCTCCCAACCTTTAAGTCAAATTGAATTACCTCAAGTTTTGGATACATTAGATGGCAATAATTCATTATCTTTCCTTGATGGCTTCAGTGGTTATAGCGAAATATAGATAGCTTGGGAGATCTAGATATGAATACCTTTAAATGCCCCTCGAGAACATTTACTTATTGAATGTTACCCTTCGGTTTGTGTAGTTCTCCTGCTAATTTATTGAGAGTACTATCAATCATATTCTATGAAATTATTCATGTGTGTTGAGATTCATGTGGATGATTTTCTATGTTTGGTATCTCTTTTGATGAAGCACTAAAGTATTTAGGGAAGTTAGTGATTAGGTGTCAAGAAAATAACCTTTCTTTGGTTGATGTTAAGTTTTGAATGATGTACACTTTAGGAATTATTCTTGGGCATCTTATATCTGATGTAGGGATATAGGTTGATCCCATGAAGATCAAATTTATTACTGAGCTACTTGTTCCATGGTATAGTAAGGAGTTAAGAATAGTTTTAGGTCATGTTAGATTTTATAGGAGATTCGTAGAGAAATTTACACAAATAGATTCTCTTTTATTTAGATTTCTTACTAAAGATGTTAACTTCTCTTGGAATAAATATTGTTAAGATGCTTTTGAAGGGCTAAATGAAAATATTACCAGGGCTCCCACGTTGAATGAACCTAGTTTATTTCTTCTATTTCATATTTTGATGGATGCATTAGATAAAACCCTCTCGTTCCTTGAAATTCAAGAATCTCGAAGGTCCCTGTATTCCTATTTTCTGGGGATTCTCAATTCTCAAGATTTTTTTGTGTGCTAATAGCCAAAAAAAGATGTTAAATTTTTTTTTAACATTGGGTTCCTAGAGTGTTTTATAGAGAATTTATTTTGGAGGTTCTTATGTTAACTTTTGGATTAACATTAGCTTCGTAGAGATTTTTCTAGAGAATTGATTTTGGAGGTATTTGAGATGAGAATAATTGTTTCATATATTTCTTTGGTAGTGTATGATGATGTTTGCCATCCAACCAGGTCTTCCTCCTGCTATCTCCATGGGACACATCTGATCAACTTATTTCTAAATATTGCAACCAAGTGTGTGAGATGTGGTGATATTTCATTCAAGCTCCATCCCTTCCAATGACCTTGTTCACACCATAAAGGGATGTTTGGGAATAAGGAACTCCTTTGTAAAATGATTATTTTTGTAAGAGGTGAAAGCTCTTGTGAACATTCCAAAGGTTTCTTATACATTATAGGGTTTTTCCATACATTCATTTTCACTCCATTTCCAAGTATCGCATATTAATCGTTGTTTATTTGTTTGCATTCAGCGGAAGATGCACTCTTATTAGATCCAATATGGAAGGATGCTTCTCCTTCCAATCCAACATCTTTGGCTAGCTCTGAGGGTGCCTTATAATAGAATTCTAAGGACATGTGGATGAAAATAGAGATTGAATTTATTTTATTTTTTACTTTAAAGAGTTTTTATTAATTATTTAATACAATTATTTATTTATTTTGAAAAGACTAGTATAATGAGGACATAATTTTTCCCAAAAAATAGTGGAAATTCTAACAAGATTTTGGTCAGTTAGGAAATTTGGGTTACAACTATCAATTCTGAAGATTTAGGGTGCTCAAGGGATTTTTTATGGTGTTGAATATATCTCCACCATCAAAAAAATGATTTGAACACTCTTATGTTGATCCAAAATGGATCCTAAAAACCCTCTAAGTCTTCAAAAATAAAAAACTATCACAAAGGATGAACCTTTAAAAATGACGGAGAACACTATCGAGAGTGAAAAACATGAATAAACTGAAAAATAGAGCCTATCGGAGGTTGAAAGAACGATGCATAGGAGATGTCAGATTTGGCCATTCAATGGTCTAGATCTGACTAGCATATCGTAGTCGGTGGTGGCAAGCATAGTCCATCGGAGGTGATTTTATGAGAAATTGCGATTGCAATCAAACGACAGTCGTTGATGTATGCATGCAGATCAATAGTCCATATCTACTCATGCCATTATGTCACTAATGCACACACAATGACTTATCGGGGGCCCGAGGACTATGTGATATGCGATTACGAGATATCGCATCCCAAAATTGCATTGCGACAATACAAAGGACTGGGGACCAATACATATGTTACTTGCGATAAAGCCAGACGCGACGGGGCTGATGGGTAGAAATATATATTTTTTGAGTTTTGCAAAAAAGGGTTTTTTTATGTGAATTCACGTTTTCGTTAAATAAACGAAAAACAAAGGAAATGCAAATTGGGCGATAAAACAGACCCAAAAGGGTTTATATGTAACAATAGATATTTTGAGTTCCGTAACGAGTGGGATTTCAGGTGGGCCTTAGGCATTAAGCGGTATTGGATGGGCTCCACCCGAGCCCATACACTAAGCACACGTGGCTAGGCGCCAAAGAGAGAAAACTGCCCTTTTAGGTAGGTAATATCTGTGTTTCTAAGTCACCTGAAATCAATAATAACCGTGGATCAATGATCATTTGTGATAGCACCCGAACACGGATTTTAAAGGATTATAGAGTAGAATCGATAAGATTTGACGTCCGATAAAAGGTCTTTCGGCAGATTTTCTACAATGTTTCTGTGTATTCTCTGTGTAAATAGAGAAAGACTATTTTGGGGATTTCAAAGGTGTCGATGGTCCCTTCCATTACAAAACAGGTGGCCACCATCCCTGAAGACATTACACCATGATTGATTAATGCCCAGAGCATATTTCAACTGACAGAGGTCGGAAGCCAGAGAGCCCAAAAGGGAAGATGAACAGATAAGCACTGATTGGCTTAAAATCCATTAAATAACAGAGACAGAGGAAAGTAGTGTTGAGATAGAGAGAAGACAAAGATAGAGAGTGAGAGGGAGAGTTTGCGTACCCAAAAAGACTTGGGGGATCCAAGTGAAGCCCTGTTGTTTTATTCCTATCGTATTGAGACTCAACTTGAGCTCACATTTCTAAAAACTCTGCTCTTAAAGACATAATAGAGAGGTCACCACTAAAATTTGGACGAGGAGACATAGCCCAGGAGTTTTGGGTGAACTCATTAATTATTTGTTGTGTTATGTGTGTATTTATTATGTTCTTCTAACTGCTTCATTGTCTATATTATTTGTGATCTTTTCGATCCATTGCACTAAGTAATTTAGGAAATTCCATACACATGTGTCTGTAATACCTTAATATTAGTCTAAGATCTAATTTTTAGATCAAGTGTTATCAGAGCTTTAGGTTTGCTAAGGTTAGACAAGCTTGTGATGGATTATTGAATGCTAACTAGGTCAAAGCGCAAACTAGGAGAAGGATAACTTGTTGATGCTAATCCAGAAATTGGAAGAGGCTATCCTAGGAGCATAACGGTAAAACAAACCCCATTGGAATCAGAATCTTAGTTCATGGATAGTTTGATGACCATGAGAGCCATGGTGGAAGAGATGTATCGAGAATTTAAGAAAGGTCGAGGTGAAAGTACTTCAACCCCCAAACAAGACAAGGGAGTAGAGGAACCTTCTCTAGATGCTCCAGAGGGCAAAGGGAAAGGGTAAAAGCTTCCTCCATCATCTCGTCCACCATCACCTCTGTCATCCTCATCTCCTAGCCCTAAAAATGAAAAGAAGAAAACTTCTTTGATTAAATTATATGTGAAATTTGATTTGCCAGTATATGATGGAGACTTAAATGCGGAAAAGCTAGATAACTGGATTAGATAGATTGATGTATATTGCAAGGTGTAGAACATTGATTCAGAGAGGATAAAGATTTAGCTGGCTAGCCTTTGCCTTGGAGGAACTACACTAGTATGGTGGGAAGGCAAGACACAATCTGATTTGAACAAGCATGGTAAAATTCCTTCTACCTGGAGTGAATTTGTTTTTGCAATTAAAAAACAATTCTATCCACTAGATTATATGCAGAAAGCAATGATGAGTTGGAAAACTCTTTGCCATACCTAGTAAAGGGGCGGAGTGTACAAAGCTATACCTAGTAATTTAGAAAAATAGCTTTAACTCTAGGCATTTCTCTAGACTCATCTGAAACTTTGTTGAAGTATATAGGTGGCTTGCATTGCTACTTGAAGCACACAATTCTTATGTTTAACCCCACTAGCCTAGATGATGTATCAGTTTAGGCTACACATCTAGAGGCTAGAGGCAAGAATGTGAACACAGAGATTGCAGGATCATCAAAACCCTCTGCAAGCAAGAATAAGAAGAAGAAGAAGAAGCATAAATGGAAGGAGAGGAAGACAAACTTTGTACAGAAAGACAAACCTTCATGCACTCACTACAAGAAGGATGGACACATTGATGAACACTATTGGTCTGTGCGTCCAGAGCTAAATCCTAAGAAGTTCGATGGTAAGAAGAAGAAGATTGTTGCTGCTATTTAGAAAGAGTTGGGGTCAAACTCAGGTGATGAAATAATAGTCACAACCACAGGTATAAAAGGTGAAAATTCTAAAGCATCTACAAGTAATTCTACACAGTCTATTGATAATTAAGATAATGCAAGGAAAAGACAAGAGCTTTTTCATATTAGAGTTATTTCCAAGCATCAAAAGATTGATACTTTATTTGATAGTGGATCGCAAGTAAACTTGATTTCTGAAGCAATTGTAAAGAATTTGGGACTACTAACCACACCTCACAAGAAGCCATATCCATTAGGTTGGGTACGTGATAAAGCAAAGCTACAAGTGACAAGACAATGTCAACTTAGGTTTGCTATTGGGTCAACATTTGTACATGAGGTTGAGTTAGATATAGTTCCCTTAGATATATGTGGTATTGTTTTAGGATGTCCTTACCTATATGACAGAAAATCCATTTTCTATAGAGGTGAAAATAAGTATCAACTCACTAAAGATGGAATAGAATATATTTTAAGAGACCATAAACTAAGGGCAGATAAAAAGAATTGTAAATTCATGCAAGCAATTTTTACTAATGGTTGTAAAGGAAAAGAACCCCGATAAAACCAATGTATTTGAAGGCTGTGATGCTAAACAGAAAGTTGATTTAGATAAACTTGTTTCATAATATGATATCCTATTTCAAGAACCTAAATGTTTGCCACCCAAAAAGGAAATAGTACATGATATTCATTTGCAACAATATGCTCCATTGCCTAACATTGGAATGTACAGATTATCTGCTTTAGAGAATGCAGAGATCAAGAATTAGGTACATGAGCTACTCGGTAAAGGGTTCATAAGACCAAGCACATCACCATGTGGATCTCTAATTGTACTGGTGAGAAAGAAAGATGGTTCGTGGAGGATGTGCATTTATTATAGAGAAATGAATTAAATAACGATCAAGAATCATTATGCTCTTCCTCGCATTGATGATCTATTGGATCAACTGAAAGAAGCACTTTACTTTTCCAAGTTGGACTTGCATAGTGGCTATCATCAGGTTAGAGTTGCAGAACAAGATGCATGGAAGATTGCTTTCAAGACAAAGCAAGGGTTGTATGAATGATTGGTTGAGCCTTTTGAGTTATCTAATGCTCCTGCCACTTTCATGAGAGTTATGAATGATGTACTCTGACCTTTTATTGATGATTTTGTAATTGTATATTTCAATGACATTCTTGTTTTTAGTAAAATATGGGAAGAAAATTTGAAACATGTAAATTAGACATCTATGTGAAGTTATCAAAATGTGAATTTGGAAAAACATATTTAAGTTATTTGGGTCATATTGTAGGGGATGGTGAATTGAAGATAGATCCCTCTAAGGTCGAAGTCATTGTAAACTAACCTAAACCCAAATCTTCTACAGAAGTTAGGATTTTCCTAGGAGCAGCACAATATTGGAGAAAGTTTATTACTAACTTTTCCTTGATTGCAACTCCCTTACATGCTTTAACAGGATTGAACAAGGTGTTTCAATGGGGAGGAAAACATCAGAAAGCCTTTCAGACCTTAAAAGAAAAAATTACTACAACACCAATACTAGCACTACGAAATCTTCAACGACCATTTGAGATTGAAACAGATGCTAGTGACTATGCCATGGGAGCAGTGTTGATGCAACACCATAAACCCATATGTTATCATTCTGAGAGATTTACTTCTGCAGTAGTTAATTATCCCACATATGATAAAGAATTGTATGCATTAGTATAGATTGTGAAAAAGTTGAAACATTACCTAATCGGTAAAGAAAAAATTATACATATAGATCATCAACCACTTAAATATTTGCACTCACAAACTAAATTGCAGTAATCAAGACACTATAGGTCGATGGGTTTTCTATGGTAGTTTCATCTTCTCATCAGATATAAGAAAGTCATACACAATAAGGTTGCAGATATGCTATCAAGACCAATCATAAAAGCATCTACTATACTTAAGCATAACTTAGTATTGCATGAAAGCTACATTGAACAATATGCTCAAGATGTAGATTTTAAAGATGTATATGCAACTTTAAGTCAAGGCAAACAAGTAGAATAATTCGATTATCATGTTAAGGACCAAATCTTATATCATTTGGGAATGTTATGCATTCCTAAAACTGAAAGAGTTAACATTATCTGAGAAGCACATAGTTCTCTAATATCAGGTCATTTTGGTGTAAGTAAAATAGTTGCGTAGTTGCAAATGTTCTGTTATTGTCCAAGAATGCATGGAACAATTCTTGATATATTAAAGGGTGTACCATGTCTGCTACAAGCAAGCCTAGTAATAAATTATACTTGTACACTCCACTTCCAGTTCCCTCTCATCCTTGGGAAAGTGTTTCAATGGACTTTGTTGGGGGATGGCCAAAATCAAGAAAAGGTCATGATTATCTATATGTTATTGTGGATAGGTTCACCAAAATGTGTATTTTGATACCATGTAACAAGTAGATTAGAGCTGAACAAACAACAAAGTTTTTCTTTTAGCATGTATGGGTTCATTTTGGTTTACCCACTCTATTGTATTTGATCGAGATTCCCGATTTGTTCGGATGTTTTGGTCAAGTCTATGGGAGTTGATGGAACTAAATTGAAGAAGAGCACAACATTTCATCCGAAAACAGATGGTCAAATCGAGGTGGTCAATAGGACAGTGATTGAGTTGCTCAGGGACTATTGTAGCAAGCATCCCAAGCTTTGGGATGAACATTTGTGTTATGTGAGACATGCTTGCAACCATGCTAAGCACTCTTATACTCAAAGATCTCTTTTTGAGACTTGTTTTGGTTTTACGCCAAAGTCTCCCTTGGATTTTGTCTTTAGTAAATACATGGCAGTTGATTGACACAGTGATGTGGAGAAAGAAAACAAGTTCATTAAACAAATCCAAGAAATTCACCAAGAAGTGTAGGAACAGTTGGAAAGAAGCTAGGCCAAGTATAATGCAAGACATCACAAGCATCGAATTGAGCATAGCTTCCAAGTTAGTGATCAAGTCTACTTGTACATCAACAAAGATAGAATGCAAGGTGAAGGTAAGAAGCTCAAGCCAATAAGGTATGGGCCTTTCAAAATACTTGAGAAATTTGGTGAAAATGATTTTTGCCTTGATTTTCCAGCCTATATGCATATCTATTCAGTCACTAATGTAGAGAACTTAAGACGATGTGAACCTTCATTGATTGAAGAACCTGAAGAGAAAAGTTAGTTTCCTTCTATTGATGATATGTTTCTTGAATATCTCAATGAGTTGCAGGAAGACACATGTTTGTATAGGAAGGTGAGAACTACACGTAGAGGGGATCTTGAGTACCTGAGAATTGGACTCAAAGGTTCAAAACCAAATAGTGTAAGATGGATAGAGATTGGACAAGCGAAGAATCTATATCCTCACTTTTTCAATGCTTAAAAACCAACTTTTGGTGGTCCAATTTTTTTTTCTGTGGGAAGGCGTGATCCAAAATGGATCCTAAAAACCCTCTAAGTCTTCAAAAATAAAAAACTATCACAAAGGATGAACCTTTAAAAATGGCAAAAAACACTATCGAGACTTAAAAACATGAAGAAACATTGAAAAAAGAGCCTATCAGAGGTCGAAAGAATGATGCACAAGAGACGTTGGATCTGGCTGATCAACGGTCTAGATCTAATTGGCATATTGTAGTCAGCGATGGCTAGCAGAGTCCATCGGAAGTGGTTTTATGATAAATTGTGATTGCGATCAACGTAATTAAATGAGAGCCGTTGATCTATATGCGCAGATCAATGGTCCAGATCTCCTAGCGCCATCACATCACTAATACACACACGAGGACTTACTCGAGGCCCGAGGACTATGCGATATGCAATTTTGAGATATCGCATCGTGACAATACAGAGGAGGAGGGGCCAATACATATGTGACTTGCGATAAAGCCAAACCCGATGGGTCTAATGGCTAGCAATATATATCTTTTGAGCTCAGTAAAAATGTGTTTTTCTATGTAAATTCACGTTTTTGTTAAATAAATGAAAAACAAAGTAAATGCAAATTGGGCAATCAAATGGACCCGAAAGGGTTTATAGATGCAACAATAGATATTTTTAGTTTCATAACGAGTGGGATTTCAAGCGAGCCTTAGGTAGTAAGTGGTGTTGGACAGGATCTACCCGAGCCCATACACTTGTTGCCATGTGGCTCAGCACGAGAGACAAAAGACCACCTTTTCAGGCAGGTAATCTCTGTTGGTGTAAGCCATCTGAAACCAATAATAACCGTGGATCAATGATCACTTGCAATAGCACCCGAAGATGAATCCAAAACGATTATAGAGTGAAATTGATAAGATTTCATGTCCGATAAAAGGCATTTGGGCAGATTGTTTACAATGTTTCTATGTATTCTATGTAAATAGAGAACGACTATTTTGGGGATTTCAAAGGTGCCGATGGTCCCTTCCCTTACAAAATAGGTGGCCACCATCCTTGAAGACGTGACACCATGATTGGTTAACACTGAGAGGGAGATTGAATAGACAGATACTAGAAGCGAGAGAGCCCAAAAGGGAAGATGAACAGACAAGCGACAATTGGCTTGAAAGCCACTAAATTACAGAGACAGAGGCAATCAGTGTTGAGATAGAGTGAAGATAGAGATAGAGAGTGAGAGAGAGAGTCTGTGTACCCAAAACGACTTGGGGGATCCAAGTAAAGCCCTTATGTTTTATTCCTATTGTGTTCAGACTCAATTTGAGCTCAGATTTGTAAAAAATCTACTCTTGAAGACATAATAGAGAGGTAACCACTGAAAGCTAGACCAGGAGATGTAGCCTAGGAGTTTTGGGTGAACTCCTTCATTATTTGTTGTGTTATGTGTGTATCTGTTATATTTTTCTAACTGCTTCATTGTTTATATTATTCACAATCTTTTTGATCCATTACACTAAGTAATATAGGAAAATCCATGCACATGAGTCTGTAATACCTTAATATTGGTCTAAGATCTCATTTTCAGATCATATGGTTATATTTTTGAAAGAAAAATGGGTAGATTCTGACCAAAGATAACTTTCTAGTCAAATTTTAGCGCGAGTAGACAATACCATTTTAGAATAGGTGTTAAGAATTTCAACTTAATTATTAATTAGACATATAGCTTGCAAAATTTAAATTTAATTATTAATAATTATTATATTTCAATATTTTATTTTAATTATGATGGTAGAAATTTAATCTCCATAAAATATTCTAGAATATTCTTAATATTTTACACAAATATAAAGTTGAGATTTATTTTTAAAGTATTTATATTTATTTTTCCCTTTTAACTAAATTCATTAATTAAAAATAAAGTCATATGAACAATTCAAATATTGTCACATCATCATTTCTCAATATTCCTATAAAAACGTAAACTTGTAAGAGTTTTAAAAGTAATTTTTTTCCTTACCATTGATAATTGCCCTTCTATTAAAATATATGGAAGCATACCTCCATGTTATAATTTCTTTCATCCACAACTGTCTCTCCATTGTATCCTTGGTTATAATTCTTTATATATGTAATTATAATGTTATAATTAGGTTTCTTAACCATACCTTCATCTAATGGCTCTCATTGTGCTAGGTGAATGTGCTCTCCAAGGTGTATGTTCTAAAATGAATGGTTTCCAATGTATATGTGTTTCAAAAGTGTAAATGTTACTAATGTATATGCACTCCTATTTGTATGGCTCCAATTATTTAACCCTCCTTGCATGCACTTGTCCTTACCTATCCCTCATCCATTCAACATTTGTTAGCTTAAATCCTTCACATGGTTATCATGCTCCTCCTCTACCCCACTGTACTTCTTGAGGCCAATGTGATCGACAGTGTTGGTGGACTACCCCAAGACATGGGGCCTTCACTCAATGAACCTCTAACCTATCGCGTGCATTCATGTTATATTAAGAAATACCCTTAATTTTACTACATATTGAAAATACCCCTAAAATTCACATTATTTAATCCCCTACCAATATGAACCCAATACACCTTCCCAATTTTAAAAACCCTTAATTCCACTCAATATTGTAGGTATCCATTTTTTCATTAACATTTTTTATACCCCTTTATATTTTTTCATTAACTTTGAGCTCCATTTTTTATACGTGCCAATATAAAAACCCTTTACCCCCTATATATCCCCCAATATAATATGCCATTTTTTCTCAATATATATCCTCGAATATGAACTCACGTGGTATGGTATTTCCCCAGTGAAGCCCCCGGTGCCCCCAGATCCACTCTCCTTGTGGCTTTTCCTCAAGCCTAAAATCCTTTTGTCCTTATACTGAGCATTTGACCAAAGTTTTTCTATTTTGTTGTGGTGTCAACAGGTGCCTTTAGCTACCTAGCCTCTACTTGGCAATGGAGGTGGCACTTCCTGCATCCTTAAACATTCCGATGAATGTCCTCTCGACACATTGTTTTCCTCAAGTAACAGGGTGATTTTCGCTAAGAATAAATTCATAAATTTTGGTTGAGTCATTATCATTTTAATGATTTTCAAGGTTCATTCATTTTTCTCTATTTTCGTTGTGGTGCATGACCTCATGGGGACAAACTACCCATAGATGTTTTTCATGAGATTTTTTTTCTTCATACATGGTGATGCTGATGTCAAGTCCATCCCAACTTAATTATTTTTCTTTTGTTTCCAAACTCCTATAGGCCCATATTATTAAAGCGTGATTGATTCTATTTACAGGAAACTAGTTTCCCCTTCTTCGGTAGGGCTTGGTTGGTGAATTTCATCGACCTGGGGTTTAATAGTCATTCCTATGAAAAGGTAAATTTGTCTTCCTTCAATGTACTTAGTAGGATTTCATTCAGGCAGTCAATATGATTTCTGGGTAACATTTTTTTTGGGTTTGGTTCTGGTGGTTAGACCTCATGCCTGCAGAAGAATCATTCCCTTCTAGTCGGTCCTCTTAGGTAACATTGGTTACCGGTTTGCATAATTTCTTGTGAATTATAGGCTAGTTTATACCGTTGCTCAAGTCATTTTTAATCGTATTTGTCAACTTCGGTTTTCCCACGTAACGGTTCGACTCTTCCGTCTATGTGGGCTTTTGGGTAGCAGCCTCCTGAGGGTCCTCACATAGCTATCGGTTCTTTCAAGGTGGGTACGCTTCACATGGTCTACTGTCAACATAATTGTTTCTTGATTACTCTGGCTCTTACTGCCTTAGCCCTCTTGATGTGCCATCATGACTATGGTTTTCTTATGGGCTTCATTCTAGGATTGTTGTGGTTGCCTTATCATGCATTGGGGAATTTTGGGCGGGTTAAATTTTTCAAAGGGTTTCTAAGAGGTGACGTCCTTGTCCTAACCCTATATATATTATGAATACAATGTCTTTCACACTTAGTGTTAGTTGGACTATTAGCTTGAAATTTATTAGTTTTGTTGTAGTCGTATACTAATCGAATATTTATGCTACTATTACCCACATAGCTTTTTTTCATGATATTGTTTTTCTTCATACATGGTGATGCTGATGGCAAGTCCATCCCAACTTAATTATTTTCTTTTGTTTGCAAACTCCTATACGCCCATATTATTAAAGCACGATTGATTCTATTTGCAGGAAACTAGTTTCCCCTTCTTCGACAGGGCTTGGTTGGTGAATTTCATCGACCTGGGGTTTAATAGTCATTCCTGTGAAAAGGTAAATTTGTCTTCCTTCAATGTACTTAGTAGGATTTCATTGAGGCAGTCAATATGATTTCTGGGTAACATTTTTTTGGGGTTTGGTTCTGGTGGTTAGACCTCATGCCTGCAGAAGAATCATTCCCTTCTAGTCAGTCCTCTTAGGTAACATTGGTTACCTGTTTGCATAATTTCTTGTGAATTATAGGGTAGTTTATACCATTTCTCAAGTCATTTTTAATGACATTTGTCAATTTCGATTTCCCACGTAACGGTTTGACTCTTCCGTCTCTGTGGGCTTTTGGGTAGCAGCCTCCTTAGGGTCATCACATAGCTATTGGTTCTTTCAAGGTGGGTATGCTTCACATGGTCTACTGTCAACATAATTGTTTCTTGATTACTATGGCTCTTACTTCCTTAGCCCTCTTGATGTGCCATCATGACTATGGTTTTCTTATGGGCTTCATTCTAGAATTGTTGTGGTTTCCTTATCATGCATTGGGGAATTTTGGTGGGGTTAAATTTTTCAAAGGGGTTCTAAGAGGTGACGTCCTTGTCATCACCCTATATATATTATGAATACCATGTCTTTCACACTTAGTGTTAGTTGGACTATTAACGTGAAATTTATTAGTTTATTTGTAGTCGTATACTAATCGAATGTTTATGCTACGATTACCAACATAGCTTTTTTTCATGAGATTATTTTTCTTCATACATGGTGATGCTGATGGCAAGTCCATCCCAACTTAATTATTTTTCTTTTGTTTCCAAACTCCTATACGCCCATATTATTAAAGCGTGGTTGATTCTATTTGCAGGAAACTAGTTTCCCCTTCTTCGGTAGGGCTTGGTTGGTGAATTTCATTGACCTGGGGTTTAATAGTCATTCCTGTGAAAAGGTAAATTTGTCTTCCCTCAATGTGCTCAGTAGGATTTCATTCAGGAAGTCAGTATGATTTCTGGGTAACATTTTTTTTGGGTTTGGTTCTGGTGGTTAGACCTCATGCCTGCAGAAGAATCATTCCCTTCTAGTCAGTCCTCTTAGGTAACATTGGTTACCTGTTTGCATAATTTCTTGTGAATTATAGGGTAGTTTATACCGTTTCTCAAGTCATTTTTAATGGCATTTGTCAATTTCGGTTTTCCCACGTAACGGTTTGACTCTTCCGTCTCTGTCGAATTTTGGGTAGCAGCCTCCTTAGGGTCCTCACATAGCTATTGGTTTTTTCAAGGTGGGTACACTTCACATGGTCTACTGTCAACATAATTGTTTCTTGATTACTATGGCTCTTACTGCCTTAGCCCTCTTGATGTGCCATCATGACTATGGTTTTCTTATGGGCTTCATTCTAGGATTGTTGTGGTTGCCTTATCATGCATTGGGGAATTTTGGTGGGGTTAAATTTTTGAAAGGGTTTATAAGAGGTGACATCCTTGTCCTCACCCTATATATATTATGAATAGAATGTCTTTCACACTTAGTGTTAGTTGGACTATTAACTTGAAATTTATTAGTGTTAGTTGGACTATTAACTTGAAATTTATTAGTTTTGTTGTAGTCGTATATTAATCGAATGTTTATGCTACTATTACCAATGATGGACTTTAGTCCCAAACATTGTAAATGGTTACTTTAAAAGGCTTATTTCCCTTTTCTTCGACACAATTTTTGTCAGTTGTAATTTTATAAATTAATTTGTCTTTCTAGTTGCACAACTTTCCTTTATTTATAATTCACGATGAGATGGGAGTTTCCATGAAATTTAGATACTCCTCTTATAGAGTAACACGTTTTGTAATTTTTTTATTAGTATTATGGTATATTTAGTGTGATGAAGGTAAATTCTTGTTTAGTATATTGCATGCTATAGATAATAGAATTGATTGTCATAAGTATAGTTGGATTCTCATGTGTTTGCATTGTTCATGGCTTCACAGTACTGTGCATTGTTTACTTTTCTATTCGTACAAAGAGAGTATTCTCTAATTTAATTTAATGTTTATGGTACAATTAGTTTCTATTTTGTCATATTATCAATTCCTATTTCTTACAATTTGGAAATGGTACAAGTTTGCTATCATTTTGAGTAACTTTCGCTTTTGATGAGTAGGACTCATTTCCTATGACCTCTATATAATCTAGTTACCCATTATTGCCATTGATTTTGGTTAGCTATTTAAACTTGTATTGTATTTTTTCTTATCATCATGCAACAAGATCTTCTTCCCAGAAAGCCAATCTAGAGTGAGGATGAGTTCAGATTTACTGTATGGTAGCTTTCCTCTTATTTCACGTGTTACAATTGACACTTTTTTTTCCTCCATACTTCCTTCTAAAATTACCGAGTTTGGTGCCAATATGCCTCTCTCCTAATCTTGATTTCCCATTTCTTTTGAACACCAATCTTGGCACTGATATCCTAACATGCCTTAAGCCCCCTACGCAAATGGAAAGAGGGGCTATTGAGTGAAGGATTTGGGTTTCTAGGATACCCTCTCTATATTATTTTTACATTATAGAGAATAATATTGTCTATAAGTCATTCATTGTATAACTATTGAACATAATTTCATCTGTGTTACTCATTAAAGATGAAAATTTCCATCCATAAATTCTTTGGATAACTCAATTTTAGATTGTTTCCTTGTTAACTTTACTTTATCCTTGAAATACTCTCTCACTTGGACACCCACCAACCATTCATCTGAACTAAAATACCAATCCACATGAAACTGTAACATTGTGTAACATTTAATAAAAGGATGACACTTATGTCAAAGGTAATCTTAAAAAAAAATAATTTAGGAACTTTCATTTACCTAAATTGATTATTCTATGAACATTTACAATCATACCAAATAACATGTAACATGATTACATATTATTTACTTAATTGATTTTAAAATTAAATTTATCTATAGTTAATACCATGCAGAAGAGATCAATCTCAAATTGTTTATTCACAACCTAATTATAAATGAGAATTACATACAACCAATCATGACAGTAACATCTAACTGATGAAATCACTGGAAATGCAGCATTGGAAAAGTCTTTCCATCGAACCATTAACCAAGTGCTTTGTAGTCCCCTCTAAGTTGAGAAGATTGTTTCCTTCCTTGAACAACATCTTCCTCATTCCCAATTCATGTCTCCTATACATGGTTGCCACCAACCAATTCTCTAGCAGTGGCCTGCCTTTCAAGGGTCTACTTATCCCCTTAGCCTAGGTTGTTTCCTATTTTCCTGATTAAAAGTAAAGAAAGTTGTTTCTTTCTCCAACATCTCAAAAATATATTTGTCTCTCCCAAATATTTATTCCCTATGTATTTATCTTAAACTGAGTGGATAATTATCCTAGTATTTAAGTTTGAGATTCACACGCTTCGCTTTCCCGCATTTTACAGCTTAAAATGTCAATTATTTATTATAAAAATATGATCTATATTCATTTTTTCTTTATGGTGGGACCTAGCCAGTCGCAGCACTAGTTTTTAAAACTTATAATCATAAAAATATTTACATGGAGAGGGTGTTGCAATTTCCCCCTCTCAAAATAACACCTTCCTCGTTGTTCAATTATTATCACATGTCCAACTATTTTTTTACTCGAAAAACATTGGGTATGCTTCCTTCATAAAATCCTCCTCTTCCCGCGTAGCCATGTCAAGAGTAAATTAATTCCATTTTACTTTAACTTGAGTGGCGAATTGATTCCATAGCATAGTCTCTCACTAGTCCATAATATGGAGTGGTTATGGTAGGAAGTCTCCTTCAGGTTCCACCTGTATCACATTCCAATCAACCACATGATAGTTGCCATGGACATATCTTTTTAATAATGATACATGGAATATGTTATGCACTTTAATATGAACGGGCAAAGCTAGTGATCCGAACTTAAAAATGAACGCAACAACTTACATATATAATCATAAACACAAAGATGCGGCAGAAAAACACTTCTTTTCATTAATATAAAAACATTGAACTATGTTTACAAACAGAATGGAAATAAGATAGCTCGGGTGATGGTAGCTTATCTCTAAGAAGAGATGTGGTGGCTACATTCCTCTGAAGTATGTGACAATTAGGCTCAAATGCCTATTTATTATTGAGAAACAACAAAAAACCCTAAACATCCAAAAACCTAATCCTCGTACATTGGTACATCAAATTGGTACATCAAATTTCTCGTGACGTAACTTTGGCATAAGATCTCCATTTTGCTATCATAATTTAAAAGATCTTGAAGAGAAGTCTACAAACAAAATGGTAAGCCATTTTGAAATGTTTTTGGTCTCTTTGTTTTTCCTAAAAGCACCATTTAGGGCCTAAAAATGGCTCTTGAAGTTCAAGACCCAAAAATCTGTCAAAATAGTAATCTGTGCTACAATTAAGGAAGCTGAAAAACTAAAAGAGACAGTGTTGGGGGTCCAAGAGGAATAGGTGTGTGGCCACCAATATCCACCTAGATCATTCCTTCCCCCTTAGGAAGCAATGGTCCCCATTGCATTGACTGCCTCCATGAGATGGGGAAACTTCTATTGAAATTGGTCCTTAGTGAGCCACTTTCCTTCATGAAGGAGTTGGCCAACTTTGACAACCTGATATAGTTGGATCTTCTACTGGTGAGTGCTCATGATCTGTGTGTCCATCATCCAATCGGTGTTGTCATGTTCCATGCTGTCTTGGTTTAGCTCTATTAGTGTGATCTATTCTGCAATGTAAGATGTGTCCAACAATGGTGGAAAGTATGGTTGAAGGTGATCTACATTGAACACTCGGTGCATATCAAGGAACGGTGGGATGTTGAGCTCGAAGGCATTGTCACTGATGGCCTTAGTGATGGTGTATGGCTAAGCTAAATGTTTCAGAATCAGATGCATGTTCTGTCTCTAAGTCAGAACCCAACAAGGGGAATGACAAAGGGAAGCAGATTATTGATTTGCAGCCCAACGCAATCTTTGCCACCATGAAGATCTAGAAGGAGGAGCTTCTCTTCGCCTCCCAAATGTGGGTAAAGGGCTCCCCGCTATAGTTCATTTTCAATAGCGAGAGCCAAAAGAAACTTATTTCAATAGAGGTCATGAAGCATCTAGACTTACCAACCAAAACGCATCCACAACCGTACACCATTAGGTGGCTTCACCAATGACATGATCTTCGCCTGAGCCAGTAGTTTTACCTTCCATACAACATCAAACCCTTCACGAATGAGGTATTATGTGACGTTGCTCCGATTGATGTTTGTGATGTATTATTAGGACAACCATACTTGTGGAAGCGGCATGCTATTTATGAATCAAGGCCTTGTGCTATTATTGTTACTTTGGGAAATAAGTTGTATAGGATACTAGAGGTAGCACCACCTACCACCATCTCTTTGTTTACTACAAAACAATGTAGTAATCTCATTTCCAAAACTAGGAAATTTGTTTTCCTGATGATATTCCCTCAAGGAAAGAAGAAAATGGTGGTCACGACCTCTAAAAAAGGCCCCTCTACAAAACAACTACAGATGGACAAGATCATGGAGGAGTACAAGGATATCTTCACCTCCCTTGCAGGTGTTCCTCTACACTGTCAGGTAAAGCACTCTATCGATCTAACCCGAGGTGTGCCATTGCCCAATGATCCAATCTATCAGTGCTCTGTTCAGGAGAATGACGAAATCAAGAGGCAGGGTCAGGAGTTACTGCAGAAATGTCACATCCCTTCGAGTTCATTGCCTCGTGGGAACCCGATTGAGCTGCCATAGAAGAAGGATGGGACTTGGAGACTCTATATTTACTATTGGGTGTTGAACAAGATCATTGTCTGCAATAGGTACCCGATCCGACGGATTGATGACCTCCTGGACCAACTGAAGGGGGAATAATATTTCAGCAAGATCGATTTGAAGTCAGGATATCACCAGGTACCAATCAAACCCTCCGATGTGTGCAAGACTTCCTTAAAAGCCAAGGAGGGCCTCTTTCAATGGTTGGTTATGCCTTTCAGATTGACGAATGCTCCTACAACCTTCATGAGGCTAATGGATGACATCTTATGGCCATTCACCTGCTCATTTGTATTGGTATACTTAGATGACATACTAATATTTAGCCAGAGTTGGGAAGAGCATCTCCACCACATCCGATAGGTTCTCCAAACACTATGACAACACAAGTTATGTGAAAATTTGGAGAAATTCACTTTTGGCATGATTCAGGTTTAGTATCTGGGATACATTATTGATGAATGGGGGGTGCATGTGGATCCAGCCAAGATCCAAGTCATTCGGGATTGGCCATCTCCAACCACTCCAATAGAGCTTCGTAGCTCTCTAGGTCTTGCCAACTTCTACCATAGGTTCGTGTTGGGATTTTCTCATATCACTTGGCCCTTGAGTCAAGTCACTAAGGGGGGGCGAAAGAAAAAATATTTTTGTTTGAATCTCAAGAAGAGGAATTCACAAAGTTGAAAGACCACCTCTGCTCGGCACTAGTGATCACATTACAAGACTTGAAACAATCATTTGAGTTCGAGAAAAATTCCTCTGACTATGTTATTGGGGTAGTCCTTACTCAATACGAGCATCTAGTGGCATATCACACTGAAACAATTTCAGAAAGAGTCTGGATGTATCCCACTTATGACAAAGAGATGCATTCCATCGTGCAGGCCTACTCACAATGGAAGCATTACATTTTGGGGAAGGAAACAATCATCCACATAGACCATCGACCCCTACAGTTCATACAGACCCAAGGGAAATTGCAGAAGGATCATCATCAAAAGTGGTCCACATACCTACAATAGCTCCATTTGAATATAAATTATAAGACGGGTGAGAACCAATAATTTTGCAGGTTGGCTCAGTGGATCATCAAACATGGCGTTAACCACCGTTCTCAACCCTTGTGGGCACGAGACTTCTAATTGGCAACTTCTCTACAAAAGCGACCTAGAAGTCGGCCACACATACCAGACACTCTTGGAGGGTCAGCATGTTCTAGATTTTCACCTCCAGGATGCCTTGTTATGCCACATGGGTCAACTTTGTGTTCCTTCAAGCGAGCGTGCTACGAGGATTGGGAAGCACACTACCATTAGGCTGCTAGGCATTTCAGGGTTGAGAAAATTGTGGTAGTACTGTAGAAATATTTTTATTGGCTGAATCTTCAACAGGATGTTGGGAAGTACATCAAATCATGCACTACCTGTGCCATTTCCAAACTGACCATCAAGAAGCAAGGCCCTTATACCCTGCTACCTACTCCTAGTAGATCTTGGCAATCCATCTCCATGGATTACTTGTCAGTCCTTCCTTCTACTAAGTACAAAAATGATTGTGCTTTTGTGGTCGTCGACATGTTCTCGAAGATGCCATTATGGCGGCTTACAAGAAGAATATCACATCAGAAGCCACTACTAAACTCTTCTTTGAATGAGTGCGGGTACACTTTGGGATCCCACAGTCTATCATCTCAGATCAGGACAACAGGTTCCTTAGTATATTTTGGTCTAGTCTTTATTCGATGCTGGACACCAAACTCACTAAGTCCACAACCTTCCATCCTCAAACTGATGGCCAGATATAGGTTGTCAATAGGATGAGCATACACATTCTGTGCATGTACAAATCAAAGCATCCACACACATTGGATGAGAGTCTCCTCTATGTTCAGCATAACTACAACTAGGCTATGCACAGCTCAATTGGCCACAACCCTTTTCAGGTGTGCTTGGGATTCCAACCACTATGTCCCATTGATGTGGCCATGCCATTCACAGCTACTCATGTAGATTCATCTCATTTCTACTCCGAAACAGATATGGCAAATAGCTTCATTGAGCACATCCAACATATTCACCACTAGGTACATGAGATTATAGAGAAATAAAATGTCAAGTACAAGCAGTGACATGATCAACATTGGGTGCCACACAAGTTTAAAGTGGGTGACAAAATTTGGTTTCATTTGCAAAAGGAGCGTCTTATTGTAGCCTATCATAATATCGAACCACTCTGATATGGTCCTTAAACCATTACCAAGGTTATGGGAGACAATGCATTTGATCTTAACATTCCCCCATTCCTTGTCCTACACCTAGTTTTCAATGTGGACCACCTTCAGCCATACTTTCCACCATTACTAGACACATCCAACATTGCAGAACAACTCACACCCACAGAGTTAAATCTAGATTGCACGGGACAAGCTGCAACTGATCGGATCATGGAAACATAGATCAAGCACACTCACCAACAAAATATCCACCTGTATTGAGCTGTCAAAGCAGGCCAACTACTTCACTAAGGCAAGTGGCTCACCAGGGACCAAGTTCAGCACAAGTTTCCTCATCTCATGGATGAACCTAATGCAATGGGGACCATTGCTTCCTAAGGGGGTAGGAATGATCTAGGTGGATATTGGTGGCCACGCACCAAGTCCACTTGGACCCCCACCATCGTTTCTTTCATCTTTTCAGTTTCCTTACTTGTAGTACAATTTAGTATTTTAGTACTTTTTCAGGTCTTGAACTTCCGGAGCCGTTTTGAGTCCCTAAACAATGTTTTTTGGGAAACCTGGGAGAAACATCGCTTGATGGACCAATGTTTCTCTTTCCAAAGTTGTAGTTCTCAGATACATATTTCTAACAAGATATTGTGTGCATCAAATATAGATCGTATGCCAAATTTACGACCCTGGGAAGTTGATGTACCAATTTACCCAAATGGGGCCCACAATTTGGAACTTCATCTTCTAGGGTTAGGTTTCTAGATGTTTAGGATTTTCCATTGTTTCTCAACAATAAATAGGCCTTCAAGCCTCATTTTAACATAGTTTAGAGGCATGTAGCAACCTCATCTCTTCTCAGAGATAAGCTACCATCACCCTAGCTAGTTTACTTCCATTTCTGTTTGTAAGCATATTTCCGTATTTTACAGCAATGAAATGAAGTATTATTTTTGTTGCATCTCTATATGTATGTTTATATATATAATTTGTTACATTACTGTTTAAATCGGGATCATTTGTGATGGTGTATGGTCAATATCGGAGCAGGTGAAGCTTGTACTTAGCATTAAATCTATAGAATATATCATGGACTTATTGGAATATGTGTTTAATGCACTCAATGAAGTTGTTAGCACTTTGAACATTAGAAAACACGTGAGCCGAATCTACCTAAGTGGTTGTAAATGGTATGGCCACATCAATCGAGCATAATTCCTGAAATCTGAACCCTGCCTGAAAGGGGTTGTGGCCTATTGAGCCGTGGAGAGCGCTGGTGTAGTTTTGTTGGACATAGGGGAGAATTTCATACCATGTGCGTGGATGCTTTGAGTTGTACATGTGCATAATGTGTACGATCATCCTATTGAAAACCTCTATTTGGCCATCAGTTTTGGGATGGAAAGAGATGGACTTAGTGAGTTTTGTATCCAACATCAACAATAGACTTGACCAAAATGCACTCAATAATATTCTATCATGATCTAAGGTAATGGACTGTGGGATCCCAAAGTGTACCCACACTCACTCAAAGAAGAGCTTAGCAGTGACCTCTTCTGAGATACTATTCTTGCAGGTTGCCATAATGGGCATCTTGGAGAATCTGTCAACGACCACAAAAATGCAATCATTGTTGTGCTTAGTAGAAGGAAGGCCCGACATATAATCCAAGGAGACAAATTCCTAAGGATGACTAGGAGTAGGTATAGGAGTATACAAGCCTTGCTTCTTGATGGTTGGCTCGGCAATGGCATAGGCAGTGAAGGATCTAATGTACTTCTGAACATCTTGACAAAGTTTTGACCAATAAAAATGCTTCTGCAATACCGCCATTGTTTTCTCTACTCGAAAATGTCCAGCAACCTGACTGTAGTGTGCCTCCCAGGTCATCTTGGCATGCTTACTTGAAGGAACAAATATGTGTCCCAAGTGGTATAACAATGCATCCTGAAGGTGAAAATTTGGAACTTTCTTCCCTTCTAGGAGTTTCTGGTATATGTTTTCAAATTTTGGATCAGTCTTGTAAAGTGTGGCCACCCTTATGTCTTGTGCCCACAGGAGTAGAGCACAGTGATCAGTGCCATGACCGGTGGTTTACTGAGGCAATCAACAACATTATTGGTGATGACCTTCTTATACTTAATGTTCAAATGAAACTATTGTGGATAGGTGGACCATTTTTGATGGCGATGATTATACAACTTCCCTTGTGTCTGTATGAACTATAGAGGTTGGTGGTCTGTGTGAATGACCGTTTCCTTCCCCAGAATGTAATGCTTCCATTGATGGTAGGCCTGCACAATGGAATACAATTCTTTCTCGTAATGGGGTACTTTCAGACTATTTCTAAAAGCGTCTCACTATGGTAAGCCATTGGAATCCCATGTTGAGTAAGAACTACCCCAATAGCATAGCCGAAGGCATCTGTCTCAATCTCAAATGGTTGTTGCAGGTCTAGTAATGTGAGAACTGGTGCATAACAAAGGCGATTCTTCAACTCGGAGAATGCTCACTACAGGGTTTCTGACAAAAAGAAATTTTCTTTCGCTCCACCCTTGGTGACTTGACTTAAAGGCCAAGTGATATGAAAGAACCCCAACATTAACCTATAGTAGAAATTGGTAAGACCCAAAAAGCTGCGGATCTCTGTTAGACTAGTTGGGGCTAGGAAATCTTGAATGACTTATATCTTGGATGGGTCGACATGTCGACCCTTCTCATCAATGATGTACCCTAGATATTGAACCTAGGTTAGGCCGAAGGAGAATTTCTCCAAGTTTGCACACAACGTGTTGCTGAAGGGTTTGGAGGACCTGTCAAATATGGTGAAGGTTCTCTTCCCAACTCTAGTTGAAGATCAAGGAGTCATCTAAATACACCACCATGAATGCATTAATGAAGGTCTGCAAGATATCAACCATGAGACTCATGAAGGTTGCAAGGGCATTCATCAATCCAAACCACATGACCAACCATTCGAAGAGGCCTTCCTTGGATTTGAATGTGGTCTTCCATGTATCGAAGGGTTCGATAAGCACCTCATGGTAAGTTGAATTCAAGTCAATCTTTCTAAAATATTTGCTTCCCTTGAGCTATTCTAGAAGGTCATGAATCCACGGGATTGGGTACCTATTCTGGACAGTGATCTCGTTCAACCCCTGATAGTCAATACAGGGTCTCAGATCCCATCCTTCTTCTAAACCAATACAACTGGGCTCCCACAGGGTGATGAGCTTGGCCAGTTGTGCCCTTTTGAAATAGTTCCTGAATATACCTCTTGATCTCATCATCCTCCATAACAAAGCATAAATAGACTGGTCCATTGGGAAACAGTGTGCCGAGGGTCAAATCGATGGAGTGCTTGACCTGATAGTGTAGAGGTACCCTTGTGAGTGATGCGAGAATACCCCTGTAGTCCTCCACGACCTTGCCCATATGTTCCTTCCATGTAGAGGAGCCTTTCTTAGAAGTCGTGGCCACAACCTTCTTCTTTCCATGGGGGCGAATCATAAGGAAAATGAATTTCCTGGTCTGGGAAATGATCTTATTGCATTTCTTTTTAGTGATCAATGAGATGGCAGTAGGAGGGGCTACCTTCGGTATCCTATACAACTTATTAGCCACAGTAATAATCACAGAGTGAGGTCTAGACTCATATACAACATGTCTCTTCCACAAGTATGGTTGTCCTAACAATACATCAGAAACTTTAAGAGGAGAAACATCACACAATACCTCATCCATGAAGGGCTTGATGCCATAGGGAAGGTAGAACAACTGGTTGACGCAAATATCTCGTCCTTGGTGAAGGCACCGAATGGTATACAACTGTGGATATGTTCTAGTCTTTAGGCCCAACTGCTTCACGAGTTCTACTGAAATGAGGTTATTTTGGCTCATGTTTTCAATAATTAACTATAGCAAAGAACCCTTCACCCACATCTATGAGTGGAAAAGGCAATTCCCCTCCTCTAGATCTTCAGGCTAAATTTTCTGGATCTTTATGGTGGCCATGGTGGCATTAGGCTCCACATCAATCATCTGCTTCCCTTTTTCAGTCCCCTTATTAGGTTTTGTTTGAAAGTAAAAACCTGCATCTAATTTGAAAGCCTTCAGCTCAGTCATGAGTGACTGCTTGGATCGACACTCACTTGCATTTTTGGTGGAGCTCTTATGGAACTCACACAATTTTCCCGTGTCCTTCTTCGTCTTCGTGGTGTTTTTATTTTCTTTTGGCTTCCACAGCTTGTCCCGGGTAGCCCCTCCTTTGGCTTTGTCCCTTGTTCTATGTTTTGGAGGTGCCTATTCCTTGCTTTGGATTCATAGATCCAAAGTCCCACTTCTTCTATTTAAACTTTTGTTCAATATTTATAGTGTACCAATACACCATGCTGAGCGAGGAAATGTCCAAGAACTCCATCGCATCCTGGATGTACTTGTCTAGACAGCCACGGTACTTGAGCACCAAATGTCACTCAATATTCTTGATACCTAGCTTCATGCAAAGGGTATGGACATTTTTTGTGAAGTCCAACACATCTTTGTCCCTTCCATGCCATCGCATGGTCCACTTTATGTATTTATCTTCATAGCTCTTGAGAGGGTAATATTGTTCATAACTCCTTGACATGTGGGGTAGCTTTGAGAAGTGCAAAAGTAAATATTCTTCCAATAGATTTAACCATTTATCTACAACGTATGCATCTATCAGGCCTTCGAATGTGGGAATATCGAGTTAACTTGTACCTTAAAAAGATTTGTGCCTCCAGAGTGGTTGCTACATGAAGATGCACTATTTGTGGGTAATCGTCAAAGGATCTAGCCAAATTTATCCATCATCACATCTCTTTGTCAATCGAGGGCTTATTTGAGCAACATTTTGAAAGGATCTCTTACCCCCTTGTCTTTCTTTTCTTCTGCCATGGGAGATCGTCAGGTTTTGTGAGGTTGATCCTACAATCATTCAACTAGATTGAGCCCTAACTCCTTATACATTGACCTCATTGGGGACATGCAAAGAAAAATATATAAAGGGTAGACCTTTCTAATACCACTGATCCAAACATAAATAGAAATGAAACAACTTACAGATATAATCATAAAAAATGAGATGTGGAAAAAAGAACTTCATTTCATAGAAAAACACTTAACTATGCTTACAAACAAAATGGAAATAAGATATCTCAGGTGATGGTAGCTTATCTCTAAGAAGAGATGTGGTAGCTACATGCCTCTGAACTATATTAGAATGAGGCCCAAAGGCCTATTTATTATTGAGAAACAACAGAAAACCCAAATCATCCAAAAAAATAACCCTAGGATATGAAGCACCAAAACTATGGGCCCCGTTTGGGTAGATTGGTACATCAACTTCCCAGGGTTGTAACTTTGGCATAAGATCTCCATTTGGCTATCATAATACCTCATTTCAAATATCTCGAAGACAAGGCCTGAAACAAACTCAAAAGTCAATTTGGGATGTTTCGGTCTCTGTGTTTTCGCTAAAAATGTTGTTTAGGGCCTTCAAACGGCTTTGAATGTTTTGGACCTGAAAAACTAACAACAATGGTAAACTGTGCTAGAATTAAGGAAACTAAAATACTAAAAGAGACAGTGTTAGAGGTCTAAGTGGAATGGGTGGGTGGCCACCAATATCCACCTAGATCAGCTAGCTGATAAGCTAAGTGTCCAAGTCTATCCAAGATTTCGAAAGGTCCATGGTAACGTGGGGTTAGTTTAGTACAAGTTCTAGTTCAGAGTGTGCTCTTCCAGGGTTTTACCCACAAAGATACATGATCCCAAACTCTTAATTCCTTATGTACCCTTTTCTTGTCTGCATAACGCTTCTATCAGCGTTGAGATGCTTTGATATTCTAATGTATTATCCTCACCCATTGTTCCATCTTGTGCAATGCATCTGAGCCTAATAGTAGCCTCTCCTTTGGTTGGTTTTGTCTAAGAGGTGTATAGCATTTTCTGCCATATAAGGCTTCAAAAGGACTCATTTGAATGCTAGCTTCGTAGCTATTATTATAGGCAAATGATCCTAAATGCAAAAAAACATCCCATTTTATAGGTTGGTGCATGGCATACATTCTCAGGATATCATCAAGGATCTAATTTTTTCTTTCTCTTTGGCCATATGTTTTTGGGTGATATGCAGTACTAAATTTAAATTGTGTACCTAATCCTCCAAAGAGCGCCTTCTAGAACATGGAGGTAAAATTTGAGTCTTTGTCTGATATAATAGCTTTTGGTACTCCATGTAGTCAAAAAATCTCCCTCATAAAAAAACTAGCTATTTGAGCGGTCCAAAAAGTGCAGTGTACAGGTATAAAATGAGTTACCTTCGTTAAGAAATCTACTGCTACCATAATAGAGTCATGCTGATGTTCTTTTCTAGGTAACTCGGTAATAAAATCTATTGAAACAGTGTCCCACTTACACTCTAGCACGGGTAAAGGGTTCAATAATCCCCTAGGATATTGATGTTCCACTTTAACCTATTGGCATTCCATGCATTTATTTAAATATTTTTCCACATCTCTTTTCATGTACGGCCAAAAAAAAATAATTCTTAATGCAGTAAACATTTTTTGGTATCTGGGATGACCTGCATAAGGTGTCTTGTGATACTCATCCCATATTGTATGTTGCAAGGTACTCTAATTGGGTACATATATCCTATTTTGGTACGTAAGTAATTTTGCCACAGTTTCTGCATATCGAGATACCCCTTTTTGCTGCATTTTCCACAGAAGTTCCTGATATTGTGGATCTTGGTGTGTAGCCTATTTAATTTTTTCTACAAATTATATATTTACTTTAATCATAGTCACCCCAAGCACTAGATGTGAATTCCTACTCAAGGCTTCTGCCAACTTATTCTCCTTCCCTTCAATATGCTTGATTTCAAAATCAAAGTCACTAAGGAATGCTAGCCACCTAACCTGTCTAGCATTCAGATCTGGCAGATTGAAAAAATATTTTAGACTGTGGTGATCAATCCAAGATAAATTTCCTCCCCAAAAGATAATGTCTCCATGTTTTAGGTCCATGTATTACTTCTAATAATTACAAGTCATACACAACATAATTTTTCTCATGTACTTTTAGTTTTCTAGATTCGTATGTTATCACCACATTATCTTGCATCAAGAATCCCCCCAAACCCTCCAAACATGAATATGTACATACTGTGAATGGTTTCTCTATATATGCAATCTTAATTATAAGGGACATTGTCCATAGTATCTTCAGCCTATCAAAGATTTCTTGACACTTGGTTGTCCATTCGAAATTTACACCCTTTTTCTGCAAGGCTATGATGGGATGAACTAGTATAGAAAAAGATTCTATAAACCAATGGTAGTAACCTACAATCCCAATAAAGGAATGCACTAATGGTACACCTTTAGCTACTGGAAAATTCATAATAGCTTTGATTTTCTCTTGATCGACAACCAATCCTTATTTGAAAATAATAATCCCCAAATAGTAAATTCTATCCTTGGAAAATTCACACTTTTTGAGTTTGGCATGATGCTCCCTTAAGGTTTTGAGTATTATTTTCAAGTGTTACTTATGTTCTTCCTCACTTTTGGAATAAATCAATATGCTGTCTATAAACACCAGTACAAATTTATCCAAATAGGGAGGAAGTATACTATTAATCAGACATATAAACATTGCTGATGTGTTTGTAAGGTCAAAAGGTAATGCCACAAACTCCTAAAGATCGTATCTAGTTCTAAAAGTTGTCTTGCATATTTTTTCATTTTTGATTCGTGACTTGTGATAACCAATTATGAGATCAATTTTTTAGAATATGCTTTCCTCTCTCACTTGATCAAACAAATCATCTATTTATGGTAGTGGATATTTTTTCTTAATTGTTGACTTATTTAACTAACAGTTTTCAATACACATTCTTAGGGTACCATCTTTCTCCTTAATAAAAAGTAGTGGTGCTCCCCAAGGTGAGACACTAGGTCATATATATCCTTTATCAAGAAATTCTTGTAACCTCATTTTTAATTCTAGTAATTGTGGGGCACTCATTCTATAAGGGGTTGTAGGCACTGGCACTACACTAGGTACCAAGTCAATGGTAAAATATATGTCTCTATGTAGGGGTAATCTTGCAATCTCTTCTAGAAAGACATCTTCAATTTCTCTAATCACAACTAAACTACTCAATGTTTCCTTTTCAATCAACTTTTCATTAGTTTCTATTTGTATTGAATACAGATGGCATCCTTTCCTAGCACTCCTTTCTAACTGTAATGATGTTATCTGATGGACTGGCATGGGTTTTGGTTTCCCTCTAATTGACCAACTCTGTCCCTCTAGATCTACACATTGAACTATTTTTTCTAGCTAGTTTATCACAACACCCTATTTTTCTAAACAATCCATGCCTATTAGTATGTCATATGATCCCAAGGGAAGTATATTTTGATCATTACTACGAAGTAATCATTTAAATTAATACCACACTATATTATTTGACCGGTAACTTGTCTCCTAGTACTGGTCGCTAACTGGACCAGCGAAACATTCTTAAAATTTTCACTTTTTAACTTACATTTTTGTACAATTTGCAGGCTAATATAAGTCATACTAGCTTCGTAATATATTAACATAGACCCAATATGACTTAGGATATTATCTTCAATTTCAATCATGGTGGACTCGTGTTCAAGTTTCCTATCTTCCAATGTTGTGTTGATTCTATGAATGTTCCCAACCATGTCGTTAACAATTGATTCTTCCCAAATGTTCTGAATATTCTCCATTGATATGGGGTTATGTGGTCAATCTCTGAGTATGTGTGGGTCCCCAAAACCTTAACACTTTAATGGCTCCCACTCTTTGGTACCAACATTCCACTTACTATTTATCTCCATAGGCTTCGACCCTGTATAATATTGTGATGGTAGAATGATATTTCAATGAACAACCTTCCTATTTTGGTGATACTTACCAAAATGTTTGAGGTAAGGAGGCGTATGCATCTTAAAATTCCATGTTGTCTTATTTTTATCCTTATTCTGCCAAGTCTTTCCATTATCATTTCTAGTCCTAAACTATTGGTAACACAACCTAGCTTTCCTTTTCATTTCGTCCATGGCTTTTGGCTGATAAAACTCAATATAATCGTCATATGAAACTGGTAAACGTTTGAGAACCCTCTGTATTTTGGTGTTTTCCTCCTTAATATATGGTACTTAGTACAACTAATTACTAAACTTTTCCACAAATTCATCCATGAGAAATTGCCATAGTTTTAGCTCATGGAATTCTTTGGCACGATCGTCATAACAACATTCACTTAAATAACAGACCCTAAAATGATTTTGAAATTCTTCCAAGGATATAGTCTTCACTTCTAACTAATGTACGCTTTTGACCTCTTTCCAACACAAGGTATCTTTCCCTTGCAACTAATAAATAACCAACTAGACCTTCAAATTACTTTCATATTCATAGACCTCATAATTTTTTATCATGTTTAGTAACTGGGCCTCTCCATCTTCTTCCTTTCCCCATCAAAGGTAAGGGTTTTAATCATCCTAAAATCAACATGAAACTCCAATTTATTCTTTCTTTTTTATGCCTTTGCAGATATCTGACCTGAATCCCCTCCACTTTCTGATTTCTCAAAATACATTTCACATCTTTTCTTGCTTTTCCCTTCCAATTTGGTACTTTTGTGAATGGATTTATCTATCCATTCTCAGATCATCTTCTCCTATTTTGCACTAGATCTCAACAATTTCTCATTACTACTTCATAAGTGTAATATTTCACGTTTCATACTTTTCACCAATTGCACTAGCTGGGAAGGAAGTGAAGTACTTCCTTCCCCTAAACCAATATACAACTCCTCACCCTCCCTATTCATTGGAGGATTATCTTCCATCATCTTGCAGTGCTCTGATCACTGGTACCTTAAAAGCCATACAAGAGTCATTAACAACTTACATGGTGTATTTTGGCTACTATATACACATACACAAACACACACACACATACACACACACATACACACACACACACACACACACACACACACACACACACACACACACATATATGTGTCTATTTTCTAAATATGTTTCCTTAGAGATGATGCCCTCAAGGCCTAGTGTAGTATCTGGGATCTGATACCATTTGTCACATCTTCATTTCCAAATACTCCTATAAGAACATAAAATTGCAATAGTGCTAAAAGTAAGACTTTTTTTTTTATACCATTGATAATGGCCCTTCTATTAAAACATATGGAAGCATACCTCCATGTTATAATTTATTTGGTCAATGATCATCTCTCGATTGTATCCTTGGTTATGTTTTTTTATATATGTCATTGTAATAGAATGGCTAGCTTTCCTAACCATACCTTCACCTTATGGCTCTCATGGCGCTCAGTGAATGCACTCTCTAAGGTATATGTTCCAAAATGAATGGGTTTCCAATGTATATATGTGTTTCCAAAGTGTAAACATTACTAAGGTGTATGCACTCCTATATGTATGGTTCCAATGATTTAACCCTCCTTCCATGCACCTGTACTTATGTATCTCTCATCTATTCCACACTTCCGAGCTCACAATCTTCACATGATTGTCACACTCATTCTCTGCCCCGCTCCTCTTATTGAGGCTAACTCGATTGGCGGTGTTGGTGGCATCCCGAGATCCATGGTTCTCATCCCTTTTCCTAAACCCTAAAGTCCCTTTGGCCTTATACTACACATTTTATGCATGTTTTTCTATTTTATTATGGCATCAAGAGGCACCTTTAGATACCTTACCTCTGATTAGTGATCGAGATGCCACTTGCTGCATCCTTAACCATTTCTATGAATGTCCTCTTGACACACTACTTTCCTTTGGTAATGGGGTGATTTTTGTTAATAATTCATTCATAAATTTTGGTTGAGTCATTATTAATTTAATGTGTTTCAAGGTTCATTCATTCTTCTCTATTTTCATTGTGATGCAGGACCTCATGGGGATAAAATACTGATAGTTCTCTTTTCACAAAAATTTTTCTCTTCCTACACAGCTATGTCAATGGAAAGTCCCTCCCATCTCGATTTTTTTCTTTTGTTTCAAAACCCCTGTATGGCCATATTATTAAATGATGATTGGTCCTATTTGCAAGAATAAAGTTCCTCCTTCATCGATAGTTCTTGGTTGGTAAATTTTGTCGACTAGGGGTTTAATAGTTATTCATGTGCATAGGTAAACTCATCTTCCTTCAAGTTATTTAGTAGGATTCATTCAAGCCCTTAATATGATTTCTGGGAAACATTTTCTTTTTGGGTTTGGCTATGGTAGTTAGAGCTCAAGCATGTGGAAGAATCATTCCCTTCTATTCATAAATTGTAGGTAAGAGGGGTTACTTCTTTGCATAATTTTTTGTGAATTATAGTGGAGTTCATACCCTTCCTTAAGTCATTTTTAATGCATTTTGTCAATTTTTGTTTTTCTAGGTAACGATTCGACTCTTCCTTCTCTGTAGGATTCTAGATAGTAGCATCCCCATGATCCTCATGTGTGTTTTGGTTCTTTCTAGGTGGGTACCCTTCACATGGTACACTCTCAACATAATTCATGTAGGTCTACTATGGCTCTTACTACCTTAGCCCGCTTGGTGCACCATCGTGACTATGGTTTCCTTATGGACTTTTTTCTAAGCTTCTTGTGGTTGCCTTAATATGCATTGGACAATTTTGGTCAGGTTTAGTTTTTCAAAGGGTTTCTAAGAGGCAATGTCCTCATCCTTTCCCTATACATATTATGAATCTAGTGGCTTTCACACTCTGCTTTAGCTTGACTATTAACTTGAAATTTCTTAGTTTTTTTGTAGTCATATGCTACTTAGATGTTTATGCTATTGTTACCAGTGATGGACTTTAGTCCTAAGCTTTGTAAATGGTTACTTTAAAGGGCTTATTTCACTTTTTTCCAACACAATTTGTGACCGTTTTAATTTTATGAATTAATTTCCCTTTCTGGTTGAGAAAATTTTGTTTATTTATAATCTATGATGACATGTGAGTTTCCATGTAGTTTAGATACTCCTCTTATAGAGTAAAATGTTGTATAAATTTTTATTAGTATGATGGTATATTCATTGTGATGAAGATAGGTTCTTATTTAGTATTCTACATTATATAGATAATAGAATTGATTTTCATAAGCATGATTGGATTTTTCATGTGTTCGCATTGTTCATGGCTTCACAATACTGTGCATTCTCCTTGTTTACTTTTTTTCTCCTCCAAACAGAGTATTCACTGCTTTTATCTAATCTTTGTAGTATAATTAATTTGTGTTTTTTCATATTATCAATTAATATCTCTTAGAGTTTGGCAATGGCACTAGTTTCCTATAGCTTTGAGTAACTTTCTCTTTTGATGAGTAGAATTGATTTCTTGTGACCTCTATACTCTAGTTACCTGTTATTGCCATGGATATTGGTCAATTGTAAATGTTAACTTGTATTTTATTTTTTCCCATCACCATGCAACGATATCAACTTCTATGAAAACCAATCTTGAGTGAGGGTGAGTTTGAATTTACTATATGGCAACTCTCATCTTATTTCACATGTTATAATTGGCACTTGTTTTATTTCCTCCATACCTCCATCTGACATTGTTCAGTCTCGTTTGAAGATGCCTCTGTCCTAGTCCTCATTTCCCGTAACTTTTGGATAGTGAGCTTGGAGTTACCAGCACAACATGCGTTAAGCCCCCTACCCAAATGGCAAGAGGGGATATTGAGTGAAGGACTCAATGTTGTAGGATACCCTCTCTATATTATGTGTACACTACACAACATAATATTTCTTATAAGCCATCTAATTTCATCTTTGTGTTATTCATTAAGGTTGACAATTTCCAGCCATAAATTTTTCGAATAACTCAATCTCATATTGTTTCCATGTTGGCTTTACTTTATCCTCAAAATAATATATGACTTGGATACTCACCAAACATTCATATAAACCAAAATACTAGGCTGCATGAAAATATAACATTCTACAACATATAAACGAAGGATGACAGTCATGTCGAAGGTAATCTATAGAACAATTTAATTCAGTCACTTTAATTTCCCTAAATTGATTATTCTCTAAACATTTACAACCATACAAAATAACATGTAACAAGATTACCTATTCTTTACTTCATTGATTTTAAAATCACATTAATCTATAGTTAATACCATGCAGAATAAATCCATCTCAAACTATTTATTTACAACCGAATTATAAAATTAGAATTACAGAAAACCAAGCACATTACAATAACATCTAATCAATGAAATTGCTATAAATGCAACATGGGAAAAGTCTCTCCTCCCAACCATGAACCAAGTGCTCTCTGGTTTTCCTTGAGCTGAGAAACTTGTTTCCTTCCTTCAATGACCTCTTCTTGATTCCAAATTCATGTCTCATATACATGTTTTTCAATAGATGTTTCTCTAGAAGCATCCTACCTTTCAGGGATCTGCTTATCCCCTTAGCCTAGTTTGTTTCCTCCTTTCCTTATTAGAAGTAAGAAACTATGTTTCTTTCTTCAACAACTCAATTTTTTTTCTCTCCCATAGATTTATTCCCTTAGTATTTATATTCAACTGAGTGGATAATTATCTGAATATCTAATTTTTAGATTCACAAGCTTTCCTTTTCCACATCTTCTAGCTTAAAATCTCAATTATTTATTATAAAAATCAAATCTACATTCAATTTTTCTTTATGGTGTCCCTCGACTAGTTCAAAACTAGTTTTTAAAACATATAATTATAAAAATATTTACATGAAGAAGAGGGTGTTACAATTTTCTTCTGTCAAAATAACAACATCCTTACCCTTCAATTATTATCACATGTCCAACTATTTTTTTTAATGGAAAAACCCTCGGTATGATTCACTCATAGAATCCTCCTGTTCCAACGTAGCCTCCTCAAGACTAAATTACTTCCATTATACTTCAACATAGGAAATGACTCGATTTTGGAGCATGGCCTCTATTCAGTCCAGAATATGGAGTGGCTCTAATAGGAAGTCTCCTTTGGGTTCATCCTATATCACCTTCCAATCAACCGCATCATAGTTATCATGGACACTTTTTTTAATAATGGTACATGAAATACATTATGCACTTTAATATGAGTGGGAAGATCTAGTTAATAATCTACAAGTCAAACTCTATTTAGGATTTCAAAAGGCCCACAATAATGTGGAGCTAGTTTAGTACAAGTTCTCGTCTAGAATGTGCTCTTTCGAGGTATTACCAACAAAAATACATGATCCCAAAATTTGAATTCCTTGTGTACCCTTTTCTTGTATGTATAACTCTTCTATCGAGCTTGAGATACTTTGATATTTTGGTGTATTCTTCTCACCTAGTTTTCCATCTCCTGCAATGTGTCTGGTCCTAATAGTACCCTATCCTTTGGTTGGTCCCAGCTAAGATGTGTATGGAATTTTATGCCTTTACAAGTATTCAAAACAATTCATTTTAATTCTAGCTTGGTAGCTTCTATTATAGGAAAATTCTATTAAATGCATAAAATCTTCCCATTTCATAGCCTATTGCATGACATACATTCTCAGGATATCTTCAAGGATCTGATTTTTCTTCTTTTTGATTGGCCATCTGTTTGTGGGTGATACACTACTGAATTTCAGTTGTGTACCTAGTCCCCCAAAGAGCACCTTCGAGAACTTGGAGGTAAAATTTGGGTCTTTATTTGATGTGGTAACATTTGTTACTCTGTGCAGTCGAAAAATGTCCCTCATAAAAGCATGAACTATTTAATAGGTCCCAAAAATGGATTGCACAGGTATAAAATGAGCTACCTTCATTAACACATCTACTACTACCATAATAGAGTCATAATGACATTTTTTTCTAGGTAACTCGGTAATAATATATATTGAAATGGTTTCCCACTTCTACAATAGTACGGGTAAAGGATTCAATAATCCTGCAGGGTGTTGATGTTCCACTTTAACTTGTTGGCATTCCATGCATTTATTTCAATATTTTTCCACATATCTTTTCATGCTCAACCAAAATAATTTTTTTCTTAGTGCAATCAAAATTTTCTTGTATTCGAGATGGCCTACATAAGGTTTCTTGTGATACTCATATAATATTGTTTCTTTCAAGGTACTCTCATTGGGTACATATATCCTATTTTGGTATGTAAGTAATTTTTCTACAGTTTCTACTTATCCACATAACCCTTTTTGCTGCATTTTCTACTGAAGTTCCTAATACTAAGGATCTTGGGGTAGAGTCTATTTAATTTATTATACAAATTCTATATTTAGTTTACTGATAGTCCCTCCAAGCAATAGATGTGCATGCCTACTCAAGGCATCTACAAATTTATTCTCCTTCCCATCAATGAGGAATGCTAACCGCCTCTCTTGTCTTGCATTCAAATCTGGCTGAATAAAAAATTATTTTAGACTAAGGTGATCATTCAACAAGTTAAATTTCCTCCCCAAAAGATAATGTCTCAATGTTTTGAGTGCATGTATTACTACTACTAATTCTAAGTCATACATGACAAAATTCTTTTCATGTACTTTTAATTTATGGATCCGTAAGCTATCACCACCTTATCTTACATCAACACTCCCCCCAGCCCCTCCAAACATCCATTTGTACATACTATGAATGGTTTATCTGGATCTGCAATTTTAAGTATAGGGCTTGTAGTCAATAGTAGCTTTAGCCTATCAAAGATTTCTTGACACTTGGTTGTCCATTCAAACTTTACACCCTTTTTCTACAAGGAAGTGATGGGATGTGCTAGTTTAGAAAAAGCTTCTATAAACTGGTGGTAGTAACCTCCAATCCCCATAAAGGAGCACATTGCTGGTATGCATTTAGGTATAGGCCAATTCATAATATGTTTGATTTTCTCTAAATCCACAACCAATCCTTCTTTGGAAATAGTATGCCCCAAATACTGAATTCTGTCGTTGTAAAATTCACACTTTCTCAGTTCGGCATACAATCGATGCTCCCTTAAGATTTTGTGTACTATTCTCAAGTGTTTCTTATGTTCTTCCTCACTTTTTGAATAAATGAATATGTCTTCTATAAACACTTGTATGGATTTATCCAAATAGTAATGAATTATAGTATTCATCAAACACAAAAACATTGCTGGTGAGTTTCTGAGGCCAAAAGAAAATACTACAAGCTCGTAATGGTTGTATCTAGTTCTAAAAGGTTTCTTATATATGTCTTCATTCTTTATTTTTAACTTGTGATAACCAGTTCTCAGATGACTTTTGAGAATATGCTTGCCTGTCTGACCTGATTGAACAAATCATCTATTTGTGGCAGTGGATATTTGTGTTTAACTGTTAAGTGATTTAACTTATGCTAATCAATACATGTTCTCAGGGTACCATCTTTATTCTTAACAAAAAGTATTTGTACTCCCCAAGGTGAGACACCAGGTCAAATATATCATTTATCAAGCAATTCCTGTAACTGCCTTTATAATTCCAATAATTCTGGGGTACTCATTTGTAAGGTTCTTTAAACACTAATGCTTTCCCGATACCAATTCAATGGTAAAATATATGTCTTTATGCAGGGGTAATCCTAGATTTTCTTTCAGGAAGACACCTGGAAATTCTCTAATCACTCATAAACTACTTAATGTTTTGTTTTCGGTCAAGTGTTCATTAGTTTCTATTTGTACCAAATAAAACTGACATCCTTTCCTAGAACTCCCTTTTAACTGTAATGCTGTGAAATTATGAACTCACACGGGTTCTGGTTTCCCTCCAATAAACTAGCTCTGTCCCTCTCGACCTACACATTGAACTATTTTTTCTAGGAATTTTATGATAGCACACTATTTTTATAAACAATCCATGCATATTAGTATTTTATATGATCCCAAGGGAAGTATATTTACAAATTTTACTATGAAATAACCATTTAAATTAATACGACATTATGTTGTTTGATTCATAGCTTGTCTCTTTATATTGGTCGCTAACTAGACCAGCCAAGAATTCCTAAATTTTTTACATTTTTTTACAATTTTTAGGGTAATATAACTCATATTAGCTCCATATCCATTAACACAAAGACAATATAGTTCAAGATAATACCTTCAATTTTAATCATGGTGGACTAGTGTTCAACTTTCCTATCTTCGAGTGCTTCATTGATTCTAGGAACGTTCCTAGCCACGTCGTTAACAATTGATGATTCCTGAATGGTATTAATATTTTGCAATGATATTGGGTTATTTGGGTAGTTTTTGAGTAAGTCTGGCTCCCCAAAACCCCAAAACTTTAATGGTTCCCACTCTTTGGTACCACCTCTTACTATTTATGTGCATAAGCTTTGACCCTGTATAAGACTATGATGGGAGAGTGATATTTCCTCAGCAAACCTTTTTCTTTTGGTGACCTTTACTAAAAATTTTCAGGTAAGGAGGCTTCTATTTCTTAAAATTCCTTGTTGGCTTATTTTTATCCTTATTCTGCCAGGTCTTTCCATTATCAATTTTGTTCCTAAACTGCTAGTAACATAGCCTAGCTTTCCTTATCGCTTCATCCAATTTTTTTGGCTCATCAAACTTAATTTGATCCTTCTATGAAGCTGGTAAATAGTTCAGAAACCATTGTATTTTGGACATTTCCTCCTTAATATATAGTACATGGCACAACAAATTAGTGAAATTGTCCATAAATTCATACATGGACAATTGCCCGAGCTTCAATTCATGGAATTATTTGGCATGATCATCATAATAACGTTTAATTAAATAATGAGCCTTAAAATTCTTTTGAAATTCTTCTGAGGGTACGATCTTCTCTTCTAACTGATGTACACTTTTGACCCCTTCCCACCACAAGGTAGCTTCCCATTGTAGTTGATAAATATACAATCGAGACTTCAAATTACTTTTATATTCATACACCTAATAATATTTTATCATGTTTAGTAACTAGGCCTCTGCATCTTCTTCCTTTTCTGCATCAAAGGTAGGGGGTTTAATCTTCCTAAATTCACCATGCAACTCCACTTTCTTCTTTCTCTTTTGTGCCTTTGGAGATTTCTGACCTGAATCCACTCCACTTTTTGATTTATCATAATCTATTTTGCATTTTTTGTCCTTTTCCCTTCCAGTTCAACACTTTTATGATTGGATTTCTCCATCCATTCTTTAATCATCTTCTCATCTTCTACACTAGCTCTCAGCAATTTCTCATTACTGATTCGTAACTGTAATATTTCTTATTGTAGGGATTTCACTAGATCCACCAGTTGAGAAGGAATTTAGGTAATTCCTTCCCTTAACTCAATATACAACAGCTCTCCCTACCTATTTATTGGAGGATTATCTTCCATCATCTTGTAGTGTTCTCATCACTATTACCTTATAAACCACACAAGTGTCACTAACAACTTACATGGTATATTTTTTCTACTATATATACGCACATATATGTCCATTTTTATAAATATGTTTCCTTAGAGATGATTCCCTCAAGGCCCGGTGTGGTATATGGGCTCTCACACCATTTTCCACATCTTCGTTTCTAAATACTCCTATAAAAACATAAACTTGTAGTATTGCTAAAAGTAACAATTTTTTTTCTTACCATTGATAAAGGTTTTTCTAATAAAATGTATGGAAGCATACCTCCATGTTATAGTTTATTTGGTCCATGGTAATCTCTTGATTGTATCCTTGCTTATATTATTTATATATGTCATTATAATGGTATAGTTAGGTTTCCTAACCATACCTTCATCTTATGGCTCTCATGGCACTAGGTGAATGCACACTATAGGGTATATGTTGCAAAAGCAATCGGTTTCCAACATATATGTCGTTCCAAAGTGTAAACATTACTAAGGTGTATGTGCTCCTATATTTACGGTTCCAATGATTTAACCTTTCTTGCATAAACCTATCCTTGCCTACCTCTCACCCATTCCACACTTGTAAGCTCACGACCTTAAGATGACTATCACACTCCTCTTCTTGAGGCTAACTAGATAAATGGTGTTGGTGGCCTACCCGAATATACATGGTTCTTGTGCACTTTTCTAAACCCTAAAATCATTCTTTCCTTATACTACACATTTGACCCAAGTTTTTCTATTTTGTTCTGGCATCAAGAAGCGCCCTTAGCTTCCTAGCCTCTGCTTAACGATGGAGGTGGCACTTCTTGCATCCTTAACCATTTTGGTGAATTTCCTCTCAGTACATTGTTTTCCTCGAGTAATGGGGTGATTTTTGTTAAGAATACATTCATAAATTTTAGTTGAGTCATTATTAGTTTAATGTGTTTCAGGCTTCATTCGTTCTTCTTTGTTTTCATTGTGGTGTATGACCTCACAGGGATAAAATACTGATATTTTTATTGTCATTGGATTGTTTCTCTTCCTACATGGGTACGCGGATGGAAAGTCCCGCCTAGTTTGGTTGTTATTATTTTGTTTCCAAAACATTGTACACCCATCTTATTAAAATGTGATTGATTCTATTTGTAGCAAACAATTTTTCACTTCCTTAAGAACACTTGGGTAGTGAATTTCATCGACCTAGGGTTTAATAGTTATTAGTGTGCACAATAAACTCATCTTCCCTCAACCTGATTAGTAGGATTTCGTTTAGGCCCTCAATATGACTTTTAGGTAACATTTTTATTTTATGTTTGGGTTTGTCTCTAGTGGTTGGATCTTAGGCATGCAGAAGATTCATTCCCTTGTAGTCTGAACTTGCAGGCAACAATGGTTACCTCTTTGCATAATTTTCTATGAATTATAGGGCATTTTATATTCTAGCTCATGTCACTTTTAATGGCATTTGGCAATGTTGGATTTTCTAGGTAATAGTTTGACTCTTCCTTCTATGTGGGTTTCTGGACATTAGCATCCCTAGGGTCTTCATGTGCATATTGGTTCTTTCCATGTGGGTACCCTTCGCATGGTCTACTCTCAATGTAATTGTTACCTATCTACTATGGTGCTTACTTCCTTGGCCCTCTTGGTGTGCCATCGTTACTATGGCTTTCTTATGGACTTCTATCTAGGCTTGTTATGGTTTCCTGAACATGCATTGGGGACTTTTGGTTCGGTTCATTTTTTCAAAGTGTTTCTAAGCGGCGATGTCCTCATCCTTTCACTATATGTATTATAAATCCATTTGATTTTTGACTCAGCATTAGCTGGACTATTGACCTAAAATTTATTAGCTTTGTTGTAGTTGTATGCTATTTGGATTTTTATGTTGTAGGTTTTAACCCCATACAGAAATTACCTGCATACAAATTCTAAAACACAAAAAATAAACAATACGAGAACATAACACATAAAACACATATACGTGGAGATTTTCCCCTGGATCCCAAAACTGAGACTACTAGCTTGATTTTTCATTATATTCCTTTCAATGTTATAATACATATTTATACATGCTGAACCATCCAATACCATGGGTCGAAAACCATCGCGTCCAATACCATGGATTGAAAACCATCGCATCCAAAAACATGTGCAAAAATCATGTACAAAACCATAGATGGGTCTGCCCATCCTAACATAGGGTCCAAAAGCAAAATTTTCTAGGGTGCTATCACAAACCCCATAAACTGGGGTTATGGGTACGCCTCAAACCCCCTCTGACCCCACCCGGCCCCCGCTACACAATCGGTGCAACAAAGGGGGGCTTTGTCCCCCCTCTAACCCCCCGGTTAACTACATGGGCTAGTCATGGAAAGAATATAACACAACCCAACGCTTTCCCAATTGTCATTTTCTTTCCATAGGGGGGCACAAGAGAGCTTAGTCATTTTTCCAGCCTTAAAATGCCCATTTTCTCTCTACACCAAGAGAACTTCTCAAATCTCACAGATTTTGTCAATGCATCTTCAATATTCTTCAAAGTGTCCACCTTTACCAGCAACACCTTTCTGTCTTCTATCATATCCTTCACAAAGTGATACTGAACATCAATGTGCTTTGTCTTTGAATGATATGTAGGGTTCTTTGCCAGGAAAATTGCACTTTGGCTATCACAGCCTACCCTTATAGCTTCCTATACTAAACCCATACTTGAACACAATCTCTGCAACCAAGCTACTTCCTTGCTTGCATGAGTGGCTGCCATGTATTTTGCCTCTGTAGTTGATAGTGCCACTACATATTGTTTCTTACTCATCCAACTGACTGCACCTCTAAATAGGTTAGACACATACCCACTTGTACATCTTCTCTGATCTAGATCTCCAACCCAATCTACATCAACAAAGCCATGAATATCCAACACTCAGTCCAATCCTGGTCATCCTTGGTGGCACAAACCATAATCACTAGTGCCACGCATATACCTGAAAACCCGCGTCACTATTGTCTAGTGCTCCTTCCCTAGTTTTGACATAAACCTGCTTAATACTCCCATTGCATGTGCAATGTCTAGTCCAGTACAGACCATTGCATACATCGGGCTACCGACTACACTTGCATATGGAACACGGGACATGTCCTCTTCATCATCGTCTATCTTTGTACATTGTTCAATAGATAACTTCACACCTATAGGAATAAGAACCTACATCGTTTTACTATCCTACATATTAAACCTCTGTAGTATTGTCTCGAGATACTTCCTCTAGTTTAACTAGAGCTTCCTCTTTGCCCGATCTCTTTTCATTTCCATGCCCAAAATATTTTTTGCAACACCAATATATTTCATCTCGAATTTGGAGGACAATTGGGTCTTCAAATCCTAGATAATTACTTTATCATTTCCAACCAACAACATATCATCTACATACAAGACTAGATAAATAACATGGTCACCAATTAATTTAAAATACACACACTGATCTGATTTTCTTCTGGTGAAGCCAAGTCCCCATATAAATGTATCAAATTTCCGATACCACATCCTTGGTGACTGTTTTAACCCATACAGGGACTTCTTTAACTTGCATACCAATTCTTTCTTACCCTTCACTGCAAAGCCTTTAGGTTGCTTCATGTATATTTCCTCTTCTAGATTCCCATGAAGAAATGTTGTATTCACATCCATCTGTTCTACCTCAAAATCAAAAGCAATAGCAACAAATAAAAGTAATATAATAGAAGTTACCTTGGCAATAGGAGAAAAAATATCGCCAAAGTAAACTCCCGACACCTGGGAATAACCTTTTGCTACCAACCGAGCTTTGTATTTCTCCACCTTTCTTTCTACATTTATCTTCTTCTTGAACACACATTTGCCGCCAATGGGTTTCCTTCCAGCTGGCAACTCCACCAGATCCCAAGCCTCATTTTTGTGCAAATTTTCCATTTCATTAACCATGGCGTCTTTCCAGAGTTTGCCATCCTCTAAATCTACTTCTTCCTTCACAGTTTTGGGATCATCATCAGTAATAGATAAAGAAAAAGTTGAACAGAAAGAAGATGGACTATACCTTTATGGATGCCTTCTTTCTCGAACTGATCTTCTCACACCTACAGTTTATGGCTCTTCATCTTCTGATTCCTCCTCTGTTGTAGAGTCTGATTCTTCCTCCTTAAGCTCAAACTCTATCTTCTCAGGTTCCTTTTCTTGGAGGTCATGTTTAATAACATCTTTTACCTCTCTGAACATCGCATCTTGGCTATACACAACCTTCTGTGTGACTAGGTTCCAAAGCTTATAACCCTTTAAACCATCCTTATACCCAATAAAGATGCACTTTTCAGATTTACTATCCAATTGGTTCATTTCTCGATTCGAATATGTACATATGCATTACAACAAAATACCCTCAAATGTGAAAGAGAGGGTTTCTTACCAGTCCATACCTCTTGTGGAGTCTTATCGTCCAATGGTGATGAAGGTGACCTATTGACTAGGTAACATGCAGTATCCACTACCTCTACCCAGAATTTGTCTTAACCCGACACCACTAAGTATGCTTCTTGCCCTTTCCATCAATGTCTTATTCACTCTTTATGCAAATCCATTTTGCTGAGGTGTATATGGAGTAGTCTTCTTTCATGCTATACCACACTTCTTACAGAATTCTTCAAATTCCTTACTACAAAACTCTCCACCATTATCTTCCCTCGGCACCTTTATCTTCTTCTCTGTTTGATTTTCCACGAGAGCCTTAAATTCTTTAAACTTGTCAAAGACATTAGATTTATTCTTAAGGAAATGTATCCATGTATTACTTGAGAAGTCATCTATAAATGATACGTAGTACATAGACTTACCCAGTGATGGAACCTTCATAGGTCTAAACACATCACTGTGCACAAGTTCTAATATATGTTTCACACTCTTACTACCAGATGGGAAACTCGCCCGATTCTGCTTCCTGTATACACAATTTTCACAGAAAACAAAATCGAGAGAGCTATTACTCATGCCTTCTGCCATACCTTTACCGTGAAGTATTCGAGGGCCCTTCTCTCCAATATGTCCAAGTCTTTGATGCCACAACATGGTCTTTTCTCCATAGACCACTAGATTTTCTGCTCCACTTTCAGGAACCACGGAACTGTTGCACCCATCAATAATAGTGCTACCTTGCAGCTTGTACAGAGTTCCAATCTGAACTCCCTGCATCAATACCAATGCTCCCTAAACCATCTTCTAGGTATCCTTCTCGAACATTGTTTTTACACATGCATCATCCAGCTTGCTAACAGAAATCAGATTTATGGCTAATACAGGAATATGAAGAACACCTGGAAGTGTTCTAACCCTTCCACCTTGCAAATTCAACCTTACTTTCCCACAACCAATTATTTTAGCCTTCCTTTCATCCCTAAAGAAGACATCACCACCATCATATTTCTCATAATCACAGAACCAATCTCTATGGGGAGTGAAGTGAAAGGATGCACCTGAGTCAGTCAACCATGCCTCATGATCTACACGTGTACTTGAAGAATAAAAGTACACATCCCCACCATCATTTGAGGTGGTTTTTGCCTCTACAGAAGGAGCCTCATTAGATCCCTTTCCTTTGTTAGGAGCTTTAGATTTACAGTCCCTTTTGAAGTGGCCTTCCTTTTCGCATTTCCAGCACACAATCTTTACAAGTTTTCCTGGAGTTTTAAATCTCCCTCTAGATTTAGATCTCCCACTCGATGACTTATTTTTGTTTCTATTCTAGGACCGTCCTCGTACAAACAAGGCATCACCATTTTGGCTCTCCATATTTTTTCGTCTCATCTCCTCCGTTAGCAAGGCTGAGACTATTTCATCCAACTGCATGGGAGTTGCATTGCTACCTATTGCAATAACCAGACTATCCCACAAATTTGGTAGAGAACACAACCAACTAATGCAGTTATCTTCATCTAAAATTTTAATATCAACAAATTCTAACTAACTTACCATAGTATTAAATGTGTTCAGATGCTCTGTCACCAAGTCTCCATCTTTCATCCTCAGGTTATACAACTTTTTCCACAAGAACAGTTTATTCACCAAAGACTTAGATTGGTACAAAGTCCCTAACCTGTCCCATAAAGCCTTAACTGTAGCTTCCCCTCATACATTCAACAATGTTGAATCTAAGACACACAATCGTATTGTGCTCTTTACCTTCCGATCCAACTTCTTCCATTCTTCATTAGACACTCCCATTGGTTTAGTACTCAGATCTACTGTGATCCACTAATCTTTATCCACCAACAAATCCTCCATCTTGATTTTCCACAGCTCAAAACTCTGACCATTAAATTTCTTGATCTCGATCTTTCCACTACTCGCCATCTTCTTTCACCACAAGAATCAATCTCGTAGATCTCCCACTAAATAGGGTCTACCGCAAGCCTGAGCAAAACGCCTCACCAACAAAGGCATCCCCTTGAAGCCAAAACTACTTTGATACCAAATGTAGGTTTTAACCCCATACAAAAATTGCCTACATACGAATTCTAAAACACAGAAAATAAACAATGCGAGAGCATAACACATAGAACACATATACATAGAGATTTTCCCTTGGATCTCAAAACTAGGACTACTAGCTTGATTTTTCATTATATTCCTTTCAATGTTATAATATGTATTTATACATTCCAAAGCATCCAATACCATGGACTGAAAACCATCGTGTCCAATACCATGGATCGAAAACCATCGTGTCCAAAAACATGTGTGATAATCATGCACAAAACCATAGGTGGGTTCGCCCATCATAACATAGGGTCCAAAACAAAAATTTTCTAGGGCACTACCCCGAACCCCTTAAAGTGGGGTTATGGGTACACCTTAAAGCCCCTATGACCCCCACCCCCTGCTACACAATTGACGCAACGAAGGGGGGCTCTTCCCCCCCTCTAACCCCCTGATTAACTATGTAGGCTAGTCATGGAAAGAATATAACACAACCCAACATATGCTACTATTACCTATGATGGAATTCAGTCCTAAACTTTTTAAATGGTTACTTTTAAAGGTTTATTGCCCTTTTCTCCAACACAATTTTTGGCAAGTGAAATTTTACAAATTAATTTCTCTTTCTGATCACACAACTTTCGTTTAGTTATAATTGGTGATGAGATGGGAGTTTCCATGCAGTTTATATACTCCCCTTGGAGAGTAACATGTTCTGTAAATTTATATTAGTATGCTCGTAGATCCACCTTGAAGAAGATAAGTTCTTATTTAGTATTTTGCATGTTATAGATAACATAATTGATTGTCATAATCACAGTTTGATTTTCATGTGTTTTCATTGTTCATAGATTCACCGTATTGTGCATTCTCATTATTTACTTTTCTCTTCCTACAAACAAAGTATTCACTACTTTTATCTAATGTTTATAGTATAATTAATTTTTCGTTTTGTCATATTGTCAATTCCTATCTCTTACAATTTGGCAATGGTACCAATTTCTTATTGTTTTGAGTAACTTTGACTTTTAATGAGTAGCATTGATTTCATGTGTCCTCTATATACTTTAGTTACTTGTTACCACCATGGATTTTTGTAAACTATGTATGTTAACTTGTATTTTATTTTCTCCCATCATCATGGAACAGATCTACTTCGAGGAAAATGAATCCTGAGTGAGGGTGAGTCCAGATTTACAGTATGGTAGCTCCTCTATTATTTCACACATTACAGTAGAAAATTTCTTTTCTTCATCCATACTTCCTTATGACATTACCACATCTTGTCCCAAGATGCCTCGGTCCTAATCCTCATTTCCCTTTGCTTTTGGATAGCAAACTTGGCGCTGCAAGTGCGACATGTCTTAAGCCCCATACCCAATGGGCAAGAGGGGCTATTAAGTGAAGGATTTGGGGTTCGAGGATATCCTCTCTATGTTATTTGTACACTACAGTGCGTAATATTGTCTATATGTCATTGATTTTATAACTCTTGAACATAATTTCATCTATGAGTTAGTTATGAAACTTCACAATTTCTAGTCTTAAATTCTTTGGATAACTCAATTTCAAATTGTTTCCTTGTTAACCTTACTTTATCCTCAAAATACTCTCTTACTTGGACACTCACCAGCCATTCATCTAAACTAAAATACCAACCCACATGAAACTGTAACATTCTACAACATACAATCAAAGGATGGGAATTATGTCAAAGGTAATCTACGTAACAATTTAATTCAGTCACTTTCATTTTCCTAAATTGATTATTTTCTGAACATTTAAAGGAATACGAAATAAAATGTAAGAGGATTATCTATTTTTTACTTATTTGATTTTAACATCACATTCATCTATAATAGATACCATTATGAAGAAATCCATCTCAAACTCTTTATTTACAACCCAATTATAAAATGATAATTACACACAACCAATCATGAGAGTAATATCTAACCAATGAAATCACTGGAAATGAGTTGTGGGAAAAGCCTTTTCTCCCAACCATGAACCAAGTTCTCTCTGGTTCCCCTTGAGGTGAGAATCTTGTTTCCTTCCTTTAGCAACATGTTGATTCCTAATTCATGTCTCATATAAATTTTTGCTAACAGAAGTTTCTCCAGTAAAGTCTTGCCTTTCAGGGGTCTACTTATTCCCTTAGCCTAACCTATTTCCTCTTTCCCTTATTAAAAGTAAGGAACGCTGTTTTTTACTCCAACAACTCAAAAATCTATTTTCTCTCCCACAAATTTATTCTCTTAGTATTTATATTCAACTGAGTGGATAATTATTTTAAGATCTAATTTTCATATTCACAAGCTTCCCTTGCCCATATTTTTCAGCTTAAAATCCCAATTAGCTATAAACATCTGATGTACATTTAGTTTTTCTTTATGGTGTTGCTTAACGAGTCACAACACTAGTTTTTAAAACAGATAATCATAAAAATATTTACATGAAAAAGAGGGTGTTACACATATGAATTGACTTATGGTTGCTTGGCATATGATATTGATAAGCCATGGTATTAGAAAAAATTTTATTTACAAATTAATAATCCCCATGGTTAATAGTGTTCCATTTTTTTTATGTATATATTTTTAACTTATAACTTTTTATTTTTTTTATAAGTTTGGCGGGAATACATCTTCATCATGTCTATTATATCATGAGATCGGGTAGGTGTTATGAAACCAACTCAAGAAAAGATAGAAAAGATAGATCAACGCTTTAGAATTCAGCCTCTTCGAGGGGACAACCTCCTTTACATTACATAAATGAACAATTTTTTGATGATACAAATGAAAAGACCTCCTTTCTATATATAGGAGTCTAAGGGGTGATAACATAATCAGAGCCGACATAACAATAATAATGTAAGGGCACAATAATAACAACGGTGAGCTTCTATGGGGCACATTAGTAACAATATGAGCACTACATGGGTACATAAATATAATAAGTGGGTTGTACTAATAACAATAAGGGGTTACACTAGTAGTATAGGGGCCTAACATGCCTCTGTCCTTCAAAAAGCGTTGTCCTCAACGCTTGAGTACTTCTTGATGCTTCTGTATAAAATTCTTGTCCTCCCATGTGGAATATTCAGTGGGTAAGTTCTTCCACTTGATGAGATACTCTGAAATTGATCGATTTCATAGTTGTCGGGTTCTTGTTTCTGTGAATGCTCCAGGTTCCAATATGATTTTTCCTTCCTTTTCAATATCTGGAAATATTGTTTGAATTGGGATCTTTTGCAACTTTTGAATAAGTGGCCATACTTCTTTGTCCTTCTTCCATTCATACCTTGCTTTGTTTATCCAATCTGGTTGTATAATAGAAATAGCACCAAACAATGCTTCGACATCCTCATCCTTGAAGAGTCTTCCCATTCGGTAAGGTCGCCATTTTTTAAGTGCATGTAGTATTGCCAACATTTCCTTCTCATAAATAGCTTGCTTTAGATGTAGCAGTAAAAATACCGAGTCGCCTACATTAAAAAAAAATTCACTATGATGTTGATCTACATGTTGTTTCATTTGATTTTGCACCGAAGTGGCGTTATCCTTTAAAAGTTGGAGAACTTGTTGTTGATGCTCGACGTGATCTTTCACTGCTTGAAGATTTTTCTTCTTGATATGTCCTTCTATCTTTAGAGTTTGAGGAGTCGTAATTTATTCCAATCCTTTACAAGATATGGTCGAATTCATTTCTTGACGCTCGATGTGATCTTTCACTTCTTGAACATTTTTCTTCTTGATATGTCCTTCTATCTTGATAGTTTGAGGAGTGGTAATTCCGACCAATGAATTACAAGATATGGTTGGATTCATTTCTTCTTCCTTGATGTGATCTTTCACTTATTGCACCTTTTTGTTCTTCATATGTCCTTCTATCTTGAGAGTTTGAGGAGTGGTCATTCTTGCCAATAGTTTACAAGATATGTTCTGATCCATTTCTTCTTTCTCTGGGGTCGAGTCCTGGCATATATCCTCTTCTTTTGATGTTTCTTGATCCTTTTATTCCTCCTCTTCATACTCTATGTAAAATAATTTCTTCTGAGCACACTTATGATGTTTAGTGCATTTGCTGTCACAATTGTAACAAAACCCTTTTTCTCTTTTTTCTTCCAATTGTTGTGGTGTAACCCTTGTAGGTTGTGGAAGGCTAGGAGAAACAACAGGTCCATCTTTAATGTTGTGAGGGGTATACTTCCTTGTTGCCATAATTTTACTTTCAAATATGTCAGAAAGCCCTTTTACTCTTTCCAATTGTTGTGGTGTTGCTCTAAAGAAGGTGTTTCTCTTTGTATCCTCATAATGTGCTATCATATCCTCTGTGAGAACTGACCACGTAACAAGTTGTTTACGAGAAGAAAGCCCTTTATACCATAAAAATTGATCTGGTTCTAAATATTAAGATGCAATACATACCTTTTGTAACAATGGTACACCATGTAGATCAAAATATTGCTCCATCTGAAGTATCCAATTTACCAGATCCTTGCCATCAAACTTCCTGATGTTTCTTTTTCTTGATTTTAGGACCTCGATCTTGAAACGACTGTCACTCTGTACTTACGGATATTTAAGTTTTGAAATTGCTACCTGTAGTAGCCCTCTGTGTCCCCTTTCCAATGCCACCAGTCTGATCCAAATTGGATTCTCCAAAAACGAGTTATGCACAATCTCCCAATACGACCTGATTATAGACCTTCCAATAAGAGCGAACTTGTATGAAGTGCCACGTGTCAATTTTTCGACCTTTGGCTCTAAAAAAAATATACAAGAAACTACAGTCCGTCCTCTTTCTATACCTTCTTACGAAATTTCAATATAATGCTCGGAGAGAAATTTATGACTATTTTCCCCAGGTCACTTGTTTGGAATGTAATTGAGGAGTCTGAAAAAAGACCAACTTCCTCAGATCATATCTCCGCAAATATAGTGTGAAAAGCACTGAAATTCGGACCTGAGGTTCAGCGCGATTTCTTATCAAAAGGATTTTTTTTGCAACTTCTGAAACATCGCAAAAAAGAGTTATAGCGAAAATGCCACGTTGACGTGTTTGGAGCAGCGAAACCCTAGAATCCAGAGCTCTCATACCAAATGTTATGAAACCAACTCAAGAAAAGATAGAAAAGATAGATCAATGCCTTATAATTCGGCCTCTTCGAGGGGGCAACCTCCTTTACATTACATAAATGAACAATTCTTGGATGATACAAATGATACCTCATTTCTATATATAGGAGTCTAACGGGTTATAACATAATCAGAGCTGACATAACAATAATAATGTAAGGGCACAAGAATAACAATAGTGAGCTTCTATGGGGCACATTAGTAACAATATGGGCACTACATGGGTACATCAATATAATAAGTGGGTTGTACTAATAACAATAAGGGGTTACACTAGTATTATAGGGGCCTAAGAGTAGGAAATTGAATCAGTGAATTCACATTGAAGAGTGCCTTAACATAGCACCAACCATTTAATTTATATGGTTGCTCTACTTATATTAAATTTAGTAGAAGAAATTTTATTAATTATTTCATATGTATTAATATTATTTTTATTAGTGAAATAATTGATAATGAATCTCCATAATTAAAAGTGAAACAAGTAATGATGAAGTGAAATTGTATTTCCATAATTAGAAAGAGAAACTTAGGTTCAAGTCAAGATGGATGCTTTGCTCAAATAGTGTACAATGTTGGAGGATTGAATAAATTGTACTTCATTAGGGTTATGAGATATGCATATTGAGATTATTATTGAATAGTTTAGGGGATATCCAAGATTTGGAAGTTTGGCATTATATTTCCACAAAGGCCATGAAACATTGCAAGTGTTAATGGTGTTCAATTGTGCTAATAAACTTGGGTTGCAATTGGCATAAACCCTCATGGGATAGTAGCTTGTAAAGTTTCAAAAATGGCTAGAGATGTTGGTATTGGATTTAATAAGTCTTACTTATATAATTAATTTCTCACCATACTATAAGATACTAATTGCTATATGTATTAGTTCTTGTGGTGTAGAGAAAATATCTACATATATGAAGTGTAGTTGAAATATTCTCATTGTGAAAATAGTTAAAAGATTGTTTATCTTATACTAAAGCTTGAAATATATATATTTATAATAAAATTGATTAAAAAATATAATGAACCTTTTTTTTTGAATATAAGAAAATAAATTTACATTTCTATTATATTTTATCATAACATTTAACATAAAATAGATTCTTTTTTGGATTTCATAGGATTACAAAATTTTACATAGCCAAATGATGTTTAAGGAATCTAATATAAATAAAGGTAGAAAGATATTTTAGGAATTTAATATAAATTATTAGAAAATAAAATTATTTTTAATAATAAAAAAAAATCCAAATCTTTTAATATTATTTCTTCCATCTCATTAAATATGTATATTTTTTTATAATTTTAAGATTTATTTTTTTAGTATGATTTGAAAATTAAATTTTTTATTTACTAAAATAATAATTTAATAAAGGTAAGAAAATAAGTTAATGATGTAAAATATAAAATATTTGATAATACTAAAAATCTACTTATTTAAAAATTATAAATAGAATATTTTAAATATCATAATTTTTCTTGAATAATAATAAGTTGATCTACATTAACCGCTAACAACTAATAATACTTATATTTATTATTACTGATTTACCACTTTAAAAATATAATAAATGAAATTTCTTTTAAAATAACGGTTACCAATAATTTTAAATATTTCAATGTGATTTCTTATTTAATCATCATACCTGTACTTTGTGGAAAAGACATACTGATCAAGGTTTTGGTCTTGTTCTTTTCTGGATCCATTCCTAAAGAGTAATATATCACCCTCTAAAAGGATAGGGGTGATAAAGAGATTAGGAGCTATTTCGATTTCTTGTAATTTTCTTCTTCTTTTGGATGTGATGAAGATAAATAATATTTATTTTAAAATAATGGTTATCAATAATTTTCAATGTGATATCTTATTTAATCTAAGACAATGAATTAACCATTCAATTTTATTAATTTAAAAATTTTAATTAATTGGATATATTATATAATTCTTATTATGTTTCTTTATAAGTGTTTAAAATGAATTTCTTTAATAAATACTTAATTATAAATATTTATATAATTAAGTTATAATTACAATAACAAATTTTAAAGAATATTATTTAATCTTTAATACATTTAAATAAAATATTTAGTTTTAAATATATAAACTATTTTTATATTTGAAAATATATTTGTAACAAAATTGTATAGATATATCAAATATTATATTAAAAATATGGTTAATCCTCTAGTCACATCTCTATGGTAATCATAAAACATCCCAAATCCTCTAGTTAAAAGACCAAAAAATATGAAAAATTCTTTAGCTAGGTTTATAACATGTCATTGAAATTTATATCTATTTAAATTTTTTTATTATTTCATCTAAAATTAGAATTATAAAGAAACTTCTTAGAAAGTTAGGTGAAAACTTTAATTGAAAAGTGGTTTATGTCCATTATGTATTACTTATATCCAAATTACCACTCTAACCTCCCTAGTAGGGGTATTCGTATTATTAGGGTGCCTAAAATGTCCATATAATATTCCATAACATAATTCATAGATTAGAATGCATTATATAAATATTCATATTATTACATGGTATTTTTCTCTCTCTATATTGTTTCATTCTTAAACATAGGTGTTAACATTTTGAGGAACTTCAATTTATAAATTTATTTAGATAGTTAGGTATTTCACATCGTGTCTCCACTATATTTTCGCTTGGTTAATATTGGTGATGTTCATTTATGATAACTTAATTTAGAATCAAATGACCTTGTTTGTAATCTTGTTTTTGGTTTCCATAAAGCTTTTCCCACTAGGACATCATATTCAAATATAACTTTAATTGTCTATGCATGAATTATCTTGCCTATATCATGGCATATGTAATAAATACATTAGCAAAGGCAAAAAACATTGGTTTCATGAGTCCATGTTGCATTGAAAAAACTTTCAACTGTATTTTGATTGAGTATAGATTTTCTCTCTTTTAACCCTTGAAATTTTAGGAACAATTCAACAATAAATAAAGTATGTTAAATATCATGGTTTTATTAAATAGTAATATGTCTATCTACATTAACAACTATCAACTAATAACAATTGTATTTATTATTGCTAAACAACTAAATTATAATTACTTTTATCACGTTTAAAATAAAATAATAAATAATGCTTTTAAAAAAATGGTTACCAATAATTTTAAATATTTCAATGTGATTTCTTATTTAATCTAGGATAGTAAATTAACCATTAAATTTTAATATTTTTGTTTAATTTTTAGATGATAGTTTTTCTTCTAGATATTGCTTATTTCTCAAACATTCATGATAGTTTTTCTCTAGATAATGCTTCTTTCTCAAACATTCAGAAACCTTGTTCACATTGTTGAGGCCTCAATGTTTTGAGGAGCCCTAATTTATAAATTTGGCATATAAATTTATTTTAGTTAGATGTTGCACATCAAGTTTCCATTATATTTTCCCTTGGCTAATTGTGGTGATGATTCATTTATGATAACTTAAGTTAGAATCAACTAACCTTGTTTGCAATCTTGTTTTTGATTTCCATAAAACATTTCCCATCTTGCTCTTGGCCTCCATAAAGAATTTCCCATTCACATATCCCATTCAAATCCAATTTTAATTGTGTATGCATGAATTGTCTTTCCATATTTTATGGCATATGCATTGATGGCATTAACAAAGGTAAATGTCTTTGGTTTCGTGTCTTAGGTTTCATTTGAGATAAAAATGTTTAGTAATATCTTTATAATACATATTTTGTGCATATTGCAAAACGATGTATGATTCAATATGAATTTTCTCTTTTTTAACAAGACATTTTAGAAACTATCCAACCTCATGTTTTATTATGGAGCATGTGATCATTTATTCAACCTCTTGTTTTAGGATGGAGCATGTTGGAATTTATTAGTATTTTAGGGTAGTCAATGAAAAGAGATACTTTGTCTTTTGGAATATGATTAATAATCTCTTTATAATATCTTATTCTCCTTGACCCCACATCCATATATATATATATATATATATATATATATATATATATATATATCAATATTTTGGATACTTTGTCTTTTGGAATATGATTAATAATCTCTTTATAATATCTTATTCTCCTTGACCCCACATCCATATCTATATATATATATATATGATCAATATTTTTCTTTCCTAAAATGATTGCTTTTTTTATTTCACAATGATTTATCTAAAACTTAGCATCTTTATGCCACCTTTGGGCGTGGAAGAGTAGGTTTTAACTCAATTTTGAAGTAATTTTAGGATACTTTTTGTCTTCCAAGCTATTTTTCTTGTTCACATATTATGGTGTGCACCTACTTATAGTTCTTTTCTAAAATGAGGAAAGATTCACTTCTACAAGGAAGATAGGATAGAGTGTATATACTTTAATTTTGAGATTTTGAGTTATAAAACACCATTGAGTTAAGTTTGAAGTAATTTTAGGATACCTTTTTGTCTTCCATATTATTTATCTTGTCCACATATGTTAGGTACCTACTTATAGTTGTGTTCTCAATGGAAGAAATATTCACTTCTATTTGGAAGATAAGATACTCCTTTTTTTAGGGCTCCACCCATAAACCCCTAAGCAATATTAACCCACATACAACCCCAATAAAAAATAAATCATATTCCATTAGGTAATAAGAAAAATCCATTGATTTTTCATTGTATATCCATCTCAAATCTCTTAAGTAATAAATTTGTCAGAAAAATCTTTTGTAAATAGTCTTTGTTACAATATTATGAATCACCACATAATCGAAAGATTATGACTAGTTTAATAATTAAAATTCTATGTATGTATTTTTTTCTTTATTTGCTAAGTTGTATGAGTATTAGATGCCTACATGCTTAACCTCTCGTTTGAGAAACCACAACCTAGGGGCATTTAAGCTGTCAAAATAATCAACAAATCACATTTAGCATATGGCAAACCAACCAGCCCATAAGGTTTCCATAACTTTCACATCACAGAGTGCCTTAACAATATACCCATCAATGTTTATTCTACACCCTCTCATCTTTATATATGTATATTTTATTTTAATTTTATAATATTTTTTAATTAAAATGATCAATATAACTGTTTATCAATATTACATAATAAAAAACTATATATCAATATTACATATTAAAAAAAACGTAACTCATTTAAGATGTAGTCAAATGATGAAGTGAGGAAATTTGGCTATGGTGCTGGTAAGACTATATACGAGGGCATGATTTCTTAAAAAAAAAATGGAATTAGTAAACACTAACTTAAGTTTGGCATCCACCTATTGTGTGGCTTCATGAGCTCCTCCTCCATCCATGACTTGTAGATCTAAATCCTATTGCCTAACATCTATTCTCTCAGGGCCACAGAAGTCCACGAAGGCATTAATTTGTTATGGAGAGACAGGTATGGAAATTTCTTTTCGAAGTTGTCCAGTAGCTGTGGAATAAATTCTCAATAAAGCTTCCTTCATTTCATCTTTGTTCTTAATTTTAATCCTAATTATGAACATGTCCCTATTTCCTAGATTTCCAAAGCTGAACTTTGATTTTAAACAATCGTCACTTGGATTGGGAATTCTAAACAACTCTGTGTACTCTTTCAATTCAAAAAACTTGAATACTCGGTCATTCTTATCATAAATCATGCCTTTGCAATTTGTAACATCAAAATACCAAACTTCATCTGGTTCTGGAAGAAAGAGCTCTTTGTTCTGGATATTGTCCTGCTGCAATAGATGTAATGTCTGAGTGTACAAGGCTTGACATTTCTTCGACTACCAATGATTTTTTGTTATAACACATATCGTTCACCTCGTCATATCAATGAGTTATTGTGACAATTATAACACATATCGACGATTATTGGCAAACCCACGCTTGTCACTAAGTGGTGATAGTCGCAATGGAAATTTTGGAAGCTTTGTATCGTCTTTGTCGTCACACCAATCTCATCTTTGCAGGCTCTCAAAATAATCGATGGATGACGAAACTCTCTCTCGTCTCTTCCTCTTATTCTTGAGAATGAGGTTGTTGTTCATGGAGAGACTCTGTGACCTCCTAAAATGGGAGAAAGTGTGAGCTCCTAGCAGAAGTTATGCCTGGTTGTAGCAATAAAATCTCATACCTTTCCTTCTTATTTATCTTCTCTTTCATTGCTAAAATTTTGAGAGTGGGAAATCGCTAAATAAGTAAATCATTCATTGGGTTCCACGACTTTTGAGAATGGGAAATCGATAAATAGTTAAATCATTAAGTGGGATTCATGCAATACATAGAATAGACGTTAGGAAATAAAGCCCAATTCTCAGATTCACGTCTCCAAACGTTTTGTTTTTGTTATACTGGACAAAACTAAACTCGGGGTTTATTTGACATTTGATTTTTGTTTAGTTTTTACTTAGTATCTTTTTTCCTTAATGTAAATTATTTTCACAATTAGTTTTCACTTTTAATATCTCCCCTTTTTAAGTCTTAAAAAAACCATAGTTACCAAATTCGAATTCGAATACTAATACGAATTCGATTAGATACGGAAAAAATTCAACTATATAAAATTCAATATGGAAAAAATTCGAAAATATACATCTTATATAGATTAACATATTATTATTATTATTTTCAAAACTTCATAAAATAAAAATGAATCTTTCCTATAATAATACTATTATTTCCTTATTTCCAATATCAATCTTTTATGTGTATTTATATTTTTATCTATTTAAGATAATCTATTATTTGTATTCCGAATTGAGAAAACATCTAAATAAAATATATTAATATAAATAACAAAAACTCAAAATTGATATTCAATATAAAAAATGAAATATTGAATATTTAAATAATCTCCCCAAACTAAAACGAGTACTAATTCCCCTTATAATCCAAATTTATTCCATAATAACTAGGTAAATTAATCTTTATGATGAATCACAAAAAAATAAATACTTTAATTGAATTTCAAATCAACTATTACTAAAACCAATTTAGATAATGAGTATCATTTAAAACTATATTTTAAAATTTTTACAAAATATATTAATTTTTATAATTTTTTAATAAAGAATTTACTCATTGAAAATTTTAGATATAAAATTTCCATAACATTTTTTAATATATAAATTATTAGTAAAATTTGTGAATGCTCATGTTTCTATATATGTATAAATGTCCCATGGGACAGATGTTTCTATATATATTAAGATGGTTGGTTGGATGTTTCTATATATATTACGATGGTTGGTTGGATGTTTCTATATATATGGTTGGTTGGATGTTTCTACGATGGCTGCTTATATTGCTCCTGAGGAACAGAGGGTACGCCCTGCTAAGTTGTTCAAAGTCGCAAGCGTTACTGGAAACCAATGCATATGATCGCTCCCTGCTTATTAACCCGAGGAAATACCGGAGCATTGTACCCTCTGCTCAGCTGTTCAAAATCGCAACCTGCAGTGGAGAAATTAACTTTATTGATTTGGTGAACTACAAATACCGTACCGTATGGAAATTAACGAATTAAATAGCGAATCGAATCGTATGAGTGAATTTCTGAATTTTTTTGGCCAATACGGCCGAACTTGGTAACTATGAAAAAAAGTGCGTGCTGACCACACAAGTAAAGCACATGTTTAGTTTTTACCCTTAATCTCCTTTTTCCTTGATGTAAATTATTTTCACAATTAGTTTTCACTTTTAATATCTCTTCTTTTTAAGCCTTAAAAATGGTGTGTGCTTACCACAAAAGTAAAGTACATGTGAACAAATTCTACGAGGGATTTTTTTAAGGGATGGGAAAAAATGTTGAAAATCATTGAAGAAAGGGGAAGATCCAATAATGAATCTATTGAAACTTAAACATAGCAAGGTAAAAAACATTCAATGGATTTAAAGTAAGAATGAAAAAAAACATTCAAACTAGATGTAGAGATTCAGTAATACTAAATTGGTTGAAGATTAAACATAATATTTTTGAGTATAAGGAAAGATTCTTATAAATTGTTGGTTTAAAGTAATTTAAAAAAATATATATTTTAAGAGGGACCCCTATTATATCCCTAGGATAAGTTTTTACTTCTTGTTATTTGAGGAGAGAAAAAAGGATCGAATTTTTGAACATAACAATAAAAAGGAGAAGAGGAGGAAGAATTGAACACTTGCTCTTCCTCTTCTCTCTTCTTTTGAAAAATAATGGTTTTTCCATTTTCCTCGGTTACAACCTCTTTCTTGATAGCATTAATGATAGTCTCTTAATGCATTTGATTTAGAATTCTCTTATCAAAATGGTGGGTTGGATGAGATTGGGCTTCTCTAGCCTTGTTTTCAACCCTTAGAGATTGTAAAGCTCCAAATCTATTACTGGAGGGAGAGGGATATTGAAATTAAATCGTATTCATAGGATGATATCCCTTCTGCAACTTATTCTTAAGTTTCCTTGAAACTTGTTGGAATGCTCCTTGCTCATTATTAGATTGAGAAGATGGAATTGTGATAGGAGAAAGCTCAAATACTATTGAGAAGATGGAATTGGGATAGGAGGAAGCTCAAATACTAGAGCCTTAGGAAAAATTTTCACAAAGTTACCATACTCATGGAAATAATTACATTTAAAGGGGACTTAGTCATAATCTATGGCTTGAATATGCAACCAACCCTTCTAGTCAAATTGAGTGGCCTTATGGAGTCTTTTTGGAAAATATGTTTTAACATTAGTTCTCGCACATGAGAATTTATATTCCTTGACCTATGAAGAAGTAATATAGTAACCCAATTTGTCTCAAGTAAATCTAAAAATACTATCACCCTAACAAACCAGGCCAAGATTTGGCAATCTAATCCATACATGCACATAATAAATCATGTTGAGATTGAAATATAGAGTTCATTAAGTGAGAAACATTCCCCTTGAGGCCATGAAATAATCGCTAAATCTAAATATTAGATCTATATCTTCCTTTTTATAAAAAATAAAAGTATAATAACCTTTATCATAATATATAACACCAAAGGGTTCATGATTTTCCTAATCGTTAGATATCCAATCCAAAATAGCACTATAACAAGGTCGAAGGAATATGAACTTATCAATCAACTTTTTTTCCCCTAAGATCACTAGCATTCTTGTTTGTTGAAGAATAAAAACACAAGTCAAGAGAAGGAATTATATCTAACTTTTTTACAAATCTACTTGGCTCAAGCAATTTTTATTCAACACAGGTTAGAGAGATATGACCTAACATCATGGGATTGGATATAAAACCCATTCAGCATGAATGTGAGTAACTTCATATTCAATATTTTATCGTTAAAATGTGGTACATACATATGGTAAGGGGTCGATGAGGGGTACAAAATATCTGTGTTAAACCATATGTATGTCAATATTTACATTAAAAGCAACACATTTTCATAGTATATAAATTGAGTAATTATGGGCTCTCTAGATCTTGTTCTCTTGTATATCAAACTCAATATTATTGAATACCTATCCAAGATAAATTCCTACTTGTAGGGGTGTACTACCATAGAGTTGTTGTTAGATGTAGAAATAAAACTAAACACACTAAAATGGGGACTAGAAGGATGTGCCATGACTAACAAGCAAAGGGGTTTGGACTACTAGAAAGTTGAATACTTTTATGTCAATCATCTCATCATGGACCAATACAATACATCAATCATCACAATTTTCGCTCACCTTGATGGTCACATTTGGTAAAAATGGTAAAAATATGTTAGGTTTACTATAGAGAATCTAAGGTGTAATAACGGAATCCAACTTGGGGACATGTGGTCATTTTGAGAGTCCTTGAGAACTCTAGAATATCCATAAACCTATGAAACCTAAATCATTCTCACCAAATGGATATTAAACAAGGGAGGTTTAAAGACATGAGCACCTTGTCCGTTCAAAGGGAGAAATCAACCCATTGATAAATGAAATTATATGAAGCACATATCATCAATTCTCATATAATTTCATATAATGTTGGTTATTGCTTCCTTTTATTAAAAGTAAAATAAATTTTTGAAATAAATAAAATTAAACACATAATTAACAAAGGACATAAAGCTTAATATATTAGAAATATGCCTTATGCCCATAAGGCATCAAATATCACCTTGATAGAACATTTTAGAACTTTCCCATGAGCAAGGGTAGCTTCTTACCATCCAAATGGATTAGATATAAATATTTATTACTCACAACATCTTTAATTTTGTAAGGACCTAACCAAGTAGTTTAAAACTCTTGTTTACCATCCCTCTTGATTCTTTTGTTCCAAAGAAAGAATATGTTTCCCTTCTAGAAACTTCATTTGTGAGCCTCGATGTTGAACTTCTTCATTGTATTTTGTTGGATTTGTACCAAAAGATAAAAGATAACAAGTGTTTCAATTAGGGAACCTATGACATATTATGTTATCTAATGTGATATTAAGGAATACCCCTAATTTCACTAGATATTAAAAAATATCATTAAAATTCATTTTTTAAAATATTCATCCCCATATATTTATATGATTTTAAAAACCCCTATTTTTACTAGATATTTTAGGTTTACAATTTTCCATGGATTTTTAAACATAACTTTTTATTTATACCTTGAATATAGAAACATGATAAAACTCATCTCCCAAAGAATTAGTATAGGAATAACTACTAGACTAGGTCTTCAATGGTAAAATATTGTGTAATGAGGAAGCTGGAAAAACACCTCTAGATGAAACAATGAGAGTAGTTATAGATAATAATGAGGATTTAACACCCTAGGTATAATCCTCATCAAAATTTTCAATATATACAAACCTCGAACACACATTGTTGCCAATCAAAATTCCTTCCCATGAATTATATGTAATATGTGTCTCATAATCTTCCCAAGAAATAGTTTTGTGTTGAGATTCACCAAATACAAACACCTTATAATAATATTATATACACATAAAATCACATAGATATCGGAATGTGATTGAATTTCATTTTAAGGTAAACCCACTATTTACAATGTACATTGAATATTCATGTACACCCTTAGTTATCCTTACATAATATTTGCTTCATGACAATATTTTTTTTTTTAAATATAGAAATATGGATTTACAAAGTTGAAAAAGGTGTTGACAATGAATTTTTTAAACATAGAAATATAGATTTACAATGTTTAAAAATCTAGCAAAGGATTTTGATTTTTCAACCATATTTGTACAAAATAAAATTAAAGAAACCAATGTGAAAGGTTGAAATAAAATTTATTTAGATTCACATATTATAAATATATCACTATTTTTTTTTCTATTATTATAAAGAATCAATTCTATATTTATTCTACTTAAAAACCAATGTAATTTTTACATAAAATTGTGATGCACTCACATCCATTATAAAAATAATTAACTTAAGTTTATATTAATTCAAATTCAATTTAAAAAAAGACAACCAAAAATATTTTTTCCTCTATTTAAAAAATTAAAAAGCTACTAATTTATATTAATAGCATTCATATATATATTATTCCCATTTATAAAATACAAATAAATAAACTTGACGCATCTCAATCACCTAAATTGCAAATTGTACCTCACTTATCTCCATGCAATAATATGAACCAATGCACATGTCTCTAAATTTAAACAATTTTCTTTTAGCATGCTTACGTATATATTTTTAGTAGGTTCAAAGAGTAAAATTATTTATGCTAGGTACATGTCCATAAAACTCCAATGTGATATTTGATTTCAGTAGAAATTTACAACTATCAAATTAAAATGAAATATACTGAAATCAACAACTATCAAATTAAAATGGAATATAGAACAGCCATGTATTTTATGTACATATCTTCTAGTGACAAAAACTTAATGTCTAATATCCAAAGGCAAGAGACGAAAAGACTTATTTTTCTAACAATAAAATAATAGACTAAACAAAAAGAAAAACATAACAACAAAATAATAGAGTGAACAAGAAAGAAAACATAGGCAAAACTTTTGAGGCTTTAGTTCAAATTTAAGAAGGAAAATATAACAATAAAATACTAGATTGAACAAGAAGGAAAACATAGCAAAAATTTTAGAAGTTCTAGTTCAACTAAGTATATAACATTTTGTTGTGTATTTGTGTAGAGAAAACAAAATCTTTATTCATGGTCAATAAAAGCATCAAATTTAGCATACAAGCATCATGTTTGTATCGTTGGACTCATCCAAATATTGTGTGGAATTAAAATTTCGATTTTATCTTAAATTCAAGATTTTTTTGTCTTATTCATTTTTATTAATAGTTTAATAGTATTTTAAGTTTTTTAATATTTACCAATATTTTAATGGTATTTTAAGTTTGTCTATGTTTACTGTTTTTTAACAGATATTTTTTAGTTTTCAAAACCCTTGCACAAAAATAGTAAAAAATAAAAAACAATATTTCTCTATGACAAGAAAGAGGAAATTACAATATTAGACTATACAATAATATAAAACACTATATAAATAGTGAAAATTAACCAGCAATAAATATTATAATATCACAATTTAATAGTTTATATAGTAATATTATAAACTATTAAATTGTAATATAATATAGTCCAACTACGTATATATCATTGATATGTTGTGTATCCTTGTAAACAACAAAATATATCTTTATTCATGGTCAACAAAAGCATCAAATTTAGGATAAAGGCATCATGTTTTGTATAGTTGGACTCAACTAAATATTCTGTGGAATTAATATTTTGATTTTATCTTAAAATCAAGATTTTTTTATTTTTTTATTATTGATTTTTATCAATATTTTAATTGGTATTTTAAGTTTGCCAATATTTACCAATATTCTAATGGTATTTTAGGTTTGTATAGGTTTATTAGATATTTTTTAGTTTTTGGAACCCTGGCACAAAATATGTAAAAAGTAAGAAACATTATTTCTCTACAACAAGAAATAGGAGATTACAATAGTAGGCTATACAATAATATGAAACACTATATAAATAGACAAAATCAAGGAGTAATAAAAATTATGATATTGCAATTTAATAGTTTATATAATAATATTATATAATAATAATTTTGACTAATATAATAAGAAATTAAAATTATTTGGTCTATTTTTCCACAATTTATCATATAGTATAATAATATATTATCAATGTAGTCAACAATTTTTATCTTTCCTAATTTTATTTATTAATTTTTCTAATTTATGATTTTTCTTTTTTAACATTTAATCTTTTTAACTAATTTATTGTGTTTAATATTTTCTTATATATTGATCAAAAACCTTAACTTAGATATTCTTAGTTTGATTAAAACAAATTATTTTCTAATGGCTAATTCTCGAATAAGATGCATCTCTACTATTTAATCCTAAGGATAAATCATTTTTTGCATCTTTGCCCCTCATCATAAACCATATTTGATATAATTAAAGACACTTTCAAAAATTTCAATTTAATTATTAGTTAGACATATAGCTTGCAAAATTTAAATTTAATTATTAAGAATGATTAGATTTCAAAATTTTAGTTTCATTATGTGATTATTAGATGATAGAAATTTAAGCTCCATAAAATCTTCTAAAATATTCTTAGCATTATACACAAATAAAAAGTTCAATTTTTTTAAAAGTATTTATGTCATTTTTTCCCTTTTCATTAAATTGCTTAATTACAAAAATGTCATATGAAAGTGATTTATGATTTCTTGGTATATGATATTGATAAGCCATAATAATGTAACAAAGTTTATTTACAAATTAGGAATCTTCAAAGATCATAGTTGTGTTCTATGTTTTTTATGTATATATATCTTTAATTTATAATTTTTTTTTATAATTAATAATAATAATAATAATAGTAATAATAATTTAAAAAAAACGCTATAATTTATTTTATTAAATATATTATTATATATTGATGTCTATGTCCATTTACAAATCATTTAATTTATATGGTTGTGCTATTTATTGTTGAGATAGAAACTGTTTGAATCATTTAATTTATATGATTGTGCTATTTATTGTTGAGATTAATGTAGAAACTGTTCAAACAGAATTTTAAATTAGAATTTTGTTCTTGATTTTTAAGATTTAGTTCAACTTCCCTCCATATGTGATTGTTATATATATTCCTCTTCTAATGAATGAAGAATAAAAAGTGTATTAGAAAGGCAATCTTACAAATAGTGTTTCACAGATGTGAGCTACCCAATTGTTTAATAAAGATTGATTCATTGTATTTTTTACATGGTATCTGAGCTATAGGGCTGAGGAAACCTGTAACCTGAGTGGAGACATGCTGATGCATTTGAGGCGAAATCAGCGTGGACTTTGGCGAGAATATTGCGCCGATTTCACTTCTTCCTTTACACAATTTTTTATTTGAGAACGACGCGAGTGTTGGGAGGAAAATCGCGCCGACCTTGAGGTGGGAAAAAAGTCTGCGTGGACGTCTGTATGAGAATAGGACGTGCTGCTGTCATCTGAGAAGAGGAGGTGTGGAGAGACCGGAGGCCGCGTGGAAGCCTGGAGTGATCAGAGGTTGCTGCCTACATTTTCATTGCTAGACAGAGGCTGCGTGTTGGATTTGAACTCGGGTGGAGGAGGCGGACACTGTAAGGAGGACGTCCGATCTCTGTATTTCTTATGCAGGCTGCATGAGATCAACGAGAGCGAAGGAGAAAACAGCCTGCCCAGATCTGCATGTCGATCTGTTGATCAACGTGAGAGTTGATGGTGTAGCAGTGGAGGAGGCCACATGGAGGATTCAGTGTGCAGGAGGCCACAAGGAATATAGGAAAGATTGCGTGTTTTTTTTGCGATCTAGAGGGCACCTAGACTACAGATCCGAGGATGCCATGGAGGAAGCTGATGATGATTTGAGAGAGCCATGGATCCGTGGCATCGTTTGAATGAGTGCGCACTCACAGGGGAATTGCATTCGAGAAGGCTAATGATGTAGAGCTCTGGACTTACACCTCTGAGCCTCCATATTATTTTAAGTCACACTCATATTAAATTTAAGTCATGAGAAAAGAGATTCATTTTTTTTAAACTGAGTTTTTTTTTTTTTAAATTAAAGATTTTAATTCAATTCTTTAATTATAACAAAAACAAAAAAATGTATGGAGGTTCTTTAATTAAAAGGAGGGCCTCCCACCGTGTGTCTCTATCACTTATCCTTTCCAGTTTGCTGGCTTTAATGGCCTGGACACAGGTGTTGATGATCGCTGCCACGTTCTATTATGTTGCCCTTCAGTTATTTCTCCCTCTCTCATCCTGTAGTTGTTGCTGCTATCATATTCAACATTCCATGGAAAATTATATGTTGGATAACCTTAATGATTCAAGCACCAACTGCTACAGCCTCATCATCATTGACTAAGATTGCAAGCCAGAGGATTATTTCGCGCGGCAGAACAGTCATTTAAATACAGATTAAGATGCTTTGTAAAGCTTGTATTCTTCTCTTCCAATTCGTCCAGATTAAGATGCTTTGTAAAGCTTGTATTCTTCTCTTCCAATTCGTCCAAATTTATTCTTGTATCAGTCTTCCTCATGTTAAAAAACACCGGAAAATAGCAGATTGTGGCAGTGTAGTCAAAGAACAATCCTCTCATTCGAGCTCTAAGTCTGTACTTCTGGAGCTTTGGCTCCTATACTTTTTTTGAATTATAAACAACAGCCAATTTTGTGAAAAAAAAGCAGGGGCTCCGAGGGGCGATTATTTGTAAAAGGAAAGGAATTTGAAGTTTGGTATCGGTCTTTTAATTTAAGGTTTTTTATTAAGGAATTCAAGCTTTTTAATTTTTTAATTAAACAAAGGAGGGGTTTTTCATTTGAAAAATGTGGGGCGATTGGAAAAAAGGATCTGGGTCGTTTTTATTGGATCTGGTGTTTAGTAGTGTTTTGTTTTTAGAAGATATTCGGGGTTGTTTTTTTTAATTCTCCGGGTTGGATTTTTTATTTTCCATTCAACATGAATAATCAAGTAGCATAAACTTACCTCAATGAAAACAGCAAGTTGGGTGGATCCAATTACTTTGGTTGGAAATATAAGCTGCAAACACTGCTTGAGTAACACAATGCATGGACTACTGTGAACAATGATGAGGTGAAGCCAAACCTCATTTCAAGAGGAACAACAACAATAATCCAAGACTGGGACAAGTGGGAGACTAAGCCAGGAATAATCCTGAAATTGTTAGTCAAAGATTGTTTTATTCCCCATATCCGTGATTGCAAGGGTGCACCAGAGATCTAGAAGACACTCAAGGATCTCTATGATGTCAGGAACATCATTCAATTGTTGTTCTTGAAGAGAAATATTATCTCCATCAAGATGGAGGAGAATGAGATAGTTGTAGCATTCATTTCGCCAATCAAGGAGCTCAAGAACAAGCTGGGTGATATCGATGACGTTATGTCATATATAGATTTAATCACGATTACCATGAATGGTATGACTGATGAGTATTATATGTTCATCACTTGCTTCAATGAAAGAGAAAATCTCCCCATATTTGAAGAATTGGTAGGGATACTCATGTAAGAGGAGGAAAGATGACTATCAGAGTTTAGATCTAGCCTTAATGGCGAAGAAGAAGCCCATCAGAGTAAATCCAAATGCAGCATAGAAGAGCAGTACAACCCCATAAAGAAAGATGGCCTCACCCCAAGGTACTTCTTTCAATAGAAATGACTCTGTGACCAAATGCTTTTATTGTCGTAGAAACAACCATATAGCGAGATATTGCATTAAAACCAAGTTTTATGAAGGTTAGAAGAGACATAAGCAGCATACAAATCATTTTGTTGATGAGGAACATAGTGGGAACATGAGCCTGTTCATATCTGACTCTGCACTTTCGGATAAGGAGGATGAAGTAGATACCTGGTTTATCGACTCAGGTGCATCCATCAACATGATAGGGAATAAACAATGGCATTAAGACTTCAAAGAAACGAGCACTCGAGCAAACATCTATCTTGGCGATGATAGAGGGTACCAAATCAAAGGTTATGGTAATATTCCTATTATTTTTCCTAATGGAAATATTAAACATATCCATAATGTGATATATGTACCAGGGATAAAAAAGAATCTGATCTTTGTTTCTATTATAATTGATTAGAATCTCAATGTAGAGTTTTATAAATCATATTGTGCCATTAGAGACCTGTTGGATTGTATGAAGCCTCTTGCATTAGGTATTTGTGTGGGAGGATTGTACAAGATTAATGTCAAAAGCACACCACATCAGGCATTGACATCATTTTCCATGATTACAATGGACTTATGGCACTAGAGGTTCAGCCATATTAACTTCAATGATTTGTTGCTTTTATAGAAAGGTGGTATGGTCAAAGGTCTTCCTGTTTTAAAATATGTTCATATTTATTGTGATGTATGTGCATTGGGAAATTTGCATAGAGATGAATTTCATGTGAATCCTGGTAGAAAGAAGAGAGATATATTCGAGCTGGTTCACATAGATCTACGTGGGCACATGCAAACAAGATAATTAGGAAATGCATAAGTTATTTTTTATTGGTTATTGATGATTGTACTAGATTTACTTGGATGTATTTCCTCAAGAAGAAGAGCAACACCTTTGAATACTTCAACGAGTTCGCAAGCATGGTTGAAAAGCAGACAAGTCAATGCATCAGGATTATCCACTCGCATCAAAGGGGAGAGTACAAGAAATCTTGTGTACTCAAATACTGCAAAGATAATAGGATACAGTAGCAGTTTACAGTACCCCACACTCCTAAAAAAAATGGGGTTGCAGAGAGGAAAAAAAAAACCTTGTGGAGTGTGCTCGCAATATGTTAAAAGGTAAGAATCTTTCTAATGGTTTTTGGGATAAAGCGATTAATAGTACAATATACCTAAAGAATAGCAGTCAAACAAGAAGTTTGGGTTTTAAAACTCTTTTGAAGCTTTATTTGGTTATAAGCCTACAATTAATCATTTGAGAGTTTTTGGCTACAAAGCCTTTGCCCATATCCAAAAGGAAGAAAGAAAGAAACTTGACTCAAAGGCCATCAAATGTATCTTTTTTGGGTATTACACATAATTTAAGGCTTACAAATTGTTTAATACCTCTACTCATAAAGTGTTTACGAGCAGAGATGTAGTGTTTCATGAGGAGGTTAGTGTTGGAAGCCATGAGAGTGCTAATGAAGAATGGAACGTGCCCTTGGTGGTGGAAGAAGAAAGTGATGAATCAGGTGACAGCAATGAGTAACAATAGAAGCAGCAGTAGTAGAAGTAGCAGTAGTAGAAGCAGTAGTAGCAGAAGCAGAAGAGTAGCAGCAGAAGTAGCAGCATTAGGAAGGGAAAGGAAATGATGTAGTTGTCAATCCAAGTATAGAAAATAATGATCACACAAGGTTTGAAGCTATCCAAGCACTCACGAGATGAGGTAGGAAAGCTCAGTTGCTAGCAAGATGGGAAAATGCTTTTATAACTAGTATGATGAATGTTGTTGAACCCTCTAGTTATAAAGAAGGAAGTCAATATAGTGAATAGAGGACTACTATGGAAGAGGAATATGAATCAATTTGCAGAAACAAAACTTGGGATTTAGTTAAACTACGTAAAGGCAAACAACCCATAGGATGAAAATGGGTGTATAAGGCTAAATTTAAAGTAGATGGGAGCATAGATAAGTATAAAGCTAGGCTAGTTGCAAAGGGGTACTCACAGCAAGAAGGCATAGATTATGATGAAACATTTGCCCATGTAGCTAAACTAAACACAATCAGAATGATGATTTCCTTAGCTCCCAAACACCATTGGATGATTCACTAGCTAGATTTTAAATATGCATTTTTAAATGGGGGCTTAAAAGAAGAAGTATACTTAGTGCAACCTAAGGGGTTTATCAAACAAGGGGGAGAACATTTAGTTTGCAGGTTGAAGAAAGCATTGTATCGATTAAAACAGGCACCAAGGTCATGGTATGACAAAATTTATTCATTTTTATTGCAGCATGTTTATAAAAGAAGCAAAAATTACCCTAATATTTATACTATGTTTGATAAAAAGGGGAGGAGTGTTTTGATTTCTTTATATGTAGATGATCTAATCATTACAAGGAATGCTGTTGATCTCATTAAAGAAATCACAAAGAAGATATCACAAGTTTCTAAGATGAAAGACCTTGGACAGCTACACCACTGTTTTGGTTTGGAAGCCTGGAGGGATTCTAGACAACCTTTTCTATCACAAAGTAAGTATGTAAGGAGCTTACTTGAAAAGTTTAGAATGGATCAGTGCAAATATACAACAGTACCTTTACAATAGAACTTAAAACTTCAGAATGATGATGGATCTAAGGAGTCAGATGTGACATTGTATAGAAAACTAGTTGGGAGTCTAATCTACTTGACTACAACTATACCTGATTTGGCTTATGTAGTCAGTGCATTGAGAAAATTTATGTCAAAGCCCCTTGAGAGTCATTGTGTTGTAGCTAAAGGTGTTTTAAGGTATCTCCAGGGAACCTCAGATTTTGATATTATTTATACTAATTCGTGTGATGTTGGATTGACATGTTTTTCATACTCCGATTGGGATAGAAATGTAGATGACAGACGATCCATAATAGGCTCCACATTCAACATTGAATCTGGGTTCATTGCATAGAGCAACAAAAAGCAAAACACAATATCCTTGTCTTCTACCGAAGCTGAATATCAAGCTATGTCTGCAACAACATGTGGAGAAGTTTGGTTGAAGAGACTTCTCCTTGATGTTGGAGAAGAACAAAAGTTAGCAACAATTATCAAATGCAACAACTAGAGTTCCATCAAACTTGCAAATAATCCAGTATTTCATAAGAACACAAAGCATACGAATACACAATTTCATTTTGTTAGGGAGAAAGCTCGGTCAAAAGAAATCCATATTGAGTATTGTAATAGTTGTGACAATGTTGCTAATATTTTTACCAAACATCTTGGTAGAATCAAATTTGTGTTGTTTAGGGAAGTGTTAGGTATATTTGTGAATCCGTTTCTCCATTAAAGGGGAGTGTTGAGATTAATGTAGAAAGAGTTCAAACCAAACCCTAGATTAGGATTTTGTTCCTCGTTTATAGGATTCAGTTCAACTTCCCTAAATGTGTGATTGTTATATATATTCCTCCTATAATGAATGGATAATATAGCATGTACTGCAAAGGTAGTCTTATAGGTGGTGTTTCACACCTGTAAGCTGCTCAATTGTTTAATAAAGATTGATTCCTTGTATTTTTTGCAGTTATATTAGATTTAGTAAAAGATATTTTACTACTGCATATGTATTAGTATTATTGTTATTAATGATAAATTATAATGAATCTCCAAAATTAAAAGTGAAAGAATTTATGATGAACTCACATTGTATTTCCATAGTTAGAAAGGGAATTTTAAGTTCAAGTGAAGATGGATGCTTTGTTCAAATAATGTGGAATATTGGAAGATTGAAGAAATGATAGGGTTATGAGTTATTGATTAGTTTACATGATATCTAAGATTTGGAAGTTTGACACTATATTTCTATTTCTACAAAGGTCATGAAACATTGCAATTGTTAATGGTGTTCAAAGTTGTTAATAATCTTGAGTTGCAATTTGGATGCACCCTCATGGATTTCATTTGATAACAAGGATTTCATTTGATAACAATATTTAACAAGATATGAAAGGAAATGTGTTTTAGGAATAATTTTTGTAAATAAATATGGAAAATTATTTTAGAATTTATAAATTATTAGAATATAAAAGGAATATTAATTAATTTTAATATTATTTACCTTATAAGATTAAATATGTATTATTTTTGATAAATTTATTTGAGAATAGGATTTTAAAAGTGTTTTTTTATTAAATTGAAGAACAATTTTATAAATTTAAGAAAATAATTTAATAATAAAAAATATAAGCTATTTATAACGGTATAACTCTATTTACGAATTATAAATAGAGTATTTTAAATATCATGTTTTTTATTCTATAACAATAAGCTTATCTACACTAACAACTAATAATTGTTATATTTGTTACTACTTAATAACATGATTATGATTACTTTTACCACCTTTAAAAAAAAATACTCAATAATATTTCTTATTTTTTCCTAGAAAAATCATAACTTTTTATTGAGATATAAAAGGTTATATTGCACATACCCATTGCATTCACTATCTATTTTGCATGTTTGTGACCTAAAACATAAAATAAAAATCCATATGACCATCAGGTTCTTTATTATCCGTCACATCGGTCCCTTTAGAGCTTCTATCATACCCAAAAAGACCATTAGACATACTCCTATTAGATACATGTTCAATACAAAAACTTGACCATTTTAATAACATAATTTAAATTGATTTAGCCCACACTTTGTTCAGTAAAAAGAAACTATGAATCTGTGCAAAAATATTAGTAGTAACCATGTTCGTGTAGTTCTAGATCAAAAATTAGTTGGTGTTGGTATTTGTGTACTATCCCATATAGTAGGTAGATGACCTACGAAGACCCTGAATCCTACCTAGCACTCTCTCTGAAGAGTTAATATTCCAGTTAATTATGCTCCTTGTAAATATGATAGCAAGAAACAAAGTCAAGAGTTGATTTTAATCAAAGAAACTCTTCTAAAATGTGTAACAGTCTATGCTTATGGCATCTTTGGAAAAAATTGAACCAATTTGTCACATTTAAAGAGTCTTCAAATATTTGAATGGAAAAATACCCAATCTCCAATGCCTAGAAAAGAAGAAATTTTAAAGAAAAGAGTTGAGCATAATTGCTAGTTCCTAATACTAGATTGATGTTATATTTTAGAACTCGATGTTGATTTAAATGTAAAGCCATTCCTCATACACACTTTCCCTATTCATCATAGGCCCCACCGAAGTAGGCCTAGGGGGTCTCATGTTTGAATTCTTACTCCCCCATAACCATGGTTACGATGGCTTCTCTTTTCTGGTCTATAAGGGAAAAAATAAATTCATCTTGCATGGAATTCTTTTAGGTGTTGATGAGATCTGTATCAATATTTCTTTGTTTCGGGCTAACCAAATACCCTAGAAATAAACCAAATATATAACCTTTTTCGATCTATAATGTGTCACTTCCCACCACCTCCTCGAAGCTTCTTCAAGGGATTGGCCTCTCTAATCAATATTACATCTCAATATGTGCTTGATGAGATCTAATGTCCCGACACCAAAGGGCTAGTTTAGAAACAAGTGTGTGATTGATTCATCTACATTCTTGCACAAGATACACTATCCTCATCCTTCCTCCTTTTTGTAATTTTTCCAAGGCTAAGAACATTTTTTTCCCAGGAGTGCACCAAAGGAAAATTTTGGATTTCACTGGGTAATGCAATTCCCACAATTTCTACCACCACCAGTCCCAATCTCCTTGGATCCAATATTCAATCTATAACAGATATCTAAATTTTGGTCTGTAATGACCTTATGGTGCATGTGCCCATATTAAGATATCCTCTCGACCCGTAAGTCTAGCATGTGATATTATTAATGCGAGAGTGTATTCCTACCATAATTCTGCCAATTCATTACCTAGTTGTAGTTTCTCGACATTCATCCATCCCGGTGACGAGAAGGTGGATCTTATATCATCTAGAATTTTACTCAAAAACATTTCCTTGTGCATTTAGATTGTTAACCACATCCAAAGGGTGAGTGGAAGTTTAATTCTTCCCACCGAGGGGTTCAACCTAATTCTAAACATTTCCCCATTTCTAACATGCCATGCTAGACCAACTCCAACTAGATTAAAGGATTCTATCATCTCTTTCCATATTGCTGATGAATTAGGGTCGTTTTGAAGATTTCTTATCAATTCATCTAAATTTCAGGGAAAATGTATTTTCTAGTAACCACCATTGTCCAAAGATTCTCAACCATTATGAGTCTTCAACTAGATTTTACTACTAGGGGTGATGCAAAACTGGGGAGGTCCTTCTTCCCCAACAATACCTAGGATTTTGGAAGAGAAGTTTTATTCCAGGATATCGAGGGAATCATATGTTCTTCTTTGTTCCCTCCTCAAAGAAATTAGCTAAAGAGTTTATTAGTGCCCTGTAAAAGTCATTTTAGAACCCAAGTGAGGGAGCCTAATAAATTGGTATGGCTTCAATTGCCACTTTTATAAGTACTAGATGACCTACTCTTGATAACCATTTAGAACACAAGTGTTTAATCTTGTTTTCCACTTTGCCCACTAGCCACTACTACTTACTTTTCTTATAGTTGTTTTAATTCAAATGAAACCTTGGGTATTTAAAACTTTCCTTAGAGTGTTTTTATTCAAATGGTAGGTAGACTTAGATTGTATGGATCTTCTCATATGATATGCATGCATGGTCAATGAGTGATTTCCTATTGCTAATCATCATGCTTGTAGCATTTTGTAAAAGAGAAAGAGCTTCCTTTAAGTAGTTCAAGCCTCTTCTCGATCCATTGTTAAATATTAATATGTCATCTACGAAAGAGAGATGGGTGATAAAGAGATTACGAAGTACTTCAATTCCTTGTAATTCTACTCTTCTTTTCGCTGTCATAAAAATAAATAATGTTTCTTTTAAAATAGTGGTTATCAATAATTTTCAATGTGATTTCTCATTTAATCTAAGTTAATGAATCAACCACTCAACATTAATATTTTTTTATTTTTCTCTACGTAAATATATAATTTTATTAATTCTTTTTAATTAATTTGATATATTTTGGAATTCTTATAATACTTTTATATAATTGTTTAAAATAAATTTATTTAATAAATATCCAATCAATATTTATATAATTACTTTATAATTAGAATAAAAAAATTAGAAAAAATTATTTTATATTTAATAGATTTATAATAAAATAATTTGGTTTTAATTATATAACTTAGTGACATATCCAATAAAATCATAAAATATCACAAATCATATGGTTAAGGGAGAAGAATATATGATAAATCCTCTAGTTACGATATATTACATGTCATTGAAATTTATATTTATCTACAATATTCGCATGAATTATTATATTAGATAGTTATATACACAATCAAAATATCATAACCAATTGAATAAATAAAATTGTATATATGTATATTTTTTTAGTTTGTTAAGTTATTTGAGTGCTTAGATGATTGCATGATTAACCTTTGGCTCGAGAAACCACAATCCAGTAGCATTTAAGCTCTCAAAATCACCCAAGATCTATCAAAATCAACAAAGGATCACATTTGAATTAGGAAACACCAACTTTTCACATAATTAGATTTTTTACCATAGAGTTTTGAATCAATGACTTTCACATCACTAGGCACCCATGGAGTTTCTAATCAGTGACCTTCAAATCCTTAATAGCACACCCCATTTCTATCTATTCTATACCTTGTGAACTTGATATATGTATATTTTATTTTATAATATTTTATTATTAAATTGTTCAATATCATTGTTTATCAATATGCCACGAAAAATTGCAGGGCGCCTACGGGTAGCAGAAACTCCACGAGGGTCACAAATATGGGAGTTAGCAAGAAATAACAAAGATCTAGTTCAGGACTTCGCTTTCTGGGAAATCCGCGAAGGAAGTTCAGCGAGGTTTTGGGAGGATGGATGGCAACAGCGTGAGAAGCTGGAGAGAAATCAACCTTTAAATGAACTTCAAGCAGTAGCGCAGCGGGCAGGAATGGAATACGTTCGGGATTATTGGAGACGAGCAGAATTGAATGATATTTGGAGGATATGGAAAAGACCGCAAGAATGGGATGAGAGTATAAGTCTGGAGACTCAGCAAGCGTATATCAGAGAAATAGATTCGAGGAAAATTAAGATCCGGGAAGGCAACGATATCCTTAGATGGGGTAAAGCAATGCAAGGTATGTTCACAGTTAAAGAAGCTTATTACTGGGTTACGAAAGAGGAAAGGGTGGACGAACCAGTGGATTGGAAAAAGATTTGGGAAGGTAAATGGTGGCCAAAAGTAACACTTTTTGCATGGTTGGTGTGCAGAGGAAGGATCTTGACTTGGGACAATTTGCAGAAACGAGGAATGATTGGTCCATCAAGGTGTTACCTGTGTAGCAAGGAGTTAGAGAACCAGGAACACCTATTGAATAGATGTATGTATACTCAGAGTCTGTGGGAAGAACTTCGGGTACTCTTTGGTCAGTCAAACACGGATCCCGACAGCCTTAGGAGTACCATTTTACAATGGCGAAAGGGGAATTTTCAAAGTAAACTTGTTAGGAAGATATGGAGTCTAGCGGTTGGTTTTGTAATATGGGAGGTGTGGAAAGAATGCAATCGTAGAATTTTCAGAGAAAAAAGCTGCCACGAGTCAAGAATTTGGGATGAAGTCTGTCGATCGATTAAAGAAACGGTCTTATCTGAAGCCTGGAGTGAAGATGATTGGAAATTAAACTTGGAAGAACAGCGAATACTATCCAAATTGAATATTGACTTTACAATGGTATATCCCAATACTGACAGGAGTAATAGGTATCGCATGCAGAGCCCAAATCATTTTAGATTCCCAGGAGAGAGCCGAATTAAATTTTCTTTTGATCGCGCATCAAAGGGTAATCCTGGGCAAGCAGGATGGGGAGGTATTTTCCGAGATAGTAGAGGGATTTCCAGGTGGGCATATGCTGAATGGGGAGGGGAAATGTCAAATAATGAAGCAGAGTTATGGGGGGTTTATCATGGACTTCGAATTGCAGCACGAAATGGATATCGAAACCTTGATATTGAAGGCGATTCCCAACTTGCGATCGAAATGCTAAGGAAATTGAGGGGTGGAAAAAGTTGGGACCATGTGGCGAAGAGCTGGAGGACAGCTGCGATCATACAGGACATAGAAGGTCTGATGCGGACGACTGACTATATTACGATCAATCATGTTTTGAGGCGAGGTAATAGGGCAGCCGATTTCTTAGCCAATTGGGCATGTGGAGAGCCGAATAGGACAATGGATAGTAGTGGGTTATTATTCCAGGAGGATCCACGGTGGAATGAGTTAACATCCATATTAAGGCAAGATAATGATGAAGCGATCGCGCTTGACAGGACCGATTAGCTGCCTCCTCATAATGAATTGGAGGGGAAAAGACAGGATCATTAATGATAGCACCGGAGGTATGAAGAAGAGAGTCGTCCAAATTAAATTCAGGAGGAGTGAGTATACTCAGCCCTTGGGAGAAATGATCATCCCAAGAAGGAATGGGGGTCAGGTACCGAGGTGGTGGGGCGGTGGCGTCAGAAGGACAGGGATCGTATCACATCATGATCCAAGACCTGAGACGTGTAATAATGCGAAGGCTTGGCAGCACCCAAGTAGTAAGGAGGAAAGGTGGCCGAGCAGGGTTATATTGCTGCATGCCTGTAGATGGAGCAGGGTTATATTCTTGCATGCCTGTAGAGGGAGAAGGGTTATATTGCTGCATGCCTGTAGACGAACGGCGACAAGGATAAATTTGAGAGTGTACAACAGTCAAGTGAGGGGGAGAGTTTCGGTTCTTCTGTTTGAGTACAGTCTGACGGACTTGGGAGCGCATATTAGAAGGTTCACGAAATTGCTGATAAACATTATGGCAGTGAACCCAGACAGAGGTGAAGGTAGGCGAACGCGAAGTCAGGGGATGAGTATGGATGCGAAAGGGAAGAATGTGGCTGAGGAACCGTCGCACCGGATTTACCTGGACATACCGGAGGATTCGGAAGAGAAAGAATTTGATATACAGGATTATCTTGCAGAGGAGGAACAACGGCCGACCTCGGGCGGAAAGGTTGGGAAATGGAAGCGGAGCAATGCTCCATTGGGAGCCAGGGGAGATACGGAGGAGGATTCGGAAGACGATGAAGAGGATGAGGGTAGCAGGCGTGGAAGGAATCGAGGTCGGAGGGGACGAGGTAACGTGAGGAGCAGAGGGAGGCCTGCAGGAAGTGGAGGGAACCGAACTAGCAGAGCTGCGTATGAGGAAGGTCCAGTCAGTGGGGTCAGAGGCAGGAAGAGAGGAAAAAAGGATATGCGGAGGAAGTTGCAGGAGGCAGAGGAAGCCTATATTAATGAAACCAATCCTAACATTCGGAGAATTATAGACCATTTAGAAGAAGAGGCAATGCAGGAACTGTCTGAGCCTGAAATGGAAGATTGGGAGAGTTTTCTCCCTGACCCGGGACACACAAGAGGGAGAATGTCCTTATACAAGCAGTCATTACACGTCTATTGGGGTATGAAGAGATTACTTGCCAAGGCCATGGAACAAGTGGCATTTGAAATGGTGGAGCTGGCTCAAGGAATGCCCACCCTTAAAAGAGAGCTAAATAATATCCAAGTGACTCTTCTCATGCAGGACAGGAAGATGGACAAGTTGGTCCAGATGTTTAGAGCAAGTGGAATAGAGGTCAAGGCAGAAAATGAAGCCAAGCCTGATGCCATGAAGCAGTAGAATATACAGCTGTTGACAGGAGGTTTTTCTATGCATCCTTTTGTATTTTTGATATATTAGATGGTCTTGTTTCCAGTTACGAAAAGTATGTTTATAGTAAGAATAGAGGGGTTTTTAGCATGGTTAGATAGACTGAACATTTAATTTTTTTGGATGGCTATTAAATACTATCGAAGGCCACTCGGTTTCCCTTCTGGGCGGGTGGCGACCTGTCTATGTATGTAATCTTTCTTTTAGTAATAGAATCTTGCCTTAGTTTACAAAAAAAAATCATCACAATAAAAAAATTAACCCATTTGATAATCACATATATATTTTTAATTTAATTTTATAAAATATACATTTTTTAGTATATTCTCACTATTCACTTATTAATTAATAATTAAATTAAAATGTTAATGCAACACTTCATAATTAATTAATAAAAACATGTTAAATCTTTGCTACAAAGTTCGATAAAAGTTCGAAGTGCTAGACACTAATTTAGGTTGAGCAACGACCATATTTTCTCTCCTATTGATCTCCTTCGTCATCCTCAATATTTTCTAACCTCCTAATCTCTTCATAATTCTGTGATATTCACAAGGCCTCCTCGTCTCCTCCTTGATCATCCTCAGATTAATATTGTAAAGCCCTCATAATCATCCTCATCTTCATCTTCTGCGATGAGAAAATCCCCTTGGTCTCTTGCATCATCATCATCCTCACGATCTTCTCAATCCTCATCATCCTAATATATTCCTTCATCCTAATGGACAATAATACCACAATAGAGTCGTAAAAGAAGAGAAAAGTCAGAAACATGAGAGTTATCATTACAGTGGTGAGGGTCCATTACTACATTTGAGAATGTTGTTTTACATATTGCATTGAAATTTACTATAGAACTTGAAAACCCACCTGTAACAAATTTGCTAATTTTATAAACTTGACTAATAGGAAGTAATTTAAAATCACATCTCTAGAAAATTTCAATAATGTTTATATAATTGATAGTGAAAAGCTTGATTCCTCTCTTAGCAATATCTAAAATCTCTAAAATCTAAGATCTCTTAAATAATAAAAATGTCAAAAGAAAAATTGTAAATAATTTTTGTTCCAATATTATAAATCACCACATAATCATAAAATCATAACTCATTTACTTATTAATTAAATTTAAATTAATTTTTTTACAAGATATTCACAATAAATAAATTTTAATATTTTCAATTTTCTCAATAAATATATAATTTTAATTTTAATTTTAAAAAATATTTAATTTAATATATTTTGGACTTCTTGTAGTATTTTTATATAACTCTTTAATGATTCTTTAATAAATATCTCATTATAAATATTTAATTTTAAATAAAAAACTTAAAATAATTATAAATACTCTAATTAAAATAATGTTTTTTTATAAATTATTATTTAATATTTAATACACTGAAATAATATTAATTAGTTTGAAATAAAGAAGTCATTTTGATATACAAAAATACATTTTTAGAAAATCTTTATAAATTTTAGAAATATGACTAATCCTCTAACGACATCTCTATGGGAGTCACAAAACGTCAGAAATCCTTAATGGACCAAAAAAATGCGACAAATCCTCTAGCTACGGTATATCATGTCATTGAAATTTATATTTATTTGTTTAAATCTTTCATTTAGAATTAGAATTATAAAGTAATTTATGAGTAAGTTAAGTCAAATGTCATCACTATCAATTTTATAATAATTTTTAATTAAATTCATGAAAATCACATATTGAAAAAAAAAAAAACATAAAAACGGTCAACCCTTCGTTACAAAGTTCGAATTGCTGGACACTAATTTAGGTGGAGCGACGGACCTCTCGGTCACCATCATCTTGGCAAAACAATGGCATTGCTTTTATTTGGCAAGTCACGGCAAAATTTATTCGACCATACAAAAATAGTTCCCCCAGTATTTCCTGATAATATCATCAGTCCTTTCATCATATGCGAATGCCTCGACGTTCATATGTTGGATGGCCATGCCTCTCAACTCAGAAACACAATTTGGAGCATCAGTTGTAATCTTTCCCAACCTTTTTCCTGTAACAATGCTACTAATAATTATGGACTCAGGATACCGGCCAAAACCGCAAACAGAAATCAGAATGTCCTCTCCCGTTGTAACGTGCAAACGTGCTAAAAAGATGACGTCAAAAACGCCATGGTCCTCAATTGTAACCACGATCTCACCTTGTAAATTGCACAGATGAACCATTCTTTCTGTGATGCACAATAAGCCACTTCTTTTGGCTAAATAGAGAGGTGGGAAAGTAAGAAGGATGTCGGTTGATTTTATTGTTTTACAAATTTCAGAAGATATATCCATGACCTGCATCTCTAAATGAGGTTGCTGAGAAACTATTCTATGAGGGCCACATAAGTGCAAGAACTCAATCCTGCGTTGTGGAGAGACAGGTATGGAAATTTCTTTTCGAAGTTGTCCACTAGTTTTGGAATAAATTCTCAATAAAACTTTCGCTCCCTTTTAAGGTCTTTGTCTTCTAAGTTTGAATCAAAAGTTTCTGCCATAGAAGAAAAGCTAAATCTTTAGAGTATTACCATGTCACAGCTGCACAGAATCCTAACTACTTTTGAAATGAAAAAATGGGGTCCATGAGACATGAGAGAAGTCACATTTAAAGCTTCAAGAAAATGAGAATACAATGAGTCATGGCATAGGTCAGAAGGAGAAGAAGAATCAAAATTTGTCAAGAACTTTCAATGGGGTTCTCGAAGATTCAGAGGTAAGCTACCTTTCAAATGTTTTGCTTGTGGAAGAGTGAGTCATTATGCAGCCAAATGTCCTCATAAAGATGAGATTGATACATGAGAAACACGGATCAAAGGCATAAGAACTCCAAATAATTTATGGATACTCGAAGGAGGACATAACAATGCTATCTAAGCAAAAATGATGAACATTGGCTATGGCACAGAAGATTGGGGTACCTAAGCTTCCCTTAGAAAAGGAAAGCATGCAAATATCACGCAGTTCGTGATCTCCGTGACATCAGAATCGAGACAATATAATATGCAAATCATATCAGTTTGGTAAGCAAACTAGAACTCATTTCCCTAAGAAGGAAGGATTAGCTAGCAAGCCACCTAAACTTGTCCATACTTATTTATGTGGTCCATCAACGAAAAAGTCACCTCGAGGAGAAGAATACTTTATATTGTTCATTGATGAATTTTCTAGGATGTGTTGGATAGGACTTCTAAAGCATAAAGACGAAGCTTTCGAAAAGTTCATAACATTTAAAGCCTTGGTTGAAAATGAATTAGATCGCAGGATCAAATACCTTAGGTCTGATCGAGGAGGGGAATTTACCTCGCTTGAATTTTTTGATTTTTGTGAATAAAATGGAATAAGAAGGGAATTGTCTACTCCAAGGACTCCTGAGCAAAATGTAGTGGAAAGGATGAACATAATGGTTCAACAGATGGCTCATGTTATGCTTGATGAGTCTAGAACTCCTACAAACTTCTGGGGTGAAACTGCATTTGTTGTTGTTACTATTCTCAACAAAACAAATGTCCGAGTAAAGAGCACTCAGACTCCTCATGAACTTTGTATGGTAAGACTCCTACGGTAAAATACTTCGAAGTTTTTGGAAGCAAATGTTACATCAAAAGGATTGCTGAAAATATTGGCAAGTTTGAACCTAGAGAAGATGAAGGCATTCTCCTTGGTTACTCTTTCTGAAGTAAAGGATATAAGTGTTACAATAAAAGACTTCGGAAAATTGTTGAAGTATTGATGTGGTGGTTGATAAAGCAGGCGACAATCCAAAGCAGATAAAAATCAAAGATTTTGAAGAGGACTATCTTTCAAGTGTAAATCAGACTAATGTTGAAGAAGAAACTTATGAGGCACCAGAAGAATAGATAAGAGTGGAAGAAAATACTCCATCTAGGTATGTTCAAAAGAACCATCTAGAAACTCAAACTTTGGGGCAGAAAGAGGCAGGTGTACAAACAAGAAGAACTGTTACACAAGCTTCAAGCTATCTAGCATTTCTCTCCTCCGTTGAACAACAAAAAATTCATGAAGCATGCAAAGATGAATGCTGGATCAAGGCCATGAATGACAAACTTGAGCAAATTGAAAAGAATAAAACTTGGGAATTGGTTGCTATACCAAATGATAAGAATGTCATAGGGACCAAGTGGATATTCAAAAACAAGCTAAATGAAAATGGAGATGTTATTAGAAACAAGGCGAGACTTGTTTGTAAAGGGTATGCTCAACAAGAAGGTATAGACTTTGAAGAAAATTTTGCACCTGTTGCCAGACTTGAAGCAATAAGAATGTTCCTTGATCTTTCTAGCTTTCAGAAGTTCAAAGTATATCAAATGGATGTGAAAGCTGCCTTTTGAAATGGAGACTTGGAAGAAGAAGTGTATATGGAGCAACCAGATGGATTCATCCTTGGAAATGATCCAAAACTTGTATGCAGACTTAGAAAGGAACTCTATGGTCTTAGACAGGCTCCAAGGGGTTGGTATTATCATCTGGACAAATACCTCCATCAACAAGGTTTTTAAAAAGGATCAACAGATAACAATCTATATATAAAAATTTACAATGATGAATTGCTAATAATTGTTGTGTATGTTGATGATATCATCTTTGGTAGCAATGAAGAAGCCATGAGTCAAAACTTTGCCTTGGTGATGCAAAAAGAACTTGAAATGTCCCTATTTGGTAAGCTTACATATTTTCTTGGTTTAGAAGTCCAACAAAACAAAGACGATATCTTTCTATCACAAACCAAGTACCTCAAGCAGATCTTGAAGAAATATGGCATGGAAGATTCGAAACTAGTATGTACCCTATGGTAACAGGATGTACCTTTAGTGAAAATGATGAATCATCAGCAGTAGATCGACCAACCTATAGATCCATGATTGGTAGTCTACTCCATGTGATAGGTACCTGACCAGACATCATGCATGCAGTGGGAATAGTTGGAAGATTCCAGGCCAATCCAAAAGAGGCCCAACTTCAATCAGTTGAAAGGATATTCAAATATCTTCAAGGAACACAAAATTATGGCTTTTTGTATCTTGAGATACAAATCTCACACTTCATGCATATACAGATGCAGATTGGGCAGGAAGCATGAATGACAGAAAAATCACTAGTGGTGGTGCATTCTTTATGGGTTCTAGATTAGTATCTTGATTCAGCAAGAAACAAAGTTTAATTTCATTATCTACAGCTGAAGCAGAATATGTGGTTGTTCCATCTTGCTGCACACAACTCCTTTGGATGATGCAAACCTTGCAAGACTTTCAAATCACTTGTACTCCACCTATCTCCATTTTATGTGATTTTTACAAGCGCAATTAGTATTTCAAAGAATCCAGTCATGTATTTAAAGACCAAGCGCATACCTATCAAATATCATTTTCTTTGGGAACAAGTTCTTGAACAAAATGTCAAATTGGAGTATGTTCCCTCCAAGGAACAAGTTGCTGATATATTCACCAAGCCACTACCGAGGGAGACATTTGAATACCTCAGAGAGAAGCTCGGAGTAGTTGATGCATCATCTTTCTATTGAAACTTATTTATTTTAGAGAAAAGTGGTTGTATCCGAGTTTTATGAGGAGCACCCGCATACATACGCTCGTTTTTGTGGATACAGTCACGTATATGTTGATTTGAAGAATATTAGTGGGCTAGACTCAGGATGAAAAGAGTCTGATGTGGGTCTGACAGAGACCATCTGGCAGAGGTTCAAGGGGAGCGTTTACTTCTAATAATGCATTGTTGGCATATGTTAGAAGATCTTCGTACTACTTCACAATTGTTTTTTTATACAGGAGGAACAGATGAAAAGGGAGATCATGGTTGCTGGTCTCGATGATGATTGACAAATGTTGCTTATTGATGACTATCATAGTCTTGTCTTAGATATTTAGTCTCATATTTCTTTTATTATCAAGGTCATGTAATGGCCTATTTTGGTTTCCCCACTATGCCTGGGATGGATGATGTAATATTCTTGTTTTATGATATGTAAACTTTTGGTGTATTCCCAGTTGGCTGGGTGGATGAGTCAATATTGGTATATCCCCACTTGGTTGGGAGATGGATGTCTATATGAGTCTTTTGTATACTTGCTAAGGTTTTGCAAATGGGGTAGCAAGCTAAGTGGGCTTGATTGTGGGGAAAACTCCACAATTAAGCGCGCTTGAGCCAGAGGAGTTCTGGGATGGGTGACCTCCTGGGAAGTCCTGGTTACCAGGTGCAAGCCCCGAAAGTGATGATTGATGTTATGTGATTCATTTCACTAGTTTCAATCCCACTTCTTCACCCGTGTGAGCATCACCCGATGCAATGAGTGCTAAGTGAACTATTCAACAAATCATGAGAAATTAGTCAGTTACGACTACCTCTCATGGAAATGGTCATACATGAATGACTTACTTAACGCAGTTGAATCCCAAAAATGATATCTAATATAATGCACTGCGTAAACCCCCATACTTAAATTCAAAAAGAGTCAACGGATCTCTACTTGAATGGTTGATGTGGCACAATACTTGCTAAGGTTTTGCAAATGGGGTAGCAAGCTAAGTGGGCTTGATTGTGGGGAAAACTCCACAGTTAAGCGCGCTTGAGCTAGAGGAGTTTTGGGATGGGTGACCGCCTGGGAAGTCCTGGTTACCGGGTGCAAGCCCCGGAAGTGATGATTGATGCTATGTGATTCATTTCACTAGTTTCAATCCCACTTCTTCACCCCTGTGAGCATCACCCGATGCAATGAGTGCTAAGTGAACTATTCAAAAAATCATGAGAAATTAGTCAGTTACGACTACCTCTCATGGAAATGGTCATACACGAATGACTTACTTAACGCAGTTGAATCCCAAAAATGATATCTAAGGTCATTTATGATGTATAAAGTCATGTTATTTCTTGTAGAACATCTTTTTGCAGACCTTTCCTACAGTCAGGGGGAGCATGGACAACACAATAGAGTAAGCATGTACTTAGGAGGAACATAACCCTTTTCCCTTGATGACAAAGGGGGAGAATGAATTTGAATAAATTGGGGTTGCCATTAAGTCCAAAGGCAGAGAATGTTGGAATTATGACACAGGTTTGGCATTATGACACAGGTGTTGTCCTTGATGGCAACTCACTCAGATGGCAGATCATAGTTCAAGCTCTCAGAATGAAATAAAAAGAGATATACACAGGTTCCACTTAACAAAATCGTGTATACACGCGGGATCACTAATCAAAAGATGCATATGTGTATACACGCACTTTCATGAAAGGAAAAGTGCATACATGTAGGAAAAATTTGTTTTTAGTCTATGATATTTAGTCCATGTTATTTGGACCTATCGTTTTGGACCATGGTATCTCATCTCAAGTGTTCATCCCAAGTATTGGGTCCCAAGTATTGGTTCTAAGTGGTTTTGGACCATGGTTTTGAGTAAAGCGTAAGACTATAAAAGGGGAAGGAGATCATTAGGCAAAGGTAATAAAAAAAATTGAATATCTTATGAAGAGCAAGATCTATTATACTGGTCATTGGGTTATGGTGCATAGTTGGATCTGAATCAAGTAGGAACCTAAGCGTTAGAAGAAGGATAAGTTCTATTGATGGGTTAAGATCTTAAGGCTTGAATGGAAGTATCTTTGTGTGATTTTGATCTGTTATATTTAGCGCATGACTTGATCTATAAATCTGATAATCTAGGTATAACTGAGGTTTGAATAATTGAAAAAGGTAAATTATCTTTTATAGATCTATACACAGGTTCAACATAGCAAAGGCACGTATACACACTACTTTAGTATTTCAAAATAGCATATACGCAGGTTCGTCGTAATACAACAACGTATGCACGTAGGTTCTACATATTTAAGTAGTGTATGTCTCATAAAATATGTTTTAGCTACTTTTGTTTATTACTGCAGTGTTCTAGGTTCAGGATTGGTTTCTAGTGACTATTATTGTATTCTAGTTACAACATTCAGAAAAGTGATTGTTCGATCCAGTATTTTTTCGTGCAAAGGAGATTGGTTGATGCAGATGTACTTGATGTTTGATTGATGTTATTGATGGGTCCAGTCTGAAAATTTTTGAAACGTGGTCCTTGGAAGAAAAGAGAAGGTTGTAGCTTTCTGTAGATCAACACCTATGTACTAGTACATCAACTAGTATAAGAGCTAAGGGGGTTGTAGCTCCCTTCTAGGAGAAGCTGGAGAACAAGAGAAGGTTGTATCCTTTTGTAGGTAGAAGCCTACATACTGGTATAAGACTGCACCAGTAAAATTGTAAAAAGAAGTTTCTTATTAAGAGAAGATAGTGACAAATTGCAGTAAGTGGTTTACACCCACATTAGGTTTCCACCTTATATCTCGTGTTCATGTGTGTGATGCGTGTATTGTTTACGGCACTTGATTACTATTTTATGGTTCTAATACACAGATTAAGATCAGCTAAATAAATTAGAAGTCTGCAAGATATACACGGTTTTCTCTAAACACAATTGCGTATATACATAGATTTAATTAACAAAAGTAGCGTATATCAATTTGTTTATGGAAATGAAAAATTGTTAAATTGCTAAATACTGATTCACCCCCCCCCCCCCCCTAGTATTATTGCCAACATAGAATACTAACTGGTTCACTATTTTCCCAATTGTTAGATATCTAGTCCAAAACAAAGCCATAACAAGGCGAGAGGTCCATGAACTAATGAATTAACCATTTTATCTTAAGTTTTTTCACATTCTTTTTTTGAAGAATAAATTCCCAAGTCAAGAGAAGGAATTGTATTCATTATTTTTACAAATTTATTTGGCTCAAGAATTTTTTAATTCATTGAACCACTAGGTAGAGAGTTATGGCCTACCATCATGGGATTTTAAAGAACACACATTGAACATGAATGAGAGTAACATCATCTTCAATAGTTCTTGGCCAATGTGTGGGACATACATATGTTAAGGGGTCCATGTGGGGTACATATTAGGTATGCTAAAGCATAAGTATGTCAATATTTACATTGAGATCAATTCATTTACATAACATATAAATTAAGTGAGTAGTTAGGGGTTCTCTATATCATTTTTTCTAGTAGATACACCTCAAGATGCCTGAATACCTATCCAAGACAAATTCCTAATTTTACAAGGTGTTACTACCATAAAGGGGCAGTTAGAAGTATAAATAAAACCAAACACCCAAAATGGGGACTAGAAAGATGGGTTATGAATCACTACCAAAGGGGTTTGGACTACTAGCAATATAAACAATTTTATATTAGTCTTCTCAATGTGGCCGAACATTATGCATTGATCATCACATTTTTGGCTCATCAAGATGGTCACATTTGATAAAATATGTAGAGAACATAAAAGAGAATCAGAGGCGTAATAATTGAATCCAACTTTGATTAATGTGGTCATCTCGAGAGTGCATGAGAAATCTAAAATAACCATAAAATTTCACAAAAAAAAAACATTCTCACCAAATGGATATTAAACGAAAGGGATGTTTAAATACATGAATGCATTATCCCTTCCTTCAAAGAGAGAGATAAATCCATTGATAAATGAAAGTGTTTGAATCACATATCACCAACTATCACACAATTTCACATAATCTAGGAAACACTTCCTTTTATTCAAAGAAAATAGAATGTTGAACTCAATAAAACAAAAACATTAGTAAAAAAAGATAAAACAATTAGTATATTACATGGATGTCCATAAAGAATTCAATGTTAGCTTGATAGAAAATTTTAGAACATTCCCATGAGAAAGGATAGCTCCTTACCATCCAAATGGATTAGATATAAATAATTATTACTTGCAACATATTTAATTTTATAGGGGATTTCATACTTAAATTGTTTACCAACACTTTTGATTCTTTTGTTCCATAGAAAGATAAGGTTACCCTTCTAAAAACTTCATTGGTGAGATTTCATGTTGAAATTCTTCTTTGTGTTTTAATGGCTTTGTACCAAAAGATCAAAGACCATAAGTGTTTTAGTTAGTGTGCTTGTGACATAGCATATTCTTCCATGGGGTATTAAGGAATACCCTTAATTTCAATATATATTAAAAATCCCCTCAAAAAATTTGTTTGTGAACCTCCATCCCAATATATTTATATGATTTTATAAACCCGTATTTTTACCATATATTCTAGGTATCCATTTTTTCCATGGAATATTTAATAAGCCTTTCTATTTCTACCTCGAATATGGAAACATAATGGAGCTCTTATATTTTTTCATACTCATATCGTAAAGAACTAAGAAGAGGAACAATTGTTGGAATAGGCCCTAAATTCTAATTGGGCCAACTAGAAAAGCACTTCAAGATGTAATATTGAGAGTAGCTATGGTTAATAATGAGGAAATATCATGCTTGGTATAATTCCTATCAACATTGCCAAAAAATACTTACCCCCATCACCCATTGTTGCCAAATAAAATTCCTTCCCATGAATTATATGTAATATGTGTCTCACAATGTTCCCGACAAATAATTTTGTGATAAGGTTTTCCAAGTACACACATCTTATAAGAATCACATATACATATAAATTCACATAAACATGGGAATATGATTGATATTCACTTTAAATTTAAACGAGATATACTATTTACAATGTACTATGAATCTCCATGTATACAATTTGCCTTAGAGAGGATTTGTTTGTCGACAATGAATTTAAAAAAAAAAAATATATATGGATTTACAAAGTTGAAAAACATGGTAAGGATTTATATGTTTCCGGTGAATTTGTAAACAATAAAATTAAAGAGATCCCCTTGAGAGGTTTAAAGTAGATTTCTTTTGACTCACATATGTCAAGTGACTCACTGCAATTTTTCATAAAGAACGAATCCTATGTTTATTCTTCTTTAAAAAGCAATCTTATGTTTACATAGGATTGTGATGCACTCCCATCCTTTATAAAAATATCTGGTGTAAATTTATCTTAATCCAAGATCTATTAAATATAAAAGTATAACCCAAAAACAAGACAAATATTTTCCTTACTTCAAATATTCAAAGTAAATATTTATCCATGCTAATTTATTTTAATATCATATACTTTATTTCACAGAAAAATAGTTTTGTTTTTATTTACATTACAAAAATAAATTTCTTTTGTTTCCATTTATAATAATTATACAAACAAATAAACATGACACATCTCAAAAACATAAATTGTAGATTGCAACTCACTTGTCTCAATGCAATGATATAGACCTATGCACAGATCTCTAAATTTGAGCATGTTTCCCATGATATGCTTACATGTATATTATGAGGATGTTAAAATAGTAAACACACAAAATAGTGGGCACATGTCCATAAAAATCCAAGGTGAACATATCCGACTAACTCACAATGAAGTTTCCTATTTTGACAGTTTTTAGGTCTTGAATTCTAGAGAGGTGTTATCATGCACACAAAAAAAATTGTATTCCAAAGTTACGATCCCAAGAAGTTGATGTTCTAACTTACCCCATAGGGGCCCATAAGCCTTTGGCACTTCATATTCTATGGTTAGAGTTTTTCAATGTTTAGGGATTCTCATTAGTTATTCATAATAAAAAGGACTATAAGCCTCATTGTAATGGTTTAGAAAGGAACATAATCGTAACATATGCTCTCAGAGATACGTTATCATCGTTCAAGCTAGTTTTCTATCATTCTGCATGTATACAATTTAAACATTTTCCATTTATTAATTGAAGTTAAGTTTTATTATATCTCAATGTTTTGTATAAGGATTTGGGACTCAAACTTCTTGAACCAATGCAAGATTGTCTTCGTCGACCTCGATGAACTCCCATGGGAGAAGAAAAGAAAGATGAGGGAGTAAGAGAGCCTATCAAATTGTTTCTCAAACATGCCCTTGAGTGAGAAAAGATTGAGATGATGGATAATTTTTCCCATACTGTTCATTGGATTCTAATAAGTCACACATCTTCATTAAGTGGCCACTTTGGAGATGTCAACCCCTTAGAGGTAAAAGTTATTTTTATATTACTATATTTAAAGGATAGATAGATACATATGCTCTAGACAAATGGTTAAATATGCTAGAAGGGTATATTTTGGTCCATAAATTTTTCAAAAGAGAAAATATTACCTTTTCACTGCTTGAGGCCACCTCCCATGTCAAGGACTAGTGGGAAAAATATTGTGATAAAAGACCCATACATGAATACATAATATTTTCAATCACACCAACATGGAACTCTTTCAAGGATGTTGTTAAGGAAAATATTACCCTATTTTAAAATACAACTCATGCTAAGTATCAAGGACTCTTAGAGATATGTGGTAGTCATGGTTTTTTTCATAGATAAATTCATATGGAAATAGGTTTCTTGGAAATCTCCTCGCTTGGTGTAACATACCAATATGCTGTTGAAATTGAGAAAAAATATAAATAGAAGAAGTGAGACTTTGGATATGTGAATAATTCACATTAGAAGTTGGGAAAGGGCATTACTAAACCGTATAATAAGGGAAATAGAAAATGTGGACCACCTTAGGATAACCCATAAAATCCACATATAAAAATGGTAATGGGAATATGATGAAAGACATGATAAAGTGGCGTGAGTTCCATAAGATCCCCACTCATAACAACATTGAATGCTACAAAAAATAATCATTGGTGGTCAAACTAAAAGCTTCAAATTTAGATGCAAGTTCTAACTATGAACTAGACCTACATAAGATAAAATAGGTCATCGATGTGGAACCCAACTTCACCATTTCCCCCATCAAGGCCAAACAAAGTGAGCTTGAAGATTTAAAGGATTGTGAGTGCCTCTTTCACTAAGAAATGTGTGTCAAGAGTGCTCCATGTTGTTTAATTATCAATAGTGAGAGGGAAAATAAATTCATCCCAATAGAGTTCATTAAGTAATTGGACCTACTAACAAAATGACACCCATAAACATACACCATTAAGTGGTTCCAATAAAGGCAGGATCAATCATACACCATTGAGTGACCCAAATAAGGGCAAGATCTCCATGTTAGCTAATAGTCTAGCCTTCCCTATATCATCAATAATTTCAAGGATAAGGTACCATGTGATGTTTCTACTCTTGAATTTTGTGATTCTATGTTAGGCCAATCTTACATGTGGAATCGTCATGTTGTGTATGAGTACAAAACTTGTAGTGTGATGACTACTTTTGTAATTTTTCCCAAAGTGAACATAGTCATAGAAATAATTACATTTAAAGGGGTATTTATCATAATCGAAGGCTTGAAGATTGTAACTAACCTCTTGAGCCTACCTAGGAAACCCCCCACTAGGCTCTAAAAATTTAATTTTTCTACTTTGTTTTCGGTAAGGATTTTTGCCTTAACACAAGTGATATGTCCCTTTAAAATTTCATGTCCATTTATTTCTTCCACAACTATACTTATCGACATATTCTTAGATTCCTTATGACCAAAATGACATTGTTAAGCTGAACTATAATTAGAGGCATTATCAGCTAAACTGATCTGCATGCCCCATGGTCTCAATGAAATCATTATCATTACTTTACTCAACCATCCTCTTTAAGCATAATGATAGAAATTGGTGGAAGGAAAATATAATTAACATGTAATAACCCACAACATTTGTTATGTAGTTTCCACTACCAACATGTAATAACTTAGTTCTAATGTAGTTAATTTAACCACGCGCCAGAATCACCTAACCTTAGAGAATGCTATATTAATGTAAAATGGTGACTAGTTTTAGATTAAATAGCTATGAACATGCCATAAACAGGTTAGTATAAGTAGATCTATCCCATTGAATCTATTTCTAGATTTAATAACATAAAATACATAAGGATGAAACTGTTGACATAATTATAGATAACAACACTGACAAAACTTATGTAATATGAATATAGAAATCATTATCCAGATTGCATACAAGCTAGAAGTAATAAATATCCACTATCCCATCTAGTTCAATATACGATACTCCTCTAGTAATTTAACTTGAAACACATTAAAAAGACATAAATTTCGTATGCATAAACTTCAATTCTTTCCATATTAACATATAACGCAACATCTATATAACTAACACAAAAATAAGGTTATAAAGGGTAAGATACCGACATACAAAACATCCCGCGCATGTGCATCCAACTGAAAACTCACTTGGCGAGCAGAGTGCCACCACCCAAGCATGAATCACCTCTGATTCCCCCGAGCCGAGGTTCTTGCCAAGGATCAACTGTCCTCAATTGATCAATGAATTGGGTATTTAATACCCTCTTTCATGATTTAGTTACCATTCATGACGTCCCTCTTTTATGGATTTTTCCATTTCCCTAGGTATTTTCTGGAAAAGCTCATCTTTATCTCGCACGAGGCTTTTCCTCATAAAATATTCCCTTTATCTCTTGCAAATATTTTTTCTTTGATGGATCTTTATCTCCCATCCATCCAATGGATTTCCAATCCATCCAACGTTATCTAGAATCACATCTAGAATCTTTATCATGAAAGATTCATTTCTATCCCATTCCTCATTGGGATTTGGCAAGAATCTCCTCTCCCTTGGTGCTCCACCCTCCAAGTGTCTTATTTTGTTAAATTTTAATAACACATTTTCTTTTCATAGACATATCACACCTAGCTTTCCTTAGCTTAGGTTTATAATAGTTTAACCCATAAAGGAGGATATCACACCTAGTTTTCCTCAACTTAGGTTTACAATAATTTAGCACACAAGGGAGAGGTGTTACAAAGATGGCTCCAACCCTTTAAGTAAAATTGAATTACCACAAATTTTGGATACAATAGCTGGTAAGGATCCATTATTGTTTGTTGATGGATTTAGCACATTTAACCAAATATAGATAGCTCATGAAGATCAGGATAAAACTACATTTACATGCCCCTCAGGAAAATTTACTTATTGAATGTTACCTTTCTCGTTGTGCAATTCTCCTGCTAATTTATTGAGAGTAGTATCAACCATATTCTATGTTATGATTCATGATTGTGTTTAGATTTATGTGGATGATTTTATATGTGTGGTATCTCTTTTTATGATGCATTAAAGTATTTAGGGAAGTTAGTGATTATGTGTTAGTAAAATAGCCTTTCTTTAAATGGTGTTAAGTTTCAAATGATTTATACTTTAGGAACTATTCTTGGACATCTTATATATGTTGCAATGATATAGGTTGATCCTACGAAGATCAAAGTTATTACTAAGATACTTATTCGATGGTCTCCTAAGGAGGTGAGAAATTTTTTAGGTCATGTTAACTTTTATAGGAGTTCATAGAGAACTTTACAAAAATAGATGCTCCTTTATTTAAATTTCATACTAAATATGTTAACTTTTCTTGGAATGGATATTGTCAAGATGTGTTTGAAGGGCCAAATGAAAAAATTACTAAGGATCCCATGTTGAAGGAACCTAGTTGATTTATTCCCTTTAACATTTTGATGGATGCATTAGATAAAAACCTTATAGTAGTCTTAGGACAACAAGACAATAAATTTTCTTATGCCATCTATTTTAGTAGCAAGAATTTAACACATACTAGAGTGAATGATACAGTCATTGATTTTTTTTTTAACAATCATGCACACAATCAATAAGTTTAACCATTATATCATCAACTATGAATTTTTAATTCATAATATCCATTATTCCATAATATATCTAATGAAAAATCCTATAAATAATGCTAGAATCATTTGGTGGATTTTGTTGTTACAAAATTTTAATATTTCTATTTTAAATAGGCCAGGAAAAACTAATCTCACAGTGAATTTTCTTTCTAATATCCATATTAAGGATTATAAAATACCTTAGATGATGATTTTACTGATGAAATTTTCTTTGTTATGTTTACTAACACTTGCTGATTTGCAGATGTAGAAATTTACTTGGCTACAAGGAAATTATCATAACAACTCTAACTCGAAGATAAATAAAGGATAATTAAATTGAGTGCCTCCTATTATTGAATTGGAGGAGATATATTCCATACAAAACTTAACACGATCATCAAAAATTGAATGTGAGGAAAATATGTTTGCCATCATTAAATTATTCTATAATGAACCATGTGGAGGAAGACTCGCTAACAGAAAATAAGATATACAGTTCTTTGTTAAGGATATTATTGGGCCACTATCTTAAGGGATGCTAAAAAATATGTGAAATATGTGACTATATTCAATGACTGGGTCTCCTAGAACAATCTAATGTTATGCCTCTCCAACCATAGGTGATTATTAATCCTTTTGAAAAGTGGTCTTGATACTTTGTTGGACCCATCACTCTAGCATCAAATAAAACAAGTTTATTTTAGTTTGCATTGATTACAGAAAAATAATCAGTTGAGACTAAAATATTTTCCATGCTTCTCAATAAATTATTGTCGAATTTCTATTCAATGAAATTTTTACCCATCTTGGTGGGCTAAGTGAAATTGTGAAAAATGAGGAAAATATGTTCACAAAAATATTTGTGGAAGCCATCACTTAGTGATACAAGATCAATAACCAAAGATCTTCCCTCTAACATCCACAAGTCAATAGGTAGCTGGCTTCAACCAACAAGTTCCTTGAAATGATCCTGACCAAGAAAATACACATATATCATAATGATCAGGGAGATTGGCTTCCTAAGGCACTGTGGGTCTTACAAACCACACGAAGGGCTTCAATTCGATTTACGTCGCATGAAAAGTTGTATTGGAAAAAATATATATTCTTCCAATAGAATTCTAGTGAATACCTTTACTATCATAGTCATTAGGGTCGACCTTTAATGAAGAACTTTAGTATTAGGGCCCGTTCAAAGTAAGAAACATGACTACTCCTTATATGAGGAATTAAATTTTTCATCCAACAAGCGCTCTTTCTCGAAATTTGAGTAAAACCCTAGGGAGGTAAGTTGAAAGTACAATTTGAAAAAGTAGTTATTTCCCCTCTAAAGTTTAATGATGTAATATAATCTTGTTTTATTATTTTCACTATTATTGTATAGTACTCCTTAGGAGGCCCATTTTAGACCTAAAAGTGTCTCTCTAATGGAGATGCACCATGAGAACATTTCTCACACATTATTCTCATCCAACATGAGAGGAGTATGTGGCATTAGAGATTCTATAAGAAAAAGAAATTCAAACAAGGTGACTAGGCTCACCTTTCTGACTCAAAATTTAAATATTTAAAGGAAATTTCACCACACATTAGTTGGGCATATATGAATTGATCAAGTCTTTGACAATGATTTATTTATAATAAAAATAATTGATGGTGAATGAATCTATTTTGTGGTTTTAATGGACATAGATTGAATATGTATCAAAAACCACATAGCTAAGAAGAGTTTATTCAACATGTCCCACAACCATTCAAGATATAGATAGTGTGTAGCAAGGACTCTCAACTTGTTGTAATTTCTTCTTGATATACCACTTTCCTTGAAACAATTATAAATGTAAACAAAAAAAAGTGGAAAATAGATATAAAAATATAAAAAGTAAATATAAAAATAAGGGTCCAATTCTAATAATGAACATCTCGTGCAATTATGTAGAAATTTTGCTTGAAAACCTAATAAATGACATGAAAGTATTCCCCAAAAATATTATCATAAAAGGGAGGTGACTAACTGTCAGAAAATAATCAGTTTCATTCCAAAACTAAGAGTTTTTTATTCCTTGATTACTCTAGCAGCAACATTGAGTCAATGATGAACCAAGTTCATGAAATACCTCCTCATTATATACCACGAGACAATAAATTTTAGTGATATTGTCACCATTGTTAGCACACACACCTCTATTGTAGTTACTTTCATGGATGAATACATTCTTTAACATATTTTTCTTCAGAATTTATAAAAATAAAATAAATTGTTTTAGCACTAGCACTTGTCTTTTTGGCGATTTGAAAGGAACAGTAGATATACATGGTTTCATCTTTTCAACATTTGACTTTAAAATGTTCATTCTCCGCATCTAGTTTTCAATTATCTCAAATAATTGATAATGTTTTGGAGCCTTCATAAAATAATTTAGCTGTTGATTTATCTCAGGAAAAATTAGATGAAGTTTCAATATTATTTTCATACACCTATAGGCTTTCTTATAACCACCACATAATGTTGTAACCAATGATTACAAGAGCATTATAATGGTTATAGCATAACTCGTACATGGCATTTTCAAAGTGTTTTTCAAATTTTGACTTATTTAGCAACAAATTATTGTGAGAAAATGGTTTGAACGTATCTGATGTCTTCAAGTCCTTTCTCTCCTTAATTTATTTAGCCTTCGTAAAAAATTCTTTATTTGGGCCCCAAAATTGAACTAAATAACTAGCCTTTTGCAAAGTGACAACAACACATGTAACAAAAATTTATTTATTGATAACCTCAACATTTCAATGATTGACAATTTCCATATTTTATAAGTATAAAAGTTTCAAAGTTTCCTTGCAATGCATTTCAATTCCTAACGTAAAATCTCTTGATGAGCAACTTAGTTAAGTTCTTTTAGCATGTTAAAACATGGAAGAAATAATAAGAAAGAGTCTTGTTCCCCATCTTATATGTCATTTTCCCTATAAAATGACACATTATTCATTCACCTCACCATACCTTGTCATTTCAGATTTCATGCTTATTGTCATTATTCTTCTCCACCACCTCATCAGATAAAGAGCCATCATTGATATTCATGGTTTTCATGAATGATCATTTAATGACATGAATCCATAATTTTTCGAATCACTACACCTTATAACAAGTTCCAAAATTATCTGATGGCGGGGGTGCAGGCATTATGGACAATCTCCCTAATCTGACAATAAGCTCTTCAACGTCTTCGTCAATTTCCTGTTCTTCAGGCCTGAGCACATCAGTCATCAAATTTATATTTCATTTAAAAAAACAAACCCACCGTTGAGCCTTACCGTCAAACCGTGGCTTTTGACGGAATTCTTAAAAGAGATACTCCATTGGAGCGTATGCGCACAACATATATATATCTACTTTATGCACATATATCCATGGCACGTTTATTATCAACAAAGGCTCGTATATATATATATATATATATATATATATATATATATATATATATATATATATATATATATATATATATATATATATATATATATCTATATATATATATATATATATATATATATATATATATATTACATTGACCTTACCAAAGACAAGGCGCGTGTGGAGATATCACAACGGTATTACCATATGCTAGACTCGTTTATATAAATATATCACACCGGTTGTATGCATTGGCTTTAGTCATGGATGAAGGCTCTTAAATCATGGACCGAAGCCCATGTATCTATATATCTCCGCTTGCTGTAGTTAAAGTCGAAATGCACATAGAAGTCGCAATTTCTATCTCCGCACTTTATGCTTGGTCCATTACACATATATAATTCGGTGATCGCTTCCACAATGGTTCTCAACGGACCCGATGCATAATTATATAGCCTTAATACATCGCTAGTTCTGCTTGTCACTGGTCGGTTCAATTGACAAGTCCTCTACCTCCGATTTGTGGACCCGGCGACAAATATATGCTATAGTTCATATCAACTCGCTAAATCCGGAATTCGCTTTGTTCATGCCATGCTCTGTTCGGACTAGAATGCGTTGTAATTACAGTTCAACAAGCTTCTCGACCATGCTATGTCTCGCTCAGATAGAAGGCTTTATGAGCCGTATGCAATTAAGTGAACAGCGAAATAAATTTCACTTCAATACTAAAATCTCTTGCCGATATGGTGCTGCGCATTCGCTCCTTCAGGAAATTATAAGTTCTCTCGCTACGTCAAGAAGATACATAGGCCATAGTAACTAAGAATGAAGCAGTATCGTTGTGAGTGAAAGGAAAAGAGCATTCATTTATTAATATACAGTATTTTTGTATAAAAATCAGAGTCGTTCAACAGTATTAAGACACCATAAAAATAACTATGCAAGCAACCACAAAGTCACTAAATTAGAGACATCGAGAGAACAAAATTCCCACAGTGAAACAAAGGCACTCGCCCCTCTCCTCTGTCTGATGAGAGCTTTGCTGCCATTTTATTTATAATTAAGGATAGGCCCTCTCGTCCTTATCCAATACAAGAAAAGCATGCTTTACAGGTGATTTAAAGCTTGAAAGCTCTGTTACAAATAGCATGATTTATTGCTAGATTATATTCTATTTTTAACTAAGGAAACATAGAAATTGCAGGCTGAAGGACCCCACTCCCTTGCCTGTAAATTTTTTTGGATTTTGGGAATAATTTGGAAGATTCTTCCCCTCTGAGTCACATGCTCCCGCATCAGACTCCTGAGGACAAAACTCTTCATGGGCTCCTGTCCATGAGCTCATCTACAGATTTACCCAATTTCTGTAGAATGTCTTCTGTAACCTAAGTAGCTTCAGTAATTGGTTGTCCCTTCCATTTTACCAGATACTGGAAATACTCCCGTGCTCTTGTCTTCTTGTATACTTTCCTGTCCAGAATTCTTTCTGGCTGTAAATTCTTGGTTGTGGGTAACTGTTTTACCCAGTCAATCTCCGCAGTCTCTTGGTCTTGTGTTGTGTCATCTGCAACTTCATTTTCATACTTGTATAGGTCTGCAACATTAAAAATTGGTGATATTCCCACACCAGGTGGTAATTCAATCTCATAAGCATTTGCAGAGAATTTCCTCACTATTTTGCATGGTCCAATTTTCTTGGATTTTAATTTGTTATATTCTCCCTTTGGAAATCTCTCCTTTCTGAGGTGTGCTAAAACCAAGTCTCCAACTTCAAAATTCATTTCTCTTCTCCTCATGTCTGCTCTGGTTTTATATTTGATGCTGTTGTCCTGTAGCTGTTGTTTCACCTACTCATGTATTGCCTGCATTTTTGAAGCAAAGTCTTCACCTTCTGCACTTCTGATTTCTTCTTTTCCCAGATTTCTTAATTCAGATATGCCCCTTAGGTGCATTCCATAAACAATATGGAATGGTCTATGTCCTGTGCTTCTGTTCGGTGAATCATTGTATGCATATTCAACAGGTGGTAACACTTGATCCCATTGCTTTGGATGCTCTGTAGTAAAGCTCCTCAAAATATTGCCTAAACTTCTGTTCAGAACCTCAGTCTGTCCATCAGTCTGTGGATGATAGGCAGAACTGAAATTTAATTTAGTTCCCAGCTTCTTCCATAGTGTTCTCCAGAAATGTCCAACGAACTTTAAATCCCTGTCTGACACAATACTTTTGGGCAATCCATGTAACCTTACAATTTCTTTAAAAAACAAGTTATAAATATGAGAAGCATCACTAGTTTTATAACATGGAATAAAGTGTGCCATTTTTGAAAATCTATCCACTACCACAAAAATTGAATCATAGCCTCTTTGAGTCTTTGGCAATCCTAGCACAAAATCCATACTTACCATATCCCAAGGCCTATCTGGAATTGGCAATGGAATGTACAACCCTGTGTTCTAGCTCCATCCTTTTGCATACTGACAGACTTTACAATTCCTTACATACTTCTCTACTTCAGATTTCATTTTCGGCTAGAAGTAAAATCTATTGAGCTGTTCAAAGGTCTGCTCTCTACCAAAATGTCCTGCAAGTCCTCCAATATGCTTCTCTTTGATTAAATTTTCTCTCATTGAACAGTTGGGTATGCACAACTGATTTTTCTTAAATAACAGTCCATCTTGTATGAAATAATCTAGCCACTTTCTTCTGTCTGCCAAAACAGGATTTTCACAAGCCTCAAATGCTTCCTTAAAATATGAATCAGTTTTATATAATTCCTTAAGAAAATCAAAACCCAACACTTGGATTTGACTTTCTTGCAACAAAATATTCCTCCTACTTAAGGCATCTGCAACTTTGTTTGACTGTCCAGTTATATGTTTCAACACAAAATGAAAACCTTGAAGATATTCTATCCATTTAGCATGTCTTTGGCTTAGTTTTGGCTGCTGCATTATAAACTACAATGCATGATTATCTGAGTAAAGAATAAATTCCTTCGACATTAAATAATGCCTCCACTTCTTTAGTGCCTGTACAACTGCATAAAACTCTTTATCATAAGAAGAATATTTTATTTTTGCTTCATTTAGCTTTTCACTGAAGTAAGCTATTGGTCTATCTTCTTACCTTAAAACTCCTCCAATTGCTTATACGCTGGCCATCACACTTAGCTTGAAAAATCTTGTTAAAATCAGGAAGAAACAAAATAGGCTTTTCAGTTATTTTCCTCTTTAACAGCTGAAAATTTCTCTCTGCTTTAGCAGTCCACTTGAATGGTTGTTTATCTTTCTTTATGGTCTCAATAATAGGTGCATTAATCTTACTAAAATTCTTAATAAATTTTCTGTAAAAACTAGCAAGACCATGAAAACTCCTTACCTCAACAATACTCTTGGGTGAAGGCCACTCCACAATTGCTTTGATCTTTTCTGGATCCATATTCAATCCTTCAGCTGAGATAACAAATCCCAAGTACACCAGCTCTTCTTTCATAAATAAACACTTCTTCAGATTCAACAATAATTTCTCTTGAGACAGCTTCTGTAGAACATAATTTAAATGCCTCAAGTGTTCTTTGTTGGATCTGTTATAGACTAGTATATCATCCAGATATACGATTACAAATTTACCAATAAATTCTTTAAGGACTTCATTCGTAAGCCTCATGAATGTACTTGGTGCATTGGACAACCCAAATGGCATTACTCTCCATTCATATAATCCCTCATTGGTCTTAAATGCAGTTTTCCATTCATCCTCTTCTCTTATCCTTATCTGATGATAACCACTTTTAAGATCTAACTTTGAAAAATATTTTGCACCAGATAAACAATCTAGTAAATCTTCAATTCTAGGTAATGGAAATCTGTAGCTGATTGTGATCTTATTAATGGCTCTTGAATCTATACACATTCTCCAACCTCCATCTTTCTTTGGGCTCAGTACTGTTGGCACTGCACAAGGACTCAGGCTTTCTTTAATCAACCCCTTGTCAAGCAATTCTTGCACCTGTTTCTTAACTTCTTCATTCTTTGCAGGAGTCATTCCATATGCTGTTTTGTTAGGTAGACTTGCTCTAGGAATCAAGTCTATATGGTGACGGATTTTTCGGATTGGCGGTAATTCATTAGGCAAATCATCAACAATAATATCACAATAATTCTCCAGAATTTCTTGAATTTCAATGGGTAATTCAGAAATTTTAGTAGAATTCAATATTACCTTGGGCTTGCAAATCACAGCAAAATTTACCTCATTTTCTGCAATCTGCTTCAAGTATTCCTTCCCTTCAAGAAACAGATTTTTTGGATCAATCTTCTGTCCCAGTACATCTTCTTCTTGCAAAGGCAACAATGTATGATTAACACCATCTTTCCCAAACTCGTAGGTGTTCCGCTTCCCGTCATGCATGGCTCCTCTATCATATTGCCAAGGCCTCCTGAGCAGTATGTGGCACATTTCCATAGGCATCACATCACAAACAATTTTATCCTTGTACTTGCCCACTTGAAATTCCACTTCACACTGTTCATTTACCAACAGTTGATGTCCCTTTTGTAACCATGACACCTTATAAGGTGTTGGATGCTTCATTGTCTTCAGCTTCAATTTCTCCACTACCTCTGTAGAGACCAAATTGTCCGTGCTGCCACTATCAATGATCATCTCGCAACATTTCCCTTGGACTTTACACACTGTCCTGAACAAAGTTTTCCTTTGTGGCGGTTCAGCAACCACCTCTTTTACTGGCTTAGGTAGAGCTTTATTTACCACCAGAGATTCTCCCATTTCTGGTGTGTTTTCTTCTTCTACTACCACTGTCGCTGGTGCTTGTACTTCAGCTGGAGTAACAATTGCATTCCTCTGCTTTGTGTTAGCATTCTATGGGCACTCAAAAGCTCTGTGTCCCAGTTTGTTACACCTGTAACATCTTATTTCTCTACCTCTTCCTCTGCCTCCTCTTCCTCTGGAAAAACTCCCTCTGCCTCTTGCATCACCTTCTTTGGGTGCATGCTGGGTTGAGGTGCTGCTAGCTCCATCTCTAGGTGTTGTAGATCTTCCTCTACCACCTTCACTTCCTTTTCCTCTGAAAGTCCTTCTCCCTTTGGCAGACTGCTTCCTTATGAGCTTTTCCTCCGCTTTCAATGCTATCTGATAAGCTTCCTCTACTGTTTTAGGAGACAGCAGGCTTATTTCATCCTGAATGTCCATTCTAAGGCCATTCATATATCTAGCCACCTTCTCATCTGTGTCTTGGGCTTCTCCAGCTCTTATACTCAATTTCTAAAACTCTTCTGTATATTCTTTTACTGTTAAAGCTCTCTGTCTAAGATTTTGCGTTTGTCTAAACAATGTTTGCTGATAATTACTTGGCAAGAACTTACCTCTTAACTTTGCTACCATTCGGCTCCAGTTCTTGATTGGCTGCTTACCAAGTCTCTTCATTTCCGCCTGCCCACCATCCCACCAGAGTGTTGCATGGCCTTTTAACTCGGTAACAGCAAACTTTACTTTCTTCTCATCCTCTGTTTCTTCGTAATTGAAGAATTTCTCCATGCTGTTGAACCATTCGATTAATTCTTCTGGATTCAATCCTCCTTGATATACTGGTACTAATTGGTTCCATGGCCTAGCTGTGGATTTTAACACTGACTGGAAGAATCTCACCTCAGGAGTAACCTGTACAGCTTCCTCTTCTTCAACAGCTTCAACTTCAGGCTCACTGACATCTCCATCATCTATATTTCGTTCTGAAGTTAAAGCATCCACTCTAGCTCGCAGCTCCTCCACTGTTTCCAATAATTCAACATTTGCAGCAGGTCGTCCGCTTCCACCACATCCTCGTCCTCTTCCAACTCTAAAAGTCATCCTTCTTCTGCTCCTTAGATTCAATTCAATGTCAGTTGTGGGTTCTGATACCACTAATGATGGCGGGGGTGCATGCGTTATGGACAATCTCCCTAATCTGCCAATAAGCTCTTCAACGTCTTCGTCAATTTCCTGTTCTTCAGGCCTGAGCGCATCAGTCATCAAACTTATATTTCATTTAAAAAAACAAACCCACCGTTGAGCCTTACTGTCAAACCGTGGCTTTTGAGGGAATTCTTAAAAGAGATACTCCATTGGAGCCTATGCGCACAACATATATATATCTACTTTACACACATATATCCACGGCACGTTTATTATCAACAAAGGCTCGTATATATATATTACATCGACCTTACCAAAGACAAGGCGCGTATGGAGATATCACAATGGTATTACCATATGCTAGACTCGTTTATATAAATATATCACACCGATTGTATGCGTTGGCTTTAGTCATGGATGAAGGCTCTTAAATCATGGACCGAAGCCCACGTATATATATATCTCCGCTTGCTGTAGTTAAAGTCGAAATGCACATAGAAGTCGCAATTTCTATCTCCGCGCTTTATGCTTGGTCCATTACACATATATAATTCAGTAATCGCTTCCACAATGGTTCTCAACAGACCCGATGCGTAATTATATAGCCTTAATGCATCGCTAGTTCCGCCTATCGCTGGTCAGTTCCATTGACAAGTCCTCTACCTCCGATTTATGGACCTCGTGACAAATATATGCTATAGTTCATATCAACTCGCTAAATCCGAAATTCTCTTTGTTCATGCCATGCTCTGTTCAGATGAGAATGCGTTGTAATTACAGTTCAACAAGCTTCTCGATCATGCTATGTCTCGCTCGGATAGAAGGCTTTATGAGCCGTATGCAATTCAACGAACAATGAAATAAATTTCACTTCAATACTAAAATCTCTTGCCGATATGGTGTTGCGCATTCGCTCCTTAAGGAAACTATAAGTGCTCTGGCTACCTCAAGAAGATACATACGCCATAGTAACTAAGAATCAAGCAGTATCGTTGTGAGTGAAAGGAAAAGAGCATTCATTTATTAATAGACAGTATTGTCGTATAAAAATCAGAATCGTTCAACAATCTTAAGACACCATAAAAATAACTATGCAAACAACCACAGTGTCATTAAATTAGAGACATCAAGAGAACAAAATTCCCACAGTGAGACTAAGGCACTCGCCCCTCTCCTCTGTTTGATGAGAGCTTTGCTGTCATTTTATTTATAATTAAGGATAGGCCCTCTCGTCCTTATCCAATACAAGAAAAACATGCTTTACAGGTGATTTAAAGCTTGAAAGCTCTGTTACAAATAACATGATTTATTGCTATATTTTATTCTATTTTTAACTAAGGAAACATAGAAATTGCAGGCTAAAGCACCCCACTCCCTTTCCTGTAAATTTTTTTGGATTTTTGGAATAATTTAGAAGATTCTTCCCCTCTGAGTCACATTCTCCCGCATCATTATCTCCCTCCTTCCAATTCATGACTGGAAGTGGAACTACCAAAAGACATAGTACCCTAGGAATCACTCCATTGTCGCGATATGTGTAAACCGGGAGCCATGAGGCAAGAACCATTTCCATTGAAATCACTAGAGGTCTATCTTGAGTATAATGCAATAAAATCCATATTAAAGGATGTACAGTGGATTTTCTTCCTCTGCAAGATTTTTTGGTATGAAAATGCCATAATGGAGGAATTTGCATAGGGTTTTGATGGTCAAATCATAGAATTGGAAACCTTATGATGGTATTCTTGGAGGGTTTCATGGTTGAATAAACTATAATCCATCAAATAGGGGATCATTGGTTTAAGAATGAATAGGTAGAGAAAGGATTATGTGATGTTTATGTTTGGAAATTACTAGGGGGTGAATCAATAATTTAAATCTTTACTTACTTCTCAGCTTAATTTTGTTTTTATGTAGCTAATAGTTTATGTATATGCTCTACTATTATTGGATTCCTTTTGCAGGTGAAAAATAGAGAAATTTGTATATATAATTATCAATAATTAAAGAACATTCACACAACATTCAAGAACCAACACATGAAGACACCAAATATAGATGGCAATCCAAAATGGAGAAAACCACAAACTTTAGGCTAAGAGTGATGTGAAGGAAAGTTACTACATTACATAAAAAAATTTAGGCTCCAACCTACAAGAGGCTCCTACCTCAAAGGAACCTCTAAATCCCACATATTTGCTAAATGATACAACCCATAGGAGGCTCGTACCTCAACAATATACAATGTGTTCTTTATTAATATGTGACATAGAAAGGGACAACAATCTCTCAATCACAATATCATGTCAAAGGTGTTGGTTACTTGATATAAAATTCCATTTTCAAGTCTACTGTAAATATTTATGACTTCTCATTTTCAAGTCTGTGTCTCTTCTGTTGCTACTCATCTACTTTCTCATACAAACTCCTTGACTTCAAGGGTTCTTTTTCTCTTCAACAACGTATATTTTAGAAGCAAGAGGTACTAGTTGTTTTTATTCTTTGTGGGAATATGAAATGAAACATTTTATCTTGGTGTTCTAAAATTAGTCACAAGCTCATCTCTTCATTTTAAATTCTGAAGAATATTTGTAATATAAAATAAAGCTAAAATAAAATAGCTCAACTAGTAATGATTACAAGAGACAAATAAAATTTGTATTATCTTGTATTATAAATTTTTATATTTAATGAAAGAATATATTTTCCTTCATGTTTATCAATATTTTATGTTCCATTTGACAATGTTCAACCTCCACATTGATCCTCATAGCCTTTTCACTTCACATCACTTTCATCCTTTGTGATTGCATCAAAAATATTCACCAACATTAATAAATCAGCTTAATGACAACAAGTTTCCTTATCATGATCATTTGACATCAATTCCAAAATTACTAACATTCTTCACCTTTAGCATTAATGAGAACAAAACAATTCCTCCTCCTTCCTCCATTTGCCTTATTCCTCCCACATTGACATCAGTGGTAAGGAGTGGCTATGACCAATTAGTCTTTGAGTTTCATGCCCCAAAAAATTCCATAACTCTGCATGAAAATAGGTAGAAAATATGGAAGAGTAAATGCTACTCTAATGTGCATATGATGAAACCTATTATTTCGAGTTTGCTTCAAGATGAAATCTTATAGAGAACCGTAATATGCCCACTTGTGAGAAGAATTTGTGCTATGAAGGGTCCATTGCATACTGTAGAAAATTCATAACCCTAAACATGCTTGAGGTTACTATTGAATTTGAGGCTATAACAACATCATCTTGTGGGTAATATACATTCATTGTTATATCTTTTAAAAAACATTCTCAATCACCTATTAAACAATGGTATAGTGTGAGAAAAAGTGGAACAAACATTTCAGACCATATTGTCTCTTTTTTTCTTTCTACATCGCAGTTGGAGCCTTTTACATATTGCATATATTTTCAGATCTTATGGATAACATATGGTAGTTTATATCCTTTTGTATCATTGAAGTTACACATATAAATGGATATTTAATTTCCAGTCAATGTTTAATGGCCCATTCACTATGAACGTTGTAATTTATTGTATGTTGGGTCTTTGTAATGAATGTTGGAGCACATATCAATTTTAGAATTATATTCCAAAACTATCCATTCAACCATATGCATCATAACAATAATATTAATACCATCATTATAATAATCCCATTGCAATAATAACATTGTGTGAGGAACAATGATACCACAAAAAATGTTGAGCCAAATTAGTTTATACCAATATTATTCATATATTCGTGAGATGTTTTTTTTCCAAAGGAAAAAACGGTAACCTTTTATTAAAAAATGAAAAGTTACACTAGCAGATGCATTGAAGCATTTCCAAAGGGTGCCCATATGGGCTCGAGTGCATTCGCACCCCTCGCAATGTTAGAAGACTAACGTGCATAAAGAATAATAAGAAAAGAGAAGAAGGAGAGAGAAAAAGGAGAGGCAAAAAACTGAATTCGAACAGTGAGTAAAAACTCACGCTTCAAGTTTTTCTCCCCTTTTTTCTTTTCGACCTTGCGCCACTCTCCTTGAGTGGGCTAGATCGAAGCTATGACTAACTGTGTTTCTGCTTTCTGTGGGGTTGTTTCCTTGTCTGAGTCTGAATTATCTGAGTGGTGATGTCATTTGATCCCTCCCATGCTTTGATCCTCGCTTGTCTTCCCTGCCTGATTTTGGTGGATCTTTGTGATCTTGTTTTCTGATGTAGCCTCCTTTTAAGTCTCCATTTCTTGAGATACCTCTGCATTCTCTGTGGGGATGTCATCCTCTTTTGCTTCTGATTCTTCTTCATCTGAGTCAAGGGGGGAAATTGCCATCCCTTCCTCTGCTTCCATTTTTGCTTCTTTTTACTGTTTTCTTTTTTTGCTTCTGGGCATGTGCTTTGCAGGTGTCTTGTCTACCTGCAGAGCCTGCATCGGAAAGCAGTATTTTCATAGTCTAGTTCTTGCAGCTAATTTTGTTGTTTGTAGATCAGTCTTATGTTGTCTGGCACCCCTTTGCTTAGATCTACTTCCACACAAATGCGTGCAAAAGTGTATACCCTTTCATCAATCCTTTCCAGATCTGTTTTGATATATTTCCCTATGCTGTTCCCAATTCCTTCCAAGACTTGTTCACTCCAAAATTGAAGAGGAAGGTTGTATAAACGGACCCAAACCGACACTTTTGATACAGTCATGTTGTTTGGATTGAAATTTGGGAACCATGGTGTCATGAACAACCACGATGTTCCCTAGAACCAAGGCCCATCTCTGATGATTTTTTCTCTGACTTCCGAGGATGCGAATCTAACTATGAAAAATCCCTTGGAGCGTAAATGTATATCACATTCCATGGTCCAAGTGGAGAAGATCCAATGGAATAGATCCATTGGTTTAGGCCAAAAACTATTAAAACGACAGATTAGGGCCTGCGTTTCGTAGGATTTAACGAAAACATCAAGCCCTGTAGATTCAAAGCTTAGGGCTGGGGTTTGCCCTAACTGATCTACTATGTATGGCCTAGGAGTATACCTGCCTTGATCTGGAGAGGATCCTGTATCTTTGTTACCCTGAAGAATGTTTTTGTATGAGGAACCTCCTTTGGGTTGCTGCTGAGATGCTGCCTTTTCCCCTTATCCCCTCCTGTGGAGTTTTTGTCTCCCCCTGAGCTGCTTGTCTGACCCTGAGGAGGGGCTCCTCCTCTCAATCTGAGGTTCAAAACAATGGTTTCTCCTGGGCTAATCCCATAGCTTCCCATGGTTCTGTTGTCTTAGAGAGACCATCTGCCATTGACTAAGTGTTGGATCTGTCTAGGGTATCGAGACAATGAACAGATTTGCTGCTTCAACTGCAGTACAATATTTTGTGCATGTACCCATACTAACAAAGATTTCGTCTCTTGAGTTTTTATGAAAATCTGAAAACGATTTTTTGTTACCTGATGTCTGCAATCTAGCTGAGTTCATGCTCTGCCTAAAACGGTGACATTGTTGGTTGCCTTATGATCTAACTATCGGTGATCTTCCAGATCTGAGCTTCTATTGAGGCATTCTACCATTTTCCTGTCACGATCTACAACCCCTCTGATGGATCGATGCATATAATCACCGATCAGTTGCTTGGGCTCCTGAAGGTCTTGAAACTTGCTCGTATTGGAGAGATCCGGCCTGGATCTATAGGTTTTGAGCCATGCGAAGGTGTACATAGACGGATTTGCCCCATGCAACCCTTCGTCTTTGCATGCATGAAGCGACTGTAGATGGGTGAGACAGACAATCCCTAGGCTGACAGATCCTGTATATATTAGACCGATTTCTAAAAAAATTTCACCCCCAAAAAGAGATCCGAGCCCAAAGACTAAAAAAGTCTGTAGATCTCTGGTCTCGAGCGGCTTTGCTGAGCTCTTCTTCAGATCGGCCCTAGTTTCCTTTGGCCCAACTTGCAGTGGGTGATATGAACTAAGGATAACTGCCGTAACCACGGCTTCCGGTAGTTTCGAGGTATTTGGGCACATGTTCAGGGCCGCTTCAGAAACTTGGGGACGGTCGAGACACTCCAGCACCGCGATCTTACTGTCGTACCTGTAGGGAAACGTGTCTGCATCCTTCCCTTCCACGCCGCCTCCGACGAACGCCATGCCAAGGGTTCCATTTCCTCCGCAGACCGAGATCACAGAAATGGCCATCTCTCCCGTCTTCCTTCCTTTCCTTCACTCCAACTAAACCAATGCAATCTATTCGTGAGATGTTATTCACAATAATGTCAACATTATTCATAAATATGGTTCAATTTCACTGACTTTAGATGGTGACCACTACCCACGGAATATGACTTCAGATGGTGACACTAGCCATGGAATATTTGTACCAAGTAGATCCAATCAGATCAGTTCCTACCAACTCAACGAGAAAGCCTAACCCTAATAATGTTGAGAGAATTGAACTTGTGTCCTCTCAATACTAGCAAAGGTGCTTTAATGACAAGGACTTGACCAATTAAACTAACCCTTGGAGCTACGAGTAAAAACTATATAATTGTGTTTATTATTACTTAGCAACTATATTATGATTAATCTTAACACCTAAGAAAAATATTTCTTCCTCTCTTTTTTTCTTCCTCTCTCGAGAAAAAAGTGTAACTTTTATTCATAAGGGTAAATATTACATGCTAAATGTGCATTAGTTGCACTCCAAGCTTAACAATATATAAATAACTATAGTAATAAACTGACTGCAAAATAAACTGAAATGTCACCTAAGAGTGTCCATACATATTACAAAGCAACAACAACAAAATAATTAACTAGAAAATATACATATATATATATATAAATAAATATAAATATAATACATCTAGGAAAAAAATGAATCATCAAATAGCATCTAGAATAGTAAGTGATAAAGAAATTAGTGAGAACTTTCTAAATACTTTTTTTTTAAATAATTGTTACAAATAATTTTAAGTATTCCAATCTAATTTATTATTTAATATAAGAAAATGGGCTAACTATTAAACTTTAATAATTTTTACTTAATTCTTAAAAATAAATACATATTTTTTATTAAAATAAATAAATATATTTAATATATTTTAAAATTTCATAATACTTTTTTACATAACTATTTAAAATCCAATACTTTAATAAGTATCCCAATTTACAGAAAATGTTCTTTAACATTTACTACAATTAAATAAATATATCTAATTTTGAATATATAACTTATTATGATATGGAAAAATATAGTTTTAGAAAATATTTATTTTTGTTTGAAATACTCAATTATAAAATATGGAAAATATTCTAGCCACATCTTTATCGGAAGCATAAAATATCACAAATCATCTAGTTAAGAGACTAGACAATATGACAAATTCTCTAACAAGGGTATATCAATATATTTCTAATGTTTTATTCTTTAAAATAGAATTATTATGATTTAATATAGAATTAAAATTATAAGAATCCTGATTTTCATTGAGCTATCATGTCCAAACTTTTAAGTCGTTGCGGAAGGGTTTTATAAGTCAAGTGCAAAATGAGATAAATAAATATTAATTATGAGTACATCATAGAACTTGAAACAATATATAGGTTATGATGGGTAGCGTAGAAATTATTTTAGATAATTAAATGTTGCAAGGCAAGCTTCGTGTTTGGTTAATTGTGGTGATGATTCATTTATAATAATTTAAGTTGATTTTTTTTTAGGTTAGAATCAACTAAGCTGGTCTACAATTTTGTTTTTGGTCTCTATAAAGCGTTTCACACTGAGACGTCAAATTCAAGTTCAAATCCAGTTTTAATAAACGTAGTTTTAATTGTGTATGCATGAATGTTCTCTCCCTATTTCATGGCACATGGACTTGAGGCATTAGAAAAGATAAGACTCTTTGGTTTGATGCCTTCATGTTGCATTTAAAAAAAACATGTTAGTCATGTCTTTATAATACATTTGTTGTGCATATTCTAAAAAGATATTGGATTAAGCATGTAATTTCTTTCTTTGAACCCATGAGATTTTAAGAACTATCAAACATTTTGTTTTACTATGGAGCATGTTTTAGTAATGATGACTTTTAACTGGAGAGATACTTTATCTTTTAGAATATGATTGGTCACCTCTTTATAATATCTTATTCTCTTTGAATATATATATATATATATATATATATATATATATATATATATATATATATATGAAACATTGACATCTTTGTGGCACTTTTATAATACCTTATTTTACATATATATATATATATATATATTCAAGAAAACTTGACATCTTTGTGTCACCTTTGGGTAGGTTACGTTGTATTGAGTCATGTTTTAAGTAATTTTAGGATACCTTTTGTCTTCCATGCTATAAGTACCTACCTATAGTTGTGCTCTCAATGGAGGAAGGATTCACTTCTATGACGAAGATATGATAGAGTGAATTTCCTTTAATTTTGAGATTTTGAGTTATAAAACACTTTTGGATTTTCTATCTTTTCCTATTTGTTATAAAACGAGCTCACAAAAAGATAGAAAAGATAGATCAATGCCTTAGAATTCAGCCTCTTTGAGGGGGCAACCTCCTTTATATTACATAAATGAACAATTCTTGGATGATTCAAATGACAAAACCTCCTTTCTATATATAGGAGTCTAAGGAGTCACAATATAACCGAGTCAACCTAACAATAATAATATAAAGCCACAAAAATAACAATAGACGGATTCTATGGGGCACATTAATAACAATATGGGTACAATAGGGACACAACAATATTAATAAGGGATAAAACTACAATAGTAATGGGGTAATCACTAGTATTATAGGGACCTAACATGCCCCTCTCCTTCAAAAAAGTGTTGTCCCCAATGCATGAGTAGTTATAGATGCTTCTGTATAAAATTCTCATCCTCCCATGTGGAATCTTTAGCAGATAAGTTCTTCCACTTGATGAGATACTCCGAAATTGATCGATTTCATAGCTGTCAAGTTCTTGTTTCTGTGACTGCTTCTGTTTCCAATATAATTTTTCCTTGTTCATCAAGTTTTGGTAATATTGTTTGAACTGGGAGCTTGTCGCTTATAACCTTCTTTAAACATGAAACATGGAAAACTAGGTGCACTCGAGAAGCTGCAGGAAGCTCCAATTTGTATTCCATCATACCAATCCTTTGCAACACCTTTTACAGACCATAATACTTTGGTGATAATTTATTGTCCTTCTTAGCTCGCTTGAGGGGAATTTGTTTATATTGTTGTACTTGTAGGAATACCCAATCACCTACATCAAAACCTCTTTCACTGTGATGTCGATCTGCCTGTTGTTTCATTCTATTCTGTGCCAACACGAGGTTATCTTTTAAGAGTTGGAGGACTTGTTGTTGATGTTCGATGTGATGTTCCACTGCCTAAACCTTAGAATTTTCTCTTAAATATGATGTGATGGATGGTGGCTGATATCCATAAAGTTCCATAAATGGGGTCATTTTATTATTGTATGGAAGGAAGTGCTATAACACCATCTAGCCAGAGGCAACCATTTGGCCCATTGTGTCTGTTTATCAGATAAAAGGCAACAAAGATATCCTTCAAAAAATTTGTTTACTATCTCAGCGTACCCATCAGATTGAGGATGATAAGATGAACTATGAGCTAACTGAGTACCAAGTCATGAAAATAATTCTGTCCAAAAAGTTCGTGTGAAAATGGGATCTCTGTCACTTATAATAATCTTTGGATTTCCATATAGCTTTTGAATTTTTTCAATAAATGCAGTAGAAACTGTATTGGCTTTAAATAGATGTGATAATGCACAAAAGTGTGCATACTTGGTAAGTCTGTCAACTACCACCATGATGACACTCTTTCCCTCAGACTTGGGTAAACCTGTGATAAAATACATTGAAACCTCCTCCCAATGTTGGCTTGGAATGGATAAAGGTTGTAATAGACTCGGGGTCTTAATTGTTTCCACTTTATTTTGTTGGCAAACCAAACATTTCGCCACAAACTTTTGAATATCCGATTTAAGGCCATCCCAAAAAAATTCCTTATTAACCTTATGGTAAGTTTTTAAAAATCTTGAGTGCCCTCCTAAGGGAGAAGTGTGCAATTCCATAAGAATCTTTTGTTTGATTTGGAAATTCTTACAGAGGTATAAGTGATCTTTGTACCATAACGAATCATTTTTCCAGCTAAATGTATCAGATGTACTAGAATCTTGTTGTAACTTTCGAATAAGTGCACACACTTCTTCATCATTCTTTCATTCCTCCGTTGTTTCATTTATCCAATCTGGCTCAATAATAGAAATGGCACACAACAATGCTTCCACATCCTCATCCTTTCTTGAGAGTGCATCTGCCACCACATTTTTCTTCCCCTTTTTGTAGATGATTTCAAAGTCATAACCCAATATCTTTGTGACCCACTTTTGTTGCTCTTCGTAGGATAATGTTTGTTCTAAAAAGTATTTAAGGATATCATGATTTTTTTACCTTGAAGTGTCTTCCCATTAGGTAGGGTCACCATTTCTTAAGTGCATGTAGTATTGCCAACATTTCCTTCTCATCAATAGCTTTGTGTAAAAAATTTCCCTTGATTGGACGATTTTCAAAAGCAATGGGTCTTTCATCTTGCATTAAAATAGCACCAATTCCATTTCATGAAGCATCATATTCCACAATAAAGGTTTTTGTGAGGTTTGGTGTAGCTAAGACCAATGCGTGGCACATTGCCTCTTTAAGATGTTCGAAGGCCTTTGCTACTTCTGGAGTCCATGAAAATGCATCTTTCTTCAATAATGTTAGAGGTGTTGATATTCTCCCATAATTCATAACAAACTTGCGATAATACCCTGTCAACCTGAGAAATCCTCGTAGATGCTTTATGCATGTGGGGATTTTCCATTCCTTAATGGCTTTAATTTTGCTAGTGTCTACCTTAACTCCTTCTTGAGATACAATATGACCCAGATATTCCACCTCTTCTATTGCAAAGAAACATTTGGATCTTTTTACATATAATTATTTCTCCTCAAATAGTTGTAGCACCCTGTCAACATGTTCAACATGATCCTTCCAAGACTTGCTGTAGATTAGTATATCATCAAAAAATACTAACACAAATTTTCTAAGGAAGGGTTTGAAAATGGAACTCATCAAACATTGAAATGTAGAAGGTAGATTGGTAAGGCCAAAAGGCATGACCAATAATTCATAATGACCCTCATGTGTTATAAATGTTGTTTTCGAAATGTCTTCAGTTTTCATTCTGATTTGATGATATCCTGAACGAAGATCCAACTTGGTGAAGTAAATTGATACATACAATTCATCTAGTAATTCATCAATGATAGGAGCGTGAAACTTATCTTTAATAGTGAGCTTGTTGAGCTCCTATAATTTGGACACATGCACCATGATCCATTCTTCATGTGCACCAATACTACTAGAGAAGAGAAAGAACTTTGACTACATTGAATTATACGAGCCTCTAGCATTTCTGCAACCATACATTCAATTTCACTCTTTTGGGCATAGAGATATCTGTATGACCTGATGTTTGGAGGAACACTTCCCGGAATCAGATGAATAGCATGATCATGATCATGAATAGGTGGGAGACCTTTGGGAGTCTCAAATACCTTCGAATGATTCTCCAAGACTTTTTGGAGATCTCGAGAAATAGATGATTCTGATGTGAAAGCATCTAGTGAACATAATTGTGCAATTACTCCTCTTTGTTGCTTTTTTAGAAGTTTTTTCATACCATTCGATTTGATTATCTTTCCCGGTTTCCCTGCAATACCCCTTATTTCAACTTTCTTTCCTTCCATAGAAAATTTCATGAAAAGTTCTTGAAAAATAAAAGCTATTGTACCTAAGGATTGTAGCCATTGGACTCCTAGTACAACATCAGCACCTCCCATTGGAATGGAAAGCATTGGGCTATTCAATACATATTCTACCGTGGATAGCTTGATATTATGGCACTTTCCAGAGCAATTTATTGTTCCTCCATTTGCAATCATCACTTGACAGTTTGGTGCTGGATATAGGAAGCAAATCAATTATTTTGTTATCTTACAATAAATAAAATTATGGCTACTTCTTGAATCAATCAACACTATTACATTTTTTTTCTTGATTTGTCCTTCTATCTTGATGTTTTGAGGAGTGGTATTCCAACAAATGCATTACAAGATATGGCTGGATTCATTTCTTCTTTATCTAGGGTTTGTTTGTAGAGTATATCCTCTTCTTTTGACCTTTCTTGCTCCTTTTCTTTTTCCTCTTCACAATATATGTAGAATAATTTCTTCTCACCACACTTATGACCTTTAGCGTATTTGCTATCACAACTGTAACAAAGCCCTTTTGCTCCTTTTTCTTCCAATTGTTGTGGTGTCAACCTTATAGGTTGTGGAAGACTAGGGGCAACAACACTTCCATATTTATAGTTCTGCGTGGTATGCTTCATGATTGCCATAATTTTGCTTTCCATTTTTCCTGCTAACTTGAATGCCTTCTCTAATGATTCAGGTTCCCAAAGGTGAACATCATGTTGAATATTATCCTTTAGAGTCCTTATGAACACATGAATCCTATGCTCCTCTGGAATATTTTTTACCCTTATGTTCAATTTTTGGAACTCCTCAATGTGCTTCATTATTAAACCCTTTTGTTTGAGACTTATCAATTAGTTAAAAGAATGTTGCTTTTGTATCCTCATAATGTGCTGTCAATTCTTCCGTAAAAATTGCCCAAGTTATAACTTATTTATGAGAGAAAAGCCATTGATACCATACAAACTGATTTGGTTCGAAATATAAAGTTTCAATACATACCTTTTGTGTGTTTTTCACATTATTGAGATTGAAAAATTACTCCGTCTGTAATATCCATGTTGCGGGATCCTTGCCATCAAACTTCCTCATATCAATTTTTGGAATATGGTGGGTTTTCGATCCAACATTAAATTCTATGAAATCATGATTAACATTTATTTTGTTCTCATCATGAGTTTTCTTTACCACCCTTTCACCATTAGTAAGCATTTATTGTGGAAACTTTGTGAAATATGTCTTCAAATTTGTCTTCAAATCTTCCATGTCTGTCTTCAAATCTTCCATGTCTGTCTCCAAATATATCTTCAAATCATCCATCTTAGCTTCCATGTCATTCATATTAGCTTCTACACCTTTCTTTAAACAATCCATCTTAGCTTCTATGACTTTCTTTAAACCATCCATCTTAGCTTCTACATATTTCTTTAAACCACCCATCTTAGGTTCTGTTCCTTTTTGTACAAGTGACACTTATTGCACTTAGTCTCATAATTTCAATATACCATGTTTCATTTTTTCCTCTTCTTCATGAGTCGTGCTAGAGCTTTCAGGATGCTTACTAGGTGTTTGCATATTCTTTCCTCGAGGCATCAATTATTGATAATAAGGCTTATGAAAAAAAAAACTACACACCTTTTTTCACTTTGTAGGAGATTGATATTGAATGTGACGTATCTTTGTAATTTCAGATCATCCAGTTTTGAAACTACGACCTATGCTAGCCCTCTGCATCTTCTTTCCAATTCCACTATTCTGATAGAAATAGGATTCTCCAAGGAAGAGTTATGCCAAATATCCCACAATGACCTGATTATAGACTAGTTCATTAGAGCGAACTTGTACGATGTGCCATGAGTCACTGTTTCGACCTTTGGCCCTGAAAATATATACAAGAAACTATAGTTTGTCCTCTTTGCATACCTTCTTACGAAATTTCAATCTGATTCTCAAGAACAAAGTTATGACGATTTTCCCCAAGTCAGTTGCTTGGAATGTAATTGAGGAGTCTGAAAAAATTCCAATTTCCTTAGACAATATCTCCACAAATATAGTGCAAAAATATCTGAAATTCGGAACCGAGGTTCAATGTGAACTCGTCTCAAATGGGTTTTTTATTTTAAGCTTCTGAAACATCACAGAAAAAAGTTATAGTGAAAATGCCACGATAACCTATTTGGAGCAGCGAAACCCTAGAATCCAATCCACTCATACCAAATGTTATGAAACCAGCTCACAAAAATATAGAAAACATAGATCAACGCCTTAGAATTCAGGTTCTTCGAGGGGGAAACCTCCTTTACATTACATAAATGAACAATTCTTGGGTGATTCAAATGACAAAACCTCCTTTCTATATATAGGAGTCTAAGGAGTCACAATATAACCGAGCCGACCTAACAATAATAATATAAAGCCACAAAAATAACAATATAGGGATTCTATGGGGCACAGTAATAACAATATGAGGACAATAGCAGCACACCAATATTAATAAGGGATACAACTACAATAGTAATGGGGTAATCACTAGTATTATAGGGACCTAACACTATTGTTCTCTAGAGAGCTCCTCCTCTTATTTTTCAATTAAGTGGTATACGTTTTAACTTTTGAAGTGCACACATACATAGAGAGAAAACTATCGTAGAAAATGCATACATCATGAACAAAGTAAACCAACAAACCTTAACAAGGAACCATTAATTAAAAACCAACAAACCTTGAAATCACACCTCTAACTTTCTCATTTTATCACTTCACAATTTGCAATACAATGCTTAGAATTTTATACCATTCAAAACTCTAATCTATTAACCTACATTAAATTACAATGAGATGAAAATTCATTGGTCCAAAAAAACCAAAATAGATCAAACAGTGAAATAACTCATTCTTTTAGTGCTCTGCACCTAAACCTTTAAGCAATCATAACCCCACTTACAACCCCAATAAATAATATATTATATTCCAATAAGTAATAATAAGAAGTCCATATTTTTTATTTTAATTAGTTTGATCATATCTTATATCTATATAAAATCTCATAAGAAATACAAACGTTGAAAAAATTCTCTAAATAATTTTCATTATCATTGTTTATCAATGTCACATATTCAAAAGACCATAACTTTTATATATATATATATATATATATATATATATATATATATATATATATATATATATTAAATGGATAGATATCTTTATTTATCACTACCATAGCTTAAAAGAAACTAACTCATTTAATAATTAAAATTATCATATATATATATATATATATATATATATATATATATAAGCATTTAATAATTTAAATATATATATATATATATATAACAAATTTATGAATATTTGAATCTAAAATATATATATTCATACTATAAACAAATTATCATATATATTCGACTCGTTGACTGATTCAAAAGGTTGGAACCGAAACTCTCCCTGAACATACCATTTTATTACCATAGAAATCACTAACTAAACTACCCACAAAATTATATATTGTTTTAATTTAATTAAATATAATTTTTTTAATTAAATTAAAACCTCGAAAAACATAAGTACTTATATAAAAAATAAAACTCATTATATACTAATTAATATATATATATATATATACTAATTAATATATATATATATTTTGTAGCCATTAAATTCTTAATGTTCGTTTATTAATTATTAATAATAAAATTAGAAATTGTAACGTAATATTCAAGATAAACACACTTCATAATTAATTAATAAAAAAATGTCAACTCTTCATTACAATGTTTGATAAAAGTGTGAAGTGCTTGATACTAATTTAGGTTGAGTTGCAGCCTATTATCCGGCCTCGTCATCCACCATTTTCAACCTCCTTTTTATCCACCATCATCCTCTCTTCATATTGGGAGACCCTCCTCATCTACTCCTTCGTCTTTTGATATTGGCAAGGCTTCTTGGTCCTGGTCCTCCTCATCTACTCCATGTTTTAAATTTGACAAGGCTTCATGGTCTTCATCATCATCATGTTCATCCTCTGAAATTGGCACTGAGATTGGAAAAGCAATGGCTCTACATTGATTTGCCAGGTCATGACACAATTTATTCCCTTAGTATTTCCTGACATAATATCATGAGTCCTTTCATCATATTTGAATGTCCTCATGAGCATGTGTTGGAAGGCCATGCCTCTCAACTCAGAAACACAATTTTGAGTATCAATTGTAATCTTTCCCAACCTATTTCCTGTGAGAATGCTACTAGTATTGACAGACTCAAGATATCGTCTAAAACTGAAAACATAAATCAAAATATCCTCTTCGGTTGTAATGTACGAACCTGTGAAACATTTCATATGAAAAACATAATAGTCCTCAAATGTGACCACAATCTCACCTTGTAAATCACGAACATGAACCATTCTTTCTGTAGTGATGCACAATAAAACAGTTCTTTTGTAACACATATGTCAGTTGATTTTATTATTTGATAGATTTTAGAAGATATATGCATGACCCGCATCTCTAACCTTATGCTCAACAACTATTCTATCAGGGCCACAAAGGTCCACAAAGTTAATACTGTGTCTTGGAGAGGAAATTTCCTTTAAAAGTTCTCTAGTCGCTTTGGAATAAATTTTCAATAAAACTTCATTCATTTTATCTATGTTGTTAGTGTCAAATATTATCAACATGGCCCCATTTCCTGGACTTCCAATGTTGAACTGTGAGTTTAAAGAATCGTCACTTAGATCGAGAATCCTAAATAATTCAATGTAATCTCTTAATTCAAGAAACTTGAATACTATCTCATTCTTATCGTAAAAGATGCCTATGCAATTTGGAACATCAAAATCCCAAACTTCGTTTGGTTTTTCTCAAAATAATTCTCTTTCTTTTGGATATTCCCTTACTGCTATAGATTCAAGTGGCTACATTTCTCCATAGAGTCGCAATGGAACAAGATAGTAGTCACTATAAACTACAAATAATGTGTCATGGACTATGAGCAAATTACTAACAATGGAGTTAAATACTTCCGAAAAATATGTTGACATTATGATGCATGTTTTGTACTTGATGGCAACCAACTCGTAGTAGATCAACTCACTTATATATATCTAGATGAATCTACGGAAGAGATATCAGATGTGACAGAGTGCATGGGATGCCGGACAACTCAAAGGAATCAGATGACAATTCTCAGGTTAGCTTTTCCATCAAGTCCAAAAGGGGATATTGTTGGCATTATGAGACAAGTGTTGTCCTTGATGGAAAATCACACAAATGATAAATTATAGTGCAACACAATTATTTTCAAGTTCAAGCACTTTCATGCAGAGAAAAGTTTCTTTCATATGGTGAAACGTTCACGCACTTTCATGCAGAGAAAAGTTTCTTTCATGTAGAGAAAAGTTCACGCACTTTCATGTAGAGAAAAGTTTCTTTCATGTACAGAAAAGTTCACGCGCTTTCATGGAGAGAAAAGTTTCTTTCATATGGTGAAAACTTCATGCACTTTCATGCAGAGAAAAGTTTCTTTCATGTAGAGAAAATTTCATGCACTTTCATGCAAATAAAAGTTTCTTTCATGTAGAGAAAAGTTCACGCACTTTCATGTAGAGAAACGTTTCTTTCATGTAGAGAAAAGATCACTCACTTTCATGGTTGGCTCATGGTATTAGTCCAACAGTTTTTGATCCCATGGTTTTGGTCCATGGTATTGCATCCAAAAGTGTTGATCCCAAGTATTGGGTCCATGGTATTGAATTGTTATGGTTTTTGGTCCGTGGTATTGTGAAAGGCTAAAGGCTATAAAAGAGGAAGGAGATCATTTGGCAAGTCATCTTCTAATTAATTGAATATCTGATAAAGTACTAGATCTGGACTACGGTGATTGGGTTATGGTGCAGACCTAGATCTGAATAAAGAAGGAACCCAAGCTTTATAGGGCAGATCTACTGATGGGTAGAGATCTTCTTGGCGCATGATCAGATCTGTAGATCTGATAGTCTGGGGTATGCTTGAAGTCTGAAAAATCACCTATACCCACAGGTCTGCAGGTGCGACACGGTGCAGGTGCGGAGGTACGCAAGCCAGACACAGAGAAGGTGCAGAGGTGCACAAGCAAGTTGAAGTTTCAGGTGCGGAAGGTACGCAGGTGAGCCGCAAGTGCAGGTGCGGAGGTACGCAGATGAACAGTGGGTGCAGGTGTGGAGATCCGCAGGATAAATGAAGTGGAAGTGCGGATACCCGCAGATGTCTATCAGTGAAGTTGCGGACCCTGCTTGAAATTTGTTTTAACTGCTTTTGTCTATTCTGCAGAGTTCTGGGTTCAGTATTGGTGTTTGATTACTGTTACTGTTTGATCTGATCTGAGAAGTGATTGATTGATTATGTATTGATGGATGAAATCTATAATGGATCAGATTCATAATGACTTATCTCTATGAGATCTGATGAACTAGATCTGGTTGCTAACACACATATTATCCTTGTATATGTATTGATCTGGTGATTGGGTGATTCAGAATATTGATTGATTATGTGCTTCAATGATATTTATGGGTCCAATATGAAACTCTGATGAAACATGGCCTTTCAGATTATGTGTTGTGCGTCAGGAGTATCCAGTATGAAAATGTATGAAACATGGTATCCGGAGGAGAGATGATTGTAGGTCGGCGCCTACATACTAGTATCTTAGCTAGTACAAGAGCTAAGGGGGTGGTAACTCCCTTCTAGTAGTAGTTGAAAACTTTGGAGCATTGTAGTAGGTAGCAGCCTGCGTACTAGTAAATGGATCGACTAGTACAAGAACTATGGGGGTTGTAGCTCCCTTCCAGGAGAGACTGGAGAACGAGAGAGGGTTGTAGCTCTCTGCAGGTAGAAGCCTACATACTGGTATAAGACTGCACTAGTACAAAAATATTGTAAAAGGATTTTCTTATTAAGAAGAAGATTGAGATGACTTGCAGCACGTGGTTTTCTCCCACATTGGGTTTCCACCTTATATCATGGTGTTCATGTGTGTGGCTTCTGTGTGATGATCTATTCTATTTTACTGCACCTATTTTCTATTAATATAGTTGATAATGTTCTAATGCACTCATTGAATATCAATTAACTAAATCATAAGTTTACTGAATATACATGGGTATTCTTAACTAAAGTAACATATATGAATCGAAGTATGGAAATGAAAAAGTTTTATTGACTTGATAATATGGATTCACCCCCCCCCCCCTCTTAGTATTATTTCCTACAAAATATTTGGAAACTTTCTATTGTATTTTTTAAGCTGAAGCACCTCATGGTGTTCCTTTGCAAAATTCATTTCAACTAAAATTCTTGCATATGAGAAGTTATTCTCCTTTACCTATGAAGAAGTAATATAGTGTCCCAATTTATCTCTAATGGATTTAAAAATACCGTCACCCCTACAAAAGAGGGGAATATGCAGCAATCTAATTCAAACATATGCAAACAAAAAAAAAATCTGAATCAAGTAAAGAGTCCATTGGGTTAAAAATTCCCCTACATCCCATGAAATCTATCCTCCTTGCTATTAAAAATAAAAGAATAATAACTTTACCATAGTATAAAATACTAGTGGGTTCATGATGTGCCCAATTTTTAGAAATCAAATCTAAACCAGAGATATAACAAGACCAAAGGCTACTGAACTTATAAATTAACCATTTTTCCTTAATGGTATTCAAGTTCTTCTTTCTGAAGAAGAAAACCCAAAGTGAAGAGAATGAATTGTATCTGCCATTTTTACAAATATTCTTAGTCCAAGACATTTTTGATTCACTAAATCATGGGGTAGAGACCCATGGCCTCTCACAGTGTGATTGGAAAGAAAACCCATTGAACATGAATGAGAATTACATCATCTTTAATATCTCCTTGCTAAAGTGTGGTGTATATATATATATGTGTTTGTGTGTGTGTGTGGGGTAAGGGTTCCAAATGGGGCAGAAAATAGGTGTGCTAAACCATCATTATGGTAACCTTTTTTATTGAGAGAAACATATTTGCATATCATATATAAAATTTAGTAGATTAGGCTCTAGTAGATCATATTTTCTATTAGATCCACCTCAATATGCTTAAATGTCTATCAAATACTTAAATTCCTAATTGTGTTGTGTGCTACTACCATAAACATGTAGTTAGATGTAATGAACATTCTTAGCTTCGCCAAGAATTTAGCTTTAGGACCCATAAATTTGAAATTTTGGGTTCCTTCACAGTTAGAGATTTACCCCTCCTTGTAGATCTTTTCTTCTCAAATTTCCTCAGCCATATTACTATTAGGCCAATGTACAAATTTCTCTGAAATTATTTTATTGGTTCTATTATATAGAGCATTACATTCATTAACATGTCTATTGTATATGATCAACCATTAAAACTAATCATAGCATGTGTCCTATGAAACTCTTGGTTTAATCTCCAGAAGCATTAATTGACTTTAAGTCAATTTTATTGTAATTACTATGGGTGTGTTTCATGATCATAGTCCTCTACACATAGTGAGTATGTTACTAACCAACTCTTCATTCACATGCATATCTAGTTGGGTTGGCCTAAAAGGAGGCAATATTAGACATGCAACAGAGATAGGTTGAACCATTGGCCATACACTGAGGAGTATTAAGCATTAATTCTATGATTTTTATGCATGCATAAGTATTTAATATATCACATAACATTATAAGAAGACAATATTTCTTATTAAAATGTAAGATGTAGATTTCATAGCTATCTCACATATTCATATGTGATGTCCTCTTAAACACCATTAGTATTTACAACCACGTATTATGCTTCCACTATGAACTCTACTCTTGGATATAAAAGGAGTCACAGGTATAATACATTATCATAAAAATCATTAACACCGGTAATCTACTTATAATTGGCGCATGCAATTTCTATCATGAATCGGATAGCTCATGGGTATAAGTATTGTTAGTCACTTTATACACTTATACTGCTAGCTTCACACTAGAATTCAACATGAATAGTGAAAACCATTATCTCCATAATAAAGTAACAATTAAGATAAAACATATTTCATACAAGTGACTTAGATCAGAATGAAGGAAAAACACCAGTAATTTACTCATAATCATCTCATTTAATTCATTCATTGATGGTGAGGAAACTTAAATCTTTTCATAGAAAAACGAAAACTATAGTAGAGAAAGAGTAAGAATCATCATATGAACATCCCATGCATCTAACACCAACTAAAACCTCGCTTTGAGGGAGGAGCACCATCACCCAGGCATGAATCACCTTTGACTCCCCCCAAGCCAAAGATCTTTCCAAGGATCAACAGTCCTCAATTGATCAATCTAGTGGGTATTTAATACCCACTTTCATGATTTAGTTACCATTAGTGGTGTCCTACTTTATGGATTTTTCCATTTTCCTAGGTCTTATCTAGAAAAGCTCATCTTTATCTCCCACGATGTTTTTCCACATAAAATCTTTCCTTTATCTCCTGCAAAGATTTTATGTCTGATGGATATTTATAATTATCTCCCATCCATTCGATGGATATTGAATCCATCCAAGCTTATCTAGAATCACATCTAGAAGCTTATCATGAAAGATTCATCTTTATCCCATTCTTCATGGGATTTGGCAAGCATCTCCTCGTTCTTGGTGCTCCACCCTCCAAGTGATTTATTTTATTAATTTATTTAATAATACATTCTTTTTAATATTACATATCACCTAGCTTTCCTCAACTTAGGTTTACAAACATTTAACACACAAGGGAGGATATCACACCTAGCTTTAACATAGCCTAGGTTTACAATACTGTAGTATAGAAGGGAGGGGTGTTACATACTCTGTCCCTTAAATTGTACATCGTCCTCGGTGTATCGCTGAATCATTGTCTCATTCATAGGTAGATGGTTTCTGAATCAACATTTCTTATGGCTCTGCCATCTAATGAAAATTTGTTTCTCCGATGTACATCAGTCACAAGGAGTGCTCCCAACATCTATCCTTCCATAGCTACATCGGTCTCAAGGAGTGCTCCCAACATCTATCCTTCTATAGCTACATTGATCTCAAGGAGTGCTCCCAACATCTATGCTTCCATAACTACATCGGTCTCAAGGACTGCTCCTACATCTCTCCTTCCATAGCTACCTGTCACACATTCTTTTCAAACCATTTGTGAGAATTTATCGATGCAAAGTTTAACTATGATAAATATCATAATCTGTTACTTAATATTATTAAAGTAGTTATTGCTTAATATTTATTTTATCTAAAGAATGAATTTTCTCTGCTTGCATTATTTCAAGCCTTCGTGTTCTTGTCGAGCACCTACTTCTTGCAATTTCTCTGCATATAATACATCAGTTAGCATATTTTCCACATTAATATGCCTGTAAAATCATAACACATTATTTCATATCACAATATATATATATATATATATATATATATATATATATATATATATATATATATATATATATATATATATATATATATATATTCATCGTAATCAAACTGCGATTAACCCCATACTTGCTTTTAACCCCATACAGAAATTACCTGCATACGAATTCTGAAACACAAAAAATATACAATGTGAGAGCATAACACATATACACAAATATTTTCCCTTGGATCCCAAAACCGGGACTACCAGATTGATTTTTTCATTTTTCTTTTAATGCTACAATACATATATATAAATGTCGAAGCATCCAATACCATGTACTGAAAACCATTGTGCCAAAAACCATCGGCAAAAACCATGCACAAAACCATAAGTAGGTTCGCCCCACCTAATATAGGGCCCAAAAAAAAAATTCACGAGGTGTTGCCCTAGACCTCGTAGAGTGGGGATACGTGCCTCCCTCAAATCCCCTAGATGGGGTGCTGCCACCCCGCTATTACCCCCCCACTATATAGTTAATGCAACGAAGGGGGGGCTCTGACCGCCCTCTAACCCCGCGGTTAACTATGGGAGCTAGTCATGGAAAGAATATAACACAACCCAAAAATAGTTACTTATAGCAAACTTACTTTCCTTCTTCTAGGTAACCTCCATGTTTGCTTACCTGGCCATAAATCCATCTAATGACTACTACATAATTACATACAAGGTATGTTATACAAACCAATACACATTTATTTTTTCAACCTTGTAGCATATGTAGTCATATGGTACCATATGTACTATTGTCCATAGTCCAACTATGGTACAACCTATAATACCATCCTCATGGTATCACCTACATGACATAAACTATATCACATTTTTTTTTCCATGTTAGTATCATACCAACATTCATTTATCATGGTTCATCTATGTAATTAATAAAGTTTTTATGTCATGTGTAAATCAATTCTAGATGTCATGTGGTTATAATATCAGTCACACTTTATTGGATTAATGTATATTTTCATCTTAGTCATACCTTCTCCTTACTATTCTAAAGTAGAATATTAAATTATAGCTATTAATTTACCTCATATGTTTTACTTTTGCCCTTTTGTGCCTCAACAACCTGTTGGCCATGTAATATTTCAGTGTAGTTATGCATGGAAGTTTTTTTTTTCTACTTTGAATCCTACACACCTTGTAGTTGTAAGTGTTTATGATTCTCATGGTATTTACATGTTAGCTCATCCTTAACATGAAATCACCCTTTACCAAAATATGAGTTATCTAACTTATAAATTCTTCTTTGAATTACACAACAGTTCCTTATGTTGTCAAGACACCTCATTAATACAATCTAATAAGAGATCTTCTCAAAATTGCTTGGTACAAATTATGATAGCAATCTTGTTTAATAGATTGTTAAATTTGACTTAGTGGTTCATGCCATTTGTGTTAATTATTACCATGTTTTGTACTCAAGAATACTTATATGTTCCATTATTCATATCCATTGAATATCCATATGTCTTGGAAATCTATTTAAGTTAAATTTCCCCTTAATCATACTTTTTTCCAATCGAAGAATAATTCACATTGTAAGCAGATGCATTAATCAAAGAATTAATTTGAACCAGAATTTGTATAGTTATATAATCTTTTGCTATAACATTCAATTTCTCTTATCCAGCCTGGCTTCTAACATAGTCATGCATACTTTTCCTACTTACTATTAGAATATAACAACATACGCATATATAGCTTGATTTAGCTTCATTACTCTTTCTTATATGGATACCTAACATCAAGACCATCCTACAATATTCTTATAAGTCTATAATCCTGCACACACATGTGCTTGAATTCTAATTCATATAATTCATTAATATGCATGGATATTAAGGATGTTCCTCTTCAACATGTTTATCTTAACGACTACTTAATGGTAACAACATGTAAAACTATCCATGATAAGGCATAGGTATGCGTACATACAATAATTAAATCCAGATATGACAATGGACTTCCTCCATTATCTAATCCTCGTTTCATGTATTAGGTGAGATTTGTTTTTATTTACTAGTCCTTATTTAAATCTCTTACTAATATAGTTTTCCACATGGTTCCTTAACCGGTACATGTTATCATTTTTGTTAGAGGTTTTAAGCAAAAACTTTCTAATTTGTCTTCATTATTCATAATACCAATTTTTCCCACATTTTCCTCTAGTTGCTATCATGCATATATGTATTTTACCTTTACTTCCGAAACTATAATCCACATGCTCAAATATGACTAATGTGGAGATTTACATGAAAAATCATCCTGCGAAGATAAACTAGAATTGGCTTTGCTTATTTATGGAAATCATTATACATAGTGATTTAATATATAAATATCTATCTAGTTATCTGTTAGAAGCATACTATGCTCCATACTAAGCATTGTAATGGTAAAGTTTCGAAAAATAGGTCTCACCCATCCATATATGTTCAAAATATAACTATTTCTTCTTATACGTCACCGTCCATGCAGATGAAAAATAACAGTTACCTACTATGCCACATACCATTAACTCTACTATTTGATATGAGAGAGATGCATGCTCTTTATATTCTTTTCACACTTCATGAAAACCTTTTTCATTGCATAACCCTTACGAGGGTTTAACATTTCTTCTTTTATACAATTATCCTTTTATTTAGTCAATTCCCTTTATAGCACTTGTACGGGTGTCTGTTTATTTTTATTATAATTGTGATAACATGACGACTATATCATTAACTTCATCCATGTTGTCCACCTCTTAGAATAATGTATTTCATTCTCGGCTTTAATTTTCCACAAGAATATTTCAGGTGACTTTAATAAGATTAAATTTTTCAATCCAATGCACTTGCACGTAGTCCTCATTATTATTATTCATGGAAATACTTACAATCACATATAATTATGTTATATATATATATATATATATATATATATATATATATATATATATATATATATATATATATACATAACTAAATATATATCATGGTCAACACATAAGTCAACACATAATGGCCTTGCACCAAAATGTTAATGTCTAATTCTATTAGAGTCCTGTTTCACTCTTCAATTGTGTTTAGAGAGGTCAGCTCCAGAGCCCGTTGATGTTGCACCAACCCATCCTCTCAGCAAACATTGCAGGCTACATTTTCCATCCAATATGTCACTTACGGGCTACCTATGTCCCTTGGACCGCTACAATTTCCTCCACCAGGAGGACAAGAGAAGCATGTTGGTAGCTATAGAAAGAATAGTACTCTACCCTTAACTTCCCCTCATCAAACCCGTTACACATAGATCATCCATAACTTTACATTGAAACGCCAATATACAAGAAACAAATGAATTCATTCATTATGCTAATGCAAATATTTCTCATGTGAGTCCACCACTTACTGTTAACCACTAGAGGGGAGACCGATCAGTGAAGGCGTTGCATCAACCTAATTGGTTTTGAATTTCAGAGGAGGCATCGTTCATATTTAGAAATGAAGCCTTATGAAAAGTTACAATCCATACATACTATGAATTATTCCATTTCATGAGTGAAATGATTTAGCATGCCAATAAATACGATCTTTCGTGCTCTAGCATGACAAAGTGTACTTCAAAATAAACAATTAAAATACACCTAATGTGGCTACAAATAGCACATGATGACTCCATAATAGTATCTACAGTCTCATCGTAAAATGACTGACAACTACGATTGTGTGAAGATTTTTGACTCAATGCTTTAGCAATGTCCACCACTGACTAAGCCAATTATCTACCAAGATTAATTTCAATATTTAAGAAACATTCATATTAAACACTAGTAGGACTTTCATCAAACATATGCATATTACATGTGCAATTCATTCTTACAGTGATTAAGAGATTCCACAATCTACTCATATATTAATTGGTACACAAAAAAGTACCTTCTTGCTAGGTTATCTATCAAATCTTTGAATATTCTACTTGTGTTGGTCTTGAAATTTCAATGCTAACATATTTCTTCATAATATTAGTACATCTATCTAGCCTATGTGATCTTGATATAAATGTGGAAAAATAACAACTATTTTTCTTTTCTTTGTAACATGTCTACATGTTACATGAAAAATGCTAAACGTGGATAGTCTTGTTTCTCTTTCTCCTTATTTCCAATCCTTGCATTCCTACATTTTCGTATTTACAAGCAACCAGAAACACCATTTTAGAAGCAACCACTGAGAAAAATTAGTGGGCTTCATCCAATTGAATGCCCAGATTTAGAAATTAAATTAAATGCCTAGACTATATGCTCAAATATTCAAGAACGACGATGCAATGGAAATTTGAAGACAAAGGGTGCAAACTAATGAGAGTCTAGCATATCAAACATGATTTTGTGCACTATATCAGTTATAGATCGACCATAAAATAACATATTATTCCAGATAAAATCAATCATTACGACAATCAATTCGGTTTGAACTCGAACAAAAAACAACTAGGTACGAGATCTTAACATCATATAAATTCCATTAATTTAATAATTACTCCCTCATTGAGTCCATGCAACAACCAATGATTGGATACAAATTCACTTACAATAACTAGTATGGTCCAACCATTTTAGTAAAGAGTGGAGTCCACAAAATTTTCCTTAACAAAAGAGCCTTTGAGTAGCCTCACTTTTTCCCTTCATGATTTCATTCTCCATAGTTCTAAGATTCTTGGAGAAAATATGGAACACAATCATCCTATTTTGTGCTCAGTGAATCATGTTTACAAATTCGTTATTGACAGTCACAATTATAGGCAAAACAACAAAAGCTTTTCTAAATATGGATAAGATAGGTAAACTAATCAACTGAGGGGGGTGGATAATCATTATCCTATGTTTTCAATTACTCGGTTCACACTTATTCCAAAAATAAATAACCATGGATCAACTTTGTTATCTCTCCTCAACGGTGGTGAAATTGGTCGAAAGAAGTAAGTTGAAATAGCAGTCTTATCATAGAAACATTGCCTACAACTTTTTGGAACCTTTCATGTAACAAAATCATTCCAAATGCATCCATGTTGATGGTAACTCTTATCCGTAATGCGTAGTGGAAACAACTTGCTTCAACTCTTCTTCAATCCTTCATCGTTCCCTTCTTTGAAACAACCTCCAATTCCATAATTTAATACCTTGAAAAAAACAGTAATCTTATCCCTTACAGATATATGTTTTTCCAATAAATAAATCCCATAATTCCTCTCTGGTATAAGATAGATACAAAGGTCTTAACTAAAATGGAAACATCGGTTCTGAACTTTCCGTTGTTACTTCTAAAAGCTACAACCAACGAAGGCAAGCATTGAAGGTGTATAGCAATAGCATTGCTTTCACATCTTTTTCTAATTCTTTAGCCATCAATGAGGGTTCAGGTACTGCAAGTGCTGGAACTAATACCGCCAATGCATCGCAACACCTCATTATCTGGTGGAACGGTTTTTCCGACCACACAACTCTGTCTCCCTCAATAGGGAAATCTGCCATTAAAGGTCTGTTCAAGGCTTGGTTTACCACATCCACTAGACAACATATCTTGTAAAAAATCCTTGCACATTACCCAATGATTCATTACCCGCTACTACCTAAGGAAAACACTACCTACTATGGCAACCATTGACATTAGAGGGTATCCTCTCCCCTTGGCTTGGCTTGCCGCTCAACCCCTCTGTTGGATCCCTGTAATACTAGTGATTACCCCATTACTATTGTAGTTATACCCCTTATTTATATTGTTGTGCCCCTATTACCCCCAAATTTTTATTTCTGTGCCCCATAGATTCCCTCTATTGTTATTTTTGTGGCTTTATATTATTATTGTTAGGTCGGCTTGATTATATTGTGACTCCTTATACTCCTATATATAGAAAGGAGTTTTTGTCATTTGTATCATCCAAGAATTGTTCATTTATGTAATGTAAAGGAGGTTTCCCCCTCGAAGAGGCTGAATTCTAAGGCGATGATCTATCTTTTCTATCTTTTCTTGAGCTGGTTTCATAACATTTGGTATTAGAGCTTTGGATTCTAGGGTTTCGCTGCTCCAAACAGGTCATCATGGAATGTTTGCTATAACTTTGTTTCTGTGGCTTTTCAGAAGTCGCAAGAAAAACCCATTTGAGAAGAAATCGTGCTGAACCATGGGTCCAAATTTCATATCATTTTGCACGATATTTGCGGAGATATGATCTGACGAAGTTGGTCTTTTTGCAGACTCCTGAATTACATTCAAAACACGTGACCTGGGCAAAATCGTCACAAATTTCTCTCTGGGGTATCGGATTGAAATTTCGTAAGAAGGTGTAGAAAGAGGATGGAGCATAGTTTCTTGTGTGTGTGTTTCAGATTCAAAGGTCGAAACAGTGACTCGTGGCACGTCGTACAAGTTATCTCTACTGAACCAGTCTAAAAGCAAGTCACTGTGGGATATTTCACATAACTCTTCCTTGGAGAATCCAATTTGGCTTGGCCTTGTGGCATTGGAAAGAGGACATAGAAGGCTACTACAAGTAGCAATTTCAAAACTGGATGATCATAAACTACAGAGCTACATCAGATTCAATATCAGGCTCCTATAAAGTGAAAAAATGTGTGTAGTTTTTTGGTTAAATTTTTGTGTAAGCTTGGTTTGACGGAATTCAAAGGGAATAGTAAAGCATTATTATCAGTAATTGATGCCCCAAGGAAATAAAATGAAAACAAATAGTAAGGAACCTGAAAGCTCTAGCATGACTCATGAAGAAGAGGAAGAAATGCTACATGATATATCAAAATTATAAGAACAAGTGCAACAAATGTCACGTTCACAAAAGCTAACAGAAGCTAAGATAAGTGGTTTGGAATCTAAGATAAATGGCGTGGAATCTAATATAAAGGGCATGGAAGCTAAGATGGATTATTCCAAGACATATTTGAAGAGAGACATGGCAGATTTGAAGATAAACATGGAAGAATTGAAGAAGTTGCTACAAGAAAGGGTCACTAATGGTGAAAAGGTAGTAAAGGAAACTCATGATGAGAACAAAATAAATGTTAATAATGATTCCATAGATGCTAATTTTGGATTGAGGAATCACCATATTCCAAAATCGATATGAGGAAGTTTGATGGCAAGGATCCCGCCACATGGATATTACAGATGGAGCAATTCTTCGATCTCAATAATGTGCAAAATGCACAAAACGTACGTATGGCAACTGTATATTTGGAACCAAATCAGTTTGTATGGTATCAATGGCTTTGTTCTCATAAAAAATTTATCACTTGGAAATTTTTTATGGAAGAATTGATAGCACATTACGAAGATACAGAAAGCAACACTTTTTTTAGCCAATTGATAAGTCTCAAACAAAAGTGTTCTGTAATGGAGCACATTGAGGAGTTCCAAAAATTGAACATAAGGGTAAAAGATATTCCAGAGGAGTATATGATTGATGTGTTCATAGCGTCTTTAAAGGATAATATCCAACATGATGTTCGCCTTTGGGAACCTGATTCATTAGAGAAGGCATTCAAGTTAGCAAGAAAAATGGAAAGCAAAATTATGGCAACTAGGAATCATACCACTCACAACTATAAAGATGGAAGTGTTGTTGCCCCTAGTCTTCCACAACCTATGAGGTTGACACCACAAAAATTAGAAGAAAAAAGAGCAAAAGGGCTTTGTTATAGTTGTGATAGCAAATACACTAAAGGTCATAAGTGTGCTGAGAAGAAATTATTCTACATAGATTGTGAAGAGGAAGAAGAAAAGGAGCAAGAAAGGTCAAAAGAAGAAGATATACTTCACGAACGAAGCCAAGATGAAGAACAAATAAATCCGACCATTTCTTGTAATGCATTGGCGGGAATTACCACTCCTCAAACCATCAAGATAGAAGGACAAATCATGAAGAAAAAGGTAATAGTGTTGATTGATTCAGGAAGCACCCACAATTTTATTCATTGTAGGGTAGAAAAAGAATTGAATTGCTCCCTATATCCAGCACCAGAGTGTCAAGTGATGATTGCAAATGGAGGAACAATAAATTTCTCTAGAAAGTGCCATAATATCAAGTTATCCATGGGAGAATATGTATTGACTAGCCCAATGCTTTCCATTCGAATGGGAGGTGCTGATGTTGTACTAGGAGTCCAATGGCTACAATCCTTGGGTACAATAGCTTTTAATTTTCAAGAACTTTTCATCAAATTTTCTACGGAAGGAAAGGAAGTTGAATTAAGGGGTATTGCAGGGAAACTATGAAAGATAATCATCTCTAATGGCATGACAAAGCTTCCAAAAAAGGAGTAAAGAGGTGTAATTGCACAATTATGTCAGTAGATGTTTCCACATTGGAATCATCTATTTCTCCACATCTCGAAAAAGTCATGGACAATCATTCCAAGGTATTTGAGACTCCAAAAGGTCTCCCACCTATGCGTGATCATGATCATGCTATTAATCTGATTCCAGGAAGTGTTCCTCCAAGCATCAGGCCGTACAGATATCCCTATGTCCAAAAAAGTGAAATTGAACGTATGGTTGCAGAAATGCTAGAGGCTGGTATAATTCAACCAATTCAAAGTTATTTCTCAGCTCCAGTAGTATTGGTGCACAAGAAGGATGGATCATGGCGCATGTGTCCGGATTATAGGGAGCTCAACAATCTCACTATTAAAGATAAGTTCCCCATTCCTGTTATTGATGAATTACTGGATGAATTGCATGGATCAATTTACTTCACCAAGTTGGATCTTCATTCGAGATATCATCAAATCAGAATGAAGATTGAAGACATTCCGAAAATGGCATTTAGAACTCATGAGGGTCATTATGAATTTTCGGTCATGCCTTTTGGCCTTACGAATGCCCCTTCAACATTTCAAGGTTTGATGAATTCAATTTTCAAAGCATTCCTTAGAAAATTTGTGTTAGTATTTTTTGATGATATACAAATCTACAGCAAGTCTTGGAAGGATCATGTTGAACATGTTGACAGGGTGCTACAACTATTGGAGGACAAACAATTATATGCAAAAAGATCCAAATGTTTCTTTGGAGTCCAGGAGGTGGAATATTTGGGTCATATTGTATCTCATGAAGGAGTTAAGGTAGACCCTAGCAAAATTAAAGCCATTAAGGAATGGAAAATCCCCACATCCATAAAGCATCTGCGAGGATTTCTTGGGTTGACAGGGTATTATCACAATTTTGTTAAGAATTATGGGAGAATAGCAACACCACTAACAACATTATTGAAGAAAGATTCATTTTCATGGACTCCGGAAGAAACAAAGGCCTTTGAACATCTTAAAGAGACAATGTTCCAAGCACCGGTCTTAGCTACACCGGACTTCACAAAAACCTTTATTGTGTAATGTGATGCTTCAGGAAATGGAATTGGTGGTGTTCTAATGCAAGATGAAAGATCCATTGCTTTTGAAAGTCATCCAATCAAGGGAAAGTTTTTAAGCAAAGCTATTTATGAGAAGGAAATGTTGGAAATACTCCATGCACTTAAGAAATGGTGACCCTACCTAATGGTAAGTCACTTCAAGGTAAAAACGGATCATGATAGCCTTAAATACTTTTTAAAACAAAGATTATCCTCTAAAGAGCAACAAAAGTGGGTCAAAAAGATTTTGGGTTATGACTTTGAAATCATCTACAAAAAAGGGAAGAAAAATGTGGTGGCAGATGCACTCTCAAGAAAGGATGAGGATGTGGAACCATTTTTGTGTGCCATTTTTATTATCCAACAGGATTGGATAAACGAAGCAAGGGATGAGAGGAAAAATGACGAAGAAGTGTGGGAACTTATGCGAAAGCTACAACAAGATTCCATTACTTTTGATACATTTAGCTGGAAAAATGATTCGTTATGGTACAAAGATCGTTTATACCTCTGTAAGAATTCCTAGCTAAAACCAAAGATTCTTACAGAATTACACACTTCTCCCTTAGGAGGGCACTAAGGATTTTTAAAAACTTACCACAGGGTTAAGAAGGAATTTTTTTGGGATGGCCTTAAATCAGATATTCAAAAGTTTGTGGCAGAATGTTTGGTTTGCGAGCAAAATAAAGTTGAAATAATTAAGAGATCAGGTCTATTACAACCTTTATCCATTCCAAGCCAACGTTGGGACGAGGTTTCAATGGATTTTATCAGAGGTTTACCCAAGTCTGAGGGGAAGAGTGTCATCATGGTGGTAGTTGACGGAATTACCAAGTATGCACACTTTTGTGCATTATCACATCCATTTAAATCCAGTACAGTTTCTAATGCATTTATGGAAATAGTGCAAAAGCTACATGGAAACCCAAAGATTATTGTAAGTGAGAGAGATTCCATTTTCGCTCGAAATTTTTGGACAGAATCATTTTCTTGTCTTGGTACTCAGTTAGCTCATATCTCATCTTATCATCCTCAATCTGATGGGCAAACTGAGATAGTAAACAAATGTTTGGAAGGATATCTTCGTTGCTTTGTATCTGATAAACAGACACAATGGGTCAAATGGTTGCCTCTGGTTGAATAGTGGTATAACACTTCCTTCCATACAGCAACAAAAATGACCCCATTTATGGCACTTTATGGGTATCAACCACCATCCATCACATCATATTTAAGAGAAAATTCTAAGGTTCAGGCAGTGGAACATCACATCGAACATCAACAACAAGTCCTCCAACTCTTAAAAGATAACCTCGTGTTGGCACAAAATAGAATGAAACAACAGGCAGATCAACATCGCAATGAAAGAAGTTTTGATGTAGGTGATTGGGTATTCCTACGGCTACAACCATATAAGAAAATGTCCCTAAATCAAGCTAATAAGGATAATAAATAATCACCAAAGTATTATGGTTCGTACAAGGTGTTGCAAAGATTGCTACTATGGCATAGAAATTGGAGCTTCCTGCAGCTTCTCGATTGCACCCAGTTTTCCATGTTTCATGTTTAAAGAAGGTTATAGGTGACAAGCTCCAAACTCAAACAATATTGCCAGAACTTGACGAGGAAGGAAAAATTATATTGGAACCGAAAGCAGTCACAGAAACAAGAACTCGACGGCTACGAAATCGATCAATTTCAAAGTATCTTATCAAGTGGAAGAACTTATCCGCTGAAGATTCCACATGGGAGGATGATAATTTTATTCAGAAGTATCCAGAACTACTCAAGCATTGAGGACAACACTTTTTTAAAGGAGAGGGGCATGTTGGGTCCCTATAATACTAGTTATTACCCCATTACTATTGTAGTTATACCCATTATTTATATTGTTGTGCCCCTATTACCCCCATATTGTTATTTCTGTGCCCCATAGATTCCCTCTATTGTTATTTTTGTGGCTTTATATTATTATTGTTAGGTCAGCTGGATTATACTGTGACTCCTTAGACTCCTATATATAGAAAGGAGGTTTTGTCATTTTTATCATCCAAGAATTGTTCATTTATGTAATGTAAAGGAGGTTGCCCCCTCGAAGAGGTTGAATTCTAAGGCGTTGATCTATCTTTTCTATATTTTTTTGAGCTGGCTTCATAACACCCTCAAGGCTTGATTATGGGCTTTGTGTTTGTTCTTGACTTGTGGCTGTGGTGTGGAAATTGTCCAAGGGTAATTCTTATCTACATATAATTGTACCTAATTACCTTGATAATCCCTTTACATGCCTCATGGATGTAAGTGGTTCTTGGGCTTCACGCATAGTAAATAAAAAAATTTCTTCCCTTGGTGTTCCATGTATGAGCACTCTCTCAATGCGCATGCAGTTAACCTTCGTCGATATTGCATATGGAGATTGGGATTGGCTGTTGCATGAAAAATTTGACCAAAGTCGAGTCCTTAGATTTTCAAAATATTAAAACTCTTACGTGGAGATAGGCCATATAGACAGACCATAGGTGATGAAGCGGTGGTTGGTACTGAGTGTTGGTCAGATTCAGGGTTAACAACTACCTTCATCAGTTCGGGATCACGCACACACATATAATTATGGGTAGTGCATTTGTAAGTGGATCTTGTAAATTTTTCCTATATGGAAAAAATTATTGTTCAACCAATTTTGTATGGTTAAATGTCATCTGTTCCAATCATGAATCAACAAGGTCTTAGGACATAACCTACCGTAAACAGTTCAGTTTTTCATGGAAACAATTCACAATATGACACATATTTAACTACCTGTGTCCATCAATCGACACCTTAACTTAAATGAGTGACCAAGTTTTTCTATTAGTGTAGCATTTGGGGGTTTCCTTTAAACACTATGGAAATATCATAAACCCAAAGTGGACCATTATTATTAACAATATTTCTAAAAAAATTGCACAACCTTTTAAAGTTTAATTTTCATTTTTTTATAATCAAACCCTTTAGCAGTCAACGTATGAATTTGTATTTATGATAGACATAGATATTGCATGCAACCATATCTGTGCATATGGTTTTAACATTTTTAGTACTTAGATTAATCTTAAGGAGTCTAGATTTAACACTTATACCAGAACTCCTTGGCAATGTTTGTAGCAATGAGGAAAAATTCATGCTTAAACTTTTCCATATCCTATGGAGGTGTATTGGTCCATAGGACACAAGGTTTGAACTTAATTATTGTGATACCATTTGTAACGAACCTCCTTAGCTTACCCGATAATATAGCCTTTGGGACCCATAAATTTAAATTTTGGGTTCATTCACAGTTAAAGCTTTACCCCTCCTTGCAGATATTATTTTCTAAAATTTCCTCAACCATATTACTATTAGGCCAATGTACAAATTTCTCTGTAATTGTTTTACTGGTTCTATTATATGGAACATTAGATTCATTAACATGTCTATTGTATATGATCAACCATTAAAACTAATCATAGCATGTGGATTATGAAACTCTAGGGTTAATCCCCACAAGAATTAATCGAATTTAATTGAGGTATACTGTAATTAGTATGGGTGTGTTTCATGATCATAGTCTTCTTCACATAGTGAGTATGTTACTGACCAACACTTCATTCACATGCATATCTAGCCAGGCTAGCCTAAAAGGAGGCAATCTTAGATATGCAATATAGATAACTTGAACCATTTTCCATACAATGAGGAGTATTAAGCATTAATTATACAATTGTTCCACATGAATAAGTATTTAATTTATCACATAACATTATAGGTAGACTATATTTCTTATTAAAATATAAGATGTATATTTCATAACTATCTCACATATTCATATGTCATCTCCTCTTAAACACCATTAATATTTACAACCACATATTATGATTCCACTATGAACTCTACTCTTGGATATAAAAGGAGTCACAGGTATCATACATTATCATAAAAATCATTAACACGAGTAATCTACTTATAATTGGAAAATGCAATTTCTATCATGAATCAGATAGCTCATGGGTATAAGTACTTTTAGTTACTTCATACACTTATACTGCTAACTTCACACTGGAATTCAACATGCATAATGAAAACCATTATCTCGATGATAAAGTAATAATTAAGATAAAACATATTTCATCCTAGTGACTCTGATCAGAATGAACAAAAAACACCAGTAATCTACTCATAATCATCTCATTTAATTCATTAATTCATGGAAAGCAAACTTAAATCTTCTCATAGACAAACTGAAACTATAGTAGAGAAAGAGTAAGAATCATCATACAAACATCCAACGCTTTGACACCAACTAAAACATCACTTTGAGGGAATATCACCACCACCCATCCATGAATCACCTCTGATTCCCCCCGAGCTGAAGATCTTGCCAAGGATCAACTGTCCTCAATTGATCAATGCAGTGGGCATTTAATACCCTCCTCCATGATTTAGTTACCATTAGTGGAATCCCTCTTTATGTATTTTTCCATTTTCCTAGGTCTTATCGAGAAAATATCATCTTTATCTCCCACGATGATTTTCCACATAAAATCTTGCCTTTATCTCCTGCAAAGTTTTTATGTTTTATGGATCTTTATCTCCCATCCATCCAATGGATATCCAATACATCCAGGCTTATCTATAATGACATCTATAAGATTATCATGAAAGATTCATCTCTATCCCATTCCTCATGGGATTTTGAAAGCATCTCCTCTCTCTTGGTGCTCCACCCTCCAAGTGATTTATTTTATTAATTTATATAATAATTCATTTTCTTTTCATATGACATATCCCCTAGCTTTCCTCAACTTAGGTTGCAACCATTTAACACATAAGGGAGGATATCACACCTAGCTATAAATTAGTTTAGGTTTACAATAATGTAGTACAAAAGGGAGGGGTATTACATTAGATGTAGAAATAAAGACAAGCACCTTAAAATGAGAAATATGAGGATGGGCCATGAATGACTACCAAAAGGGTTTGGATTACCAGTAGGGGAGACAATTTTATATCAATAATCCCATCATGGCCCAATAATACTTTAATCATTAGAATTTTGACTCAACATCATGATCACATTTGATAAAATTTGTAGGTTACACTATAGAGAATCTAAGGTGTATTAACTAGTTGCAACTTTGGGACATGTGATCATCTCAAGAGTGCATGAGAAATCTAAAAAAGGTATCCATAAAACTATATGCCTAAAAAATTATAACCAAATGGATATTAAATACAAGGGAGGTTTAAATAAATATTCAACTTATCTCTTCCTTCAAAGAGAGAAATTAATTCATTGATATATGAAATTGTATCAAGAACCTATCAATAACATCAACTCTTATATAATTTCAAGTAATGTGGAAATTTTTTCCTTTTATTTAAACAAAATAAAATATTGAACCAAATAAAATAAAAAAATTAAGTAACAAAGGCCAAAAATACTTACTATATTACACAAATGCTTCGAAGGCATCAAACATTACATTGATTGAACATTTTAGAACTTTCCCATGGGAAAGGGTAGCTTCTTACCATCCAAATGGATTAGATAGAAAAAATTATTATTGGCAACATGATTAATGTTGTAAGGACATAACCAAGAACTTTTGAACTTAGCATGTTTATTTTTTGGTTCCATAGAAAGACAATATTAACCTTATGAAAACTTCAATGGTGAGCTATCATGTTGAACTTGTTCTTTTCATTTTCTTGGATTTATACCAAATGATCAATGGTTATAAGTGCTCAAGTCACTAAACCTATGGAATACATTTGTTCCTTAGATGTTAAGGAATGCTCCTAATTTAGGTAGACATTAAAAAATATCCTCAAAATTCCTTTTGTTAACCTTCATCCCAATATACATTTATGATTTTAAAAACACCTATTTTCATCAAACATTATCGGTATACATTTTTTCCATGCAATTTTTAATACCCATTTATGTTTCTACACCAAGTATGGAAACATGATGGAACTCTTATAATCCTTTAGAATCAGATGAATACTTTTTCTTGGAAATAATACTTGGGGGTGGGGGTGGGGGGGGGGAGGGGAAATCAATATTATCAGATCAATACTTTTTCTTTTCCCAAACATATTCATATACACTACTTATATGAAGTGAACTAGTGTGTACACGCTACTGTTATTAGAGAAACCAATATATACCTAGAGAACTCGTGATTTAGTCAATTTATCATGTGTTGATCTTTAACCAATGCATCAATAACTTATTAAATAGTCTAGTAAAAAAATAAATAAACCATTACACATAAGAAACACACATGAGCAACAAGATTTAAGGTGGAAACCCAATGTGGGTGAAAACCACATACTCTTGTCATCTTTGTCTTCTTTTAATAATAATAAAATATGTTTAAAATCTTATACTGGTGTAGAATCATACCAGTACGGAGGCACCCACCTACCAAAGGATACAACCTTCTCTCAGTTTCCAGGTTCTACTGGAAGGAAGCTACAACCCCCTAGCTCTTGTAATAGCCAATGTGTCTACTAGTACGTAGGTGCTAGCCTATAGAAGGCTACGACCTTCTTTCTTCTTCCAGGGACCACATTTCATAAAATTTCAGACTAGATGCTCTTGGTACACAACAATACACATGAAGGCCTCGTTTCATCAAATTTTCATATTTTACGCATCATAACTTTCAAACTACATCAACCAATAATCAATTAATTTGAATAGTCACATCACTGTCACCAGAACATTGTACTGATCCGATAAACCTGCATTATCATTCAGAACCAACTACAACCTCAAAAATCATGCATCAGAATGTATACGCTACTTTACTAAACCCAACCTTCCTGTATATGCTACTTCCTTTAATCAAACTTTTGTACACCTTAAAAACTACTGAAACATAAAACTTCTTAATCAAGTATGTACTAACCAGAATATATTGAACATCTACTATCAATTTATAGAGCGTTACACACGTAGTAGCGGAGATCACCATTCTCACTTATACAATCAATCAATCAGATATCAAACTCCTTATGAATTTAGTTTTACATTCAGATATAAGAAGACTTCATTGACAGACAACAATAAAACAATAGAATTGATCAGATATATTAGTTAGACCTAAAGAAATTGATTTTCCTTTATATACGCTATTTGGAAGAGTAGAACCTGCATGTACACATGATTTTACCAAGACAAACCAATGTACATATATGAAAATATTAACTCATAACTTTGCTACTATTCAAGACTTAAAACAAACCCATATCATGACATTTAAAGAATAAAACTAATGTACACAATCAGATTGTGCCCAACCAATATCAGATCATTCAATGATAGGTCATTTCAGTTCTCATGATCCTAATCCAACATTGAATTCAAGGTGCACACAATATTTCAGATCAGATCACCAACATAGCCCCTCTAACATAAAATATACTTTAGATATAAGTATTCCTTAAAAATCCCTTTTCACTTCCACACTCTGGCCTTATGACATTCTCTTCCTTATATAGTTTTAGGCCTTTCTCAACACCTGAGACCAAAACCACTTACGACTCGTGGTATTCTTGGATGGGATCAAATAATCATTACTCCACTCAATATTTTGGGCTAATACCATGGTATTGTCTCCTCTTTAATTCCCTTGGTTTTCCAACATATACGTGCTTTCCTTCTTGTGAAAATGCATGTATACGTATACTCTCTTTTTGTTTTGTGAACCAGTGTGTATACATTGTCTTGACTAAGTGGACCTGTGTATACATCTTAAACTACTTTTCACCATCCTTTTCCTTCAAATTCATCATTCTCATTAGTAGAATTTAGTTCCATCTTCCTGTTATTCTATACGAATTCTCTGTTACATCTGAATGGACCTGTTACAATGTGGGTTGCCTTTCATCAAAACTGAACTAGCCTATGGGTGAGTCGCCATAAAGGACAACACTTGTATCATAATGCCAACAATCTGCCCCTTTGGACTTGACGATAACCATGCTAATGTTGATTACTGCACGCTGTAGAAACTATTAGAGATAACAAGCAATGCCAAAATACTCTCCCTCTTTGACATCAAGGGAAAAGCGAAAACCAAGCTATTCTCCCCCTTTGATATACATTATGTTTTCCATGCTCCCCCTAAGTAAATGTTGAGTCAACAGAGATATGTTTCAAGAGAATAACATGACTCCATAGCTCAACTTAGTGAGTATGACCTCCGTATGACCAATGACTCATACATACATCAATCACCCAACCAATTGGGTATACACCCTATTTGACTCATCCATTGAACCAAGTGGGGATATACTAATATTTTATACATAAATACAAAAATTATTACATCATCCATCCCACGAAAATTGGGGATACAAATTACATCATATGTCCAATATGACTCATTCAAATATAGACCATGACAGATGAAGTTGTATCACACCCTAGATCTTTACATGACTTATGCAACAAATGATATAAGTATTTGAAGCCATAACTGAAGTCATCAACTATGATGCCAACAATTTAGAATGTGTGTGAAGGCTAATTCTCCTCGTAAACCTATGCTACCTGTGTATTTTCCACAAGTCATTCATCAAGGCATCTTTTTCAGTTAGATAAAAATCAATGAACAAAGCATATCGTGAGACTGTAATCATGAATATCAGACAAAGAACCCATATTAGAGTCTGACCCACTATTTTTCTATCATAAAAACATATACTCGCCTTTAGAAACAAGAAAACTGTGTGTATATGTGACTATACTTCACGAAATGCATGTATAATAACCTTGCTCTGAAAACTGGATTTAATAGCAGGATGATGCAACAACTACTCCCAGCTTTTGTCTGAGATATTCAAATGTTTCTCTAGGAAGCCGTTTTACTGAATATATCAACAACATGTTCTTTGGAGGGAACATACTCCAATTTAACCTTTTTTTCAAGAACTTTTTCTTGTAGAAAATGGTACTTAATGGGTATGTGCTTAGTCTTGGAGTGCATGACAGGATTTTCCGAAATAACGATGGCACTTGTATTATCACATAGAATGGAGATGGTAGTACATGTGATATGAATTTATTGCAATGTTTGTATCATCTAAAGGAGTTTTATGTAGCAATATGCAACAACCACATATTATGATTTATATATAGATAAGGTATTCGAACTTTATTTCTTGCTGATCCATGACACTAATCGAGAATCCATATAGAATGCATCTCCACTAGTTCTCTTTTAATCATTAACATTTCCTACCCAATCTGCATCTGTATATGCATGAAGAGTAAGGTTTGTATCTTTTGGATACCATAGTCCAAAGTCCTGAGTTCCTTGAAGATATTTGAAAATTATTTTGACTACCTGAAGATGTGATTCCTTTGGATTTTCTTGGAGCCTTCCAACAATTCCTACTGCATGCATGATATTAGGTCTAATTCCTATTAGATAAATCAAATTCCCTATCATAGATCTATAATTTTATTGGTTTACTGTTCATGATTCATCGTTAGAAGTGATACTGCATCCTATTACCATTGAAGTACATATTGGTTTAGAATCTTCCATTTTGTATTTCTTCAAGATCTGCTTGAGATATTTGGTTTGTGAAAGAAAGATACCATCTTTTGTTTGTAGTACTTGTAGACCAAGAAAATAAGTAAGTTCAAAAAGTAAGGATATTTCAATTTTTTTTTGCATTACTGAAGCAAAATTCTGACTCATGGATTTTTCATTGCTCACAAAGATGATATCATCAACATAAACAAAAATAATTATTAGTTTATAATTTCCTATCTTTGTGTATAAATTTCTATCTGCAAAACCTTTTGTGAAACCTTTTTGTTGTAGATATTTGTCAAGGCGGTAATACCAAGCCCTTGTAGCCTATTTTAGACCATAGAGAGCATTTTTGAGCTTGCATACAAGTTTTGCATCATTTCCAAGAAAGAATCCTTCTAGCTATTCAATATAAGCTTCTTCTTCTAAATATCCATTAAGAAAGGCCGATTTTACATCCATTTGATATACTTTGAATTTTCGAAAACTAAAGAGAGCAAGAAACATCCCTATGGGTTCAAGTCTAGAAACATGTGCAAAAGTTTCTTCAAAATATATACCTTCTTGTTGAGCATAACCTTTACAAACAAGTCTTGCCTTGTTTATAATAACTGCTCCATTTTCATTCAGCTTATTCTTAAATATCGATTTTGTTCCTATAACATTTTTATCATGAGGTCTAGGAAATAATTCCAAAGTATCATTCTTTTCAATTTAGTCCAGTTCTTCATCCATAACTTGACCCAACATTCATCTTTGAAGGATTCATTTACATTCTAAGGTTCAGTGGAGGATAGTAATGCTAGATAACTTGAGGTCCCTGTAAGAGTTCTTCTTGTCTATACACCAACCCCTTTTTCTCCTAGAATTTGCGGTTCTGGATGATTCTTCTGAACATAACTGGATGGAGTCTTTTCCCTGTCTGTTGTATCTTCTTCTGGTGCTTCATTGCTTTCTTCTTCTATATAATTTTGATTTGATGTGGGAAAGAATTCCCCATATTCCTCATTGTCATATTCCTCTATTGATTTCGTTTGTTCCATATTTCTGTATGCTTCATCAACAATATCAATTCTTTCAAAAAATTTCCAGAGACTTTTGCTATAGGATTTGTATCCTTCACTTCTAGATGAATAACCAAGAAGAATTCCTTCGTCTGCTCTGGGTTAAAACTTACCAAGTTTTTCATTAGTCATTTTGATGAAACATTTGCTTCCAAAAACTCTAAAGTGTTCTATAGTAGGAGGCCTACCATACCAAAGTTCATATGGAGTTTGACTACTATTTACCAAAACATTCACTTTTTTGAGAATAATCATGGCAGAAAATGTAGCCTCACCCTAGAAGGTTGTAAGAGCTCCATATTCATCAAGCATCACTCGAGCCATTTGTTGAACTATTCTATTCATTCTTTCCACCACGCCATTTTGATGAGGATTTCATGCAACAAAGAATTTCCTTTTTATTCCATGTTGTTTGCAAAAGTCAAAGAATTCATTTGATATAAATTATCCCCCTCGATCAGATCTGAGACATCTGATTTTTTGATGTGATTCATTTTCTACTAAATATTTCAAGGCTTCAATTTTTTTCTTCATATTTATGCTTTAGTAGTCCTATCCAACACATCCTGGAAAAATCATCAATAAATAAAATAAAGTATTCTTCTCCATGAGGTCACTTTTTCCTTGTTGGACCACATAAATCATTATGGATTAGATCCAGAGGCTTAATTTTTGATCTTTATTTTTCATTGAAGTGAACTCTGGTTTGCTTACCAACTAGACATGGTTTGCATATGGTATTTTCTGGGATGCTCATATCTGGAAGATCATGAACTGGCTTGATCCTGCATGCTTTTCTTACTTGACAAAAGCTTAGATGTCTCAATCTTCTATGCCATATCCAGTTTTCATCTGTTTCACTTAGATAGCATTATTGTTGTCCTTATTTGAGTATGTATAAGTTTTTTGGAGTTCTTATTCCTTTGATTACATTATTTCTTGTATTAAGCACCTCTCCTGAAAGATGGGTCAGTTGGAATGCCTATTTTGGAAGATGTTATGTGTCAAATCAATCAATCAGTGCCTTCCTTCCCGTCGACATGTTTGTCTGTTAGCCCCCATCCATGGGAGTTTCCCTCTCAGAAGACTAATCAATTATAAATCCAATCAAATCATTCTCAATCGAACTGTATTCATTTCCTTGATCACACATTTGACCGACACTCAATAGGTTATACTTTAAACCATGTACATACATGACATTTCTAGCTTTAACCTTTTCTTTCAAGAAGACATAACCTTTACCTTTGATGATAGGTAGAGTGTCATTTCCAAATGAGACATTCTTTTCCTTTTCTAAAGCATTATACGAATGAAGTTTCTCTTTATCACCTATCATGTGTTTGGAGCATTCGTTGTGAATGTACCATTGATTTTCTTGTCCTTCTGCATACAAATCTATGCCACATCTTTCTGGTTGAGATTCCTTCTTTCTCCATATCTTGGGATTCAATGATGTTTGCTCCTTTTGAAGGTGATGGTTGAAATATTCTCCTGCATTCAGATTCTTAATAACCAAAGTTGTTACAAATCGAACATTCTACTTCATTTTCAAGAGGAGAAAAGTTATTATAGGAACTTTGTTTGGTTCCTATTATAACCCTTTGATTTCATGCTTCTCTAGTCATGATGATTTTGTAAGCAACACATTGAGCAACCTTATGACCAAAGTTATGAGATGAAAAACATTGCCCATTAAAGAAGTTTCTACAATCATAGAATATTTTGGCATTGTTTACCTATTGGTTGAAGCTTCTACTGATATTCATCCTTGGAGTAAATTGGGTATGATTTACCTAATGAGTAATTTTAGGCCTTTGCTAAAGATTGACATACTATTCACTTGTCTTTGCTACATCAAGATAGCTTTTGGTGGAGGCTGACGACTTTTGTGATTGAGATGATTCTTCAGTATATCCAAGACCTATCTTTACCAGAGGAGAATGTTAAACTTTGATGATTTCATTTAAAGTTTCAGATCCTTTAGCAAATCCAATATTGAAATATTTTGTCTTCTCAAGTTCTTTTCTTAGACCCACAATTTCACATTCTAGATTTTCATTATGTTTTTTCTTTCTTTTAGTGAGTTGGTGTGTCAGCGTATCTATGATCATATTATTTTCTTCTAAACAGATTTTTAGTTTATTCTTTTCTTAAAGGAAGTCTTCCTCTTCTAAGGCATCCAAAAAATCATCATTTTCATAAGCCATGAGTAGTCTATAATCTTGTTTAGTTTCATCTTCATCACTATTGGATAAGCCATCACTATCTTCATGCATATAGTAACTCCTTCTCTTCACAACTTGTTTTCTATTTCCTTTTGTATATTCTTTTCCCTTTTCATATTTATCTTTATGAGGACATTTAGTAGCATAATGGCCGACTCTACCACAAGAAAAGCATTTGAAAAGTCAGTTGCCTCTGAATATTCTGGAACCCCGTTAAAGCTTCTTGACAAAATTTACCTCATCTTCTTCTTCTAAAATGCATTCTGATTCATTTTTCTCTTCCTTTTCTTTTCCCTTTGCTCATGCTTTAAAAGAGGTTTCTCTCATATCTGATGGACCTCCTTTTATCATTTCAAAGGCAGTTAGGATTCCATGGAGTTGAGTCATAGTAATAGTTTGAAGACCTTGTTTTTCTTCTACGACAGACACTTTTGACTCAAATTTAGGAGATAAAGATCTCAAAATTTTCTCAACTAAAGTAGTTTCCTTTATCTCTTCACCTAGATTCTTCATACAATTAACAATCTCATATATACGTAAAAGGTAAATAGCAACACTCTCTTCGCTATGCATCTTAAGAGTTTCATACTGAATTATGAGAATTTGAAGCTTAGCATGTTTTACTTGAGAGTCTCCTTCATAGCTCTCAATGATTTTGTTCCATATTTTTTTGGCTCTTCTGAGCTGCATGACATTGACAAATTCTGATTGTAACAGATTTCCCAATAACATATTGACAACTTTGGCATTCGTTTCATATAATTTCTTATATGTAGAGTCTATAGGAATTGCTGCTATCAATTGATATAATCCTTCCAAAATGTCCCAAACATTGGCTCCAAGCAATTGTAGAAAGGTTATGGTTCTTATTTTCCAATATATTAAGTTGCTCCCATTGAATATTGGTGCTCTGATAGATCCCATGACTTCGTGATTATTCATCTTGAAATATCTTCGTTTAAGTGATCAATATTCTTCTAAAGGACATGCTCTAATACCAATTATTGGAAATAATACTCAGAGGGAGGTTGAATTAGTATTATCATATCAATAATTTTTCATTTCCAAAACAGATTCATATACGCTATTTCTGTGAAGTGAACTAGCATGTACATGCTACTGTTATTAGAGAAATCAACGTATAACTAAATAACTTGTCATTTAGTCAATTTATCATGTGTTGATCTTTAACCACTTCATTAGTAACTTATTAAGTAGTGCAGTAAAATTAGAATAAATCATCACACATAAGAAGCACACATGAAAACCAAGATTTAAGGTGGAAACCCAATACGTGTGAAAACCCCCTATTGCTGTCATCTTTATCTTCTTTTAATAATAATAAAATATGTTTACAATATTATACTAGTGTAGACACATACCAATATGCAGGCACCACCTGTGAAGGCTACAACCTTCTCTGATTTTAGAACTTCTACTGGAAGGGAGCTACAATCGCCTAGCTCTTGTACTAGCCAATGTGTTTACTAGTATGTAAGCGCCGACCTACAAAAGGCTACGACCTTTTCTCTTCTTCCAGGGACCAAATTTCATAAATTTTTAGTGAGGATGCTCTTGGTACATAACAATACACATGAAGGCCTCGTTTCATCAAATTCTCATACTGGACCCATTAGAAATTTCAAACTTCATCAACCGATAGTCAGTTAATCTGAACAATCCAATCACTGTCACGAGAACACTCTCTTGAACCCAGAAACCTGCATTATCATTCAAAACCATTTGCAACTTCAAAAATCATGCATCAGAATATATATTCTACTTTACTGAACCCAACCTGTGTGTATACGCTCCTTCCTTTACTCAAACATGCATATACCTTAAAAACTACTGAAACATAAAGCTTTTGAATCAAGTCTATACTAACCGGCAATATACGGAACATCTACTATCAATTTATAGAGCTTTACATAAGCATTAACAGAGATCACCCTTCTCATTTATACAATTAATCAATCAGATATCAAACTCATTATGAATTTTGTTTTACATTCATATCTATGAAGACTTCATTGACATACAACATTAAAATAACAGAACTAATTAGATATATCAGCCAGACCTAAAGAAGTGGATTTTCCTTTGTATACGCTACTTGGAAAAGTAGAACCGATGTCTACACATGCTTTTACCGAGATGAGCCAACATACATATCTACAAATATTAACTCATAATGTCATTGCTATTCCAAACTTTAGACAAACCGAGATCATGACATTTAAAGAATAAAACTATTGTACACAATCAGATCTGGCCCAACCAATATCAGATCATCTAATGACAATTCATTTCAGGTCACATGATCATGATCTCACATTGAATTCAAGGTGCACATAATATTTCAAATCAAATCACTAATATAATGCCTACAACATAAAATATAGTCGAGATAGAAGTATTCCGTAAAAAACACTTTTCACTTACACACCCTGACCTTATGATCTGCTCCTTCTTATATAATTTTAGGTCTTTCTCAATACCTCAGATCAAAACCACTTAGGACCCGTGGTATTCTTGGATGGGATCAAATAGTTTTTACTCTGCTCAATATTGTGGGCTAATACTATGGTATTGAACCTTGGTATTGTCTCGTCTTGAATTTCCTTGATTTTCCAACATATACACACTTTTCTTCTTATGAAAGTGCGTGTATATGTATACGCTCTTTTTTTTCTGTGAAAGAGTGTGTATACATTGTTTTGACAGGTGGACCTACATCTACATCTTAAACTACTTTTCACCATCCTTTTCCTTCAACTTCTTCATTCTTATTTGTAGACTTTAGTTCCATCTTCCTGTTCTTCTATACCAATGCCTTGTTACGTCTAAATGGACCTATTACATTGTGGGTTTCCTTTCATCAAAATTGAACTGGCCTATGAGTGAGTTGCCATCAAGGACAACACTTGTATCATAATGGTAATAACAACTACTAGGCTAGATACTAGATTTGAAAATATTATGTAATTAGGGAGCAAACAAAGATCTTCTAGATACAATGATGCAAGTAGTTACAAATAGTGCTAACGAGTTATCATACTAGGTGTAATCCTCATCACAACTCCCAATTGGAATATATCTTCAACACCCATTATTACCAAAGAAAATTTCTTCCCATAAATTATATGTATTGTGTCTAGAAGTCATCCCATCAAAATATTTTGTGCTTAGGTTTATAGTAATCTTATATATAGATAAATTCACTCAGAAATGGACATGTGCTTGAACTTCATTTTAAAAATAAATCTGCTATTTACAATGGACTATGAATGTTCATTTATACATTAGACTTATAGAAGATTTGTTTATTGACAATAAATTTGGAAAAAAAAAATGGATTTGCAAAGTTGAAAAGGCCTACAAAGGATTCATATTATTATACTTTATTTATAAACAATAAAATTAAAGATCCTACCTTAAGAGCTCAAAAGTAGATTTCCTTTTATTGACATGTTGCAAATGGATTACTAAGCTTTTGCATAAAAAACCAATCCTATACTTATTCTACGTAAGAATAAAAATAAACCAATCTTGTGTTTACATAGGTTTGTGATGCATTCCAATCCATTATAAAAAAGAAATAGCTAAATTTATCTCAACTAAAACTATATTAAATATATTAAAATAGTAACCCAACAACAAGGCACAAACTTATCTTTACTTAAAATACTCAAAGCGAATATTTATCCATGCTGTTTTGTTTTATCATATACTTTCCTTCACAATATGATGTTTTTTTTTTGTTTTCTTAACACATTACTTAACTCTAATTATTTTATTTCCATTTTTAATAATTATATTGACAAATAAAAACAACAAATATAAATCACGTAAACTACCAATCCCACATGACTTATATTGATGAAATGGTATAAACCTATGTATATATATTTAAATTTGAGCATGTTTCCGTGGACATGCTTACATATAATTCACTGTGTTATTAGAAGAGTAAAATGATGATGGTGGGTACATGTCCATCAACCTCCAAGCTGATTTCGGAAAAAATTTAAACCATCAATGTAAAATATAATATAGATAATCCATGCACTATATGTGCATAGTATAGATAATCCATGCACTATATGTGCATAGCTTATTGTTATGTTCCCAACTCTAATTAAAAATTGTTATGTTCCCAACTCTAATTTTTTTTTTCCAATCTTATCATTAGCCATTAATGATGATTATAGTATTTCCCCCTAACAGATACATTAAATTATGTATTCGAATGGTTTTGTTGTTTTTCAGCTCACCCGTCTTACAACAAGGAACCATACTCCCTGTGTATTTTACTCTTAATTTCTATCTACTTAAATCTAATTCATGTACACAATTTCATGGCTATACCAACCGAGCCCTAGGAGGTGATTGTATCCACTAACCCACCACAACATAGTATGCTAATTATATGTTATTTAGTAATAAGGTACTCTCTTATACCTTCATTTTTACCCTCTTTATTAACTTGGCACACCTCTCTACAACTTGATTTCAGTGCTTTCAAAGTGTTCCTATCTGCTCCCTCCTAGTTGTATCCTAGGTGAGTAGAGTGGTACCATGTCCCTTGGATCCATGTGGTCTAACCCTCCTCTTTGTACTAGGGCTTCGTTGGTTGAATAAACACTCGGGTGATAAGACCTCGAGGGCAGTGATAGTCTCGGGATAGATCAACAACTCACAATGAAACCTCAAACCCTAAGTGGTTGTAACCCTTATGCCTTCCCCTATTTTCGCCATCGTCTGGTTTAACTTTTTGTTTGCATATAGTTTTCATGATTGTTTGCATCTAAGGTTTTCCTTTGTGGTCGAGGTATGGTTCCTCCATGCCAAAATTATTAGAAGGAAACGAGTTAAGGATTCATAATAGTTTTTCATGGTGAACACCATAGTGGCACCGTGGTTCCTTCACTTCATTCTTGTCTTGGTTCCTTGTGCCTACAGGACTTCAAGGTTTAACTACCTTCCAGAATTTAAGGTATGGTTTTATTTCAGTTTACCATTGATCATTGGTATTTCCCAGTCTTGGTTATTATGTAGGATTTTAATACTTTCTCCATTTTCTTGTAGGGTTTTCATTTGGCGCAGAATTCGGAAAGGGTCAGTGAATATTCAACAATGGAGAATGCCTCTTCACCCTTACACATTTTTGGGTGAGTTAATTGACAATCGAAAACTCAATAATCTTTCCAATGAAATTCATTTCAATATTCTAGTGCTCACCAAGATTGAAATGCACTATTTGTTTCCTCTCCAGCGGGCAACAGTTCTCATCCTTTTCAAAGGCATACCCTTGGGTTACTGCTTTTTCCATTTTCTTGTTCCATATGAAAGAGTATTTAAATATTGCGTTACTCTAGTTGTCTAGAGCTCACTAGTATGCGAATGGTTTTTTTGTTGTTTCATGGAAGGTAACTTCGATTCCTGTAGTGACTATGAAAGGTCTTTCCATACATTCACCAAGCTAACCTTCTGCTTTGTCCCACTATCAAGGCAGTCATGAAATTTCCTATTCTCATAAAGGTTTTGTTATGGTTGTACTTCCTACATGGAATTATCCTATAGTTTGGTTACTATGCTTTTCAAAATGGGTTAAGTTCAAACTCTCTTTCTTGCCGTCACGCAGTGAAATCAATCACTGACCAATTTTCCATTAAGGTCTTTCTCCTCTTACTAGATTTCCTAGACTCGTTTAAGAATCTCTTTATATTGTAATAATCTGGACATCTCCATGAGCTCTATCTCTAACAATGACATTCCTCGCCCAACTAGGTTAATGAGGTTTATATTTACTGTTGTATTTTTAAGTTCGATAATGGATAATTTATATGAATAGTTATGTATTTTTCATTTAAATTGAAATTTCTTTAGTTAATTTTTCTTGATGTATGTAAATTTTCCTTTTCTGTGCATAAGCTGTCCTTTATCAGACTAAATTTTTCTATCATCTTTGTATGTATTTTCTCTTTCTACAAATAGAGTTCAAATTGCAATTATGATCCATGGTTAGACTGAATAGTCATGTTTCATTATGTTAATTATTTTTTTCAAGTTTTTAATTTTTCTAAGCCTTTAACTAAGAAGAACTATGCTTATCCTCTTGAATTTCTAGTGGCCTTGTCTCGGCTCAAGCTCTGGATGAAACACTACTTCCTTGGCATGCATAATTATGCGAGCGAAGGTCACTAATAATACTTAGAGTAATTAAATGTGTATTGAAATTCTCTTTTCGTTTATATTGGAATGTCCAAAGTGCTTAACTCCTCAATGCCTCAATTTAGTATTATGGATTCCTTTATTGAATGTTTAGTGTAGGATGGGACATTTGCTCCCTATTGGTTTATGGTATATACTTCATGATTTTGATTAGTATGTGGGTTTACTGTAGTCGTCTCATTAATGCGCATAGGGTATAATTTGAATCTAATTGTACTATAAATTCATTTTATAAATGAGTTTACTGTAATTGCTTTTTTACATGAAAGTAACAATTTTGCCCCGCCTACTTTAACTTTATAAATCTACTAAATGGATATTCATTAATTTCTCTCTTGGGTTTATTTATTGTTTGTATATGTGTAACTAAACTCCGTCTTGACATTTTTTTGTTATTGGCATGAACTAGTTATCATCATCATCAGTGTAGTAACTATATCCACCGTGCTCCGCTATAACCCTTAGTATCCTTAGGTTTGGTTATTAGCGTGGCAATAAAATTGATTCTAGAAATACCCATTCAGTTCCCTTATTTCCCATATACCTCTATTCAACTTCCATAGAGGTGTGTTAAGAACACATATAGTAGTCTGTGGTCATGGAATCCTCACCTACCAGGAAAACTAGTGCTCCTAACAATTTCCAACAACTCAATTCTACAGTTGCAATGGGGTTGTTAACACCAGTTTCTTGCCTCGCCCTCATGCCTCACTCTATTAAAGTCTCGACCCTATTACATCAATATTCTTAACTAATTTGCATGCTAAGCATAAGTTCAATAGTCATCGAGATTCAAATGCATAAGTCATTTATGCATGATAATATATACATGAATAAATATGAGAAATTCCATAACCATTGGAATTCGTTTACATAAATCATCTCTGCATGATAACATATATGTGAATAAATATGGCAACGATTACACAAAAAATACTTCTGCCTAATAGGAATAACATAGATAAATATTGTAATATTGTCTAACATAATTTTATACCACACAGTTTGACAAACTCCATAGAAACTCCTATGGTGGGTACCCTTCACATGGTCTACTATCAACATAATTGTTTCCTGATTACTATGGCTCTTACTTCCTTAGCCCTCTTCATGCACCATTGTGACTATGGTTTTCTTATGGACATCGTTCTAGGCTTGTTTTGTGGTTGCCTTAATATGCATATGGGGATTTTGGTCGGGTTCAATTTTTCAAAGGGTTTCTAAGAGATGATGTCCTTTTCCTCACCCTATATGGGTTACGAATCGAGTCTCTTTAGCACTCAGTGTTAGATGGACTATTAACTTGAAATTTCTTAGTTTTGTTGTAGTCGTATGCTACTCGAATGTTTATGCCACCATTACCTGTGAAGGAATTTAGTCCCAAACATTGTAAATGGTTACTTTAAAAGGATTATTTCGCTTTTCTCTTGCAAAACTTGTGACAATTATAATTTTATAAATTTATTTCTCTTTCTAGTTGCACAACTTTCCTTTATTTAAACTTTCCTTTATTTAAAATTCGTGATGAGATGCGAGTTTCCATGCAGATTAGATACCCCTATTGCAGAGAAACGTGTTTTGTAAATTTCTATTAATATACTAGTAGATTTAGTTATCATATAATTTATTTTCATAAGCACAATTGGGTTCTCGTGTGTTTTCATTGTTCATGGCTTCACAGTAACGTGCATTCTCCTTGTTTACTTCTCTGTTCGTACAAAGAAAGTATTCATTGTTTTAATGTAATTTTTATGGTATAATTAATTTTTGTTTTGTCATATTATCAATTCATATCTCTTACAGTTTGGAAATGGTAGTAGTTTCCTACCATTTGATTTTGATGAGTAGCGCTGATTTCCTATGACCTCTATATACTCTAGTTACCTATTATTTCCATGGATTTTGGTCAACCATGTATTTTAACTTGTATTTTATTTTTTCTTGTCATCATGAAAAAGATCTACTTCCAGGAAGACCAATCCTGAGTGAGGGTTAGTCTGGATTTACTCTATGTTAGCTCTCAAATTATTTCACCCGTTACAGTTGACACTTGTTTTTTTTTTCTCCAAACTTCCTTCTAACATTACCAAGTCTCGCCCCTAGATGCCTCTCTCCTAATCCTCATTTCCCATTTCTTTTGAAAAATGAGCTTGGCACTGCTAGCACAACATGCCTTAGGTCCCCTACCCAAATGGAAAGAGGGTTTATTGAGTAAATGATTTGGGGTTCGAGGATACCATCTCTATATTATTTTTACTCTACAGAGAAAAATTACTCATTAAAGCTCTCAATTTTTAGCCATAAATTCTTTGGATAAATCAATTTCAGATTTCTTTTGTGTTAACTTTACTTTCTCCTCTCACTTGGACACTCACCAACCATTCATCTAAACTAAACTACTAGCTCGCATGAAATTGTAATATTTTACAACATACAATCAAAGGATGACATTTATGTGGAAGATAATCTACAAAATAATTTAATTTAGTCACTTCCATTTTCCTAAATTGATTAGTCTCTGAACATTTACATTCATATGAAATAACATGTAACATTTTTACCTATTCTTTACTTCATTTATTTTAGAATCAAATTCATCTATAGTTAATACCATGCAGAAGAAATACATCTCAATTTGTTTATTTACAACCTAATCATAAATGAGAATTACAGACAACCAATCATGACATCAACATCTAACTCATGAAATCACTAGAAATAGGCCGTGGAAAAAGCATTTCCTCCCAACCATAAACCAATTTCTCTGTGGTTCCCCCCAAGATGAGAAATTTATTTCCTTCCTTCAACAACCTCTCGCTGATTTCTAATTCATGTCTCATTACATGTTTGTCGGCAGATTATCGTGTAGCAGCATCCTACATTTCAAGGGTCTACTTATCCCCTTAGCATAGGTAGTTTCCTCTTTTCCTTATGAAAAGTAAGAAAACTTCTTTCTTTCACTAATAGCTCAAATTTTTTTTTTTCTCTCCCATAGGTATTTATTAACTTAGTATTTATCTTCAACTAAGTGGATAATCATCTCAATATGTAATTATCATATTCATGAGCTTCCCTTTCCCATATTTTCCAGCTTAAAATCTCAATTATTTATTATAAAAATATGATCTAGATTCAGGTTTTAAGTATAGTGGGCATTAGACAATAACAACACTAGCTTTTAGAACATATAGTCATAAAAATATTTACATGAAGACGAGGTTTTTACAATTTACCCCACTCAAAATAAGATCATCCTTGGTGTTCAATTATTATCACATGTCCAACTATTTTTTTACTTGAAAAACCTTGGGTATGTTTCATTCATAGAATCCTCATGTTACGGTGTAGCTGCCTCAGGAGTAAATTAATTCCATTGTACTTGACCGATGAATTGATTCCAGAGCATGGTATCTATCTAGTATGTAATATGGAGTGGTTATGGTAAGAAGTCTCATTTGGCTTCCACATGTATCACATTCCAATCAACCAAATGAGAGTTAGGGTGGAAATATTTTTTAATAATGATAGATGAAATACATTATTAACTTTAATATGAACAGGGAAAGATAGCTAATAAGCTAAAGGTCGAAGTCTATCCAAGATTTCGAAAGGTTCAAAATAACGTGGGGTTAGTTTAGTACAAGTTTCCATTCAGAGTGTGTTCTTCCAAGGTTTTACTCGAAAAAGTATATGATCCCCAATTTTTAATTCCTTATGTACCCTTTTCTTGTCTACATAATGCTTCTGCCAATCCTGAGCTACTTTGATATTATGACTTATTATCCTTACCCATTGTTCCATCTCCTGCAATGCATCTAGTCCTAACAATATCCTATCCTTTGGTTGGTTCCATCTAAGAGGTGTATGGAGTAGTCTCCCATACAAGGATTCAAAAGGACTCATTTTAATGCTAGCTTGGTAGCTATTATTATAGAAAATTTATGCTAAATGCATAAAAACTTCCCATTTCATATGCTGGTGCATGACATATATTCTCTGGATATCTACAAGGATCTAACTTGTTCTTTCTGTTTAGCCATTTGATTGTGAGTGATATGTGGTACTGAATTTCAGTTGTGTACCTAGTCCCCCAAAGAGTGAAATTGAGAACTTGGAGGTAAAATTTGGGTCTTTGTGTGATATAATAGCTTTTGGTACTCCATGTAGTTGAAAAATGTCCCTCCTATAATCACTAGTTATTTGAGAGGTCCCAAAAATAGATTGTACAGGTAAAACATAAGCTACCTTCATCAACACATCTACTACTACTATAATAGAGTCATGCTCATGTTTTGTTCTAGGTAATATAGTAATAAAATCTATCAAAAAGGTGTCCCACTTCCACTCTCGCATAGGTAAAGGGTTCAATATTCCAGCAAGGTCTTGATGTTCCACTTTGACCTGGTGGTTTTTGCATGCATTTATTTAAGCATTCTGCTACATCTCTTTTCATGTCCTAGAAAAGTATTTGTTTTCTTAGTGCATTCAAAATTTTCTAGTATCTGAAATGGTCCGGATAAGGTGTCTTATAATACTCATATAATATTGTCTCTTTCAAGGTACTCTCACTGGGTACATATATGTTATTTTGGTATGTAAGAAATTTTTCTACAGTTTCTGCATATCCACATACCCATTCTTTTTGCATTTATTCTTTTTGCATTTTCTGCTAAAGTTCCTGACATTGAGGATATTGGCGTATAGCCTATTTAATTTGTTCTACAAATTATATATTTAATTTACTCACAGTCACCCCAAGCACTATATGTGCATTCCTACTCAAGGCTTCTTCCAACTTATTCTCCTTCCCTTGAATATACTTGATTTCAAAATCAAAGTCACTAAGGAATGCCAGCCACCTAGCCTATCTTGCATTCAGATCTAGCTGACTGAAAAAATATTTTAGACTGAGGTGATCCATCCAAGTTACATTTCCTCAAAAAAAAAAAAAAAAAGTAATGTCTCCATGTTTTAAGTTCACGTATTACTGCTGCTAATTCCATGTCATATACGACATAATTTTTCTCATGTACTTTATCACCACATTAAACCCTCCAAACATACATCTTTACATACTATGAATGGCTTCTCTAGATCTGAAACCTTAATTATAAGGGTTGTAGTTCATAGTAGATTCAGCCTATTGAAGTTTTGACACTTTGATGTCCATTCGAACTTTAAAGCCTTTTTCTGGAAGGACGTGATGGGATGAACTAGTTTAGAAAAATCTTCGATAAAGTAATTGTAGTAACATGAAATCCCTGTAAAGGAATGAAATATAGATACTGACTAATTCCTAATAGCTTTGATTTTCTCTTGATCGACAACCAATCCTTCTTTGGAAATAATGTTCCCCAAATACTAAATTATATCACTGTAAAATTTACACTTGTTAAGTTTGGCATACAATCGATGCTCCCTTAAGGTTTTGAGTACTATTTTCAAGTGTTACTTATGTTCTCCCTCACTTTTGGAATAAATCAATATGTCGTCTATAGACACTACTACGAATTTTTCCAAATAGGGATGAAGTATATTATTCGACACATAAACATTTGTGGTGTGTTTGTGAGGCCAAAAGGCAATGCCACAAAGTCTTAAAGATCTAGTTCTGAAATTTTTCTTCTATATGCCTTTATCCTTGATTCGTAACTCGTGATAACCAGTTCTTTGATCAATTTTCAAGAATATGATTTCCTCTCTCACCTGATTAAAAAAATCATCTATTTGTGGTAGTGGATATTTGTTCTTAAATATTAAATTATTTAACTTACGGTAAGCAATACACATTCTCAAGGTATTGTCTTTCTTCTTCACAAAAAGTATTGGTTCTTCCCAAGGTGAGACAGTAGATCATATATATCCTTTATCAAGAAATTCATGTAACTACATTTTTATTTCCAGTAATTGTGGGGTACTCATTATTTAAGGTTCTCTAGACACTAACCCCAACTACCAAGTCAGTGGTAAAATATATCTCTCTATGCAGGGGTAATCATGGAAATTCTTTGAGAGAGTCATCTTGAAATTCTCTAATTGGCTTATTTTTATCTTTATTCTACCAAATGTTTCCATTATCATTTTTATTCCTAAACTATTGGTATTACAATCTAACTTTCCTTTCAGTTTCATTCATGGCTTTTGGATGATCAAACTCAATTTAATTTTCATATGAAATTGGTAAACAGTTCAAAACCCATTGTATTTTGGCCTTTTCCTCCTTAATATATGATACATTGCACAAAAAATTATTGAATTTTTTGACAAATTCATACATGGACAGTTGTCCCCGCTTCAACTCATGGAATTATTTGGCATGATCATCATAATAATATTCACTTAAATAATAGGCCTTAAAATTATTTTGAAATTTTTCTTAGGATACCATCATCTCTTCTAAATAATGTACACTTTTGACCTCTTCCAACCACAAGGTAGATTTCCCTTGCAGTTGAAAAATAGACAACCAGACCATCAAACCACTTTCATATACTAACACCTCATAATATTTTATCATGTTTAGTAACTAGGTCTTTGCATCTTCTTCCTTTCCCCATCAAAGGTAATGGGTTTAATCTTCCTAAACTCACCATACAAATCCACTTTCTTCTTTCTCTTTTATGCCTTTAGAGATATCTGACCTCACTACCCTCCACTTTATGATTTCTCAGAATTTGTTTCACCATTTTTCTCCACTTTCCCTTCCAATTTAGTACTTTTATGATTTGATTTCTCCGTCCATTCTCAGATCATGTTCTCTTGTTCTGCACTAGCTCTCAACAATTGCTTGTCACTACTTCATAAATGTAATATTTATTGTTGTATATTTTTCACTAGATCCACCAACTCGGAATGAAGTGAGGTACTTCCTTCCCCTAACTCAATATACAACAACTCGCCCTCCCTACTCATTGGAGGAGCATCTTCCATCATCTTGTAGTGCTCTGATCACTGATACTTTATAAATCACACAAGAGTCATTAACAACTTAGATGTTCTATCTTGGCTACTATATGTAGACATATATATGTCTATTTTTTTAAATATATTTCCTTATAGATGATGCCTTGAAGGTGGCCCAAGTTTACTATCTCGGATCTAATACCATTTTTCACATCTCTATTTCTAAATACTCCTATAAAAACATAAACTTGTAATACTACTAAAAGTAACATTTTTTTTATTTTTTCTTACCATTGATAATGGACCTTCTATTAAAACATATGGAGGCATACATCCATGCTATAATTTATTTCGTCCATGGTCATCTCTCCATTCTATACTTTGTATATATTTGTTTATATATGTCAATGGTACGGTTAGGTTTCCAACATACATATATATATTCCAAAGTGTAAAGGTTACTAACGTGTATGTGCTCCTATATGTATGGGTCCAATGATTTAAGCCTCCCTGCATGCACCTATCCTTACCTATCTCTCATGCATTCCAAACTTCCCAGCTCACGACCTTCACATGGTTGTCACACTCCTCCTTTGCCCTGCTCCTCTCCTTGAGGCTAACTTGATTGACGTTGTTGGTGTCCTGCCCTCGGATCCACGTTTCTCATGGCTTTTCCTAAACCCTAGAATCTTTTTCCCCTTATACTACACATTTGATCCATGTTTTTCTCTTTTGTTGTGGCATCAAAGAGGCACCTTTAACTACCTAACCTCCCATTGGTGAGGCACCTTTAACTACCTAACCTCCCATTGGTGATGGAGGTGGCCCTTCATTCATCCCTAACCATTTTAGTGAATTTCCTCTCAACACACTTCTTTCCTTAGGTAATGCGTTAATTTTCGTTAAGGATGTGTTCATAAATTATGGCTGAGTCAATATGCGTTTAATGTGTTTCAAGGTTCATTCATTTTTTTCTGTTTCCATTGTGGTCCAGGACCTCGTGGGGATAAAATATTGATAGTTTTTTTTTCACTGGAATTTTTCTCTTCCTACACAGGTATGCCCATGAGAATTCCCTCCTAGATCAGATTTTTTTATTTTGTTTCCATACCCCTACTATTATTAAAGCATTATTGGTTCTATTTGCATGAAATAAGTTTCCCTTTCCTTAATAGTTCTTGGTTGGTAAATTTCATCGACCTGGGATTTAATAGTCATTCATGTTCATAGGTAAACTTGTCTTCCTTGAACCTATTTAGCAGGATTTCATTTAGGCCCTCAATATGATTTCTGGGAATCATTGTTTTGCTCTGGTGGTTGGAGCTTAAGCGTGTGGAAGAATCATTCCCTTCTGATTAGAACTCACAGGTAATATGGGTTACTTCTTTGCATAATTTTCTGTGAATAATAGTGGAGTTCATATCCTTGCTCCAGTTTTTTTTTAATGGAATTTGTCAATTTTGGTTTTGCCACGTAACAATTTGACTCTTCCTTCCTTGTGGGTTCGTAGACAGTAGAATCCTGAGGGTCCTCACATGTCTGTTAGTTATTTTTAGGTGGGTACTCTTTGCATGGTCTGCACTCAACATAATTCTTTTCTATCTGCTACAGTTCTCATTGCATTAGCCCTCTTGGTGCACCATTGTGACTATGATTTCATTATGCACTTCATTCTAGGCTCATTGTGCTTGGCTTAATATGCATTGGGGAATTTTGATTGGGTTCAATTTTTCAAAGGATTTCTCAGAGACAGTTTCCTCGTCGTTGCCTTATATGTATTATGAATCCAGTGGCTTTGACACTCTGCATTAGCTTGAGTATTAACATGAAATTTATTAGTATTTTTGTAGTCGTATGCTACTCAGATATTTATGCCACTATTACCTATGATGGACTTTAGTATTAAAATTCGTAAATGGTTACTTTAAAGGGCTTATTTCCATTTTTTCCAACACAATTTGTGACAGTTGTAATTTTATAAATTAATTTCTCTCTATGGTTGCACAACTTTTTTTTATTTTTAATTTGTGATGAGATGTGAGTTCCATGTAGTTTAGATACTCCTCTTACATTGTAACGTGTTCTGTAAATTGTTATGAGTATGCTTGTCGATTCACTATGATGAAAATAAGTTCTTATTTAGTATTCTACATATTATATATAATAGAATTGATCATCATAAGCACAATTGGATTCTCATGCATGTGCATCGTTCATGGCTTCACAATACTGTGTATTCTCCTTGGTTTTTTTATCCTCCAAACAGAGCATTCACTGCTTTTATCTAATGTTTGTAGTATAATTAATCTCTGTTTTTCCATATTATCAATTCATATCTCTTAATGTTTGTAGTATAATTAATCTCTGTTTTTCCATATTATCAATTCATATCTCTTACATTTTGGCAATGGTACTAGTTTCCTATCGCTTTGAGTAACTTTCACTTTTGATAAGTAGGACTGATTTTCTCTACCTCTATATACTCTAGTTACCTGTTATTACCATGGATTTTGGTCAACTATGTACGTTAACTTGTATTTTATTTTTTCCCATCATCATGCAATGATATTTTCTTGTAGGAAAACCAATCCTGAGTGAGGGTGAGTTCGAATTTATTATATGGTATCTGTCCTCTTATTTCATGCGTTATAGTTGACACTTGTTTTGTTTCGTCCATAATTCCTTTTGAAATTAGCGGGTCTGGTCCCTAGATGCTTCAGTTCTAATCCTCATTTCTCATTTCTTTTGGATAACATTCTGGGCACTACTAGTGCATCATGCCTTAATCCCCCTATCCAAATGGAAATAGAAGGACTTGGGGTTCTAGGACACACTCTCTATATTATGTGTACATTGTATAGCTTAAGATTGTCTATAAGTAGTTGATTGTATAAGTATCTAACATAATTTCATCTTTGTATTACTCATTAAAGCTCACAATTTCTAGCAATAAATTTTTTGAATAAATCATTTTCATATTGTTTCCCTATTAGTTTTACTTTATCCTCAAAATAATATCTAACTTGGATACTCACCAACCTTTTATATAAACTAAAATACTAACTCGCATGAAGCTATAACATTCTACAACATACAATGAAAGAATGATAGTTATATCAAAGGTAACCTATAGAACAATTTAATTCAGTAAATTTCATTTTTCTAAATTGATTATGCTCTAAAAATTTAGTCATATGAAATAAAGTGTAACGAGATTACCTGTTCTTTACTTCATTGATTTTAAAAGAACATTCATCTATAGTTAATACCATGCAGAATAAATCCATCTCAAACTATTTATTTACAACCAAATTATAAAATGAGAATTATAGACAACAAAGCACATGAAAATAACATCTAACTCATGAAATCATTGGAAATTCAATGTGGGAAAATCCTTTCCTCCCAAACATGAACCAAGTGCTCTTAGGTTCCCCGGGAGTTGAGGAACTTGTTTCCTTCCTTCAGTAACCTCTTATTGATTCCCAATTCATGTCTCATCTACATGTTTGTGAGAATATGTTTCTATGGTAGGGTCCTTTCTTTTAGGGACCTTCTTATCCCCTTAGCCTAGGTTATTTCCTCCTTTCCTTATTAAACTTAAGAAAAGTTGTTTTTTTTCTCCAACAAGTCAAAAAATTGTCTTTCTCTCCCATGAATTTATTCCCTCAGTATTTATCTTGAATTAAGTGGATAATTATCTCAATATATAATTTTTAGATTCACAATATTCCCTTTTCCACATTATCGAGCTTAAAATCATGATTATTTATTATAAAAGTCTCATCTACATTCATTTTTTTCTTATGGCGTCCCCGAGCTAGTTACAACACTAGTTTTCAAAATATATAATAATAATAATATTTATGTGAAGAAGAAATTGTTACAATTTCATGCTCTAAAAATAACACCATCCTTAGTCTTCAATTATTATCACATGTCCAACTATGTTTTGAATGGAAAAACCCTAGGTACACTTCCTTCCTAGAATCCTCCTATTCCAGCGTAGCGTGCTCGGGCTAAACTACTTCCATTATAATTTAACCTGAGGGATGACTCCATTTTAGAGCATAGTGTCTCTCTGGTCTAGAATATGGAGTGGCTATGATAGGAAGTCTCATGCGAGTTCCACCTATACTACATTCCAATAAACCACATGGCACTTATCATGCAAACTTTTTTAATAACGATACATGAAATACGTTATGCACTTTAGTATGAGGAGGCATAACTACCTCATAAGATACATGTCCTACTCTATCTAGGATTTCAGAAGCTCAATGGTAATGTAGGGCTAGATTAGTACACGTTTTGCTTCAGAGTGTGCTCTTCTAGGGTTTTACACACAAAAATACTTGATCCCCAACTTTGAATTCCTTATGTACCCTTTTCTTCTCTACATAAATATTCTATGGGTCTTCAGATACTTTGATATTCTCATGTATTATCCTCACCAAGTTTTCCATCTCATGCAAAGCATCTCGTCCTAATAGTAGCCTATCCTCTTGTTGGTTCCACCTAAGAGGTGTATGGATTTTTCTGTCATACAAGGCTTCAAAAGGAATCATTTTAATGCTAGCTTGGTAGCTTCTATTATAGAAAAATTTATATAAATGCATAAAATGTTCCCATTTCATAGGTTGGCGCATGAAATACATTCTCACGATATCTTAACCTATCTAACTTGCTTTTCTATTTATCCATTTGTTTGTGGGTGTTAGGCCCCTATACTACTAGTGTAATCCATTATTGTTATTAGTACAACCCCCTTATTATATTTTTGTACCCATGTAGTCCCCATATTGTTACTATTGTGCCCCATAGAAGCCCACTATTGCTATTATTGTGCCCTTACACTATTATTGTTATGTCGGCTCTCATTATATTATGACCCCTTAGACTCCTATATATAGAAAGGAGGTCTTGTCATTTGTATGATTGAATAATTATTCATTTGTGTAATGTAAAGGATGTTGCCCCATCGAAGAGGCTAAATTCTAAGGTGTTGATCTATCTTTTCTATCTTTTTGTGAGTTGGTTTCATAACATTTTGTATGAGAGGTTTGAATTTTAGGGTTTCGCTACTCCAAAGAGGGCATCATATAATTTGTGCTATACCTTTTTTCTGTGATGTTTCACATGCTAAAAATAAAACCCATTTGAGAAGAAATCATTCTGAACCTCAGATCTGAATTTCAGAGCTTTTCATGCTATATTTACAGAGATATGCTCTGAGAAATTTGGCCTTTTTGCAACCCCCCGAATTACATTCCAAAGAGGTGACCTCGGGAAAATAGTCATAACTTATGTTTTGATGATCATATTGAAATTTCATAAGACGTTACAGAACAAGGATAGAATCTAGTTTACTGTATACATTTTTTTGATCTAAAAGCCACGTGGTACGTCGTACAAGTATTCTCTACTGAACTAGTCTATAATTAGGTCACCGTTGGAGATTTGGCATAAATCTTCCTAGGAGAATCCAATTTGGATGAGATTAATGGCATTGGAAATAGGATGCATAGGGCTACTGCCAATCACGATTCGAAAACTGGAAGATCCAAAATTACAAAGTTACAGTTGTTTCAAGATCGAGCTCCTAAAATCAAGAAAAATAAAGATGTGGAAGTTTGATGGCAAGGATCCGGTAAATTGGATACTATAGATGGAGAAATATTTTGATCTACATGGTGTACCACTATTACAAAAGGTATGTATTACATCTAATTATTTTGAACCAAAGCAATTTTTATGGTATAAATGGCTTTGTTCTTGTAAACCACTTGTCACGTGGTCAATTTTCACAGAGGAAATGATAGCACATTATGAGGATACAAAGAGAAACACCTTCTTTATCCAATTGATAAATCTCAAACAAAAGTGTTCAATGGATGAGCACATTGAGGACTTTCAAAAATTGAATATAAGGGAAAATGATATTCCAAAGAATTGGAGGATTTATGTCTCCATAGGGACTTTAAAGGATAATATTCCACATGAGGTTTTTCTTTAGGAACCTGATTCATTGGAGAAGGCATCTAGGTTGGTAACAAAAGTGGAAAGAAAAATTATGGAAACAATGAATTCTACCCCTCACAACTATAAACATGGAAGTGTTGTTTCTCATAGCCTTCCATAACCTACAAGGGTGACAATGACAATTGGAAGAAAAAAGAGAAAAAGGGTGTTGTTACAATTGTGATAGAAAATGTACTAAAGGTCATAAGTGTGCTGAGAAGAAATTATTTTACATAGATTATGAAGAGGAGGAGGAAAATGATCAATAAACATCAAAAGAAGAGGATATACACCAGGAACCAACCGTAGAGAAAGAATAAATGAATATTACCATATCTTGTAAAGCATTGGCAAGAATTACCACTCCTCAAACTCTCAAGATAGAAGGACATATGAAGAAGAAAAAGGTTCAAAAAGTGAAATATCACATCGACAAAGAAGAAATGAATCCAACCATATCTTGTAATACATTGGCTGGAATTACTACTCCTCAAACTATCAAGAAAGAAGGACAGATTAAGAAGAAAAATTCTCAAGAAGTTAAAGATCACATCGAGCATCAAGAAATGAATCTGACCATATCTTGTAAAGCTTTGGAAGAAATTACCACTCTTCAAACTTTCAAGATAGAAGGACATATCAAGAAGAAAAAGGTTCAAGCAGTGAAAGATCACATCAAACATCAACAACAAGTTCTCCAACTTTTAAAGGATAACACCACTTCGGTGTAGAATCGAATGAAAAAACAAGTATATTAAAATCACAGTGAATTTTTTTTTGATGTAGGTGATTGGGTATTTTTACAGCTACATATCAAGCAAGCTATTTATGAGAAGGAAATGTTGGTAATACTACATGCACTAAATAAATGGAAACCTTACCAAATGGGAAGACATTTCAATGTAAAAATGGATCATGATAGTCTTAAATACTTTTTAGAAAAAATATTATTTTTAGAAGAACAGAAAAATGGGTCACAAATATGTTGGGTTATGGCATTGACATCATCGATAGAAAAGGGAAGAAAAATTTTGTTGCAGATGCACTCTCAAGGAAGCATGAGGATGTGGAAGCATTGTTTTGTGCTATTTCTATTTTCCAACCAGATTGGATAAATGAAGGGATGAATGGAAGAAGGACAAAGAAGTGTGGCCACTCATTCAAAATTTGCAAAAGATCCCAATTCAAACAAGATATCCAGAGCTTGAAGAGGAAGGAAAATTCATATTTGAACCTAAAGAAGTCACAGAAACAAGAACCCGACAGCTACGAAATCGATCAATTTCAGAGTATCTCATCAAGTGGAAGAACTTACTTATTGAAGAATCCACATTGGAGGACAAGAATTTTATACATAAGCATCAAGAACTACTCAAGCATTGAGTACAACACTTTTTGAAGGATAGGGGCATGTTAGGCCCCTATACTACTAGTGTAACTCCTTATTGTTATTAGTACAACCCCCTTATTATATTGTTGTACCCATGTAGTCCCCATATTGTTACTATTGTTATTATTGTGCCCTTACATTATTATTGTTATGTCGGCTCTGATTATATTATGACCCCTTAGACTCCTATATAGAAAGGAGGTCTTTTCATTTGTATCATCAAAGAATTATTCATTTGTGTAATGTAAAGGAGGTTTCCCCTTCGAAGAGGCTGAATTCTAAGGCGTTGATCTATATTTTCTATCTTTTTGTGAGCTAGTTTCATAACAACGGGTGATTCACAATAGTGAATTTCAGTTGTCAACCTAGTCCCCCAAAGAGAGCCTTCGAGAGCTTGGAGGAAAAATTCGGGTCTCTTTCTGTTACATTAACTTTTTTTACTCCCTCCAGTGAAAAAATGTCCCTGATAGAAACACTAGCTATTTGAGTTGTCGCAAAAGTGGATTGTACAGGTATAAAATGAGCTACCTTTGTCAACACATATACTATTATTAGAATAGAGTCATGTTGGCATTTTGTTCTAGGTAACTCAGTAATAAATCTATTGAAATGTTTTCCCACTTCCACTCTGGTATGGGTAAAGGGTTCAATAATCCTAGAGGGTTTTGATGTTCCACTTTAACCTACTATCATTCCATTGATTTATTTAAATTTTCTACCACATCCCTTTTCATGCCCAAGAAAAACATTTCTTTCCTTAGTGCATTCAACATTTTCTGGTATCTCGGATGGCCTATACAAAGTTTCTTGTGATACTCATCTAATATTGTTTGTTTCAAGGTACTCTCATTGGGTACATATATCCTATTTTGGTATGTAAGCAATTTTTCCTGAGTTTCTACATATCCAAATACCCCTTTTTGGTGCATTTTTTGCTAAAGTTCCTGATCTTCAGGATCTTAGGGTATAACATGTTTAATATTTTCTAAAAATTCTATGTTTAATTTCCGAATAGTCACTCCAAGTGCTAGATGTGCATGCCTACTCAAAGAATCTAAGAAATTATTCTCCTTCCCTTGAATATGATTTATTTCAAAACCAGAGTCGGTGAGGAATTCCAACCACCTTGCCTATCTTCCATTCAAATTTGGCTGACTAAAAAAATATCTTGGATTGAGGGGTTCAGTCACCAAGGTAAATTTCATCCCCAAAAGATAATATCTCCATGTTTTGAGTGCATGCATTACTGCTGCTCTTTCCAAGTCATACATGGCACAATTCTGCTCATGTACTTTCAATTTCCTCGATCTGTTAGCTATCATCGCATTATATTTCATCAACAATCCCCCCATCCCCAACAAACATGCATATGTACATACTATGAATGGTTTCTCTAGCTTTGAAATATTGAGTATAGGGGGTGTAGTCAACAATAGCTTTAGCCTATTGAATCTTTCTTAACACTTGGTTGTCCATTCAAACTTTACACCCTTTTTCTGCAAGGAAGTGATGGGATGTGTTCGTTTAGAAAAAGATTCTATAAATCGATGGTAGTAACCTACAATCCCCATAAAGAAATTATTTACTGGTATGCATTTAGGTACTCGCCAATTCATAATATCTTTTATTTTCTCTGGATCCACAACCAATGCTTATTTGGAAATAATATTCCCCAAATATGGAATTTTTTCCATGTAAAATTCACACTTGCTGATTTTGGCACACAATAGATGCTCCCTTAAGATTTGATGTAGTATCCTCAAGTGTTTCTTATGTTCTTCCTCACTTTTGGAATAAATGAATATGCCTCCTATAAACACTAGTACAAATTTATCCAAATAAGAATGAAGTATATTATTCATTAGACATAGAAACATTGTTGGTGCATTTCTAAGGCCAAAATAAAGTACCTCAAACTTGTAATGACTCTAAATAGTTTTGAAATATTTCTTGTATAAATCTTCATTCTTGATTCATAAATGGTGATAACTAGTTAGCATATTGATTTTTGAGAATATTCTTACTTCTCTCACCTCATCAAAAAATCATCTATTTGTGGCAGTGAATATGTATTCTTAATTGTTAACTTATTTAACTTACGGTAATCAATACACATTCTAAGGGTACCATATTTCTTCCTAACAAAAAGTACTCATGCTCCCCATGGTGAGATACTAGGTCTATATCCTTTATGAAAAAAAATTTGTAACTACATTTTTAATTGCAGGAATTCTAGGGTACTCCTTCTGTAAGGTGCTCTAAACACAAATGCTACCTCGAGTACCAAATTAATGGTAAAATCTATGTCTTTATGCACAACTAATCCTGGAATTTCAGAAAGATATGTTGAAATTATCTAATTACACGTAAACTACTTATTGTTTACTTCTCGATCAGGTGTTCATTAGTTCCTATTTGTATCAAATAAAGTTGGAATCCTTTCCTCTAACTCATTTTAACTGTAATTTTGTGAAAGGATGAACTGACATAGGTTTTGGTTTCCCTCTAATTAACTAGCTTCATCCCTCTAGATCTACACTTTGAACTATTTTTTCTAGGAAGTTTATGATAACACCCTATTTTTCTAACCAATCCATGGCTACTAGTATGTCATACGATCCCAAGGGAAGTATATTTACATATGTTATTGTGAGATAAGTATTTAAATTAATATCAGACTATCTTGTTTGACTGGTAACACGTCTCTTTGTACTAATCGCTAACTGGACCAACCAAGAATTCCTAATTTTTTCACTTCCTAACATACATTTTGTCACAACTTTCTTGCATATATACCTCAAACTAGCTCCTAGATATATTAACACAGAAATAATATAGTTCAAGATAGTACCTTAAGTTTCAATCATGGTGGACTATTGTTCAAATTTACTATCTTCAAATGTTGTGTTGATTCTAGGAACGTTCCTAGCCATGTTGTTAACAGTTGATTAATATCATGCACTAATATGGGGCTATGTAGGCAGTATCTGAGTAAGTGTGTCTCCCCACAACCCCAACACTTTAATGGTTCCGACTCTTTGGTACCACCATTCCTCTTACTATTTAACTACATAATCTTCGACTCTATATAAGATTGTGTTGGGCAAGTGATATTTCCTTAGCGAACCTTCTTCTTTTTGTGATATTTACCTAATTTTTTTAGGTTAGGTGGTTTCTATTTCTTAAAATTCCCTATTGGCTTGTTTTTATCCTTATTTGTGCAAGCCTTTCCATTATCATTTATGTTCCTAAACTGATGGTAACATAACCTAGCATTCCTTACCATTTGGTCCATTTTTTAGCTAGTCAAACTCAATTCGCTCCTTGTATGAAACTGGTCAACAGTTCAAAAATCGTTGTATTTTGGTATTTTCCTCCTTAATATATGGTACATAGCACAATAAATTAATGAACTTTTCCACAAATTCATCCATGGAAAATTTTCCCAACATCAACTCATGGAACTCATTGGCATGATTGTCATAATAATGTTCAATTAAATAATGAGCCTTAAAATGGTTTTGAAATTCCTTCGAGGGTTCAAACTTCTCTTCTAACTGATGTATAATTTTGACCCCTTCCTACCACAAGTTAGCTTCCCGTTGTATCTAATAGATATTTGACCAACCCTTCAAATTACTTTCATATTCATACACCTAATAATATTTTATCATGTTTAGTAACAAGGCCTCTACATCTTAATCCCTTTCCGTATCAAAGTTAGGGAATTCAATCTTCCTAAATCACCATGAAACTCCACTTTCTTCTTTCTCTTTTATGCCTTTGGAGATATCCAATCTGCCTCCCCTCCACTTTGTTGTAGGGAAAAGTATCTGACTCGGATGACCCTAACCCACTCTAAGGGTGACAGTTCCTTAGCAACAACTGTAAAGCAAACTACGAAAAGTTTTCTTCTTTATGAAAGCAAAAGAGAATGGAGAAAGCACTAACCATTGCCTTGCGCTTAATGTCGAATCCAAACTCTCCTCTTTGGCCACTTGCTCCTAGCTCTTTGTTCTTCTGCTCGCCCAACTACAATGAGATCCTGCAAAACAACAAAGAAGGAAACTACAAGAGGCATGCAATCATAACTGGTTCATGGATTAGTGTAAACCAAATATGCAATCATCACAATATACAATTGAAACAAGAGCACATAGAAGAACCTCAATAGCTTTTATTAATGAAGAAATAAGGTTCTGAGAGGATTACAACCATTGCAGGCTCAAACCCAGCAACACCTCCCAGCAGAAAGAATTGCTCTTCTTCACCTCTCTCAAACAATCACCCAATAACTCAAGAATGAAACCAACAGCATATCATTACTTTGCACAAAATTCCAGCCTCTTGAGCTCATAGGAGAGAGCTCAATATATAGATGAATTGAGAAAGGATGAGTCAGCTTGCAACTGATGTGTAGCTGCCTTGTGTCCTCTCTTTCTTCAGTTAATCTTTAGTTGATCTTCAGTTCTTGAGTCCACTTGGTGAACCTTGCTTCCACTTGGAGAAACAAAGCCCCTGACTCATCACAAGGCGAAATACCTGATCCAAGTGTCATTTTTGGAAGATTCCAAAGCAATGACTCACTGTGCCACATGTCCAAACTCGCCCAACGCAGGTGGGCTTTGTTCTACCTGCTTTACAACGCAGGTACACCATGGAGCAGTTGTGTTTCAGCGCAGAAGCCTAGTGGAGCACCTGCTTTGATTTCAGGATTGCTTGTTTTTGAGTGTTTTCAGGTGGAGAACTGATCTGAGAGCTGTTGGTTTGCTGACCTTGTTCCTCTAGGGGTAGGAACATCATGTTTAGGGAACTTTGGATCCCTTGGATTATTGACAATTCATGCTTGTTGCTGTAAGGCACAAAATTGTCTATAACAGATGCCCCCTAAAGTATGAGGTCGTTAATCGGGTGAAATGCTTTATTGAGAGGATCCGAAGTTCATTCAATCTGCTGAGAAGTGTCCTGTAATAAGATACAATACAATACATTATTTTTTCATACATTTTTCATGATCTAGCTGAGGCGGGCATTCCCATGCTCAGCTTTATAAATACATTTTGGTACATAGAACAGACGATCGTCTGATTGTAGACTGATATTTCTCTGCCGAAATTATCATCCTTTGAGAAGGATGATCATCTGCTGTAATGATGTACATATCAAATGTCTTTATGTCCTGAATATATATCGCAGCCCGGATGGATGAAACTAGATCCGGGGTCTTCAATCTCTTCCGATCTTCACTCGATGTACAAGTCGATCCATGTGAGAATTTCTTGAAGTCGAACATGGAAAGACATCGCTTGATTACCGGTCAATAATGTAAACCGTTAACAAGCGCGAGAGGAATCACCGATAAGGATGATGACCCTCAAGGTACGACAGTACAATCTACATGGTGGGAATAAAGGACTTGGCGTCGACCACCATGCAAAATCTTCTGGTCGAAGGTCATTGATGTATACCTGTCGCCAGAAGTGAGAAACTTGCCATTGAGGCATGCAAGCTTCAAAGTACTGAAGGGGTTGTTCCTAGATCAACTCCTTGGATAATGAGCTGATGTCGACAAGGAGTGATCCGTCAAAGGAGGGCCTTAATGAATCCCACATCAGTGACACGGAACGGAGCTAGTGATTGTGATGAGGTGAAAACAAACTGTGATGTATGATTCAGGGTGGCGGTCATGAAGTGGATGAAGGATAATGTATGGCAGTGGGTGGAACATGGTTGACTCTTTACAGAACCACATCTCTTGAACATATAATGACACTGATGTGATGGATTGGTAGCATTACCCCAATTGTGGATGGTGTGGCGAGGACCATGGTTATGAGATCGGTGAATGAAACAACCCAACCCGATGTGATACGGAGGACAAAGTGTCATGTTCAAGAGCGACTTGCTACCATTAATGCTGTGAGGTTCTCCCAATTTTTCCCCAGTCATTGCTGACGAGTACCTCTTTATTTTTGTCAAGCTTGAGGAGGATACCATATGCTTGTTCTATAACCTGCCCTTCGGGCAAGCCCATCGCTATGTTTTAACGAGCCTAGCGATAGGGAAACTCGTTCTCGTCTAAAGACAAGTTTGTCGCTATTTAATCATTTTAACGAGTCTAACGACAAAGAAAACTCGGTCCTTTTCATTTTTAGAGAGTCTAAAAAGGTACGAAAAGTTAACTCCAAAATTCCTTTTTCGTCATCTAATCCCTTAAGTCCGAAAAAGTATAAAACAATACAGAAGGGATGAATTTTCGATTGCTTTAACGAGCCGAACAAAACAAGCGCTCGATATTTTTGTGCAATAATCCCTCAGGTCCAAAAAGATTAAAATCTAGAGGAGGGATAGCTTTCTGGTCGCTTTAACGAGCTGGAAGGCCAAAACTCGGCAAACTTTTCATATTTTACGAGTCAGTGAAAAGAGCTCAAAGAAGACTCGTCTTTTGAGGAACGAGTGATGAACAGGGATAGCAGCAGATTCCAGGTACAGGTTGGAATTCTCCAATCACGGCAGTGTCACAAGGATGGCTAAGTGAAATCACTCTTCGCAGCTATTCCTCAAAATGGGTAAACAAACATATGGAGGCGAACGATTGGCCAAATGAACGGATGGAGGTGATGGCATATAAACACGACCAAGGGCTTTTAATATGGCTTTCAAAGGTTACATTTCTCGAGGTTGTTTACCGGTTCATTTTTTCTGGATGAGCTTGAACTGCTAGGGAAAGATTGCTCACAAATTATGTTTATTTTTTAACGAGCATGAACTCTACACAAAAAACTGCTCGATTATTGCGTTTATTTTTTAACGAGCATGAACATTGCTAAAACTGCTCGATTATGCCCCCAGCATAATAATAATGCAGATGAGGCCCATGCCCCCTAAATAATAAGGGGACATTTCATTTTTTAAAGAGGTTGACATCGCACAGAACTATCCTCTTTTACTCCTTATTTCATTTTTTAAACGAGGTTGACTTGAGAAAGGAACTATCCTCGAACTTTTAGATCCGCTAGAAACAGAAGGTCTCATATTCCATTGTGGTCATTTCCGCCAGATTACTTGAAGGCGGCAATGCGGAAGTACCCATTAAAGTAGGGTCTTTTAGGAAAATGACTCTGATATTTTGGAGAGAGTGATTCCTTCCCTGGATCATAGGAATGCTTACCGTAGTAAATGGTGGCACAACTTTTGTCGAAGTTGTCGTCGAACTGCTTGGTTGATCATTTACTTTACTGTTCGACGACTGCGGATTCCCGCAGTTTTTGCATTTTGTCGAAATCAAAGCATCATTCTGTTGTTCAGAGGTCGACACCATTAGCACCTGGCACCAGGAAATATCTCCACTATCAACCAGATTTTGACTTGGATCGGGAAACGGATCAGTCAGTACAGCTGGGGTTTGTGAATTCTTTAAGAATCTTTTAAACTCGGCTTTATATGGACAATATTTTGTCCAATGATCCTCATCACATATCTGACACCCAGAAGGTGGTTTCCCTTTTCCAAAAGAAGTTTTTCGAGGAGACGGATCTCCTTGTTTTTTCTTCTCTTTGTTTTGATTCTTCTTGCTTATTGGTTGATTGGTTTCTTTGCCCCTATCTGTCGATACGGCATTTACTTCCGAAGCAAGAACTTCTTCATGTGCATTTTGATTCGAATCCTTACGGGTCTTCTTTTGATTGGTCCTTTTCGGATTCGTGTTTGCCGTGCCAATCACACCATCGCCGGCATGAGAGTCACTGTTTGATTTAGGAGGAGGAGGGATTGAAAACTCTGGTCTAGGGGCGTCTGGTATTTTGTCATAGAGCGTGCCGGACTGAGTATATACTAAATCCAAGTATTGTGCATGAGTGATAACTTGCTCTTCTGTTACGACTCCTCCCTTTGCTACATCTTCCGTTATAGCCGGAAGTAATGACTTTATAAACCACTCAGCTAAAAGTTGATCAGGAACGTATGTTTTAACCATTCTTCGTCGACGTCGCCACTCATGTATATGATCTGATATATGAGTTGCGGTTGTCTGTTTGAAGTTAGTTAATATCTCTGTTCCCGTTTCGTACCTTATTGGTAATTGAAAGTGGGTCAAGAATGTCGTGGCAAGGGAGCCAAAATTGTCGAACGAAGCTCTAGGCAATTCTATATACCATTTTGCCGCTGGACCTGTCAATGTCCTCTGAAAGAGGCGAAGCCTAATCGAATCATCATTCAAAGTGTTCGACGAACACCATAGATGAAATGTCATCACATGATTCGACGGGTCTTCACCTGGATTTCCATTGAATTTAGGAATGTCGGATGGAAGTTTGTGCGGAATAACTGGCCACCAAGGGGCGTAAGCAATTGGATCGTTTGTTAACCGATGTAAATCAGGCAACTCTAAAGTCGCCACGAATGGTAACTGCTGGTTCAAGTTAGGTGAAGCGTAACCAGTATACGATGGAATCGCCTGAACAGTCGGTCTTTGCATACCAGCATAATGGAGCTGATGTTGGTATGATGAATACGGTTGATGGACTTGACCACTATAAAGTGGTTGATTTTGACCATTTTGAATATATGGTTGTCCAGTATTCGCAAATATTTGCTGTTCAGAACCTTGGTACACTTGTTGGAATTGCGGCTGTTGGTATTGCATTATCCACGGTTGCGACACCATGGGTTGTTGCGCTACACTAACCATTGGACCAAGATGTGGGGTAGTTGTACCCAACTGTACTTGTGTTGTCCTACCAGTAGGTGATTGTGGTTGGGTCGCAGGGTCAAGGGGCTGTTGCATGAGAACCTGAGTAATCTGAGGTTGACATACAACAAGCATCGTTTGAACTTGCGACACGGTCACAATAGCCGGTGTAGTTGGGATGTTTGTCACAGGTACACACTGTTGCATAGAATATACAACTCTCGGTGGCTGGGATAGCATAGGTACCCAACTACTCGTTGCAATTCCGCCATAACTTGAATAAGGTTGAGAGCTCCCTTATGGGTACTGCCCCCCATATGGTAGCAACCCAGAACTCAAGGCAACTGCCTGTCTTGGAGGACTGGATGGCCTAATTAGATTCCCAAAAGGGTCAATTTGATGAGCCTCACCTTGAGAGTTACCAGACATTACTCCGGAACAAACAGGAACAGACCATACTGTCGAGATAGTCTCTTGGTGGACTCCTTCTAGCGACTGCGAGCTAGTTGGGACAGATGGTATGCCGGCGAACATTGTTGGATTGGCAGCAGGTAATTCTGCCGTCGCCGTGTCATTCGACACAGTCCTAGATGTTGACGGTTGTTCAGTCATTTTTAGTCTATCCAATTGATCACCTAGTGATTCTACAGGAACTTCCACTGGTGATGGACAAACTTCTGTTGTAGCAGGAAATAGAGCGACCCCTACTCCAAATTGAATTGGAGTGGATACTTGCGGTTCCTCTATAATTTCCTCTATCGCAATCAGACCAGGTGGAAGAGGAAGACCGTCAGGTCCGTAAAAGATTTCCGGTGCCGAAGAAGGGGTTGTAACGACCGCGACGGATGTTTGAGGAACAAAACTCTCTGGACCGGTTACAGATGGAACTGGTTCAGTCATACAAGTATTTTCCCCCAGACTAGGATCAGTATTACTGTCCCTCTGTGGCGATCGAACTTCTTCTATTGAGGCAGGGTTTCCGGAAATGTTTGGAGTGACCAGAATCTCAGATGTTGTTGGAACGCTTATTCTAACTTTTAAAGGAGATTTTGAACTGGTTCGACGAGCTCGCTTTGTCCGGATTGTTTTCGATTCCGGAGACAAAGACGGTTGACTCGCAAGCCTCCGAGAACGACGGATATTCAATTGAGTTTCTTCCACGATTGCGGATTACTCGATCAACTAAAATATAAAGGGGAAAATTTGTGTTTCCGATTTGAATGAATTTTATTAGACGCTTTTAAACATAACTTTGCTTTTTCATGTTTTAAGAGTCGAGAAAAAGCTAAGGATGACTGTAGTCTCCTTCGATGTATTAACGAGCCCGAAGTGACAAATGCTCGGTTGGACCTTTTCAGTTATAGAGTTTGAAAAGGGCCAAAAGAAACTGCTCTGGAGATCTAGGCAGAGGGTGTGCCAAACCTTTCGCGAAACCACAGAATACGTTTTACGGTACGGGTGGTCGATCTTCATGAATGCTGTGTTCACTGCATCGCGATCAGTAGGGCGGCCGACACGACTTCCTATGGATAAAGGATAATTGCCTATAGGGGTCTCCCAATATATACTCGACGGTACGTGGGAGCACAAGTCCGTATTAGTGCCACCGACTCTCAGGAGGAATCACCCACCTTCGTAGAGATCGACAGTCACTATGTTTAACGACGCCGGAACACGTCTCTACCTAGACTTTTAGATGTTTGCGTTATGTTTCAAATGCGTTGTTAGGTTCATTCAGTATATTTTAAGTTGATCTTTTTTAAAGTTTGCTTTTCAAGGTTCACCACGAGATGTATATGACAAATTCCTAAATGCAGCCTAAGATGAGAAGCAAGCTTTTTCAAATCTTTTTGACTGATGAAAATATTAACTACTGAGAGAGAAAGAAGGCAAATTCTTTTCACACAGTTCATACAGCACAAACTAATGCACTTTCTCCTAAATCATCATGCAAACTTTTTCAAATGCAAAATGCACAATGCATGTATTTTCTTTTCCCTTTCTTAATGTGGATGGATACAAAAAGAAAGTGGTTATATAACTTTGATTTCGATTTAAAGCGAAAGTAAACAAGTTTGTCCAAAATCAAAAGACACCTTAAGATTCACTTGCTTAATCACTGGAAATACATGAAATCAAACCAAACTAACGAAAGTAAAATGACTAATCAGCTATGGACAACAAACAAGCTAACTCTTTAGACCAGCAAAACGCCTAACACAGGTTCAGATCTAAGAGGCCAAAAGCATGACTAGTTTACTTTTCGTTATGGGAAATTGTAAATGAGTAAGAAATACAAAGAACAAGTACAATTTTGTTATATAACAGAGGCCGAATGATGGCAAGTAATATTGGTTTCAAAACAGGCACAAGACTGACACCTAGCAGCAAAACTAAGTGAAAACAGGCAAGAGAAAGGAGGAAACCCCAAATGCACTAAGCTAATTTGGGCCAACGCAGGCTCTGCACAGCCAAACTGGCTCTCAGCGCAGGTGGTCCCTTCGGGACCTGCGTTGCAAAGCAGGTAGCCTGTGTACTACCTGCTTTGGAAAACGAGAATTGCGTTTTCACAGTTTCCGGGTCATAATTTTCTCAAAAATGCACGGTTTTTGCTCAAATCAGAAGCAATCAGTCAGGCACACTCAAAGGGATGATTTAGAAGGTGCAAAGCTATCACTAAGAGCTTACAAGGATCGTTGTAGATCAGCTTTTCAAATCATGAATTTGCTCAGAAAATGAGCAAGAGTAGCTGCCCTCTACTTCGCTTTTGATATAGTCAAAAGCTTTTCGATTTGGTACTCTTTTCTTCAGGAAATGAATAGCAAGATACTACAAACACAATCAAACGGATACGATCCCCAGTGGAGTCACCAGTTTTTTGTAGGGAAAAGTATCCGACTCGGATGACCCTAACCCACTCTAAGGGTGACAGTTCCTTAGCAACAACTGTAAAGCAAACTACTGAAAGTTTTCTTCTTTATGAAAGCAAAAGAGAATGGAGAAAGCACTAACCGTTGCCTTGCGCTTAATGTTGAATCCAAACTCTCCTCTTTGGCCGCTTGCTCCTAGCTCTTTGTCCTTATGCTCGCCCAACTACAATGAGATCCTGCAAAACAACAAAGAAGGAAACTACAAGAGGCATGCAATCATAACTGGTTCATGGATTAGTGTAAACCAAATATGCAATCATCACAATATACAATTGAAACAAGAGCACATAGAAGAACCTCAATAGCTTTTATTAATGAAGAAATAAGTTTCTGAGAGGATTACAACCATTGCAGGCTCCAACCCAGCAACACCTCCCAGCAGAAAGAATTGCTCTTCTTCACCTCTCTCAAACAATCACACAATAACTCAAGAATGAAACCAACAGCATATCATTACTTTGCACAAAATTCCAGCCTCTTGAGCTCATAGGAGAGAGCTCAATATATAGATGAATTGAGAAAGGATGAGTCAGCTTGCAACTGATGTGTAGCTGCCTTGTGTCCTCTCTCTCTTCAGTTAATCTTTAGTTGATCTTCAGTTCTTGAGTCCACTTGGTGAACCTTGCTTCCACTTGGAGAAACAAAGCCCCTAACTCATCACAAGGCGAAATACCTGATCCAAGTGTCATTTTTGGAAGATTCCAAAGCAATGACTCACTGTGCCACATGTCCAAACTCGCCCAACGCAGGTGGGCTTTGTTCTACCTGCTTTGCAACGCAGGTACACCATGGAGCAGTTGTGTTTCAACGGAGAAGCCTAGTGGAGCACCTGCTTTGATTTCAGGATTGCTTGTTTTTGAGTGTTTTCAGGTGGAGAACTGATCTGAGAGCTGTTGGTTTGCTGACCTTGTTCCTCTAGGGGTAGGAACATCATGTTTAGGGAACTTTGGATCCCTTGGATTATTGACAATTCATGCTTGTTGCTGTAAGGCACAAAATTGTCTATAACACACTTTCTAATTTCTCAGAATCTGTTTAACATTTTTCCTATTTTTCCTTTCCAATTCAACACTTTTATGACTGGATTTCTCCATCCATTCTTGGATCATCTTCTCATGTTCTACACTAGCTCTGAGCAATTTCTCATTACTTCTTGGTAACTGTAATATTTCCTGTTGCAGTTACTTCCCCATATCCACCAGCTAGGAAGGAAGTGAAGTAAATCCTTACCCTAACTCAATATAAAACTCCTCTCCCTCCCTATTCATTGGAGGATTATCTTCCATCATATTATAGTGATCTCATCACTAGTACCTTATAAACCACACAAAAGTTACTAACAACATACATAGTTTATTTTTTCTAATGTATATACACACACACATATGTCTATTTTTGTAAATATGTTTCCTTAGAGATGATTCCATCAAGGCCCAATGCAGTATCTAGGCTCTGATACCATTTGTCACATATTTGTTTCTAAATACTCCTATAAAAACATAAACTTGTAATAGTGATAAAAGTAACATTTTTTTTCTTACCATTGATAATGGCCCTTCTATTAAAATGTAGGGAAGCATACCTCCATGTTATAATTTATTTTGTCCATGGTCATCTCTTGATTGTATCCATGGTTATATTTTTTATATATGTCATTATAATGGTATAGTTAGGTTTCCTAATGATACCTTCATCTTATGGATCTCATGGCACTAGGGGAATGCACTCTCCAAGGTATATGTTCCAAAATGAATGGGTTTCCAACGTATATGTGTTTCAAAAGTGTAAACATTTCTAAGGTGTATGAACTCCTCTATGTATGGTTCCAATGATTTAACCTTCCTTGCATTCATCTATCCTTAGCTATCTCTCATCCATTCCACACTTGTGAGCTCATGATTTTCACATGGCTATAATGATCCTCTTCTTGATGGAGTCTTCTTGAGGTTAACTCCATCGATGATGTTGGTGGCCTACCCCTGGATCCATGGTCCTTGTGCCTTTTCCCTAAACCCTAAACACCTTTTGGCCTTATACTATGCATTTGACCAAGGTTTCTCTATTTTGTTGTGGCATCAATCGATGCCTTTAGCTACCTGGCCTTCACTTGGTGAAGGAGGTGGCACTTCTTGCATCCTTAACCATTTTTGTCTATTTCCTCTTGCCACATTGTTTTCCTCAAGTAATGGGGTGATTTTTGTTAAGAATACATTCATAAATTTTAGTTGAGTAATTATTAGTTTAATGTGTTTCAGGGTTCATTCGTTCTTCTTTGTTTTCGTTGTGGTGTAAGAAGCGTTTCTTTCCTACATGGCTATGCGATGGAAATTCCCTCCCAAATCGATTATTTTTATTTTGTTTCCAAACTCGTGTACGCCCATGTTATTATAAATTGATTTGTTCTATTTGCAGGAAACAAATTTCCCCTTCCTCGAGAGTGCTTCAGAGTGAATTTCATTGACCTTAGGTTTAATAGTCATTCATGTGCACAGTAAACATGTCTTCCCTCAACCTACTTAGTAGGATCTTGTTTAGGCCCTCAATATGATTTACGGGCAACATTTTTATTCTATTTTTGGGTTTGGCTCTCGTAGCTAAATCTCAGGCATGAAGAAGAATCTTTCCCTTCTCGTCAGAAATCGTAGGTAAAAATGGTTACTTCTTTGCATAATTTTCTGCAAATTATAGAGGATTTTATACCCTTTCTCACATCAATTTTAATGGCATTTGTAAATTTTGGTTTTTCCTGATAATACTTTGATTCTTCCTTCTCTACTAGTTTCTGGACATTAGCATCCCCATAGTCCTCATGCATCTATTGGTTCTTTCCAGGTGGGTACCCTTTGCATGGTCCACTCTCAATGTAATTGTTTCCTATTTGTTATGGCCCTTACTATATTACGCCTCTTGTTGCACCATCATTATTATGATTTTCTTATGGACTTCCATCTAGGCTTGTTGTGCTTTCCTTAATATGCATTGGGGACTTTTGGCTGGGTCCAGATTTTCAAAGGGTTTCTAAGAGGTGATGTCCTTATCCTCATGGTATATTTATTATGAATATTGATGATTTTTCACTCAGCATTAGCTAGACTATTAAATTGAAATTTCCTAGTCTTATTGTAGTTGTATGATACTCGGATTTTTATGCTATTATTAGCTATGATGGACTTTAGTTGTAGAATTTTCATATGGTTACTTTTAAACGATTATTGACATTTAATCTAGCACAATTTGTGATGAGTGTAATTTTATAATTTAATTTCTCTTTCTCGTTGCACAACTTTCGTTTAGTTATAATTCGTGATGAGATGGGAGTTTCCATGCAGTTTATATACTCCTGTTGGAGAGTAACATATTCTACCAATTTATATTTGTATGTTGGTAGATTCAATTTGATGAAGATAAGTTCTTGTTTAGTACTCTTCATGTTATAGATAATAGAATTCTCTGTCATAATCATAGTTGGATTCTCATGTGTTTTTTTTGTTCATGGCTTCACATTACGTGCATTCTCCTTCTTTACTTTTTTGTTCCTACAAACAAAGTATTCACTACTTTTATCTAATGTTTATAACATAATTAATTTACGGTTTGTCATATTATCAATTCCTATTTATTACAGTTTGGAAATGGGATTAATTTCTTATTGTTTTGAGTAATTTTTTCTTTTGATGAGTAGGATTGATTTCATGTGAGTTATATATGCTCTAGTTACTTGTTATTGCGATGTATTTTGGTTAAATATGTATTTTAACTTGTATTTTATTTTCTCCCATCATCATGAAACAATATATACTTCCAAGAAAACTAATTCTCAGTGAGGGTGAGTCGAGATTTACTTTATGGTATCTCTTCTCTTATTTCATGCGTTACAATTGCAACTTGCTTTTTTTCCTCCATACTTAATTATTACATTACCACATCTTGTCCCAAGCTGTGCCTTTGTCCTAATCCTCATTTCCCATTACATTTGGAAAGCGAGCTTGGCACTGCTAGCGTGACATGCCTTAAGCCCCCGACCCAAAGGGTAGGAGGGCCTATTGAGTGAAGTATTTGGGGTTGTAGGATACCCTCTCTATATTATTTGTACACTACAGAATGTAGGATTGTCTATAAATCATTCATTATATAACTATTGAACATAATTTCATCTATGTGTTACTCATGAAATCTAACAATTTCCAGCCATAAATTCTTTGGATAACTCAATTTCAGACTATTTCCCTTTTAGCTTTACTTTATCCTCAAAATACTCTCTGACTTGGACACTCATCAGCCATTCATATAAACTGAAATACCAACCCACATGAAACTATAACATTCAACACCATACAATCAAAGGATGGAAGTTATGTCGAAGTTAATCTACAAAACAATTTAATTCAATCACTTTCATTTTCCTAAATTTACTATTCTCTAAACATTTAAAGTCATACAAAATAACATGTAAGAGGTTACCTATTATTTACTTCATTGATTTTAAAATCAAATTCATCTATAATTAATACCATGTTGAATAAATCCATCTCAAACTATTTATTCACAACCTAATTATAAAATGAGAATTATAGACAACCAATCATGACAATAACATATAACCGATGAAATCACTAGAAATGCAGTGTGGAAAAAGCCTTTTCTCCCAACCATGAACCAAGTGCTCCTTGGATCCCCTTGAGCTGAGAAGATTGTTTTATTCCTTCACAAAAAAAATGGTTGATTCCCAATTTATGTTTCATATAAATGTTTGCTATATGTTTCTCTAGTAGCACATTTTAGGGGTCTGCTTATCCCCTTAGCCTAAGTTATTTCCTGTTTTCATTATTAAAAGTAAGAAATATTGTTTTCTTCTCCAACAACTCAAAAATATTTTTTTCTCTCTCACAGATTTATCCCTAGTATTTATCTTCAATTGAGTGGATAATTATGTGAATATATAATTTTCAGATTCACAAGCTTCCCTTTCCCACATTTTCCACCTTAAAATACCAATTATGTATTATAAAAATATGATATAAATTTAGTTTTTATTTTATTTTATTTTATTTTATTTTATTATTATGATGGTGCTTAACGAGTTATAACAATAGTTTTGAAAACATACAATAATAAAAATATTTACATAAAAAAGAGGGTGCACGAAAAAGAAGGTGTTACACATATGAATTGACTTATGCTTTTTTGGCATACGATATTGATCAGCCATGATATTATAACAAATTTTATTTAAAAATTAAAATCTCCATGGTTGATAGTATTCCATGGTATATATATATATATATATATATATATATATATATATATATATATATATATATATATATATATATATAGATATATATATATATAACTTATATATTATTAAAAAAGATTGTAAGCTTGGTGGGACTACATCTTCATCATAAGATTGTAAGCTTGGTGGGACTACATCTTCATCATGTCCAATATATCACCCCATTGGGGTAGGAAAATGAATCAATGACTTCGCATCAAAGAGTGTTTTAACAAATTAATTTATATGGTTGTGCTATTTATATTAAATTTAGTAGAACAGATTTTGTTAATTATTACATAAATATTAATATTATTTTTATTAGGGAAATAATTGATAATGAATGTGCATAATTAAACGTGAAAGAAGTCATTATGAAGCATAATTGTATTTCCATGGTTAGAAAGAGAAATTTAGGTTGAAGTCAAGATGGATGATTTGTTCACATAGTTTGCAATGTTGAAGGATTGAAGAAATTGTACTTCATTGGGGTTATGAGATATACATATTGAGATCTCTATTGCATAGTTTAGGGGATGTCCAAGATTCGGATGTTGGACATTATATTTCTACAAAGGCCATGGAACATGGAAAGTGTTAATGGCGCTAATAATCTTGGGTTGCAATTGGCATAAACCATCATGGGGTAGTAGCTTGTAAAGTCTAAAAAATGGTTAGAGATGTTGGTATTGGAATTAATAAGTCACTCTTGTATAGTTAATTTCTCACCATACTATAAGATCCTAATTGCTATATGTATTGGTTCTTGTGGTGTAGAGAAAATATCTACATGTGTGGAGCGTGGTTGAAATATTCTAATTGTGAAATATTCTTATACTAAAGCTTGAAATATTTATGTCTAACAAAATTTATTAAATAATATAATGAACTCTTTTTGAAATATAAGAAAATAGAATTACATTTCTATCATATTTTATCATAAAATAGATTTTTTTAGGATTTCATAGGATAACAATATTTTACATGGTAGAAATATGTCTAAGGAATCTAATATAAATAAAGGTAGAAAGATATTTTAGGAATTTAATATAAATTATTAGAAAATGAAATTAATTTTAATAAAAAAATTTCCAAAACTTTTAATATTAATTGTTCCATCACATTAAATATGTGTTATTTTTATAATTTTAAATTTATTTTAGAGTATGATTTCAAAATTGTTTTTTAATTACTAAAAGAATAATTTAATAAATGTAAGAAAATAAGTTAATGATGTAAAATATAAGGTATTTGATAATAGTAAAAGTCTACTTACTTAGGAATTATAAATAGATTATTTTAAATATCATGGTTCTTCTTTAATAATAATAAGTTGATTTACATTAACTACTAACAACTAATAATAATTGTATTTATTATTACTCATTTACCGCCTTAAAAAATAATAAATAATACTTATTCTAAAGTAATGGTTACGAATAATTTTAAATATTTCAATGTGATTTCTTATTTGTGCATCCATTTCTAAAGAGTAATATACCATGTTAGAAAAGGAGAAGGGTGATAAAGAGATTATGAGCTATTTCAATTTCTTGTAACTCTCCTCTTCTTTTGGATGCCATGAACATAAATAATTTTTTTTTTAAATAATGGTTATCAATAATTTTCAGTATGATTTCTTATTTAATCTAAGATAATGAATTAATCATTAAATTTTAATATTTTCTATTTTCTTTTAAATAAATATATAATTTTAATTTGTAAAATTTAATTAATTTAGCACACAAGGGAGGGGTATTATATATTCAAATACAAATTTAATTGTGTATGCATGAATTCTCTTTCCCTATTTTATGGCATATGCGTTGATGAAATTAACAAAGGTAAAAGTCTTTGGTTTCATGTATTAGGTTTCATTTGAGAAAAACAAGTTTAGTAACATCTTTATAATATGTATTTTGTGTATATTGCAAAGTGATGTATGATTGAGTATGAACTTCCTCTATTTTAACAAGACATTTTAGGAACCATCCAGCCTCTTGTTTTACTATGGAGCATGTGAGAATTTACTAGTATTTTAGAAATCATGTTTTTATTTTATTTATGTTAGTGAATGAAAATAGATACTTTATCTTTTGAAATATGAATAATAATCTCTTTATAATATTTATTCTCTTTGACCCCATATATATACACACACTTTTATCAATATTTTTCTTTCATAAAGTGATTTCCTTTTTTATCTCACAATGATTTACCTGAGACTTAGCATCTTTGTGCCACCTTTGGGTGAGGAAGAGTAGGTATTAACTTAAGTTTGAAGTAATTTTAGGATACTTTTTGTCTTCCAAGCTATTTATATTGTTCACATATAATGTTGTGTACGTATTTATAGTTCTTTTCTCAATGGAGGAAAGATGCACTTCTATGAGGAAGATAGGATAGACTATATTTACTTTAATTTCGAGATTTTGAGTTGACTCAATTTCAAAGTAATTTTATAATACCATTTTGTCTTCCATATTATTTAACTTTTTCACATGTGTTAGGTACCTACTTATAGTTGTTTTCACAGTGGATGAAAGATTCACTTCTATTGGGTGTAGGATATTTAACACAATTAACACACATTAAAATATAAAAAACATAGAAATGGTGGAAAAGGCCTCTACATTACTGTATTCCTCTCATGATGTAATCCAATGTACAAAGAATGATAATAGTACAAATAAATACATGCAGAAGTTTTTCTTAAGATAATGCATATATCTTGGACACTATGGTTGAGAAAATATCTCCAAAACACACTAATCTAGGAGCCTAACTAGTTGGACAAAATCTCTCAACCATCTGGGCCTAAATAGACTCCTACCTATGAGGAACAAACTCAATATAGAAAGGTAGGAATAAATCCTAAATTTCACGATTTTAATTAATCTAATTATTTGGACTTAGAATTTTTTCAACATATGAGAGTGAGGCCAACATTCCCCCCCTCAATGATAAGTCCAAAATAAGAACCTGGTACCATCTCCAAGTCCTCATGTTGAAAGTGTTAATCCTAAAAAAATATTGCCTAAAAAACAACCAAAGATAGACGCTGAAAAAACTCAAGTCTGAGGAGAACATTAGTCAGCTGCAAGTTTGATTCATCTCTAAATTTTCTTGATGACTCCATCATGTGCCAAGATGCAAAAGAATCCATATGTCCTTTGCTTTTAATTAGCATCCTTTGTCCACTGACAAAATGTTGATGATGCCCACTAGTGAAACTTGTTTGTCTAGTGAAAAAATATTGAGAATTCCAACAGGAAAATTTGTTGATGTTGAAACTTCCCACTGGTTGATTTGATGTTGATGAATGCCCACTGGCTAATTTGATGATGCTCAATGGATGATTTTATGATGATGCCCATTGGCTAATTTGAAGATGCCCACTATCTACTTTTGATGATGTTGTCGAGCCATTCATTCTGACAACCACCCTAATTTCCATTATCATTTCCCCCCTTTATCAGCTGAAAGGTGAGGCAATCATTTTCACTTGATTTCTAAACTTCCCCTTCTTTTAGGTGCATGAGAGTAGCATCTTCAATTGACTATTGGCTACAATAGGTGAGATTTAATTCTGTTGTAAAACGTATATAGTCATTTTACCATTGACAACCATTCCCAAGGATTAATCCATGCATAATTGATCTTTAATCTAGTGGATTGGTCTTATTTGCAACATTTCTCTGATGAATGATTTTCCTTTCCTTAATGGTGACAAGGATGGAGATCAAAACAGTGATCTTCCATGTGACGTTTTCTTTGAAAATGTTTGTAATTGGGTTCGTCTTCGACTTTCCCATGGCTTGTTGATGTTATTTGATCATGAAATCATGTACTGATGAACTTGATTGGCTTAGAATAATCGGGGATATGCAAGTTGTTTTGATATTTGTCATATCCTAATCCTCGTCAATAATTGTTACTTTGGAGTTCTTCCCACAACTTGATGATTGGTTTGGAAAAATCATGTTCAAGTTAATCATGGACAACTTTTTTGCTTGAAGTTGTTTGGATCAATGACTTGGAATCAACAACTTTATCTTCATATGTGTAGTTGAAAGACATGGAAGCATCACTCTACTATTGCAACTCATCTCTTTGCAGTTGTGACTCCAATTGATGGAACTCAAATGTTTCCTATGCCTATTATAGGTTCATTGAAATATCAACAAGAGTTGCTTTGCTGATTTCCAACATGTATTCAACAGTTGAGAGGATCGAATTGTTAAGAATAATTAACAACTAAATTATTTTGGCCATGTGAAATTGTTGGAACTCGCACTCTCTTTCTTTTAATACTTGTTATATTTTTAGAACTCGCTCACTTGATATATTTATCTTGCTTCCTTGAACTTACGCTCGCTTGTTGTGGATATGAACAAACTTGATTTTTGTTTGAATATTTGCTTTCATTAAAGTTGAACTTGCTCAGTTTCAAGATCGCTTGATGTTGTGAACTTTGTACTTTCTTGAACTTACACTCTTGATTGATCAAAATAAGGGTGTCAAATACTATCGAAAATTCACCCAAGAGAAACACTTACAATGATTTGAATGACTCAGTTAGAAAAGAATGGATTCACTTCGTTTAATTGATTCCTTATCAATTCAAATCTCGGGTTTCAGTTTCAACTGAGAATGCACCCTTACAATTCAACTTAATTTGACTGTGATTACAAGCCAACTTACAAAAAAATTATTTTTGAGTTACACAATAACTAATTATGGTTGAGTGTTGATGTAGAATTTGCCTTGGAATGCTAGTGTTTTTTCTTAGCTAGATTTCCTTGAGTGAATTATGTTGAATTTCTTGTAGAATTGTTGTTGATGGTGAATTGCTTGTCGAGTTGTCGTTGTTGTTGACAATTTGATATCTTTGATTATGTGTTGCAGCTTCTTGATAGCATGTGTTTTGCTTATGTATGCTTTATTACATGTAGAGAATTTATTATGTGTATGCAACTTGTTGTGTACTCCATGTGTATCGTTTTACAAAATATAGTGTGAAAACTAGACACAAAACATGCACAATCAATCACTACACAAGGTGTACCTAAGATCCCCTTATTCAATTTGAGGCCGATCTAGGACACTTCAACACCACAAAAAATATGTCTTTATTAAATAGTGAATTACATCAACCTTAAACTTCCTAAACAATAATAATGCCAAGCTCGCAACCCTTTCAAGCTGTTATGAAACCAGCTCACAAAAAGATAGAAAAGAGAGATCCACGCCTTAGAATTCAGCCTCTTCGAGGGGGCAACCTCCTTTACATTACATAAATGAACAATTCCTGGATGATTCAAATGAAAAAACGTCCTTTCTATATATAGGAGTCTATGGAGTCACAATATAATCCAGCCGACCTAACAATAATAATATAAAGCCACAAAAATAACAATAGAGGGATTCTATGGGCACATTAATAACAATATGGGGGTAATGGGGGCACAACAATATAAATAAGGGGTATAACTACAATACTAATGGGGTAATCACTAGTATTATAGGGACCGAACATGCCCCTCTCCTTCAAAAAAGTGTTGTCCTCAACGCTTGAGTAGTTCAGGATACCTCTGCATAAAATTCTCATCCTCCCATGTGGAATCTTCAGCGGATAAGTTCTTCCACTTGATAAGGTACTCTGAAATTGATCGATTTCGTAGTTGTCGAGTCCTTGTTTCTATAACTGCTTCCGGTTCCTATATAATTTTTCCTTCCTCGTAAAGTTCTGGCAATATTGTTTGAACTGGGAGCTTGTCGCCTATAACCTTCTTCAAGCATGAAATATGGAAAACCGGGTGCAATCGAGAAGCTGGAGGAAGCTCCAATTTTTATGCCATAGTACCAATCTTTTACAACACCTTGTACGGAACATAATACTTTGGTGATAATTTATTATCCTTCTTAGCTTGCTTGAGGGACATTTTCTTATATGGTTGTAGCCGTAGGAATACCCAATCACCTACATCAAAACTTCTTTCACTGCAATGTTGATATGCCTGTTGTTTCATTCTATTTTGTGCCAACACGAGGTTATCCTTTAAGATTTGGAGGACTTGTTGTTGATGTTCGATGTGATGTTCCACTGCTTGAACCTTACAATTTTCTCTTAAATATGATGTGATGGATGGTGGTTGATACCCATAAAGTGCCATAAATGGGGTGATTTTTGTTGTTGTATGGAAGGAAGTGTTATACCACCATTCAGCCAGAGGCAACCATTTGACCCATTGTGTCTGTTTATCAGATACAAAGCAACGAAGATATCCTTCCAAACATTTGTTTACTATCTCAGTTTGCCCATCAGATTGACGATGATAAGATGAGCTATGAGCTAACTGAGTACCATGACAAGAAAATAATTGTGTCAAAAAATTTCGAGTGAAAATGGGATCTCTGTCACTTACAATAATCTTTGGGTTTCCATGTAGCTTTTGAATTGTTTCCATAAATGCAATAGAAATTGTACTGGCTTTAAATGGATGTGATAATGCACAAAAGTGTGCATACTTGGTAAGTCTGTCAACTACCACCATGATGACACTCTTTCCCTCAGACTTGGGTAAACCTGTGATAAAATCCATTGATACCTCCTCCCAACGTTGGCTTCGAATGGATAAAGGTTGTAATAGACCCGATGTCTTAATTGTTTCAACTTTATTTTGTTGGCAAACCAAACATTCTGCCACAAACTTTCGAATATCTGATTTAAGGCCATCCCAAAAAAATTCCTTCTTAACCATGTGGTAAGTTTTTAAAAATCCTGAGTGCCCTCCTAAGGGAGAAGTGTGCAATTCCATAAGAATCTTTTGTTTTAGCTGGGAATTCTTACAAAGGTATAAGCGATCTTTGTACCATAATGAATCATTTTTCCAGCTAAATGTATCAGACGTACTGGAACCTTGTTGTAGATTTCGAATAAGTTCCCACACTTCTTCGTCATTCTTCCATTCCTCCCGTGCTTCATTTATCCAATCTGGTTGGATGATAGAAATAGCACACAACAATGCCTCCACATCCTCATCCTTCCTTGAGAGTGCATCTGCCACCACATTTTGCTTCCCTTTTTTGTAGATGATTTCAAAGTCATAACCCAACATCTTTGTGACCCACTTTTGTTGCTCTTCAGAGGATAATCTTTGTTCTAAAAAGTATTTAAGGCTATCATGATCTGTTTTTACCTTGAAGTGTCTTCCCATTAGGTAGGGTCACCATTTCTTAAGTGCATGGAGTATTGCCAACATTTCCTTCTCATAAATAGCTTTGCTTAGAAAACTTCCCTTGATTGGACGACTTTCAAAAGCAATGGGTCTTTCATCTTGCATTAGAACGACACCAATTCCATTTCCTGAAGCATCACATTCCATAATAAAGGATTTTGTGAAGTCTGGTGTGGCTAAGACCGGTGCTTGGCACATTGCCTCTTTAAGATGTTCAAAGGTCTTTGTTGCTTCCGGAGTCCATTAAAATGCATCTTTATTCAATAATGTCGTTAGAGGTGCTGCTATTCTCCCATAATTCTTAACAAACTTGCGATAATACCCTGTCAACCCAAGAAATCCGCGCAAATGCTTTATGGATGTGGGAATTTTCCATTCCTTAATGGCTTTAATTTTGGTAGGGTCTACCTTAACTCCTTCATGAGATACAATATGACCCAAATATTCCACCCCCTCGACTCCAAAGAAACATTTGGATCTTTTGGCATATAATTGTTCTCTTCCAATAGTTGTAGCACCTTGTCAACATGTTCAACATGATCCTTCCAAGACTTGTTGTAGATAAGTATATCATCAAAAAATACTAACACAAATTTTCTAAGGAATGGTTTAAAAATTGAATTCATCAAACCTTGAAATGTTGAAGGTGCATTGGTAAGGCCAAAAGGAATGACCAAAAATTCATAATGACCCTCATGAGTTCTAAATGCCATTTTCGGAATGTCTTCAATCTTCATTCAGATTTGATGATATCCTGAACGAAGATCCAACTTGGTGAAGTAAATTTATCCATGCAATTGATCCAGTAATTCATCAATGAAAAGAATGGGGAACTTATCTTTAATAGTGAGCTTGTTGAGCTCCCTATAATCTGGATGCATGTGCCATGATCCATCCTTCTTGTGCACCAATACTACTGGAGCAGAGAAAGAACTTTGACTCGGTTGAATTATACCAGCCTCTAGCATTTCTGCAACCATACGTTCAATTTCACTTTTTTGGACATAGGGATATCTGTACAGCCTGATGTTTGGAGGAACACTTCCTAGAATCAGATGAATAGCATGATCATGATCACGCATAGGTGGGAGACCTTTGGGAGTCTCAAATACCTTGGAATGATTGTCCAGGACTTTTTGGAGATCTAGAGAAATAGATGATTCTAATGTGGAAACATCTAGCGAACATAATTGTGCAATTACACCCCTTTGCTCCTTTTTTAGAAGCTTTGTCATACCATTAGAGCTGATTATCTTTCTTGGTTTCCCTGGAATACCCCTTAATTCAACTTCCTTTCCTTCCACATAAAATTTGATGAAAAGTTCTTGAAAATTAAGAGCTATTGTACCCAAGGATTGTAGCCATTAAACTCCTAGTACAACATCAGCACCTCCCATTGGAATGGAAAGCATTGGGCTAGTCAATACATATTCTCCCATGGATAGCTTGATATTGTGGCACTTTCTAGAGCAATTTGTTGTTCCTCCATTTGTAATCATCACTTGACACTCTGGTGCTGGATATAGGAAGGAATTCAATTCTTTTGCTACCCTACAATGAATAAAACTGTGGGTGCTTCCTGAATCAATCAACACTATCACCTTTTTCTTCTTGATTTGTCCTTCTATCTTGATGGTTTGAGGAGTGGTAACTCCCACCAATGCATTACAAGACATGGTTGGATTTATTTGTTCTTCATCTAGGCTTTGTTCCTGGAGTATATCTTCTTCTTTTGACCTTTCTTGCTCCTTTTCTTCTTCCTCTTTACAATCTATGTAGAATAATTTTTTCTCAGCACACTTATGAACCTTAGTGTATTTGTTATCACAAGTATAACAAAGCCCTTTTGCTCTTTTTTCTTCCAATTGTTGTGGTGTCAACCTTATAGGTTGTGGAAGACTAGGGGCAACTGTCGTTCTGTCCTTATAGTTGTGAGTGGTATGCTTCCTGGTTGCCATAATTTTGCTTTCCATTTTTCTTGCTAACCTGAATGCCTTCTCTAATGAATCAGGTTCCTAAAGTCGAACATCATGTTGGATATTATCCTTTAAAGACCCTATGAACACATCAATCCTATGCTACTCTGGAATATCTTTTAACCTTATGTTCAATTTTTGGAACTCCTCAATGTGCTCCATTATTGAACCCTTTTGTTTGAGACTTATCAATTGGCTAAAAAAAGTGTTGCTTTTTGTATCCTCTTAATGTGGTATCAATTCTTCCATAAAAATTGCCCAAGTGATAAGCTTTTTACGAGAGCAAAGCCATTGATACCATACAAATTGATTTGGATCTGAATATAAAGTTTCCATACATACCTTTTGTGTGTTTTGTACATTATTGAGATCAAAGAACCGCTCCATCTGTAATATCCATGTGGCGGGATACTTGCCATCAAACTTCCTCATATCGATTTTTTGAATATGGTGGGTCTTCGATCCAACATTAGAATCTATGGAATCATGATTAACATTACTTTTTTTCACATCATGAGCTTCCTTTACAACCTTTTCACCATTAGTAAGTATCTCTTGTAGAAAATTTGTCAAATCTGTCTTCAAATCTGCCATGTCTGTCTTCAAATCTATCTTCAAATTTTCCATGTCTTTCTTCAAATCTGTCTTCAAATATATCTTCAAATCGTCCATCTTAGCTTCCATGCCCTTTATATTAGATTCCACACCATTTATCTTAGCATCTGTTAGCTTTTGTGAGCGTGACATTTGTTGCACTTGTTCTTGTAATTTTGATATATCATGTAGCATTTCTTCCTCTTCTTCATGAGTCATGCTAGAGCTTTCAGGTTCCTTACTAGATGTTTGAATTTTCTTTCCTTGGGGCATTAGTTACCAATAATAATGCTTTACTAGGCCCTTTGAATTCCTTCAAACCAAGCTTATGCAAAAAAATAAAATAAAAACTACACACCTTTTTTTACTTTATAGAAGCCTGATATTGAATCTGATGTATCTCTGTAATTTCGAATCATCCAGTTCTGAAATTTTGACCTGTAGTAGCCTTCTATTTCCTCTTTCCAATTCCACTATTTTGAACCAAATTGGATTCTCCAAGAAAGAGTTATGCACAATCTCCTGCAGTGACCTGATTATAGACTAGTTCATTAGAGCGAACTTGTATGAAGTGCCACGTGTCACTGTTTCAACCTTTGACTCTGAAAAATATATAAAAGAAAACTACATTCCGTCCTAATTATGTACCTTCTTACGAAATTTCAATCCGATGCTCAGAAATAAAGTTATGACAATTTTCCCCAGGTCACCTGTTTTGAGTGTAATTCAGGAGTCTGCAAAAAGACCAACTTCCTGAGATCATATCTCTGAAAATATCACACGACAAGCTCTGAAATTCGGACCCAAGGTTCAGCATGATTTCTTGTCAAATGGGTTTTTCTTGCGACTTCTGAAACGTCACAGAAAAACGTTATAGCGAAAATGCCACAATGACCTGTTTGGAGAAGCGAAACCCTAGAATCCAAAGCTCTGATACCAAAATGTTATGAAACCAGCTCACAAAAAGATAGAAAAGAGAGATCCACGCCTTAGAAGTCAGCCTCTTCAAGGGGTCAACCTCTTTTACATTAAATAAATGAACAATTCTTGGATGATTCAAATGACAAAACCTCCTTTCTATATATAGGAGTCTATGGAGTCACAATATAATCCAGCCGACCTAACAATATTAATATAAAGCCACAAAAATAACAATAGAGGGATTCTATGGGCACATTGGTAACAATATGGGGGTAATGTGGGCACAACAATATAAATAAGGGGTATAACTACAATAGTAATGGGGTAATCACTAGTATTATAGGGACCCAACAGAAGCAACTTGTCTTCAAAATATAGGTATTCATGGGCTCAATCTCTCTCAAAGTAAAACATTACTTTCGATAATAAAAAAAATAATAAAAAAATAAAAAAATTCACTTATCGCTCCAAATACAAAACACTTATCACTCCAAAATTACAAAAAAATAATTCACCTTATTACTCCCCAAAATCACACCTTATCTCCCAAAAATAAACATTTTAATTCACCTTTCTTAAAAATTACATCATTCTCCACTAAAAAATCACACTTATTACTCCATTACATAAAAAATAACATTTATCACTCCTCATCACATATCTTAAAAAACATTAAATCTTCCATCACTCCAAACATAAAATTTATACACCTTATCTCTCCAAAAAGAGTGTTTTGGTTCTCAATCCCTTTTTAAACTCCTATTAAATTATGGACTTGAGCCATACTATTAAAAAATTATTGGCTCTGCAATTCCATTAGCTAAGAAAAATAATTTAAATAATATCAACATTGTCTTTTGGAGCATTTTAATTGTGTCTCAGCTCAACATTTCACAAAACTATACCAATGACTTCCAGACTGGCTGCTTCCAGCCACATGGATTGCTAATTTGAATTGTGATAGAAATTTTAATGTCTAGGTTTGAAATCCATGGAGCTGTAAAATTATTACCCTTAACAAATTTTTTGATAATGGACATACTTTAACTATTGTCCAATTTGATGGAGTTTTCTTAGAAGCTTCGACGCTGGAATCTTCTTCTCACAATTTGATGGAGTTTTTGACAAGCTTTGATGTTGGAATCTTCTTCTTGCAATCTTATGGATTTTTTGACAGGCTTTGATGTTGGAATATCTTTCTCACATCATCTGCAATATTGCTATGCTAAAAAACTCCCACTAACTTATCATAGTTCAATGCAGATTCTACTATATGCTTGATCGCGACATCACAAGGTTGCATGCTCATACACTAGCAGAAATAGGGAAACACCATCAATTCCCTTCACTTGATTCCTTTCCACATGTGGGCCCTCGACTTGTTGGGTAATGCCGATGCTAAAAAATAATGTCTCGAAATCTGAGACTTGACCAGGAAAACTTTTTCGAATATTGGTGTTGGACAGAAGAATAACTCGATATCAAGATTCGATTTGGTTGACAAAGTTTCAAGAATTCCTCATGATTTAAGAATTTTGTCTCCAGGATTTATGGCAATCAAAGAAGAATGAAGTCTCTATTCTAAATTCAGAAGTGGAAACTTGCATAAGGCCAATTCCCACTCTATGTCTCAATGGTACATGTAATGCCAGACATTAGAGATATTTAATGTAATTAGTGTTTGGTAGATAAATATTAGGAGGACAATGAGCAGGAAACTATTGTCGCTCATCTATTTCACTCAGTGCCAAGTGAATGAATGGGAAAGTTCACTAGAACAATATGACCCTGTATACAAACAACCAGTTAAAAAACACAGCTACATGGACTCTCTATACAATCAACGTCTCAACATGGCCAATAATGTTCCATTTGTCTTTCATTCCGAGGCATGTTGAGGTGAAAATATGAGAAAGCGTGCTCTGCAGTTCTGGGGTATATTACGACCCAAGTGTAAATAACATCGAACAATGGATTGAAGTTGAAATTATTGACCTTGCTTGAGTAAATATCATTCAACTCACAACGTTATTGGAACCTCAGAATTCATGGTGTAGTGAATGCTCCAACCTAGCTCAGATCCACAAGAAAGTAACATTGGGAAAAAACCAATAGCTCTAATACCACATGTAGAATATTTAACACAATTAACACACAAAGAAAATATCAGAAACATAGAAATGGCAGAAAAGGTCTCATCCTTACTGTATTCCTCTCATGATGTAATCCATTGTAGAAAGAATGATAATAGTACAAATAAATACACAAGGAAGTTTGTCTCAAGATAGTACATCTATCTTGGCCACTATGGTTGAGAAAATATTTCAATAACACACTAATCTAGAAGCCTAATTAGTTGGAGAGAATCTCTCAACCAACTAGGCCTAAACTGACTCCTACCCATAAGGAACAAACTCAATCTATAAAAGTAGGATTAAATACTAATTTTCATGATTTTAGTTAATTTAACTATTTGGACTTAGAATTGTTTTAACATATGAGAATGAGGCTAACATTTGGAAGATAAGATACTCCATTTTTTAGGTCTCCACCCATAAATCCCTAAGCAAGATTAACCCAATTATAACCCCAATAAAAAATATATCATATTCCAATAGCTAATAACAAAAAGCCTTTGAATTTTCATTGTATATCCATCTAAAATATCTTAAGTAAAAAAATTGTGAAAAAAACCTTTGTAAATAGTCTTTGTTACAATATTATGGATCACCACATAATCAAAAGATTATCATTCATTTAATCATTAAAATTCTATGTATGTATTTTTTTTCTTTGTTATGTTGTATGAGTCTTAAGATGCCTGAATGCTTAACCTTTGGTTTGAGAAACCACAACCTAGGGGCATTTAAACTGTCAAAATCATCAACAAATCAAATTTAGCATTGGCCACACCAACCATCCCGTAGAGTTTCATAACTTTCACATCACAAAGTGCCTTAACACTATACCCATCACGGTCTATTCTACAACCTGTCATATTTATATATGTATATTCTATTTTAATTTTATAAATTTTTAAATTAAATTGATCAATATAATTATTTATCATATTACATGTTAAAAAATATATATGAATATTACATATTAAAAAAAACATAACTCATATAAGTTGTAGTCAATGAGCCAGTTGAGGAAGTTTAGGTGAGAAAGTTTGGCTATGGTCTAGTCTTGATAAAATACTATGTTTAAGCACATGGTTTCTTGAAAATATGGGATTACTAAACACTAAATTAGGTTTAACATACACTTATTGTATGGCCTCATGATCTCCGCCTCCATCCATGACCTGCAACTCTAATTCCTGCTACCTAACAACTATTCTCTTAGGGCCACAGAAGTCCACGAAGTCAATGATGTGTTATGGAGAGAGGTATGGAAATTTCTTTTCTAACTTATCTTTGGAATAAATTCTCAACAAAACTTCCTTCCTTTCATCTTTATTCTTAATGTTAATCATTATGAACATGTCCCTATCTCTTGGACTTCGAAAGCAGAAACTTTGATTTTAAACAATCGTCACTTGGATTGAGAATTATAAACAATTCTGTGTACTCTTTCAATTTAAAAAACTTCAATAATTGGTCATTCTTACCATAAATCATGCCTCTGCAATTTGCAACATCAAAATCCCAAACTTCATCTGGTTTTGGTCGAAAGAGTTCTCTTTGTTATAGATATTGTCATGTTGCAATAGATGCAATGTCTAAGCTTACAAGGCTTGACATTTCTTCAACGCTAAACGTATTATTTATAACACATATCGATAATGGGTTGTTTTATTTTGATGGACAACCCACGGTCGTCACTAAGTGGTGACAGTTTTCCATAGAGTCGCAATGGAACAAAATACAATGGTTATAAATTACAAATAATATGTCGAGGACTATGAGAAAATTGCTAACAATAATGTCAAATACAAATTTAAATGGTCTAAAATATATTTTAGAAAAATATTTGGAAACTTTGTATCATCTTTGTCATCGCACCACTCTCTATTTGGAAATAATCGATGGATGACAAAACTCTCTATGTCATCTCTTCCTCTTTTTCTTGAGGATGAGGTTGTGCTTTCATGGAGAGACTCCATGACCTCTTCAAAGGGGAGAAATTATGAGCTCCCTAAAGAAGTTATGTCTGGCTGTATCAATAGCATCTCATACCGTGCCTTCTTATTTATATGCTGTTCCATTGCTATGCATCAATAACATCTCATACCTTGCCTTCTTATTTATGTGCGCTTCCATTGCTAAACTGTTAAGAGTGGGAAACCACTAAATAAGTAAACCATTTGTTGGGTTTCATGCACTACATAGAATATATGTTAGGAAATAAAGCCCAATTCTTAGATCCATGTCTCAAAAATTTTTGTTATACTTGACAAAAATGAACTTGGGGTTTATTTGACATTTGATTTATGTTTAGATTTTAATTTTAATCTCCTTTTTCCTTAATGTAAATTATTTTCACAATTAGTTTTCACTTTTAATATCTCTCCTTTTCAAGTCTTAAAAAATGTGTGTGCCAACCACAACTAATGTACATGTGAACAAATTCTAGAAGGTATTTTTTTTTCAGGAATGCGAAAAAAATGTAGAAAACGATAGAAGAAAGGGGGAGATCCAATAATGAATCTATTAAAGCTTAAACATAGAATGGTAAAAAAAATTCAATGGATTTAAAGAAATAATACAAAAAAAATATTCAAAAAATATGTAGAGATTCAATAACACTAAATTGGTTGAAGATTATACATAATACTTTTTGAGTATAAGGGAAGATTGTTATAAATTGTAGGTTCAAAGTAGTGAAAAAAAAATATTTAAGTGAGATGGACCCCTATTATATTGCTAGAATAAGTTTTTACTTCGTGTTATTTGACGAGAGAAAAATGGATTGGTTTTTTGAACATAACAATAAGAAGGAGAAGAGGAGGAAAGATTGAACACTTCCTCTTCCTCTTGTAGCTTCTTTTCAAAAATAATGATTTTTTTAATTTTCGCTAGTTACAACCTCTTTATCCATATAATAAATGATAGTCTCTTAATGTATATGATTTAGAATTAGCTTATCAAAATGGTGGGTTGGATGATATTGGGCTTCTATAGCCTTGTTTTCAACCCTTAGATATTGTAAACCTGCAAATATATTACTTGAGTGAGAGGGCTATTGAAATTAAAACTTATTGGTAGTATGATGTCTCTTAGACAAATTATTCTTCAGTTTCCTTCAAAAAATTTTGAATGTTGCTTGCTCATTATTAGATTGAGAAGATGGCAATGGGATAGGAGGAGGCTCAAATACTGGAGCCTTGGGACAATTTTCACAAACTGGCCATACTCATGGAAATGATTACATTTAAAAGGGACTTACTCATAATTCAAGGCTTGAAGATGGATCCAACCCTTCAATTCAAGTTGAATGGACTTATGGAGTATTTTTTCAAAATGAGATTCAACATTAATTCTAGCACATAAGAATTTATATTCCTTGACCTATGAAGAAGTAATATAGTAAACCAATTTGTCTCAAATAAATATAAAATTACCACCACCCTAGAAAAACAGGGGAAGATTTAGCTATATAATCCATACATGCACATAAGGAATCATGTTGATATTGAAATATAGAGTTCATTAAGTGAGAAACATTCCTCTTGAGCCCATGAAATAATCCCTAAATCTAAATATTAGATCCTTACTTTTCATAAAAAATAAAAGTGTAATAACCTTTATCATTATAAAATAACAAAGGGTTCATGATTTTCCTAATTGTTAGATATCTAGTCCAAAATAGAGCTATAACAAGGTATAAAGTTGATGAACCTATAAATCAAACTTTTTTCCTTAAGATCAATAACATTCTTGTTTTTGGAAGAAGAAAACCTCAAGTCAATAGAAGGAAATATATCTACATTTTTACAAATCTACTTCTCTCAAGCGATTTTATATTCACTCAACCACGTGATAGAGAGATATGACCTACCATCACTTTTATAATTAAAATAATGTTTTTAAGCTTCATCAAATAATAAAAAGATTGAGTAAAACCATTTTTCACCACAACAAAAAACAATGAGTCATAGAGCAATAGGTATAGAAAAAAAGAATTATCGTAATGGTTAACTCAATGGGGATAATCCCTTAAAAAATTGTTTATGAAACATAAAGAAACTAAAATACAATAAAATGAATACACCATAAAGAAACTAAAATACTATAAAATGAATACACCATGGCCATATCATAAAGTAATCTTGATATTAGAAGGAAAAAATGACAAATATAAGTGAAATAAATAACCCTCCAAGGGTTTCCTCTCCATTAAGCATTTTATTGAAAATACAACCCATAATGGCCATTGGAATTTAACCATAGGGTTTGCACATATTCAAAATCCCGTGCCTATCAAAGGTCACCAAATGGGACATTTGCTAATAGAACGATAGCTTTAAATAAATGAAGTATTACTAAAAATAATATTGAGACTCAATGCTTTGAGATAGACATTGAAGGCTTGTTCAACCATTGTTCGAAAACTAGTAAGAAGAGCAAATGGGTAATGTGTTGAAATCAACTTGTAGGATTGGGGGGGATAGAGATTAGCCATGAACGTTTATTTTGATTCTTGTTTTTGAGGAATGCAAACCAACACAAAGAGGTTATACATGTTACATTTAAATTCAACTGAAAGTGAGTCCAAAAAATTTACAAGATGCAATAGCAAAACTTAGATTGGGAAATAATAACCCCTACCAGATAACAAATTTAGACCTATAACTTGGAGGAAACTAGTGCTCATTTCCTATGAGAATTCCATAAATTCATACACGTAGGTTGGAGGAAATGGGTGCTCCTTTCCTATGAGAATCACATAGTTGTGTCAAACACAAAATGTTGTAAATGAGAAACATAAACGACATAAAAACAGGGGAAGAAAAGAAAAATATCAACCACATTCTATAAGCGATTATAAACCTTGGGAAAAAATTAGGAAGATACTGAGGATCGAGCCAATGATGGTCTCATACCCTTTGTGGAAAATACAATGACCACAAAACCCTCTAATAATTACCTATAACCATTTTTCATGGAAGTACCAATTCCATCATATAGTTAATTAAACACTGGATGGAAGAAAAAACTTATATCAGGACTCATGGAACTCATGGGAAACAAACAACAATATTCAATTGATAATGTAGAACATAAACACTATTCCGAGCATGAAACTTCATAAAAATAAATAATATAAAAAAATCTTGTCCGTGTAGACAATCCTCACACTGTAAGTACTAATAGGTACCATAGGGAGGTATAACTTGAAAAAAACACAAAAAGAAACAGTATACTTGACCACAAACTAATATAGTGAGAGAAATAGATGGAGACAAGTGAAATTTGAGTGTGCATATTTTTTTTTTCAACAGACAATGTGACAACAATAGGTTTTTCAGCCTTACCACATAATGTCGTTGAAGAATAATCAGAATTGAAGAGAAGGCATGCCTACCATGAGACTAGGAGGAAAGTTCACAACTGTTGTTATTAAAGGAGAGTTCACTGGGATGCGCTTCAGGCATGAAACCACCATTAGAGTGGAAAAAACATATAAGGTGAATGAAAATAACATTCAAACCTAGGTTAGCATTGGAAAAATTAATCATCGCCATTATATTGTGGAAATTATATCCCTATCGTTCATTCAAACCCAGTACTTATGAGCACATGAGTATCATATGGACCATAACGATGCGGTGAAATCCGGATTGATCACATAGCTCAAAGAAATATGTTATGAAATCCTTAGAACCCACATGTATTCCACCAAGTAGGATTAAAGTACAAAATGTCAGTTGAATTTGCTAAAGAAAGAGGTCAGTAAGGACGCCATCTAGAGCCTTTAGAGGTTAAGTGAAAATGCAACATATTGTATAATTAACAATAAGGTAAAAAATTGTTTTAAACATAATGCAACTAATAGCCAAAATAATATTTAATGGTTATGAATGTTTATAAAGCAACACAATATCTCAAGTGAGGCACAATAAGAATATAAAGAATGGAAATTTCACTGATTTCCTAGGTAGGAGCCCTTGAAAATCAAGTTCTAAACAGGAAAATATATAATGTAAAAAATGTCTAACAATCAGAAAATTGAATACTCCAAATCATACGATATTTATATGCAGAAATGGAAAATTTATTTATAATGATATTCTATATGCACTTGGAGTGATTATGATAAGTGACTGATTTATCCATTAAAAAAAATGTGCAATATGGTTACATGACTAGTGTTATGAAACCAACTCACAAAAAGATAGAAAAGAGAGATCCACGCCCTAGAATTCAGCCTCTTCGAGGGGGCAACCTCCTTTACATTACATAAATGAAAAATTCTTGGATGATACAAATGAAAAAACCTCCTTTCTATATATAGGAGTCTAAGGAGTCACAATATAATCCAGCTGACCTAACAATAATAATATAAAGCTACAAAAATAACAATAGAGGGATTCTATGGGGCCAGAAATAACAATATGGGGGTAATAGGGGCACAACAATATAAATAAGGGGTATAACTACAATAGTAATGGGGTAATCACTAGTATTATAGGGACCCAACATGCCCCTCTCCTTCAAAAATGTGTTGTCCTCAATGCTTGAGTACTTCTGGATACTTCTGCATAAAATTCTCATCCTCCCATGTGGAATCTTCAGCGGATAAGTTCTTCCACTTGATAAGATACTCTGAAATTGATCGATTTCGTAGCTGTCGAGTTCTTGTTTCTGTGACTGCTTCCGGTTCCAATACAATTTTTCCTTCCTCGTCAAGTTCTGGAAATATTGTTTGAATTGGAAGCTTGTCACCTATAACCTTCTTTAAACATGAAACATGGAAAACTGGGTGCAATCGAGAAGCTGCAGGAAGCTCCAATTTGTATTCCATAGTACCAATCTTTTGCAACACCTTGTACGGACCATAATACTTTGGTGATAATTTATTATCCTTCTTAGCTTTCTTTAGGGACATTTGCTTATATGGTTGTAGCCGTAGGAATACCCAATCACCTACATCAAATCTTCTTTCACTGCGATGTTGATATGCTTGTTGTTTCATTCTATTTTGTGCCAACACGAGGTTATCCTTTAAGAGTTGGAGGACTTGTTGTTGATGTTCGATGTGATATTCCACTACCTGAACCTTAGAATTTTCTCTTAAATATGATGTGATGGATGGTGGTTGATACCCATAAAGTGCCATAAATGGGGTCATTTTTGTTGCTGTATGGAAGGAAGTCTTATACCACCATTCAGCCAGAGGAAACCATTTGACACATTGTGTCTGTTTATCAGATACAAAGCAACGAAGATATCCTTCCAAACATTTGTTTACTATCTCAGTTTTCCCATCAGATTGAGGATGATAAGATGAGCTATGAGCTAACTGAGTACCAAGACAAGAAAATAATTCTGTCCAAAAATTTCCAGTGAAAATGGGATCTCTGTCACCTACAATAATCTTTGGGTTTCCATGTAGCTTTTGAGCTGTTTCCATAAATGCAGTAGAAACTGCACTGGCTTTACATGGATGTGATAATGCACAAAAGTGTGCATACTTGGTAAGTCTGTCAACTACCACCATGATGACACTCTTTCCCTCAGACTTGGGTAAACCTGTGATAAAATCCATTGAAACCTCCTCCCAACGTTGCCCTGGAATGGATAAAGGTTGTAATAGACCTAGTGTCTTAATTGTTTCAACTTTATTTTGATGGAAAACCAAACATTCCGCCACAAACTTTTTAATATCTGATTTAAGGCCATCCCAAAAAAAATCCTTCTTAACCCTGTGGTAAGTTTTTAAAAATCCTGGGCGCCCTCCTAAGGGAGAAGTGTGAAATTCCATAAGAATCTTTTGTTTTAGCTGGGAATTATTACAGAGGTATAAGCGATATTTGTACCATAACGAATCATTTTGCCAGCTAAATGTATCAGAAGTACTGGAATCTTGTTGTAGCTTTCGAATAAGTGCCCACACTTCTTCGTCATTCTTCCATTCCTCCCTTGCTTTGTTTATCCAATCTGGTTGGATAATAGAAATGGCACACAACAATGCTTCCACATCCTCATCATTTCCTGAGAGTGCATCTACCACCACATTTTGCTTCCCTTTATTGTAGATGATTTGAAAGTCATAACCCAACATCTTTGTGACCCACTTTTGTTGCTCTTGAGAGGATAATTTTTGTTCTAAAAAGTATTTAAGGCTATCATGATCCGTTTTTACCTTGAACTGCCTTCCCATTAGGTACGGTCTCCATTTCTTAAGTGCATGGAATATTGCCAACATTTCCTTCTCATAAATAGCTTTGCTTAAAACCTTTCCCTTGATTGGACGACTTTCAAAAGCAATGGGTCTTTCATCTTGCATTAGAACAGCACCAATTCCATTTCCTAAAGCATCACATTCCACAATAAAGGTTTTTGTGAAGTCCGGCATAGCTAAGACCGGTGCTTGGCACATTGCCTCTTTAAGATGTTCAAAGGCCTATGTTGCTTTCGGAGTCCATGAAAATGAATCTTTCTTCAATAATGTTGTTAGAGGTACTTCTATTCTCCCATAATTCTTAACAAATTTTCGATAATACCCTGTCAACCCAAGAAATTCTCGTAGATGCTTTATGGATGTGGGGATTTTCCATTCCTTAATGGCTTTAATTTTGCTAGGGTCTACCTTAACTCCTTCATGAGATACAATATGACCCAAATATTCCACCTCCTGGACTCCAAAGAAACATTTGGATCTTTTTGCATATAATTGTTTCTCCTCCAATAGTTGTAGCACCCTGTCAACATGTTCAACATGATCCTTCCAAGACTTGCTGTAGATTAGTATATCATCAAAAAATACTAACACAAATTTTCTAAGGAATGGTTTGAAAATTGAATTCATCAAACCTTGAAAGGTTGAAGGTGCATTGGTAAGGCCAAAAGGCATGACCAAAAATGCATAATGACCCTCATGAGTTCTAAATGCCGTTTTCGGAATGTCTTCAATCTTCATTCTGATTTGATGATATCCCGAACGAAGATCCAACTTGGTGAAGTAAATTGATCCATGCAATTCATCCAATAATCCATCAATAACAGGAATGGGGAACTTATCTTTAATGGTGAGCTTGTTGAGCTCCATATAATCCAGACACATGCGCCATGATCCATCCTTCTTCTGCACCAATACTACTAGAGTTGAGAAAGAACTTTGACTTGGTTGAATTATACCAGCATCTAGCATTTCTGCAACCATACATTCAATCTCACTTTTTTGGGCATAGGGATATCTGTACGGCCTGATGTTTGGACGAACACTTCTTGGAATCAGATGAATAGCATGATCATGATCACGCATAGGTGGGAGACCTTTGGGAGTCTCAAATACCTTGGAATGATTGTCGAGGACAATTTGGAGATCTGGAGAAATAGATGATTCCAATGTGGAAACATCTAGCAAACATAATTGTGCAATTACACCTCTTTGCTCCTTTTTAAGAAGCTTAGTCATGCCATTAGAGCTGATTATCTTTCCTAGTTTCCCTGCAATACCCCTTAATTCAACTTCCTTTCCTTCCGTAGAAAATTTGATGAAAAGTTCTTGAAAATTAAAAGCTATTGTACCCAAGGATTGTAGCCATTGGACTCCTAGTACAACATCAGCACCTTCCATTGGAATGGAAAGCATTGGGCTAGTCAATACATATTCTCCCATGGATAGCTTGATATTATGGCACTTTCGAGAGCAATTTATTGTTCCTCCATTTGCAATCATCACTTGACACTCTGGTGCTGGATATAGGAAGCAATTCAATTCTTTTGCTACCCTACAATGAATAAAATTGTGGGTGCTTCCTGAATCAATCAACACTATTACCTTTTTCTTCTTGATTTGTCCTTCTATCTTGATGGTTTGAGGAGTGGTAATTCCCGCCAATGCATTACAAGATATGGTCGGATTTATTTGTTCTTAATCTATGCTTTGTTCCTGGACATTCCCAGAGGCGAACATCATTTTGGATATTATCCTTTAAAGACCCTATGAACACATCAATCCTATGGTCCTCTGGAATATCTTTTACCCTTATGTTTAATTTTTGGAACTCCTCAATGTGCTCCATTACTGAACCCTTTTGTTTGAGACTTATCAATTGGCTAAAAAAAGTGTTGCTTTTTGTATCTTCATAATATGCTATCAATTCTTTCATAAAAATTTCCCAAGTGATAAATTGTTTACGAGAGCAAAGCCATTGATACCATACAAACTGATTTGGTTCCAAATATACAGTTGCCATACGTACCTTTTGTGTGTTTTGCACATTATTGAGATCGAATAATTGCTCCATCTGTAATGTCCATGTGGCGGGATCCTTGCCATCAAACTTCCTCATATTGATTTTTGGAATATGGTGATTCTTCGATCCAACATTAGTGTCTATGGAATCATGATTAACATTTCTTTTGTTCTCATCATGAGTTTCCTTTACTACCTTTTCACCATTAGTAACCCTTTCTTGTAGCCACTTCTTCAATTCTTCCATGTCTGTCTTAAAATCTATCTTCAAATATGCCATCGAATCCTCCATCTTAGCTTCCATGCACTTTATCTTAGATTCCACGCCATTTATCTTAGATTCCATGCCACTTATCTTAGCTTCTGTTAGCTTTTGCGAGTGTGAAATTTGTTTCACTTGTTCTTGTAATTTTGATATATCATGTAGCATTTCTTCCTCTTATTCATGAGTCATGCTAGAGATCTCAAGTTCCTTACTAGGTGTTTGCATTTTCTTTCCTCGGGGCATCAGTTACTGATAATAATGCTTTACTATGCCCTTTGAATTTTGTTAAACCAAGCTTACACAAAAATTAAAAAAAAAACTACACACCTTTTTTGACTTTATAGAAGCCTGATATTGAATCTGATGTATCTCTGTAATTTCAGATCATCCAGTTCTGAAATTGCTACTTGTAGTAGCCTTCTGCATCCTCTTTCCAATGCCACAAGTCTGAGCCAAATTGGATTCTCCTAGGAATAGTTATGTGAAATCACCCATGGTGACTTGCTTTTAGACTAGTTCAGTAGAGCTAACTTGTACGATGTGCCACGAGTCACTGTTTCAACCTTTGAATTTGTTTTGAATGTAATTTAGGAGTCAACAAAAGACCAACTTCCACAGATCATATCTCCACAAATATCACGTGAAAATCTCTGAAATTCGGATCCAAGGTTCAACGCGATTTCTTCTCAAATGGGTTTTTTTTGTGACTTTTGAAACGTCACAGAAAAAAGTTATAGCGAAAATGCCACGATGACCTGTTTGGAGCAGCGAAACCCTAGAATCCAAAGCTCTCATACTAAATGTTATGAAACGAGCTCACAAAAAGATAGAAAAGAGAGATCCACGCCTTAGAATTCACCCTCTTCGAGGGGGCAACCTCCTTTACATTACATAAATGAACAATTCTTGGATGATACAAATGACAAAACCTCCTTTCTATATATAGGAGTCTATGGAGTCACAATATAATCCAGCCGACCTAACAATAATAATATAAAGCTACAATAATAACAATAGAGGGATTCTATGGGGCCAGGAATAACAATATGGGAGTAATAGGGGCACAACAATATAAATAAGGGGTATAACTACAATAGTAATGGGGTAATCACTAGTATTATAGGGACCCAACAACTAGCTTTATGAGTTCTAGATTAGTGTGGCAGGTTGTTGATGGTTCAAGGGTTGGGTTCATATTAGGCTAGATTCATGGTCTCGAAGTGGTAATTCACAAATCCTCCTAGCGAAACTAATAATTTTTCTAAATGATCAGGGTCTTCAGTCACTGAGTCATGTAGTTTATCATGAGAATTCATCAATTTGGGGTCAACAATGGTTATCAATGAAAGATCTTAATTTTATAGTTTATTGGCATCAGAGGTGAAACCAATATATCAATGCTTTGTCTGCTTCTAATATTAGGTTATTGGACAAAGAAGATGAACTTATTTGGATATGGTGAGCTCAAAGTAGTTCCTATACAAAGGATGGGTACATGTATATATATATATGCAGATCACAATCCTAAAAATGTCTTATGGTGATGGGGACCTTTATGGAAGATTTCCTTGTCTACAAAGTTTCTATTATTTATGTGGAATTTACTTCGGAACAAGGTACCCACTGGTGACAACCTAAAAAGAAGATATTTCTAGCATCCATCATGGTGCGTAATGTGTAAAAAAGGGGAGGATTCTATTAGTCATTCATTTATCCATTGCATATTTTCTGCTAAAATATGGAAGTTGGCATATCAGTCACTACATGTTCGTATTAGATGTCCAAGAGATAGTATCACTCATGCCTGGAGGTCATGGTGGGGTGAGGCTTGGGAGATAGTATTCGTTTTGGTAGGAACCAAAAAATCCTTCAAGAGTCTATTTTTCATCTTGAAGAGATTGGAGCATATTTTATATAAATTTACAATATGCTTCGTGATGATGAAAATCATCATAGAGAAAGAAACATCATTATTGAATCTATGGATAAATCTATATCGTGGGCTTATTTCAATGGATCCTCACAATAGGGAAGAGTAGGGTCTGGGGATGTTCTCTATTTAAGTGAAGACTATTATTTCAAACTTAAAATGAGTTTGGAATGAGAACAAATAATTTTGTTGAACTCAATAGTTTAAGATTTCTTCTACTATTTTCCATTGAAAAAGGGTGTCATCAACTACATGTGTTTAATATTAATAATAGATAAATTAAATTTTTAAAGAGATATTGAAAATAAACACACTTCATAATAAATTAATAAAAAAACGTTAACTCTTCATTACAAAGTGATAAGAGTTCAAAGTGTTAGACACTAATTTATGTCAAGAGACCACCTATTGTTTGGTATCCTGGTCTCCTCCTTCATCCTCATCATGGTATGAAAATGAAAAAATAATGGCTTCACTGTTATTCATAACATCATGGCATAATTTATTTTACCATATAAAAATATTTCTTTCTGTGTTTTTTGATATACTGTCATGAGTCATTTCATTGTATGTGAATGCCCAAGTGTGCCTATGTTTCAAGGCAATGCTTGTCAACTTAGAAACAAAATTTGGAGCATCAATTTTAATCTTTCCAGAGCTTTTTCCTGTAAGAATTCTACTAATATTGATGGATGGAGGATACAAGCCAAAACCAAAAGCAAAATTCAAAATTTCCTCTTTGTTTGTAATGTACAAACCTGCGAAAAAGATGATGTCAAAAATGTGATGGTCCTCGAATGTGACCCCAATCTCACCTTGTAAATCACAAAGATGAACCTTTATTTTTGTGATGAACAGTAAGGACCTTATTTTGGACAAATAGAGAGGTGGTAAAGTAATACAAATCCTACTGGATTTTATTATTTCACAAATTTTAGAAGATATATCCACGACCCACATCTTTGAATCTTGTTATTGAAAAACTATTCGATGAGGGCCATAGAAGTCCATGAAGTTAATGTACATCTTAGAGAGACATGTATGGGAATTTATTTTCAAAGTTCTCCAACTACTTTGGAATAAATTCTCAATAAAACATCCTCTCATATGTGTTCTTATTTTTAATCATTATGAACATGTTCCTATTTCTTGGACTTGCAAAATTGAACATTGATTTTAAATTTTTCTCACTTGGATAAGGAATAATAAACAATTATGTGTACTCTTTCAATTCAAAGAAATTGAATAGCCTCTCATTCTTATCATAAACCATGTGTCTACAATTTGGAAAATCAAAATAACAATTTTCTTCTAGTTGTCGTCGAAAGGGTTATCTTTGTTCTTTATATTCTCATGTTGTTATAGATGCAATATCTAGTCTTACAAGGCTTATCATTTCTTCACCTATCTTATTGTGATTGTTATAACACATATCAATCACTTCGACTATCAATGAATTATTATGAAAATTATAACAAATATATTCAATGAACATTTTTATTATGATGGGTGACACATGGTCATCAGTAAGTGGCGACATTTCTCCATATTGTGGCAACGAAACAAGAAAGTGGCCACTATAAATTACAAATAATATGTCGCAGACTGTGATAAAATATCTAACCTCGATAACAAATAAAAATTCAAATGCTTATAAAATGATACTCCCAAAAAATATTTGGAATATTTCTATTTTCATTGTCATAGCACAACTCGCACCTTTCAAGTTATGGAAATAATCAATGGATGACAAAACTCTATCTCTTGTATCTTCCTCTTCCTCTTATTCTTGTTGAGGATGAGATTGTTTTTCATGGAGAAACAACTTGACCTCTTAATATGCGAAAACCTGTGAGCTCCCAACATAACTTATGTGTGGTTATAGAAATGACATCTCATCTTCTATTTTTCCATACCTTGCCTTCTTTTTTATCTGCTCTTCCACTGCTAAACTGTTGAGGGTGGCAAATCGATGGTGCTCATAAGTGAATCCTTTGATTTGCTTCATGAACTACACACAAATACATGTTAAGAAAGAAAGCCCAATTCTCATATCCACGTCTTGAAACATTTTATTATACTAGGAAAAACTAAACTCCTCGTCAATTTAATAGATTTCGATATCGATATATAGTGGATATGACATTTGAATTTTGTTTGGAATTGGATAGTAGATTTTTTTTTTTTTATATGATAAATTATTTTATTCTATCAATTTTTATTGGCCTTGTCTACTAAGGTCTTTACTAGAGTCTTGAATGGTACTATTTTTGTTATTTTTAAATCGTACTGCTAATGTGTTTGAATCACTTTTTTTTTGTGGTAGAGATGGATTCAACATGGTGAAGGACCTAGTGACCCAGTTAGACTACTTTTTTTCACAATTAGTCTAATCAATATTTGATTTTTATTTAGATTTGGATTGGTGATTTAGTTTATTTTTCCTAAATAAATTATCTTTGGGACATCTTTTATTTTAAAAATTTGTTTTCACCCTTAATTTGTTTATTATTATTATTATTTATAGATAGTAATAAGAAATGTATATGTGTCTTTATTATACATATAAGTACATTGCTACAAATGTTACAAGGAAAATTACTTCAACCGATTGAACATTAAATTTAATGAAGGTTAAGAATACCACTTTCTGGGTATAGGAAAGGATTTTTAGAAGTTGATGGCACAATGCAATGAAGAAACCAAATATTTCTAAGATTTCAGCAAGAATGGCCTTCCATTAGATGTAAGGGAAGCAACAAAATTCCAGACACATAATTTGGGGATTTTTTATTCGATCTCTTTTAACTTCATGTTATTGGAGAAGAAAAACATGGATTTATGTTTAGAGCATAAAAATAATAAGTAGAAGAGAAGAAAATATTAACCACCTCCTCTTCCTCTTTTTCAGCTTCTTCTTCATTCTCTTCCAAAACAATGCTTTTTCCATTTACCTTATTTAGAACTAAGTCTTCCCCAATGGGAGAAATGATGGTCTTTGAATGAACTAGATTTAGAATTGGCCGATGAGAGCGATGAGTTAGATTATATTGGGATTCTTCAGCACTTAAGGATTGCATAGTCCCAAATCTGTCATTGGAGGGAGAAGGGTATTGAAATTCATACCAATTAGCGGGATGATACCTATTAGGAAACTAATTCTTAAGTTTTTTTGAATCTTGTTTTGATGCTTCTTGCTCCTCCTTAAACTAACAAGAATGAATATGGGTAGAAGGAGATTGATATACTATAACCTTAAGAAAAATTTTCACAATGTTCTTGTACTCATGAAAATAATTAAATTTAAAAGTGTACCTTATCATAATCCAGGGCCTAAAGATGGGCCCAAGCCTCCAATTTTATAGATCCAATCCAAAATAGAGCCATAACAAGCACAAAATTTGATGAAATTATCAATAAACCCAGTTTCCTTAAGGTTATTATGGTTATTCTTTGTTGAAGATGAAAATCCTAAGTGAAGAGAAGGAATTGTTTCTACCCTTTTCACAAATCTACTTGGCTGAAGGAATTTTTTATTCACTAAACCACAAGGTAGAGAGACATGACACACTATAGTGGGATTGCTAAGAAAACCTATTAGAAATGAATAAGAGTAAAATCATCTTCAATAGATCATGGAAAAAGTGTGGTACATATGTTGGGCTAATTTATTAGCATAAATTAACAAAAGTATTTAATTATCAATCCGGGTTTGTAAAACTTGGAGGCAAATCCACAGTATATGGACATCAGATATAATCAAGATTAGAAGATAAAATTTGAAGGTTTAAAGATGTAAATATTAGAAATATCAACGTATTTTAACAATTTATAATTCATTTATGTAATATATGAGGGAAGGGGCTCCTAACTTAGGAGAACCAGGTTGTCCTTCCCTACAATACTACTTTCATGAGGATAAATCTAAGAGCACTAATTAACAATGGTTTATGATGCAGAAGATGTAAAAGAAGAGGCTCCTAACTTAGGATGTCCACATTGTCCTTCTTCATAATCCTACTATATCACAATCACCATTGCTTCAAACCCGAAATGAAAAAGTAACTTCAAATAAGAAATGGAGAATGAAATTCAGTTTTAGTTCAAGATCAAATAGAAGGGGAATTTAACTTAAATTCTTGTGTGTCCCTTCATATGTAGATTAGAATTAAACCAATATTCATTTATAAATCATAACACATCTAAATCCATTTGAAACAAGAACTAATCTATGAAAACTATGAAAATTGAACCAAGAAGTGCACTTAGCTTGGTGTGCGGGCCCTCCACCCTTGCCTTGCACACTTGAAGAAATATAAGCTACATCAACTTCAGTAAATCAACCAAGCATGAACAAAAAATTGAAATAAAATATGTTCTTCAAATTAGCTTCCAACTCCAAATCGTCTCAGCATAAAATTATACAAAAGTTACATCCATAAGCCATCAAAGTCTTGGCTTTAAATAGAGGTTTTGTGAAACAAACTAATATATATTATCTCTAACACACATATCTACTCATATCCACCTATCTAGGTCGAACTCATCCAATTCATCTCAAGAAATATGGTGAATCCCATAAAATCTCAAAACTGCCCTATTTCCTAGTGATTTTCTGGTGACTAGTCATGTTTGACCAACCTTGACAGGGCCTAATAAAGCATGTTTTGACCGAACGAAGTGGAGTTAGCTTAGTCCTAGTTCCCAATATTTCCATTCTTTCATCCAACTCGAGCCCATGTGTCCTGCAAACATGTCATCCATATAGCTATTACTGGAATTTATGATTCGGTCCAAAATTTCACTTGAAACTCAATTTTCATAAAAACTTTTAGAAATTGCAAAATTAAAATTAAATACCCGAATATGCATAAAATACATAGAAATGAGATGGATGTGATGGAAAATGGATGGAAAGTATAAGGATTAAGTAAGTTTCCTTAAGCAAAAATAGACCAAAACTAAGGGCTAACATCTCCCCCTTGTTGATCTTCAAGCATGTCCTCATGCTTGTTTCTTCCTTTTCACCTTTTACTTCTATATGATGACTGGCCTGCTGATGTACTTGTGGCTCTGACCCTTTAAGATGAATATTTCTCTTGAGCTACGTGTAAAAGGATATCTATGCGTTCATGTACTTCTTCTCTTTTCTTGTAGATGACATTCTTTACCTATCAGTGGAAAAATTATGGCTTGGGATATGTATTCCGGAGTGATGGGAACAAGAATGTCTCCGATGTGTGATGAGGTTTCTCCATCAACATACAAATTCAAAAACTTTACACTATTCCTCCTCTGATGATAAAATTCCAATATATCATTATGGATGAACAACTTTAGAGAAGACAAGAACTAAAACTTGAATTTCGCAATACATTCTGACACAGGATTCATGTCCCTCTTAAATTATCAATATCAAAAATTTTACTCAAAGGATCCAATATCCAGTTGCTCTTACATCTCACTAAAAGAAGCAATTTTTTTTTATGTCTAGGCATTCACTTTCAATTTAGCCATTGGTTTACCCACGCAATATGCAAATACGGGTCAAAATAACCATTGAAATATCGCAAATAGAAATGAAATTGAGAAAACTTCCCATGAGAATCCTAATTAGGCTCATTTTGAAGAAAACCCATGTTTCCGTTTTTCAAATTTCATTTTCTTTTGCTTAGAAAAAGCAACGAAAAATAGTGGCCTTTTAAAAATCGAAATGCATTTCCGAGACTGAATAAAATTTCATGATCATTAAATTTGAAATCAATTTCTCTGTTCAAATGCTTCTCCAGTATCCTTCTTACCTCTTTTCTGATGTGCTTGACAAAGAGATGAAACCAATCCTCAAAAATATGAACTTACTACTTCCACAAACACAAAATTTTGATATAGAAAGATTATAAAAACATAATAAACATGTTTCTATTAATTTGTTTCTTACATTCTATCCCCTGTTTCATCAAAATTTTAAAAAATTCCTTTGTCTCTAATGTAGAATTATCTATTTTTGAATTGGCTTTGTAGAAAAATCAAAATTTTTATGTCACACTATCTTTTTGTTCTTCGAATTCTCACCTCTCTTTAAGACAAAATGACCATGTTGTCATTCTGCAATGATCTAATCTCGCCATGTGAAATTTTTTTCAAAGAATGGCTCACTGTATATATGTCAACATTCATCAAATAACTCATGAGATGACTTCACTGCGTTTTCAAAATCCATAAAAGCATTGCTCTCTGTATACAAAAACATTTTGATAATGTTTGTATTCCTCCTTAACTTATAATGCAATCTCTATTTTTGCCAAAATTCATCAAAATCTCTTCTTGGTTTCAAAAATTCTCACTGTGCACATAAAGGAAATTAATTTGACGATAAAACCATACATGAATGTAATGAATTATGCCCACTGTGTTGAAAATAAGAAGAATTATGTTCTCTATTTGTATAAAAATCGAAATCAAAAACTTTGTGTGTAACCATGCATGAGAAAATTGCGAGATTACTTGACCTGGAAGTGCTTTTGAGATAACTTGAGTTCCTTCTTGCTTCATGAGATCTATGTACCTAGGTGGTGTTTTTCTGTTACACGGCTGCCAGATCTCTTGGCCTAAATCCCAGTCAACTCCACTTGCTTCATTTTTCAAAAAAATTCACTAAATTATCCTCTCTGCTTTTAAAAATTCTCTAATCTGGCAGTGACTTGAATACATTTCTAAGTTATTAAATCATGTTCCTCTTCATTCTACAGATTTTCTGGAATTTTTTGGCTTACCATGTTAAACAAAACAATTTCAATTAAAAATCTTCTCTCAGCATTTCAAAATCTGCAAGTGGCAGCATGTGGAAGTGTATATCTATGGTGACAAATCCTTAACTAAAGTTGTATTTGCATACTATGAAATCTCTTTAAATAAAATTGTGAAACTATCCTCGTAATCCTATAACTGTTGAAGAATTTACAGGATTAACTCTTACAGGTGGTAGAGGATTTTACGCAGAATAGATCTGGAACTAAAGACATAAAATCTGGGATTCGATTTTAAATTTTGATTCTTACCTTCACTGATACTTCACTACATAATTTGAGGGATTCTCTACATAAATTACGACTTGGCTCTTCAATTCCATACGCTGCTCAACATTCATTTTTCAGCTATTCAAATATGGCTCTACGCACTTTTAATATTTTATTCTTTCTCAATTCAAAGTTCTAGGCTTTTTTACGGCTTTAATTGCTACCAGTTCTATGTAACTACAGCTCAGAGTAGCTCTGTGTAATTCTATACAACTTATAGCTTCCTTCTACATCTCACAACAACTCTGACTTAGGCTACAACTTTTCTTCAGCTCAGAATAATCTTTTTCACGACCAGGAATGTTTTACTATAGCTCCAATGTTTTTCGATAGCTCACGGGGTTTCAAAACTACTTAATTCTCTGAGTTTTAGAACTACAAACTTCTCCTTTGAAAATTTTACTGTGATGTTGATGTTGCTATAATTTGAAGATTTGTTTCATAAGGCCTTAACTCATTCTATTGTATGCCCATCATATGAGTATTATGATAACCTTTACACCCGAATAGTATTTCTCTTATGCACTATTATAGGTTTGTCAAATAAATCATTTAAATTTCATTTATTTAATTTCTCTTTATAATTCACATGTTCCATATGTATTCATTGCAATATATATATCTATTAATTTTAAAATGACCATTTAGATCATGTTTAAAATTATTTCCCATAATGCTAATGTTTTCTTTGTTTGTGCAAGTTCAACTTTTTACATCCTTTTTAATCCCTTTGCCTTAGAGGAAAATTACTTAGGGTTATGGAATGTTAGGGTTATGGAATGAGTATGAATATGAAATGAATATAGGATGTACATAGGTAAATGTAGAATGATTTTAAGGTTATGGAATGTTAGGGTTATGGAAAGAATAGAATATAAATATAGGATTAGCTCTAAGATAATGGGTATAGGATGAGGAAAATGTAATGAATATAAAATATGCATTCAAGTATTAACTCAATTTTAACAAAGTCTAAAAATTTCTGAAAAAATTTGAATTTACAAGAGCAAAATTGTGCACTTACTATACTTGTACTTCCCTAATAGTATTGGATGAATGCTGTTGTTCTTTAACAATATTTAATGAATTTTTCTTGTTCGAATATGGTAGATAGATATAAACCTAGAGCTTATTTATGCTTCATGTTCTATTTTCTTCATTGATTCTGGTCCACTGATTGTTGATGTCATTGAGGTCCCTCTGTAATTGATTCATAATAACTCAAGCTCCTTCTGTCATGTACATTTTTATGCAATATATACATGTTTTTGCTAACATTTCAGGTCCCAATTTCTATTGATTTCAAAAATATTTAAGGTCCCAACTCCTATCAATACAAGTTCTGTCATCAATTCAGCTGCACATTTAAGTTTCTTTTTGTGAACCTCCCCCCCCCCCTTGCTAATGGGAAGACTTGTCCCCAAGTATTGTTTATTCTGGAGGATGATTCCTGCAAACTCAAACTAAAAAAATGGTAAAAAAAATAGAGAATTCATATTGGCCCAGCTGGTTGCTTTTCCTATATGAATTCGAGTTTGTATGGTGCCACTTTCGTGGATTTTCATAACCAAAATCGTTTATTATTTTTGATCTTTTCCTATATTTTTTATTTCTTTTTCTTTTCTGGATGGAGGTGGGGTGTAATGGAGTAGGGAAGTATGAAAAGCTTATGAAATTAGGTTCTATTGAAGTCATGATTTAGTAGTAAATGGACCGATAATAAGTCTGGACTTCAACATGCATGGTCGTGGAGCTTAACATACAATATGGATGATGGATGAAATCATGAACAATATGGCTTATGAAAGGCTTCTTTGGAGATTGATGTGATTTGACATCGTACTGAACTTGATTGCTTCTTCTGATGATTATCTTCATGTATTTTTGCCTTGATCTCGATCATGTTGTAGGGTTTGTTGGTGTTGTTGGTCAACATCTAAGAGCAAGCTTCAAGAGTTTGAGTTTCATTGAATGAACTCAACATCAAGTGAATTTTCACTTTTCTTTGACTTGAACATTCGTATTCATATTTTGGAATATGAATTTGAATTTGAAAATTACTTCATCCATGGAGTTCACTCCTTCATTCTTCTTACGACCTGCAAAAACATAGCACATGCTTGTAATACAACATTAAATGATGGAGGAAGAGAGGTGTACAGTCTCTCTTCTTCCAATAAACATGTAAATAATTACAAGCATTGCTTATAAAACAAGTCCAAAGATGATATACAAACAAAATGCATTTATTTACCCCTTGAGGAATTGTGGCCAACCAAGACCTCCTAGCAGTATTGTGTTTACAAAATATTTATTTTATATCCAATTAGTGTCATTCTAAAGGCAATTTGAAGTGAATTCATATGGCTACCTCTTGTATAAATAGGTTTTCAAAATGATTTAAAATGATATGGTAAAAATTATAAGGAGTGCCACGTTTGATAGAGCTTCTTGTTAATTTTTAACTAGAAAAACAATCACTATTTGAAGTGTAACATCTTCGATAAAGATCGGATCAATGTAATTCCACTTGGACATTAAAGCAGATTCATTTTTTTATTTCCAATAGAAACATGTTTTAAAAATTCTTAGGCTTGATATCACAAAATTGGTGATAAACAGGCCTACGAGGAAAAGTTTTACTATACTATTTTGAAGACATGCAATCACTAAATGTGGCATAAATTTTTAATTTCACCTCCAAATGCGATGATTCAAATTTTTTCTTAAACTATACGTGAATATATATCTCCCATATTAACATGTTTTGAAAAGAAAATGATTTTGTATGTCAAATATGCCAATTAACATTCAAGACCTAGAATTGTCACCATGCGGATTTTTTGATAAGCAGTTAGTATTTCAAGAATAACGTTTTCATATGATACCTAATTGAAGTGATTCAAATTGATTTGGAAACTAGATTTCAACATCTATATTTCTTATGAATTTCAGATAAAAATGTTTCCATTAGACACCTCAAATATAGGCTGTACTAACTCTGTCCTCAACATTTCACTTAAGACCTAGTTTTGATTTTGATCACATTTTTATTTGTGATATAAATTGAAAACTTCAAAATGGATTCCAAAACTAGATTTCAAGGGATATGTAGGAAAAAAAACCATGATTTCGGAATGATCATATATGGTTACCCAAAATACGCTTCTTCTTATTGTATTTTTCCATGTAGTCCTTTCAAATGAATATTGAACAATGATTTAAAGAAATATTCATGACAGTTTGAAACAAAATTACTATGGAAGTCTTATTGTGAATTCATTCTACTTTTTTATTTATTCTATTCTATCCTAAAATAGTTTTTTCTCTCAAGTATAAGAGAATTTCCAATGCATCCATTTTTGTAACAAGATCATTTGTAAACTCATATCCAAATTTGAAAAATATACTTTAATGAATGTTTGGACATGAAAATTTATTCGATCATAAAGATTTGATGAGAAATATTGTTGAAGAATGGAGTAGTGTTGTAACATATTCTTTAACATCATTTTTTAGATCTTGTCTTGCAAATGGATTTGGTAGTTATTTTTCCTTTTTTATTTTATGTTTTCGTTGGGGGGTTTTGTTTTGGAAACCTAATTTTAGGATCTCTATTTCTAGGCATAAAGAAACATAACTAAGAGAAATGTATACTAGCTAAATTTTTAGTGTTTTTGTTTATCTTCTATTTTACTATGTTGATAATTGCCTCCCCAGCAACGGCACCAAAATGTTGGGTTAATATATTAGCATAAATTAACACAAGTATTTAATTATCAATCCGAGTTTGTAAAACTTGGAGGCAAATCCACAATATATGGACATCAGATATAATCAAGTTTAGAAGATAAAATTTGAAGGGTTAAAGAAGTACATATTACAAATATAAACCTATTTTAACCATTTCTAATTCATTTATGTAATATATGAGGGAAGAGGCTCCTAACTTAAGAGAACTAGGTTGTCCTTCCCTACAATACTAATTTAATGAAGATAAATCTAAGAGCACTACTTAACAATGGTTTATGATGCAGAAGATGTAAAAGAAGAGGCTCCTAACTAAGGAGGTCCACATTGTCTTTCTTCACAATCCTACTATATTACAATCACCATGGCTTCAAACCAGAAATGCAGAAATAACTTCAAATAAGAAATGGAGAATGAAATTCAGTTTTAGTTCAAGATCAAATAGAAGGAGAATTTATCTTAAATTCTTGTGTGTCCCTTCATATGTAGATTAGAATTAAACCAATACTCATTCAGCAATCATAACACATATAAATACATTTGAAACAAAAACTAATCTGTGAAAACTATGAAAACTAAACCGAGAAGTGCATTTAGCTTGGTGTTGGTGCCCTCCACCCATGCCTTGTACACTTGAAGAAATATCAGCTACATAAACTTCAGTAAATAAGCCAAGCATGAAAAACAAATTGAAATGAAACATGTTCTTCAAATTAACTTCCAACTCCAGAGTGTCTCAGCATAAAATTATACAAAAGTTACATCCATAAGCCATCAAAGTCTTGCCTTTAAATAGAGGTTTTGTGAAACAAATTGATTTATATTATCTCTAACACACAAATCTACTCATATCCACCTATATAGGTCAAAATCATCCAATTCATCACAAGAAATATGGTCAATCACATAAAATCTCAAAACTACCCTATTTCCTAGGGATTTTCTAGTGACTAGTCATGCCTTGACCGGGCCTAATAAAGCTTGTTTTGACTGAACCAAGTGGAGTTAACTCAGTCCTAGTTCCAAAGCTTTCCATTCATACTTCCAACTCTAGCCTAAGTGTTTTGCAAACATGTCATCCGTATAGCTATTACGGGAATTTCTGATTTAGTCTAAAATTGCACTTGAAACTCAATTTTCATAAAAACTTCGAGAAATTGCAAAATTAAAATTAAATACCTGAATATGTATAAAATACATAAATAGGAGATGGAAGTGATGGAAAATGGATGGAAAATATAGAGATTAAGTAAGTTTCCTTAAGCAAAAATATACCAAAACTAAGGGCCAACAACATACATAAGGTAATGGCTCCATGTGGGGCGCAAAAAATGTGTGTTAATTGATAGAAACGACAACATTTAAATTGAGAGAAACAAATTTTCATAGCATATGAATTATATGAGTATTTATGGGCTATCATAGATAATGTTTTCTAGTATATGCACCTCAAGATGCCTCAATACCTAGCTAAGACATAGATTCCTAATTTTTATGGTTTGTTACCACCATAGAACATTTTATAAATTCCCATGGGAAAGGGTAGCTTCTTAAATTCTTCTTTGTCTTTTGCTTTCTATGTACCAAATTATCAAAGTCCATAATTGTTTCAATTAGTGAACCTATGACATAGCACAATCACTCATGGAATATTAAGGAATGTACGTAATTTCAATAGATATTCAAAGGTCCCCTAAAAAACCCTATTGTTAACCTCCATCCTAATAAATCCACTAAAAGCTAGTTTTATTAACCTACATCCTAATATATATTTAAACTTTTAAACACACATATCTTTACGAGATATTCTAGGTATCCACTCTTTCCATGGAATTTTTAATAAACCTTTCTATTTCTACCCTTAGTATCGAAACATTATGGAACTCTTATATTCCTTCAGACTCATCTCCTAAGGGATTTTGTAAAGGAAAAACTACTATTCTAGGTCATAGATCTTAAGTACTATGTAATGAGGGAGTTGGAAAATTACTTCTAAATGTAATAGTGAGAGTAGATATGGAAAATTCTAAGGAGTTATCATGCTGGTTATCATCCTCATTGGCACTGCCAAAATAGACGACTCTCCAACACTCATTATTTCCAAGCCTTTGGATACTCGGGGGTTTTTAATGGCATTGAATCCATTTCTACCAGAATAAAATAATTTAATGTTAGGTCCCTATACTACTAGTGTAACCCTTATTTTTATTAGTACAACACCCTTATTATATCGTTGTTCCCATTTAGTCCCCATATTGTTATTATTGTGCCCTTACATTATTATTGTTATGTCGACTATGATTATATTATTACCCCTTTGATCCCTATATATAGAAAGGAGGTCATGGAATTTGTATCATCTAAGAATTGCTCATTTGTGTAATTTAATGGAGCTTGCCCACTCTAAGAGGCATATTTATAAGGCGTTCATCTATCTTTTCTATCTTTTCGTGAGCTAGTTTCATAATATTTGGTATTAGAGATTTGGATTCTAGGGTTTCGCTGCTCCAAACTGGTCATTGGCTTTTTTCTGCAACATTTCAGAAGCTAACAAAAAAACTCATTTGAGATAAATTTCATTGAACCTCGGGTCCAAAATTTAGATCTTGTCTCGTTATATTTTTGGAGATATGATCTAAGGAAGTTATGGTTTTTGCAAGCTCCTGAATTTCATCTAAAATTGGTCATCATGGAAGTTTCACTATAACTTGTTCACTACAAAATTTCAAAAGCTAAAACAAAAACCCATTTGAGAATAAAGCGGTCTAAACCCTGGTTGTGAATTTTAGTCCTTGTCTCACTATATGTTTGGATATATGATCTAAGGAAGTTAAGGCTTTTTAAGACTCCTGAATTACATCTTACACAAGTGACCTTGGGAAAATCGTCATAACTTTCTCTGTGAGCATAAAATTGAAATTTAGTAAGAAGTTGTAGAAACATAATAGACTATAGTTTCATATTTATATTTTTTACTTCCGAAGCTCAAAACAGTGACACGTGGACCTTCATACAAGTTTTCTCTTTTGAAAAGGTATATAATCAAGTAATTATTGGATATTGTGCATAACTCTTTCTGGGAGAATCTAATTTCAATCAGACTGGTGGAATTGGAAAGAGGAGACAGAGGACTACTGCAGATTGGGATTTTAGAACTGGAAAATATGAAATTACAGAGTTACAGTTGTTTCAAGATCGAGCTCCTAAAATCAAGAAAAGCCAATATGGGGAAGTTTGATGGCAAGGATCTGGTAAATTAGATACTACAAATGGAGAAATATTTTGATCTACATGAGGTGGAACTATTACAAAAGGTACATATTGTATCTTCATATTTAGAACTAGATCAACTTTTATGCTATAAAGGGTTGTGTTCTCATAAGGAACTTATCACTTGGTCAATTTTCATGGAAAAAATTATAGAATATTATGAGGATACAAAGAGTAACACATTCTTTAGGAAATTGATAAATCTCAAAAAAAAGGGTTCAATCACAGAGCACATTGAAGATTTAAAAAAAAATTGAATATAAGGGTAAATGCTATTCCAGAGAAGAAAAGGATTCATGCCTTCATAGGGACTTTAAAGGATAATATTCAACATGAGGTTCGTCTTTGGGAACTTGATTCCTTGGAGAAGGCATTCAAGTTGGCAAGAAAAATTGAAACTGGAATTTTGGAAAAAAGGAATCCTAATAATCACAACTATAAAAATGGAAGTGTTTTTTCTTCTAGCCTTCCACAACCTACAAGATTTACATGAAAAAAATTGGAAAGAAAAAGAGCAAAAAGACTTTGTTACATTTATGATAGAAAATACATTAAAGGTCATAAGTGTGCTGGGAAGAAATTATTTTACATATATTGTGAAGAGGACGAAGAAAAGGATTGAGAAACATCAAAAGAAGATAATATAAACCAGGAACCAACCACAGAAAAAGAAGAATTGAATCCGAACATATCTTGTAAAGGATTGGAAAGAATTACCACTCCTCAAACTCTCAAGGTAGAGGGACATATCAAGAAGAAAAAGGTTCAAGGAGTGAAATATCACATTGAGAAAGAAGAAATGAATCTGACCATATCTCATAATGCATTGGCAAAAATCACCACTCCTCAAACTATCAAGATAGAAGGACATATCAAGAAGAAAAAGGTAATAGTATTGATTGATTTGGGCAGCATAATTTTATTCATTGTAAGATAGCCAAGGAATTGAATTGCTTCCTATATCTAGCACCATAGTATCAAGTGATGGTTGCAATTGGAGGAACCATAAATTGCTCTGGAAAGTGCCATAATATCAAGTTATCCATAGGAGAATATGTATTGAATATCCCAATGCTTTACATTCCAGTGGGAGGTGTTGATGTTGTACTAGGAGTCCAATGGCTACAATCCCTAGGTACAATAGCTTTTTATTTTCAAGAACGTTTCATGAAATTTTCTTTGGAAGGAAAGGAAGTTGAATTAAGGGGTATCACAGGGAAACCGACAAATGTAATAAACTCTAACGGACTAACAAAACTTCTAAAGAAAGAAAAATGAGGAGTAACTGCACAAATATGTTCGCTAGAGGTTCCCACATCGAAATCGCCTTCTTCTCTAGATCTTCAAAAAGTCTTGGACAATCATTCCAAGGTAGTGGAGACTACAAAGTCCTCCCTCCTATTCATGATCATGACCATTATATTCATTTCATTCCAAGAAGAGTTCCTCCAGAAATTAGGCCTTACAGATATCCCTATGCCCAAAAAGAGTGAAATTGAACGTATGGTTGCAAAAATGATAGAAGCTGGTATAATTCAACCTGATCAAAGTCATTTCTCTGCTCTAAAAGTATTTATGCACAAGAAGGATGGATCATGGCTCATATGTCTCAATTATAGGGAGCTGAACAAGCTCACTATTAAATATAAATTTCCCATTCCTATCATTGATGAATTATTGGATGAATTGCATGGATCAATTTACTTCACCAAGTTGGATCTTCATTCAGGATATCATCAAATCTAAATGACGACTAAAGACATTTTGAAAACAGCATTTAGAACTTTTGAGGGTCATTATGAATTTTGGTCATGCATTTTTGCCTTACCAATGCACCTTCTACGTTTCAAGGTTTGATGAATTTCATTTTCAAGCCCTTCCTTAGAAAATTTGTGATAGTAATTTTTTATGATATACTAATCTATAGCAAGTCTTGGAAGGATCATGTTCAACATGTTGACACAGTGCTAAAACTATTGGAGGAGAAACAATTAAATGAAAAAGATCCAAATGTTTCTTTGGAGTACAAGAGGTTGAATATTTGGGTCATATTGTATCTCATGAAGATGTTAAGGTATACCCTAAAAAAATTAATGTCATTAAGGAATGGGAAACCCCCACAACCATAAAGCATCTGTGAGGATTTCTCGGTTGATAGGGTATTATCACATGTTTATTAAGAATTATGGCAAAATAGTAGCACCTCTAACAACATTATTGCAGAAATATGCATTTTCATGGACTCCAAAAGAAACAAAGGCCTTCGAACATCTTAAAGAGGCAATGTGCCAAGAACTGGTATTAGCTATGTCGAACTTCACAAAAACCTTTATTATCGAATGTGATGCTTCGGGAAATGGAATTGGTGTTGTTTTAATGCAAGATAAAAGACTCATCACTTTCAAAATCTTTCCAATCAAAAGAAAGTATTTACACAAAGCTATTTATGAGAAGGAAGTGTTGGCAATACTATATGCACTTATGAAATGGTGACCTTACCTAATGGGAAGAAACTTCAATGTAAAAATGGATCATGATAGTCTTAAATACCTTTTAGAACAAAGATTATCCTATGAAGAGCAACAAAAATGGGTCACAAAGATGTTGGGTTATGACTTTGAAATCATCTACAAAAAGGGAAGAAAAATGTTGTGGCAAATGCACTCTCAAGAAAGGATGGGGACGTGGAAGAATTGTTTTGTGTTATTTCTATTATCCAACTAGATTGGATAAATGAAGAAAGGGATGAATGGAAGAAGGATGAAGAAGTGTGGCCACTCATTCAAAAGTTATAGAAGATCCTAGTTCAAACAATATTGCCAGAACTTATCAAGGAAGGAAAAATCATATTGGAACCTGAAGCATTCATAGAATCGAGAAGTCGACAACTACGAAATCGATCAATTTTAGAGCATCTCATCATTTTATACCGAAGCATCAATAACTACTTAAGCATTGAGGACAATACATTTTAAAGGAGAGGGGCATGTTAGGTCCCTATACTACTAGTGTAACCCCTTATTGTTATTAGTACAACCCCCTTATTATATTGTTGTGCCCATGTAGTCCCCATATTGTTTTATTGTGCCCCATATAAGCCATTATTGTTATTATTGTGCCCTTACGTTATTGTTATGCTGACTCTGATTATATTATGACCCCTTAGACTCCTATATATAGAAAGGAGGTCCTGTCATTTGTATCTCAAAGAATTGTTCATTTATGTAATGTAAAGCAGGTTGCCCCCTTGAAGAGGCTGATTTATAAGGCATTCATCTACCTTTTATATCTTTTTGTGAGCTAGTTTCATAATATTTAATAACTTCCAAGGTCCAAATTAGAAAAAAAAAGGAACAAATTTTGACAAGAAAGGGTTGTTTGCTAGCTAGGGGAAATTGTCACATCAATTAAAAACACCACGAGATATTGTACGACTTGATCTCCTACTTCATCCTACCTATTTAACAACCTCTTTTTCACCTCCTTCATTCTCATCATCATCCTCTACGTTTGGCAAGCCATGAAAGTCTCCTCCATCCTCATCATCATCCTCTAATATTGGCAAGGCCTCATGGTCTCATCCTTCATCCTCTAAGATTGGAAAGGCATCCTGATCTCCTATTTCATCCTCATTATCATCCTTTGAGATTGGGGAGGCCTCCTAGAATTATCCCTCATCCCCATCATCCATTGATATTGGCAAAAGAATGGCTTTGCTTTTATTTTGTGTGTCATATAAAAATTTATTCGACCATACAAAAATAGTTCCCACAATATTTCCTAAGATAATATCATGATTCCATTCACCATATTTGAATTATTAGATGATAATGTGTTCGAACGCCATGTATTTAAACTCAAAAACACAATTTCTAGATTACATTGTAATATTTTTGAATGTTTTTCTTATAATAGTATTGATGGAATGAGGATACCAGTGAAAACCAAAAATATAATGAGTATACAATTTTTATTAAATTTGTGCTTAGTCACAACTAATGCATAGGTAGTGTGGTACAATTTTATTCTTTGTCCCATATGTCCTTTGATTACTAATTTCTAGTAGTATTTTTAAGGTACTACTGAGGTCATGAGTTCAATTATCCTCAACGCTCACAGAGTTATTCTCTACTAATAATCCGATGAGAAGCAATCCATTTGGGTGGATATGCTCGTATATTTCCTAGGAGATATAGGGACTACTAGTTTCTTAAAAATATAATTACATTTCTATGTGTATAATCTACCAAAACTACCTAATAAAATAGAAACTTTGTAACAAGGCATATATTACTTGAGATCGACTTCATTCTCCATTGGAAGCTCATTGATTTCAAGGAACTAGTGCACATTTTTCTAACTCCGAGAACTAGACACAATGGATTTATTGCACATAGAATTAAGTCATCCCTCTAACTCTAAAATATAGTGTTTTATGGTCTTTATTTCATCCTCTTCCCTAGCATTATTTTCTTTTATAATTTTTATATCTTCTAGAACATTGAAATTAAGCTCTATTTGTTCCCTCCTTCTCAAGTTCATTTCCATTTGATGAACTTGTGACTCACCCATTTAGTTTAACACTTTATAAATATTTTCATTGCAACTGCTTCTTATATGTCCTTTGTTGTTCCTAGTTCTCAAATCTTTTTCTTTACTAGTGCACATTTTGTTACATATGTCCTTAAAGAGTTTGTTGCTTCCCAAGTTCGTAGGCCAAAATTTTTCCTCCAATTCCAAAGTAGATCAAAGGATGCCTTTGAGCCCTATTCCACTCAAATGTCTAATGCTACTATTATGTCTATCCTTATGCCTATCATTATATGCCAAGGTATTTTTCCACAAGATACTTTGATTTTTGACCTCCTCTAGAACTAAAGCCCTAAAAAGAGGTGTCCATACATGGGATTTTCAATAGTCTTGGAAGCGGTATGCTATGCTATTTTGATAGAGATACATCAAATTTTGGTAACCTTTGGAGCAAGAGCACTGGTGAAATAGAGGTTGGTCAAACATAGGCTTTGTGAGGCATATATATATATATATATATATATATATATATATATATATATATATATATATATATATATATATATATATATATATATATGCATTGTATTTAGATAATTTGTTTCATAGAACCCATCATAGGGCCAAAGATGTTCCTTTATTTGAGTTAGCCTTAGATGAAGACATGGTTCACTAGGATGTCTACCTGGGATACTGTAAGAGACCTGCCAATTACTTTGACACTCCTATCGACTATATATCCTAAGTTGGCAACATTCGCATTTTTATTCCACCTCCTTCCTACATAACCACATCATTGCAATTCATAAATTATTCCCTTATAAGAGCCATTATAATTATGAGGGATTGTACAACAGTTACCCTATACTTCTTCTTGCATATGATTTCAATTTCATGCAAAGTTTGCATGCAACTAGTGTCTGCATGTTGTGAACTAAATGGGGTTTCCACAACATTCATTGGGGTCCCTTCCCATTTTATATTATAATTCCTACCTTCATTCATGAGCCCTATTATTTGAGAGCTTAATTTGAAAAATAATGAGTATAAATTTATCATTTATATTTTATTAAAATAGAACTTCAAAGTTGTAAAAAACTAGGGTGGATTCCCCCACCCCATTTATCCATTTACTTTTAATTGTCTTGCATGAAGTTGGTATGCATGATTTTGACATTTATCATCTTCTGAATGAGGTTTACTAAGAATATGATATTATCATTCGTTTCAAATGTTATACATGATATCTTTATTCTATTCAAAATATACTTCAGATGGTTATCCCTAGTTGAGGTTTATTGGCATGGGTGTTTTATAATCATGTGTGAATCCCCCAAGATCTTAATGTTGGGTGCTTGTGTTGTGGTAGGAAATATTAAGCGTTGCAACAAGCCATGTATATATTCTTGGTTATTTTTTTTCCATTTATCCCCATTCATATGCATGCTTTTTTAATTGAGTTACTCTAGCTCTATACAACACCCATCCCTCTCCTCCCACCCTTGGATTTTTCTTTGAAGCTCAATCAAAATAAATAATCCAACTTTTTGAAATTTCAAAATTTTACCCTTTTATCGAATTGATGCGTTGGAAATTCATATAAGCATTGTGGAATTTGATTCAGAGTAAATTGACAATTTCTCGAGAATTATTTTGTTTTCCTGATGATATGTTTTACAAAAAAAAAAAATAGCTTCATATAGTTTTTCAATTTTCCATTAAAAGAAATGGTTTTCCTTGCAAAGTTTCACATAACTTAAGAGGACTCTCTGTGTTCACTTAGCATAAATTAGTATAAAATGTGTAGTTTTTAATAAATATATAAATGAGCATGATCTACACAAAGAGAACTAAGTTTTTCATATTAAAATTTTATTTTTTTATGAGATATTATATTTTATTTTTTATTTTTCAAAATTGGAGATGTAACATTTCAATTGCATTTTCTAGACATGTGTGAACATAAGCTTTTTTTCAACTATTTAAGTAAATTGTAAAATCAAATTTATCATTTTTGAGTTTACTCGTAAATAAATATAGGAGAGATTGTCTTATATCATGTTATCCTAAATTTACGTAGGATAAGGTAGGAGATTGTCTTATATCATGTTATGGCTAAGATCTTGTAGTTAATCTCAAAAGAAATAATATTGTAGAAATTCGTTGTAGATTCAAACTGCTGAAACAATAGACTTGAATATACTCTACTCATCAGCAAAAAAATTTAAATGATCGTGAAATCATGAAGAATACAAGATAAAGAGTTCAATCAACATATTACAAAATGATTCCTGGGGAAAGCCACAGCTGAAAACCTTTACACTTTGTATATTGCATTAGTGAGAAAATATGAGAGGATTACAATGCTTTGCTAAAGACCGAGCATAAGATCTTCTACTTCATCTCAATAGAAATAATATTGTAGAAATTCCTTGTAGATTCAAAGTGCTAATTGTAATTTACTAAAACAATAGACTTGAATATACTCTACTTATTGATTGATGGGCTTCTGAAGTTGGGAGAGAGGTCTGGATCCATGAGGGTTTTGCTTTAGGGTTTTTTCGTTGCTCACCATGGCGAGGCACGGAGGAGGGAGATCAGATCCCTCCTATATTCAAGTGGCTATGAACAGAGGTAAGGGAGTTGGATTACATCACTTCAAGAAACCAACAGAGGAGGTAACAAAGGCTTAGAATATAGAAAAATGGGAAACTATCAGACCTTAAGGAGAGGAAGAAAATCATGATGAAGCTAGTAAAGAGAATAGGACAGAGGTTAGCAGTCTGAAAGTTTATCCTATGAGTACATCAAGTGTCTATAAACCTAAGTCGACCACTATTCCTCGAGTTGTTTTAAGTGACCCAGCATTGCACGTACACAAAGAACACGTGTCACAGTATGCTATTATCTGTAAATTTATGGGGATTTGGCCTATGAAGAAGGCTTTGCAAGCATGGATAAGGAACCACTAGAAACCAAAGGGGGAAATTGACCTTCGCCTTGGGTCCAAGGGCTTCTTCATGGTACTGTTCATAAGCTTAGAGGATAAAGACAGAGTGTTCGAGGGAGGACCCTATTTTTACGCTTTTTGCAGGCCTTTATATGAGACCATGGGTAATGAACTTTGTCCTAGAAAAATAAACATTCACCTTAGTGCCAGTATGGATAAGACTTTATTCCCTTCCTTTATATTATTGGCAGCCAGAGTCTCTAGATGCTATCAGAAACATTCTAGGGCATTTTATAAAGATCTCAGATGCTACTCTAAGAGGAAAATACACTTACTTTGTTGGGATATGTGTGGAAATGGACTTATCTAGGGCACTTATGAATGCAATTATTTTATAAGTGTATGATGAGGAATGGGTGTAGGCGGTGGAATATGAACACATCCCATTTAGGTGCCATAAGTGTCATGAACATGGTCACCTATATAGGGACTACCCATTGATCAAGCCAGAGAGCAATACAAAAGCCACTATAGACAAGGCTCCTGAAGATTTTACTAAGGTTTGGGGTAAAGGGAAAGGATGTAAGAGGCACCAAAATAAAATTAATGAAGATGGGGAACTAAGTCACAATAGCTTCAAGAGCTTAGATGAAGAAGGAGAAAACAATGGGACAAACTAAGAATCAGAGAATATTCCCACTAAGAAGGAAAGAAATAATAATATGGAGGATATACGAGACAATAACAAACAAATGGATGATATGACGAGCATTATGGAGCTCATAAAGGACCACAAGATGAACGCAAGTGAGGCTGGAACGAAAGACCATGAACTGCAGGAGATTCTAGAGAGGGAGAATTTAGATCTAGAAATGTTTCTAGAGCAGGGAATCACCAAAGGGGTAGACTCTCCACCAAAAGAGGAATTTTACAGGGTTCAACATATATTCCTCTGAAGATAAGAAATGAAGTGTTATAGAGTCAAAAGGAATCATGTTAGCCAGGAGAATATGGGAGTGAAAATAATGGAGGATACACCAATGCATTCTTCTAAGAACTCGGGTAGAAATTGAGGAAGAAAAACATAGAATGAGCTACTCACCGAATGTGGGAAACTTATGATTAACTTAGGTAAGATGAGGGATCTTAACAATTACTCCTTTACAAACCTTTCTTAATGAAACTTACAACTTCAAACATTAGGGGTCTAGGATGTAAAAGGAAACAAAGAACTCTTAGTAGTGGAATGAAAGAATAAAAATCGAATATGGTTTTTATTTAGGAAACAAAATTTTTGATGGACAAGATTAGAGAGATACGCATAAAATGGTTAATCAAGTATGAGTATCTATAGGTTAAATCGAATAACTCGGTGGGTGGGATTATTACTCTATGGATCCTCAAAAAATTGGAATCCTAGATGTTGAAGCTTCTAGGAACTATCTACTACTGGTGATTCAACCTTTGGGTGATAAGGAGATCTACATGATCACTAATGTCTACGGTCCTCAAAAACTAGAAGACAAACTTAAGCTTCTCACCTACCTTGAGAAGCTGAGAGAGAGATATCTTGATATGCCCTCGATTCTGGTTGGGGATTTCAATATGATCAGATCTCTTACAGAGAAAAAAGATGGCACCAGAAAAATAGGCAGAGATTACATTGCCTTCGATAAATTCATGAATAACATGGGGCTAGTGGACATCGAAATAGTAAATGGCACTTATACTTGGAATAATAGGATGGGAGGGTCTTTTCAAGTCGCCTGTAAACCAGATAGATTCATAATCTTAGAGGGCCTCTTTCTCAAAGGCCTCGATATGTCAACTTCAATCCTTCCCTTTAGAGGCTCAGACCACTGGCCTATCCAACTTCAAGCAACTTTCATGGGTACACCGAGGAATAGACCTTTTAGGTTTGAAAATGTCTAGCTCTCTCACCCTGACCTCATCAAAAATATTGACAATTGGTGGGTGGAAGATATCTTATTTAAGGCACTAAAATGTTCATGTTCCAGTAGAGACTTAAACACATCAAATCTAGGCTTAAAGATTGGAACAAAAAAGAGTTTGATAATATTTTTAAAGCCAAAATAGAAGTTGACTAGAAACTCCAGGAGATTAATGAGATCATCATCTCAAAATGTTTTACTGAGGAAGAGAAATTCAGGCTAACTCTCTTCAAAATGAATGGGATGATCGGTGCAAGAAAGAGGAGATTTTTCTGGAGACAGAAATTGAGGGTGAAGTGGATTAGAGAAGGAGAAAGAAAAATGAAAATTTTTCATAGATCAACCTTAGATGATAGATCTCATAACAAAATTTCAAAACTTAAAGATTATCAAGGGAAAGAGCTCGTCTCTCACAAAGAAATGGAATTTGTCCTAGCTCAACACTTCCTTAGCATAGAAGAGGAGCCTCTCGTTGACAAATCTTGATTCATTAACAAATTCACCAAGTTCATTCCTAAGCTTGTAACCAAGGAAGACAACCACAATCTTAAAATGTCAGTGTCTGAAGAGGAGGTTAGTGAAGTTATAAATGAGATGCAAAATGGAAAAGCTCCTAGCACTGATGGCTTCAATGTGGACTTCTTCAAGCCTTATTGGAAAACAGTCAAACGAGATATCCTTGATGTTGTGGAGGACTCTATAAGATCCAAAACTGCTATGAAATCTCTTAATGCCTCCTTCATAGCTTTGATTCCAAAGCAGGAAAAATCTATGACACTAGACAGATTCAGACCCATAGCCTTACGTAATGTGTTGTCCCAAATTATTTCCAAAGTGATTGCTAATAGACTTAAGCCTCTTCTTCTTGCTCTTGTCTCAGAGAAGCAAATTAAATTTTCGGAAGGAAGAGAGATTCTAAACAACATCATACAAGCTCATGAGGTGGTCCACTCTCTTAAGAGAAATAACCAAGCTGGTATGGTCATGTAGCTTGACTTAGCGAAAGAATATGATAAGCTAAGTTGGTCTTACATCAGGGTAGTGCTAAGAGCTTATGGATTTGACCACAACTGGATAAGATGGATTATGGCCCTCGTATCCACGGCCAACTTCTCCATTCTTCTTAATGGCTCTCAGACAAGGGGATCTGCTCTCCCCCTTCCTCTTTGTTCTCATGATGGAAGGGCTAGGTAGAGCGATCAATATGGAAAAATACAGGGTCTGAAGCTTACTATGGATGGTGCTGCTTCCACTCATAAACAATTTGTTGATGACACAATGATGTAGGGCATTCCTACGGTCAAGGAAGCTAGAGCCTTCAAATAAATCCTGGATGAATTTGCATTGGCCGTTGGTACATAGGTAAGCCTTGAAAACCCAAAGGTGTTATTTTTTAACACTAACATTGCTATTCAAAGGAACCTCACCAAAATTCTTGGGCTTCAAAAGGACCAGTTACCTTCTAAGTACCTTGGAATGCCTCTTACTGAGAAACCTCTAACAAAGGGAGTGTGGGAGCTGGTAACTAATAAGCCTCAGGAAAAACTTAGGAGATGGGCATGCACATCTTCAAATATGGCAAGGCGTCTTGTGCTTACTGTGGCTATCGTACAGACTATACCCATTTTCATGTTTTCATCTCTTCTTACTCTTAAAGGAGTTGTGCAACAAATCAGGAGTATTCAATGAGATTTTCTTTGGGCAAAGGGGAAGAAAAAACTAAGTGTTATTTGATAGCTTGGAAAAAACTCTGTAAACCTAAGACCCATGGTGGTTTGGGGCTACATGACCCTGAAATCCTTAGCAGAGTTTCGGGAGCCAAACTTTGGTGGAGGTGGCTCAAGAAATCGGCCACCCCTTGGGCCAAGCTTTGGAGAAAAAATATGCAAATAATTGGAAAGAGAGGGATCATATATGAATGTTAGGGCTCATCAAGGGCTTCCACATTTGTAACCTTACTTGGGAGAATAGAGCCATGGTCCAGAAGCATAGTTTTTGGGAGATCTGAGATGGGAATCTTGCACGGTTTTGGGAGGATAACTGGTAGTATGAACCAAATTTGTTTAGGGGAGGAGTAACTACTCCCAAAATTGACACTGACAACAAAGGATTACTTATGGTAAGTGACTTCTGGGATTAGGTAAGGAACAATGGTAAATGGAGAATGTGGAAGGATCTTGGTTATAGTTAAGAGTGTCATTTGAAGGCCCAGACAGAGTCTCTTGCTCTTAACTTGGAGCAGAGGAAGATTTTGGTGTCATCCTCGTCTGACCAATTGAGATGGGGTCAAAACACCAAAGGAACCTTCAATCTCAAAGAAGCTAAACACATGGCCCTAGGTTTCGATTATCCAAACCTTGATCAGGTTTGGAATGACCTTTGGCAGAACTTGCAATGGATGAAAATCAAGTTGTTTATGTGGTTAGTTCACTAAAAGAAAATTATTACATGGGAGAATCTTCTCAAAAGGGACTTTGTTGGCTCATCCAAATTCCATCTATGTGGCTCACAGGAGGAGACAATGGAACATTTACTAAACCTGTGCCCCTTCACCTCTACCCTGTGGGATTGGGCAGCCTCAGTCTTCAGGAAAACTGACACGGACGGACTTAACATCACCAACACTTTGAAGAATTGGGGGAAAGACTTCTCAGGTAATGAAATCATTAACAAGGCTTGGACTCTATTTTCAGCCTTTATCATGTGGGATGTCTGGAAAGAACGCAATGGCAGGATTTTCAAGAACAAAATAGGCTCGATCCAAAACATCATTGTCCAAATTTTATGAAAGCTCAAGGATACAATAGGAGTCGTTATGCAGAAAATTCTTGAGGACCCTCCTTCACCCAAGAATGCTCACATACTGCTACAGTTGTGTCTCCATTCTTTGGTTCCCCAAGGCACTATCAAGGGTGTGAGCAAAACAACTGCTGGTAAAGATATCTCATAACCTCCTCCTCATGGTTTTTTGAAAATTAATAAAGATGGGGTCTTTAAGGGTAACCCAGGTGTGGCTAGATTTGGCGGTGTCAAAAGAGATGATTAGGGGCACATAAAGGATATCTTTCATAGTCATTTGGGGACTGCAACTAATAACATGGTGGAGCTCATGGCCTTGGAATAGTGCCTACAAATCCTAGTGGAGTCAAATTTACACAATGCCATCATTGAATCTGACTCTGAATTGGTATGAATGCAACCAAGAAAATGTGTAATGGAACATAACCTGGAAAAACATCGAAACATTGGAGGCTCTTGCAGTGTTTCAACATATTCATTCCCACTTTCAAACCCTCAGAACCATCAGCTTCGTTCATGTTCAAAGAAAAGACAATATGGTAGCTGATCGTCTAGCAAAGGAAAGGGTGCTATGTAAGGAGAGCTATATTCGATACGACTGGCAATCTATATTTTCTGCTAAACTAAATGATGATTTTCAATGACAAGCAGCCAAAGTCATGGCATACCTCCAGACCATGAATAATGAGTATGAGGAAGACTAGTGAGAGTTGAAGGAACGACATAAACCTGAAGGGATGAGAAGGATGAAGAGGTGAGGTAGCAATGCACAGGTAGGGTACAACTATTTGTAACCCACGTGCTAGTTGCAAGGTCGTAGACTGTAGGATTTAAGTGCCTCTGCTATCATATGGATATCAGCTTTTTGTTGGCATTATGAGACAAGTGTTGTCCTTGATGGCAAATCACACAAATGATAAATTATAGTGCAACAAATTTATTTGATAAATTACAGTGCAACAAAGTTTCCTTCATGTAGAGAAAAGTTCACGCACTTTTATGCAAAGAAAAGTTTATTCCATGTAGAGAAACGTTCACGCACTTTTATGCAGAGAAAAATTTATTCCATGTAGAGAAACGTTCACACACTTTTATGCAGAGAAAAGTTTATTCCATGTAGAGAAAAGTTCACGCACTTTTATGCAGAGAAAAGTTTATTTCATGTAGAGAAAAGTTCACGCAGTTTTATAAAGAGAAGAGTTTATCTCATGTAGAGAAATGTTCACGCACTTTTATGCAGAGAAATGTTTATTTCATGTAGAGAAAAGTTTACGCACTTTCATGCAGAGAAAAGTTCCCTTCATGCAAGAGAATAGTTCACACACTTTCATGGTTGGTTCATGGTATTAGTCCGACAGTTTTTGATCCTATGGTTTGGGTCCATGGTATTGCATCCAAAAGTGTTGATCTCACGCAATTTCATGGTTGGTTCATGGTATTAGTCCGACAATTTTTTTATCCTATGGTTTTGGTCCGTGGTATTGCATCAAAAAGTGTTGATCTCACACACTTTCATGGTTGGTTCATGGTATTAGTCCAACAATTTTTTGATCCTATGGTTTTGGACTGTGGTATTAAGAAAGGAATAAGGCTATAAAAGAGGAAGGAGATCATTTGGCAAAGCATCTTCTGAATCATTGAATATCTAATAAAGTGCTAGATCTGAAATATGGTGATTGGGTTATGGTGCAGATCAGGATCTGAATGAAGAAGGAACCTGAGCGTAAGGAGAAGGATAAGTTCTATTGATGGGTCAAAATCTTAAGGCTGGAATATTGGTATCTCTATATGATTTTGATCTGTGATATGTGGCACACGCTTGATCTATAAATGTAATGATCTGGGTTAACTAATATCTAAATATTTGAAAGAATGAATTTATAGATCTGAATTATTGATGCATGTTTTATTCTACACATGTTATGATCTGGGTATACTACAAAGTTATAAGGAAATATTTGCAGATCTGTATGCAGGTTGGCTTTGGTGAAAGCATTGATTCAGTATTGGATAAATCAGAGATTGATGATGCAAGTGTAGTTGATGGGTTTTTGATGTTCTTGGATCCAGTCTGAAAATTAATGAAAAGTGGTCCTTGAAAGAAAATAAGTAGGGGGTTGTAGCCCCCTTCCAAGAGAGACTGGAAAACGAGAGAGAGAGTTGTAGCTCTCTACATCTTGTAGCCTGCGTACTGGTAAAGGACTGCACCAGTACAAAATCATTGTAAAAGGAGTTTCTTATTAAAAGAAGATAGAGACATATTGCAGTAGGTGGTTTTCACCCATATTGGGTTTCCACCTTATATCTAGTGTTCTTTTGTGTGACTATTTTCTTTTATTGTTCCTGCTCATTATTTTATGATACTGACATACAAAGTAATGTTCAATATTTGAAGAATTATTCAAAGTATAAATAAGGAAGATATATTGAAAAGAATTTGATAATACTGATTCACCCCCCCTCTCAGTATTATTTCCAACGATTGGTATCAGAGCAGGTCCTTCTGATGAAGCTTGAAGGAAGATCTAACATCATGAGCAACTACGAGAGGAAAGCATCAATCAGGCCACCGATTTTTGATGGGACAAACTTCGTATATTGGAAGGTAAGAGTTACTGCCTATCTTCAATCTTTGGGTACAGAAGTATGGGACATTATAGAAACAGGGTATACTTTTCCATCAGCTACTCCTACAAATTCAGCTGAGAAGAAGAAATATGAAACAAATGCAAAGGCGGTTAATACTCTCCTAGGATGTCTATCTCAATCTGAATTCGTGAAGGTTATGCAATATAAATCTGCAAAAGAAATATGGGACAAGATTGTTTTGAGCTACGAAGGAGATGAACACGTAAAACGTGCTTAACTTCAAACCCTCAGGATTCAGTATGAGAATCTCAGAATGTATAATGATGAAAGTGTGGCTAACTATTTCCTTCGGGTAGATGAGATTGTTAATTGTATGAAAAACTTGGGTGAAGAAATAAAAGAGGCTATTGTGGTTGAAAACTCCTAAGATCATTGTCCCCCAAGTTTGAATCTAAAGTATCTGCAATAGAAGAAAAGGAAAATCTACGAACTCTTACTATGTCTCAGCTACATGGAATTCTAACTGCTTATGAAATGAGAAAAGGAGGTCCATCAGACAGGAGAAAAGCTGCTTTTAAGGCTTCAAGCAAAGGAGACTACTATGAATCAAGTCACGTGCCAGAAGAAGAAGAAGAATCAAATTTTGTCAGAAATCTTCAACGGGGTACTGGAAGGTTCAGAGGTGAGCTACCTTTTAAATGTTTTGCTTGTGGAAAAGTAGGTCATTATGCTGCCAAATGTCCTCATAAGGATAAGATTGACAAAGGAAAGGAACCTACTAGATGGAACAAGAAACAGAATGCAAATAAGAAAAGCTACTACACTCATGAAGACAGTGATGGTCTATCAAATAGTGATGAAGATGAACGAGGTAATGACTATAAACTTTTAATGGCATTTGAAGATGATGATTACATGGATGCTATAGATGTGGATAGTTTTTATGAAGATATTTCTAGACTTAAGACATGTATAGAAGAAAATAATATGATCATTGATACTCTACAATTTCAAATTGATGAAAAAGAAAAATATCTTGAAAAGTTAGAAGGTGAAATTGTTGACCTTAGAAAAGAAATTGAGAAAACAAAGGCTATTAATCTTAAGTTTTTCAAAGGATCTAAAACTCTGGATGAGATCATCAATGTACAACGTTCTCCGCTAAACAACACAGGTCTGGGGTATAATGGAGAAACATCTCAAGCATCCACCCCAAAAAGTTATCTTGATGCAGAAAGAAGGAATGAGCAAAAGCACAATGGGGATCACCAGGTAAAGCAGGGATGAACTACATCAAGAACGAACAAAGACTATCAGGTAAACCAGGGGCAATCTATCTTAAGGATGCACAAAAGCTACAACCAGCCACAAGTAAAATCTTCTCAATTTGCTTCAAGAATGGATGACAATAGAAATTACAATCATTTGGCCGGTAGATTTGATAATCGCAGAAGTTTCTCCAATGGGAAATGTTTCTCTTGCCATAAATTCGGTCACAAAGCAGCTCAATGTGTTACATATAAAACAATCATGACTAGAGAAGCTCAAAAACAAAGAAGTATGATCGAGATTACAAAAAGGACCTATAACAACTTTTTGGCTCTTGAAAATGAAGTTGAGTGTTCTATTTGCAATAACTTTGGTCATGAAGATTCTGAATGCAGGAGCAGGTTTTAGTAGACAAAGGAACAAGCCTCAACCACCAGAACATGGAGAATAAAGGAACCACAAACAGAAAGATGTGGGATAGCATTTTATGCAGAAGGACAAGAAAATCTATGGTACATTGACAGTGGATGTTCGAAACATATGACATGTGATAAAGAAAAACTTGAATCATATACTTCTTTAGAAAAGGGAAAGAAAGTTTCTTTTGGAAATGATACTCCTGCAGCTATAAAAGGAAAAGGCACTGCTCAGTTAAAAGAAAAGGTCAAAGTTGGAAATGTTTTGTATGTTGATGGATTGAAGCATAATATTCTAAGTTTCAGCCAGATGTGTGATCAAGGAACCAAGGTGATATTTAGATCAAACGGATGTCATGTTTGTGATCTTGATACAGGTGAAACAGTGATCAAAGGTAGAAGAACTCCAAATAATATATACATATTTGAAGAAGGACAACAACAATTCTATTTGAGCAAGGATGATGAACACTGGTTATGGCACCGGAGGTTGGGGCATCTAAGCTTTTCACAAATAAGGAAAGCATGCAAATATTAGGCAGTTTGTGGTCTTCCATATATCAAAATTCCAGACAACACCATATGCAAATCATGTCAGTTTGGAAAGCAAACCAGAACTAACTTTCCAGAGAAGGAAGGATCAGCTAGCATGCCTCTTAAGCTAGTCCATACAGATGTATGTGGTCTATTTAGGAAAAGGACACCTCAAGGAGAAGAATACTTGATATTATTCATTGACGATTTCTCTAGGTTTGTTTGGTTAGGACTTATGAAGCACAAAGATGAAGCATTCGAGAAATTCAAATCCTTCAAAGCCTTGGTTGAAAATGAATCAGGTTACAAAATTAAGTGCCTCAGGTCTGACAGAGGTGGGGAGTTTACCTCAAATGAATTTTTCAATTTTTGTGAAGAACATGGGATAAGAAGAGAATTCTCTACAACTAGAACTCCTCAACAAAATGGAGTGGTGGAAAGGATGAACAGAACAGTCCAACAAATGGCTCGTGCTGTGCTGGATGAGTCTGGAACTCCCGCAACTTTCTGGGGTGAAGCCGCATATGATGTGGTTGTTATTCTCAACAAAGAAAATGTCCAAGTAAACAACACTCAAACTCCTCATGAGCTCTGGTATGGTGAGACTCCTTCGGTAAAGCACTTCAAAATCTTTGGGAGCAAATGCTATATTAAGAATACTGATGAGCAACTTGGCAAACTTGAACCTAGAGCAGATGAAGGCATTCTTCTTGGTTATTCTCCACACAACAAAGCATATAAGTGCTACAATAAAAGACTTGGAAGAATTGTTGACAACATTGTGTAGTGGTTGATGAAAAGGGATACATTCCTAGGCAAGTAAATCATGAAAATATCAAAGAAGATGAAGACTACCCTCAAAGACAGAATGATGAAGAAGCTAAACCTCAACAAGCACCAGAGGAACATATAAGAATAGAAGAGAAGACTCCATCCCAGTACGTTCAGAAGAATCATCCAGAATCTCATATTTTGGGGCAGAAAGAAGTAGGTGTATAAACAAGAAGAACAATTGCAGAAGCTTCAAGCTATTTGTCATTACTCTCCTCCACTGAACCACAAAATGTAAAAGAGGCATGAAAAGATGAATGTTGGGTCAAAGCAATGGATGACGAACTTGAGTAGATCGAAAAGAACAACACTTGGGAGTTGGTTCCTAGACCAAAGGATAAGAATGTTATAGGGACAAATTGGGTCTTCAAAAATAAGTTGAATGAAAATGGGGAAGTAATTAGAAACAACGCAAGACTTGTTTGTAAAGGGTATGCGCAGCAAGAAGGAATATATTTTGAGGAAACTTTTGCTCCTGTTGCAAGACTTGAGGCCATCCGAATGTTCAAGCTCTCTCAAGCTTTCAAAAGTTCAAATTATTTCAAATGGACGTGAAATCGGCGTTTCTGAATGGAGACATAGAAGAAGAAGTATACATTGAGCAGCCAGATGGGTTCATTCTTGGAAATGATCCAAATCTTACATGAAGATTGAAAAAGGCTCTCTATGGTCTTAAACAAGCTCCAAGGGCTTGGTACTATCGTTTGGACAAATATCTTCATCAACAAGGTTTTTCAAAAGGATCAGCAGATAGCAATCTTTATATAAAAATTGAAAATGACAAATTGCTAATACTTGTTTTGTATGTAGAAGACATTATCTTTGGTAGCAATGAAGAATCTACGAGTCAAAGCTTTGCCTTCGTGATGTAGAAAGATTCCGAAATGTCCTTGCTTGGAGAATTGGCATATTTTCTTGGCTTGCAAATCCAACAAAAGGAAGGAGGGATCTTCTTGTCTCAAACCAAGTATCTCAAGCAGATTTATAAGAAATATGGCATGGAAGATGCAAAACCAGTATGTACACCCATGGTCACAGGATGTAGCCTCAGTGCAAATGATGAATCAGCAGCAGTACATCAACCAACCTACAGATCTATGATTGGATGTCTTCTTTATTTGACAGGTACCCGACCAGACATCATGCATGTAGTGGGAATAGTTGGAAGATTTCAGGCAAATCCAAAGGAAACTCATCTTCAGGCAGTAAAGAGAATCTTAAGATATCTTCAAGGGACTCAAAATTATGGCTTATGGTATCCTAGAGATACAGATCTCACACTTCATGCTTATACTGATGTAGATTCGGCCGGAAGCGTGGATGACAGGAAGAGCACAAGTGGTGGTGCATTCTTTATGGGTTCCAGATTAGTATCTTGGTTCAACAAGAAACAGAGTTCAATTGCCTTGTCTACAACTGAGGAAGAATATGTTGCTGCTGCATCTTGCTGCACTCAACTCCTTTTGATGATGCAGACCCTGCAGGATTTTCAAATCACTTGTACACCACCTATCTCCATCTTATGTGATAATACAAGTGCAATCAGCATTTCAAAGAACCCATTCATGCACTCAAAAACCAAGCACATACCAATAAAGTATCACTTTCTCCGGGAACAAGTGCTTGAACAAAAGGTCAAGTTGGAGTATGTTCCTTCTAAGGAACAGGTTGCTGATATACTCATCAAACCATTGCCTGGGGAGACATTTGAATACCTCAGGCAAAAGCTGGGGGTTGTTGATGCATCATCTTGTTGTTGAATCTCTTTTGGTTGTTGGTTGTACGCAAGGTTCATCTGAAGTATATGCGTACATTGGTCGAAGATCGAATGGCACAGGTTCAGGGGGAGCATATCATGCATTGTTGGCATTATGGAGGAAGTACAGAAGGAGATCATGGATGTTGGTCTGAATATCGCTGCAATATGTCTCTATCTCTTTCTTGGAGAGCATCTTTTGCAGATCTTTCCTACAGTCAGGGGGAGCATGTAGCAGAGCTTTCAACATGTAGCATGAACAGATTGGTACACCTTGGCATATATAAAGGGGGAGCTCATTCAGAGATTTCAACAGGTACTCAGGGGGAGTATGAATAGCGGAATGCCTTTCTAGGAAAGAGAATATCTTGGTTCGCCCTTTGCCCTTGATGTCAAAGGGGGAGAGTGATTTGGTATTGTTGCCATCAAGTCCAAAGGGGGAGATTGTTGGCATTATGAGACAAGTGTTGTCCTTGATGGCAAATCACACAAATGATAAATTATAGTGCAGCAAATTTATTTGATAAATTATAGTGCAACAAAGTTTCCTTCATGTAGAGAAACGTTCACGCACTTTTATGTAGAGAAAATTTTATTCCATGTAGAGAAAATTTCACGCACTTTTATGGAGAGAAAAATTTATTCCATGTAGAGAAAAGTTCACGCACTTTTATGCAGAGAAAAGTTTATTCCATGTAGAGAAAAGTTCACGCACTTTTATGCAGAGAAAAGTTTATCTCATGTAGAGAAAAGTTCACACACTTTTATGCAGAGAAGAGTTTATTTCATGTAGAGAAATGTTCATGCACTTTTATGCAAAGAAAAGTTTATTTCATATAGAGAAAAGTTTACGCACTTTCATGCAGAGAAAAGTTCACACACTTTCATGGTTGGTTCATGGCATTAGTTTGACAGTTTTTGATCCTATGCTTTTGGTCCGTGGTATTGCATCCAAAAGTGTTGATCTCACGCAGTTTCATGGTTGGTTCATGGTATTAATCTGACAGTTTTTTGATCCTATGGTTTTGGTCCATGGTATTGCATCCAAAAGTGTTGATCTCACACACTTTCATGGTTGGTTCATGGTATTAGTCCAACAGTTTTTTGATCCTATGGTTTTTGACCGTGGTATTGAGAAAGGACTAAGGCTATAAAAGAGGAAGGAGATCACTTGGCAAAGCATCTTCTGAATCATTGAATATCTGATAAAGTGCTAGATCTAGAATATGGTGATTGGGTTATGGTGCAGATCTGGATCTGAATGAGGAAGGAACCTGAGCGTAAGGAGAAGGATAAGTTCTATTGATGGGTCAAAATCTTAAGGCTGGAATAGTGGTATCTCTATATGATTTTGATCTGTGATATGTGGCACACGCTTGATCTATAAATCTAATGATCCGGGTTAGCTAATATCTAAATATTTGAAAGAATGAATTTATAGATCTGAATTATTGATGCATGTTTTATTCTACACATGTTATGATCTGGGTATACTGGAAAGTTATAAGGAAATATTTGAAGATCTGTATGCGGGTTGGCTTTGGTGAAAGCATTGATTCAGTATTGGATAAATCAAAGATTGATGATGCAAGTGTAGTTGATGGGTTTTTGATGTTCTTGGATCCAGTCTGAAAATTAATGAAAAGTGGTCCTTGAAAGAAAAGAAGTAGGGGGTTGTAGCTCCCTTCCAGGAGAGACTGGAAAATGAGAGAGAGAGTTGTAGCTCTCTACAGGTTGTAGCCTGCGTACTGGTAAAGGACTGCACCAGTACAAAATCATTGTAAAAGGAGTTTCTTATTAGAAGAAGATAGAGACATATTGCAGCAGGTGGTTTTCACCCACATTGGGTTTCCACCTTATATCTAGTGTTCTTTTGTGTGATTATTTGCTTTTGTTGTTCCTGCTCATTATTTTATGATACTGACATACAAAGTAATGTTCAATATTTGAAGAATTATTCAAAGTATAAATAAGGAAGATATATTGAAAAGAATTTGATAATAATGATTCACCCCCCCTCTCAGTATTATTTCCAACACTTTTAAAGTGGTTGGAGGTTAAGTTTGAGAGTAGACCTGAAGTTTTATAGGCCAAGGTTTATAATCTATATTGGCTCTGGGAAGTGGTTAATTGTTGCACAAGTTCCTGATGTGCTGTGACAACTGTCGGATCAAGAACCAAATCGACGTTGAAGATGTAATCACAAATCGCATTTGGTAAAAGAGTCTGGTCAGCGATAAACCCAGATTTTTGATATTGTGATGAGCCGAGTTTTGCGATGTTGCGACGGACTATGGACCAGCAAATCAAAAGGTTGATCGAATGACGAAGGTTAACTCTTGAATTTCACAGGAATCAAGTGTTGGTAGCTTGTAGAAACTGTGATGTGAGATAAGCTGAGAATGTGATGAAGAGTCAACCGTTGGATCATTAAGATGATCAATGATAGAGATTGAAGAACAATGGAAAGGCTTGGGAGAGAGAGTAACCAAGTAAGTGTAATTTTGTTATTGTGTGTAATGTTTTGGGTTTTGTTGACCCTGTTGTTTCTTTTTCATCAATGGGTCTATATTTTTCTTGTCTTTACACTTGTAAATACATGTACCATATGTAATATTTTTTTCGGTTAATTGAAGGTTCCACTCTTACTTGACCAAAAAAAAGAATATACTCTACTCATCAAAAAAAATAAATAAATGATTGTGAAATCATGAAGAATAAAATATAAATAATTCAATCAAAACATTACAAAACGATTTCCTAGGGAAAGCCATAGCTAAAAACCTTTACGCTCTGTATATTGCATTAGTGAGAAAATATGAGAAGATTACAATGCTTTGCTAAAGCCTAAGTAACCTCTACACTATCTTTATATGTCTCACAACTTCGTAAACAAGGCTAGGCCAATACTTAACCAATTTATTGCTTTCCCAAGTCCCTATTTCCTTATTTTGTTTCCTTGGGAGTTAACCCCTAGTAATTAGGGAAATTATTCTATTGGAGTTATGCAATCCTCATAAGCCTTCCTTTGAGTGCATGCACCATACATACAATTTGGATGATTACACAACGAATAGTACAGTGCCCTTCAACTCCATCTCAACTGTGTAACTGTCATATATGACATGCATGAGTTATTTATGAATGAATCATGAGTTAAATAGTTGAAAACATGAAGAAAAACCCTAATGTCTGACCTCCTACTAGTTCCTCCATCAATTCAAACTCGTTTACCTCACTTTAAATCAGTGAAACTAGTTTCACTAACTTTAAATCAGTGAAACTAAATTAATTAATTAGAACTCAAAATAAACTCAATGAGGGCTCCCATAATGTAGGAGACTCTCTACATGACTCAAGATAGACCCTCAACTTGAATTAACTTATCCAACTAAGTCAATTTAACTTAGTTAACTCATACAAGTTTTCTTGTGATGTAGAATTACAATTTTATTCCTAATTTAGTTCAAGGAAAAAATTAAATTAGGATGTTCTTGTTACATTTTCAACACTCCCTCTCAATAAGAAACAGATTATCTGCTACCCTGATACTACCTCTATGGAACTCGAATATTCCTTATGATAATGCCTTAGTTAAGATATATGCATCTTTCTCCTTGGTAGAAATGTAATCCAACCACACGATTCTCCTCCAGACACAATCTCATAGATGGTGATATCAAATGTAAATATTCCTGGACCGATCGTGAAAAACTGGATTCTCAAAGAGTTTGATAGAACACTGATTTTCATAGTAAATCACCATAGGACCCACCTGTTCATCAAATAACCCAACAAGGATCTTCCTCATCTAGATAGCCTCACACAATGCTTGAACAATGCCTACTATACCAAGAAATTGTTACTGACCCAATGCTAAATATTCCCCCTAGTGTGCTCATCTTTTCGAATGGATTCCCAGCCCGATCTGCATCATTGAAGCATTGAAGCTTGACTCCCTCTTTCCATTTCTGCCAAAGACCAAACTAAGTGGTGCCTCTGAGGTATCTCAACACATTTTTGGCTTCCTTCCAATGAATTTTGTTTATCTTAACCATTGCTTGACTAAGTTGGTTAACTAAAAAATATATGTTTGATCATGTGTTCACAAAATACATAATCCAACCCACAAGCTGCATATAAAAAGTAGCCTCCACTTCTTCACCTGAAGTATCATTTTCCTTCTTTCAATTTTTTGTGATAGGATTCTCCACAGGTTTGTTGCTATCCATGTTGAACTTATTTAGTATCTCATTGAGATAGTTTCCCTGAGATACAAATAGTTCATCATCTACACGACATACTTCCACTTCAAGGAAATAATGCATGAGCCCGAGGTCCTTCATCTCGAATTCTCTTGCAAGATCATATTTGTAGGATTTTACTAGCTTCTCATCAACTATTTGAATTAAACCATCAACATGTAATACTATAATTTACAATTTACCTTTAACCACAATATGGTAAAGGTTTGTGTTTTCTTCACTCTTTTTTTAATCTAACCTCATTGAATATCTATCAATTCAGGTGTACCAAGCATGGGGTGCTTGTTTCAATCCATACAACAGTCACTTGAGTCTTCACAAATTCCATTATCTATTGAAGGTATCAAATCCTTTTGGCTCCTCAATGTAGACCTCTTCCCAAATCATTCCATTGAGGAAGGTTGTCTTCAAATCTATTTGATGTATCTTCCATCCCATTTTCATTGAAACTAAAAGAATAGATTTGATTGAAGAGTACCTTGCTACTATACCAAAGGTCTCCTCATAACCAATTCCCTCCCATTAGAGAACCTTGTGGCCATAAATATGGAAATGTGTTTCTATAAACTCCCATATACTAATTTCATTACTTTATAAAGCCATATAGAACTCACCACTAACCTGGATGTTGGTCTTAGGACACTTTCCAAATTTTTTTCCTGATAATGGACTCATACTCCCCAACCTTCGCATCAATGCATACTAGTTGTTACACTACATCCTCGAATGAGGATGGCTCAATATCTACACTCTCACTCATCATGGCCATGTAGCCACGATACTGAGCTAGTTACCTCCTCAAACTACACTATGATGTTGGTTCTCCCACTTTCCCTCTAGCATCATGCATTAATGTGTGAGCCTCTCTGGTTCACTTCCTTCAATCTTTGGAAGTTTCTACATGAGTGGGTGCTTCCACTCTTCTATCCTCTGCATGTGGCTACTCCACAAAATCTCGAGGTTCTTCCTTTCAAAGCTAAAATCTCCTCATCTACATGTAACTGAAGCTCACTCTCAAAGGAAAATCTCATGGCCTTCTCTTCATCAAATTCAAATATCTAAAAACCACTATCATCCTGTGATATGGAAGGTACACCTGATATTTTTGAGGTGTATCAGTTTACCCCAAAAATATGCCCAACTCAATTGTTGGTTATAAATCTTTCCTTGCATTCTTAGTAACAGATAGTAAACTGATGAACCAAAGGGCTTTAAGTGTGCCACACATGGTGTCTTAACTAAAAAGGTTTCTTCTAGTGTGCTCATATCGAGAATCTGATGAGGACTCATGTTATGCACATATACAACTATCTTTCATGCTTCAGCCTACAAGTGCAATGGTAGGCCCTAATCATGTGATGTTTCACATGAAACTCCAACAATACTTTTGATCTTCCTTTCAACCGCCCCATTCTGTTGTGGGTTACGGGAAGCTATTAAATCTCATTGAATGTATTATGATGCATAAAATTTATTGAATTCATTTGACACATATTCTCCATTGTTATCATAGTTGAGAGCCTTCAATTTCCTGCCAGTCTCATTCTCAATAGGTGCTTTAAATTCACAAAAATTAGAGAACATTTTATATTTATTTTGCATGAATAAAATAGAGCACTTACATGATATGGTTTACAAATATTACCTAATACCTATTCTGGGATATGGAGGTTGTTGATAACGGTCCACACACATCTGAGTGAACTCTTTCAAGGATCACTTGCACTCTTCTATGATTATCACGAAAGGTGGCTTTGGTGTGCTTCCCCATTGTATACCATTTTCATTTATCTCTCTGCTCTAGTGTACCCTTGGGAAGCCCTGTAGAAATCTACTACATGATATTCAAATACCCATTGTACAAGTGATGCAATATTTTATCCCACAATTCACCGAGTTCTTGGCTCTGCACCTTCTCTGCTTTTGTGCTCAAAGAAGCATAGCCTTCTACAGCCAATTTGTAGAGGTTATTCACTTGATTTTTGATCCTCTTCACTTGTCGTGAGGCTATGTGATGAAGGAAATAATTTCCTTTGTTATATATCACAACGTATCCATGGTGCTCCAACATAGTAACTCAAACCAAGTTATTCTTCAGACCGAAAGCATACATGGCATATTCTAATGTGATAGGAGAACTAGACTCCCTTTTAAAAGTAATACTAGTAATATCGATCGCACCATACTTTCCATCATCTCTCATTTCCATGTGCATATGGAGGCCCTTCTCCTTCAAGTCACATAAGAATTATTTGTGGCAATCATATCAAATGAGGTTTGTTACGAAACTAGCTCACAAAAATATAGAAAAGATATATAAACGCTTTCAAAATAAGCCTCTTTGATGTGGCAACCTCATTTACATTACACAAATGAAAAATTACTTGATGATACAAATGAGAAGACGTCCTTTCTATATATACGAGTCTAAGAGCCGACATAAGAATAATAATGTAGGGTCATAATAATAACAATAGTGGGCTTCTATGGGATACAATAATAACAATATGGGGACTACATGGGCACAACAATATAATAAAGGGGTTGTACTAATAACAATAAGGGGTTACACTAGTAGTATAGGGACCTAACAAGGCTCCACTATCGAGATACCAAAAACTACTGATCACTAATGTCACCTTGTAAGAAATGACGGTGAAATCCAACTTGAATTGTGAAGAAGGTGCTTCACATTCCACTCCTCCTAAGGGATTTTTCCATCCTTCTTTTTTGTATACTTCATGGCATAGTGACCTAGCTCATAATAGTGAAAAAATTTAATCTTTGATAATACCTTCTTCTTTCCACCCTGAATAGAATATGATTTGGAATGGCATGAGTTCCCTTTCCTTTTATTTTCCTTTCTAGCTAAGGCAAAATTATTCTCATCATCATGCTTGGATCAGGATCCATATCTGGTGTTCCATTGAATCTCTTCTTGTACCAATTCAGACCACAAATTCTCCCACTCTAATAGCTTCTCCCTCCCATTTATTGAATCTTGGTAGTTTTGCTAGCTCTTGGGAAGGCCTAGAGGTGATAAGCTAACCATATCATCTTCAACAATTGTAACACCAAAGCTTCCAATCTCATCCAAAAATTGGGTGAACTTGGTCAAATACTTTGGCATTGTGTCAGCCTTTTCCATCATGATTTTCCTGAGCTTGTCCTTCAGTACCAACTTCCTATGGTCACTGTTTTTTTGAAACATATATTTTATGTCCTTCCACACTGCATATGGAGTCTCCTTATAGTGGGGTTTCGATACAATATGACATCAAACTCCTCCTAAGATAATCCTTCTCAACTTTACAACATATTTACTCCACTGTACCAGATTTTGAGCATCAATTGCTCAAGGCCTAGAAATATATTTCTCCATGAATTCCTTAAGCTTATTGTCTTCAAACACTGCCTCCATCCTATCCTTCCAAGAAATATGGTTCAAACTACCCTCAAGGAAATATTTGAGTCCCAATTTGTAGAATGTCATCGTGCTAACTCTAAAGAATGATACAACAAATTCAATTTCACCTAAAAAAGACAAGCCCATATTCTCCTCTTCTAGGGTGATTTCTACTGTGATACCATGTAGAAATTCCTTATAGATTCAAACTACTAATTGTAATCTACTAAAACAACATACTTGAATCTACTCTAGTCATTAACACAAATAATTAAACGATCACCAAATCATGAAGCGTACAATATAAAGATTTAAATAAACACATTACATAATGATTTCCTAGGGAAAGCCACAACTAAAAACCCTTGATATCTAGATATTGTATTAGTCACAAAATATGATAATATTACAATGCTTTTCTCAAGCGTGCGCAACCTGTGCATTATCTCTATCTGTATCATTGCTTCGTAGAGAAGCCTAGGCCAATACTTAACCAATTTCTCAACTGGAATTACATAATCCTCATAGGCCTTCCTCTCACTACATGCACCACCTGTACATTTGAGATGATTCTAAAACTGATATTACATTCCCCTTGAACTCCATTATCAACTAGATAACACTCATATCTAATATGCATGAGTTATTTCTGAGTGAATTATTAGTTAACTGGTTGAAGACATGAAGCAACACCCCACTCTTTGACATCTTACTAGTTCCTTTATGAGGTGGAAATAGTTTAACTTACTTTAACTGAGTTAAACTAAATTAATTAATTAGAGATCAAAATAAACTCAACTAAGGCTCCTATAATATAGCATACAATCTACAGGGTTCATGTTAGACCCTCAACTCAAATTAACTGAGTTAAATAAGTCAATTTAACTTAGCTAGCTGGTACAAATTTTCCTGTGATATGGAATTACAATTTTATTCTTAATTTAATTCAAGGAGAAATTAAATTAGGATATTCTTGTTTCATTTTCAACAAATATTTAATAAAACTGATTTGTTGTTTACCTTTGGCATATTTTAAAATTGAATAGAAATTATTTCAATCCTATTTGTCTTTTTTAATTGAAAACCTCTATGGAACATATTTTTAGTACTTTCCACCTGAGTATTAAAGTGATATATGATATATTTTAGTTCATTTAAGTATCAAATATACTTGCATCATAGTAATATTGTACTTATATCATGTTATGGCTAAGCTCTTGTATATGACGTCAAAAGAGATAAAATAGAATAGTTTTTTTATTTATTTTTACAAGGCATCATTTAAGATTGAATATAATTTATTTCAATCCTATTTGTGTTTTTTAATTGAACCTTGAGATAAGAAATTGGTTGAAATATACTTATAAGAGTTGATCATGCAATGATATATGAGTGATTTGCAGAATTTTCTATATATACATTTTTTAAATTATAATATTGATGTCTTTAGAGTTCAACTAATTTATCTTTAAAATCATTGCAATAACATACATGTTGATTGCACAAAATACATTTTCCACAAGCCAATATGAAGCATATTTGTAGTTATTTCCATGATCAATACTAAATTGATATATGATATATTTTAGTTCATTTTATGTATCAAAGTAAGATCATACTTATATCATGTTAGAACTAAGCTCTTCTAGATGGCCTAAAAAGAAATAAAATTGAATAATTTTTTTTTTTGTTTTTTTTTGTTTACAAGACAACTTTTAAAATTGAATAAAACTTATTTCAATTTTGTTTTTTTTTTTTTAATTCAACCTTAAGATAGCCAATTAAATTTAAGAAAGTTCATAACTAATTATATCTAAAATTATAGAAACATATATTATTAATTGTTTTTTGGTATATTAAATTCCAATACATATGACTTAGATATAATGTTAGGATAAACTCTTGTAGATGACCTCAAAAGAAATAAAATCGAATAAAACTTATATATTGTTTACGAGACATATTTTAAAATTGAATTTAAAATTTATTTCAATCATATTTGTGTTTTTAATTCAACCATCATATCCTTTAATTAATTTTCAGTATGCAAGTAACTTGCATTATAACTTATGATTGTATTTATTTTCTTAGTCTATGAAATGAGAAATCCATAAAGTTTAAAATTTAATGAACATCCATAAAATATATTAATAAAAATCCATAAAATTAAATAATGAATGTATTAATAAAATGTTCATATGGAAACATATGTGAATTACAAATGTTACATGAAAATCCATCAATGGAAATAATAAGCATCCATAAACTAAAATAATGTTCATGTACATCCATAAATTGTCCACGTATGAAATATACAAAGTGTGTATCACATGTGAATGTTCCATATGAAATGGGCTTGAAAATACACAAACCATCCCCTCTAGGTACCAGAATAACTCCTATATAAATTATGCTACGCAAAGTGATCGTCCATAATCTGTTACTCCAATATAAAACATTCAAATTCAAACTAATTAGATCGTTATTTGTACAAAATAAACATGGATATAACTTATTTTGAACCAAATTTAGCTATATATATATGAATATAATAAACTCATTCAAGTCCAAATGCAAGTCTTTTAGGATGGAGGTCTAATCAATCTAGGTGTGGTTCTCCCCTGCTTGAGGCTGAAAGGATAGGGCTTGCATCAATTGACCCACATCTTCAATACCTTTATACCTAACATCTAGGTCATGCATCCACATAATTGTGACATCGAGAACACTTTACATATAGGCATGTGTACACAATGGAAAGGAAAAATTATAATTATTTTTTGAACTAATTAGCATTCATGTAACTTAAAAAAGAAAATGTCAAAATCTTAGGAATCTTTCTTTTTTTACCTCAACTATTGGTCCATGTGGTTGTACATACTCACTCTCCTCCACATGAGTGTCATAAGGTGAAGGTGGAGGAGAATCCATGGAAACATGAATTGGTGGAGCTTGGTTTGGTTGATAGATTTCCCCTTGGATGACCTCATAAACTCCTCCATGTAGTTGGGTTATGTCTACATGTTATCATGAACTTATTAATATAAATGATATGCAATACGAACTAAATTAATATAAATAAATATGTACAATTTCAAAAAAAGATTCAAAATTTTTGTATATATGAACCTAATATGTGTCACACGGATCATGCACCCGCCAAGTGTCATGGATGACATCAAGACACATACATGTATATGAAGAAATGTAGTAAATGGGTAGACTCATGAGATATGAATCATCATATAATGGAATTGGCAGGTAATGAGGCAATGGTGGTGATCTCTAGAACTGAAACATGTGCACTGGCGAATGTCATCTGCATGCTATCTTCAATGGTATTCTTGGTTTCAGAGTTGAGATGTGATGACTCATCTAGCTCTGTTAGAAATACCATGCTCTGACATAGTATTGGAAACAATCTTGGAGGTGGTGGTACATGTCGAGGGTCCCTGTGAGCCTCATCGTGATCATAAGTGCATGCCAAGCCATATCCATAAAAGTAAGATACTATGTTAGTGTAATCTAGCCTCATATGTAGCATAAAATTGACACATATATGTTTTGAAAACTAGAATGGGACCTCTTTGGAGTTGACCCCAAGCTCCAATGAATCAATCATAAACAAAATGGGTTGCATCAACATTCTTAAAATATCTTAGTGTAATCAAGCCTCAATGTCTAGAAACATGCTCTAGAAGGATGTTGAACAACTCCCCATGAACATGAATGTTCTTTGCGGACTCTTTCACCAACACTCAAGTATGTGGGCCTCTAACCTCCTACCTCATAATACTTTGGATAGAATGTAGGAGGTGACATTGTGGGCCCACACTCCATTATGTATCGATCAACCTATCAATGGTATCCAACATCAAAAAACATTATGCCTAGTGGGTGAACTAGTATTTATTTTACACACCTCTCATGTGATCCATGTATATCGGGTTGTAACATCCTCCAATGTGATCCTATTTGTAGCATCATGCCATGAATGGATGGATGTTGCATTGTGAACCTCATCTTCCTCCTACTGAGGGTTTACAAATCATAAACATAATTTAACATATATATAACAATACAAAATCATAATAACATGTACATTAAATTAAACACATCAGTTGAAGATGATTTAAAAAAGTTAAAGTCAATTTCAAGATATAAACACACAAAGTTTAATGAGGATTTAAATATGCACCTATAGCATATGAAGATGATCCATTATCTGTAATATAATAATCATTAGAAATAAAAACATTTCCTCTCGCAATATGGCTAGTGTCAGAGCCAAGATCCATGAGTGGAACATACACTCTAGTTGGGCTACATGATTTATCATGAGCCTGATTATGTATAGCAGATCCCCCTCACACTTTATGACCTGTGGTTGGGAGCTGTATAAAATGACTTTGCATCTTAAAAATAATTCATATTTAGTACATATAAAATAATCTTAAAAAAATGCTGACTAAACTATTGTATATAATACAAAACTGTTACATATGATACATATAAAATAATCCAAGAAAAATATGTTGACTTAGAAAAAACATTGACAAGAAAATAATTTCTAAACTCAAGTAGAATAATCTAGTGTGAAGCCCTAAACTTTAAATTCCATTTTTTTATAATTTAGCAACCAAAGTATTGAGTTCAATGTAAACACAATCAAAATGAGTGATGAAATATACCTTTACACATTTTCCCATTTTGAAATAATGCATTTTATTCATATGGCATAAATATGTAAATATATATGTAAAATATAGAAATAAACCTATTTAAAAAACTAATAAAATTTATACCAATCAAATATTCTAATAGAATTTAATTTCTTATAATGTTTGACTTGACACATAAGACGTACTAAGTACAAACACATGAAGACAATGTTTTTGGTACAACACACTACATAATGAAACAATATGATACAAATTAAAAAAGAGTCAAAAAGTTTTTTTTCACTTAAAATGAATTTTCCATATTAGTTTTAATATATCAATGAATAATGCATTTGTGAAATTTCAACACATAGTTATATAATTATATATTAATTGTTATAGTTATAATATCATGTTATATATAATGTATAATAGTTTATAACGATGTTATATATATGATATGTTAAATAATTTTAAGTTATTTTAAATTATATGTGCATGTTTTTTTATATAAAAACATATATGAAGTATATATAATTATAGTTATTATAAATATTTACAATTATATTAAGATTATGAATTTTATATATATATATATATATATATATATATATAGAAATATATATAATATGTTATGTTATATTATATTATAGTTATACTATATATAGCTTTCAAATTATATAATTTTGTGTTGTTATATATTTCTATGATGTTTTATACATAAATTAATTATTGCTAATAAAATTTAATTAAATAACAAAACTTTCTATTATTGTATTTTTAGCTTTAAAGATAATATTTTGTTTAAGTAATTAATTTTTAAAAACTAATAATACTATCTTTATTATTTAAAAAATAGTTAAAATATAAATTAAACTAAATTTAAAATAAAAATAAAAAAAAATCTTATTTGATAAACATAATTTTATCTAGCAATTATATTAGTTATGTTAATATTAACTTTATAGTTTGTTTATTTATTGCTTATTGTTTAGGTTGTTTTATATTTTGGAGTTATTTTGTCATATTTTTTGTAAAATTTCTTTGAAATTTAGAATACATTTTAAATAACAAAAAAAAACTAAATAATTTGAAAATTTGTTTCACTAAATTTCTAAGAAAAAACTTCAAAACATAAAATAGTTAGGAAAAAAAGGTTTTACAATCTAAATTTAGAAACAAAATGATAATAAATATGCTATCATTGTAATTATTGAAAATTTATTCAATGATATATAATAAAATAAAAAAACTGAAATGATCTATTTTTTGGGGGTTCTTTTGTAGTTTTCTAGGAATTTTTTTTCCTTTTCAAATATTTTCTTAATGATTTTTTAGGTTTTTTTTTCAAAGGTTTTCTTGATGTGGTTTTCATTGTTTTTGTATAGTGGGCATTCATTTCAAATTTATTTATTTCTTTTACAAGAAAATATATGATAGGAAACTTACCTTGGCATATAGATAGTGTTTGGTTGCAACTTGAGAGATGTTGATGTGGTAATTTCTCCATCAAGCCCCAAAACCATCAATCAAGTAGGTAAACACCTTGGTGGAACACTTCTTTGCATGGTGTTCCGCAAAATTGACTTGCCACATGGCCACTGCACATTATAATGCCAAATAGAGACTCAATCTAGCTCAATTGAGAGTTTGCTTAGGCTATACATGAGCTGGATTGAGATTTTGTTTAAACCATTGATAGAAATATATATAAGCCCTGAAACATCTTGAGTCCTCAAAAATTGCTCGTGCTTAAAATATAATTTTTTTCACCAAAATGCACCCTATCGTTTCCAAAAAATCTAAAACGGCTCCATGCATAAACCCTATATTCAATAGTTATAATGATTTTTCTTGGGTTAATATATTTGCTTAAAGATTCATGTTCGAGAGAGTCAAGATTTTGGTCAAATTCGCTGAGTCTTTGAGATCCATATTTTTTATAAATTAGTAATGCTTTCATAGTCTCTAATGCGGGCAGTTGAGTGTAATTTAAAGTATTACATAATTTCTGACAAGCCAAACTCGCTAAGAAATAAAATTTGGGAAGGCTTCCCAAATGATTTTTAGGTTCGACTTGCCTAGAAATAAATAGATGTAGAATTTAAGCAAAGAATAAAAAAACACGAAGAGGCCATTAGGCGAGTGAACTATTTTATACATTGACTTAGAGGACTTCAGTCCAAGCCACTTTTGTATATGGGTATTCCAGGAAAAGATGTACTGCCAATTCTTTTGGTGGCTTAAAATTCAAGAATGTCAGAGGTCCTTGTATTCCTCTCTTCTAGCGATTTTAGCTCTCAAGACTTTTTTGTGTTCTAATAGCCAGAAAAAGATGTTAACTTTTTGATTATTATTGGCTTCCTAGAGGGCTTACTAAAGAATTCATTTTGGAGGTATTTCTGTTAACTTTTGGCTTAACATTGGGTTTCTGAGAATAATTGTCTAATATCCTGCCAAACTGGGTGTCCCTCTTTCTAGCTCTTTGGGCACATCTGATCAACTTATTTCTAAATATTTCAACCAAGTGTGTGAGATACGGTGATATTTCATTCAAGCCCCATCCCTTCCAATGGCTTTGTTCATCCCATAAAGGGATGTTTGCAAATGAGGACCTCCTTTTCACTGCAATTATTTTTGTAACATGTGAAAGCTCATATGAACAATCCAAATGTTTCTTATCCATTATAAGGTTTTCCATATATTAATTTTCAGTGCATTTCCAGGAATCTAGTATTAATCATTGTTGATTTGGTTGAATTCAAAGGAAGAGGCACCATTATTAGATTAAATATGGAAGTAGGAAGAGGCATTGTTATTAGATCCAATATGGAAGGATGTTTCTCCTTCGAGTCCAATATCTTTGGCCAGGTCGAAGGGTGCATTATAATAGAATTCTAAGACATGTGGATGAAAATAGGGATTGACTTTATAATATTTATTTCCTAATTTAAAGGGTTTTTATTAATTAAATAATATAGTTATTAAATCAATGGGCGTCATCCTATTGGAGTTGGGCACTTTAATCATTTTCTTAATTAGTCTTCTTGATTGAATGACCTAAATTGAAAGATGTCAGTGTATTCTCGTAGTTGTCACTATATCAATGGATAGAATTCACCCGATTAACTTACTTGCATGTCTAAATCACATGTTTAAAGCATACTTAAATTAAGTTTTTGCGAAAAATGATTAAAATTTACTATATACCTCTTATTGATAACCAAATATGTTCATTAGTGAGAAATGTATTTTAAAAAATTACAAAATATTAATGTAAGAGACGTGGATAAAAGAGGAACAACCCACCAAAAGTTTTCCTCAAGCTTGTGAAACTATTAAAAGTTGAGACATGCACCTTATGCCTCTTCATATTATGAAACGTATGTCTATCCAACTGTTTGCCGAGTGTTTTGTCCATTAATTTAATGACTACCTTACATGGGTGGTTTAAACGTATCAGTGTTCAACCATACCTTTTCACATTCTAGTTCCAAACATACACATGCTCAACCATACCTTTTCACATTCTCAAACATACCCATGTTCAACCATTTTCCAAGTGCTTTCCGACATGTATAAGGATTACCTGAGTGATTTCCTATGCGTTACTAATTCTCAAGTGATTTGAAGGTGGTTGCATTACTAATTCAACAATGCAGTTTTTACTATTGATAGTCCTGATGATATAAGTCTACATGGTACCAAAGCTAGCTGATTTGTAGAAAAATTCTACACGAAAATGTTCTCTTGGTCCATTGTCACATTATGAAAACCATGGTCATCCATGGTCAAACATGGTACAATGTCACATTGGGACAAAGATTGACTCAATATGAAAATCAACCATGGTCAACCATGGTCCAACATCACATCGTGACAAATATTTTCTCAAAATGAAAATCAATCATGTTCAATCATGGTCCAGCATCGCATTAACAAAGATTGTGTCAATATGAACATCAACCATTGTCAATGATAGTTGACCATGTTTATTTTATGGTTTTTAAAATTTATGTTAGAGTTTATATATGTTGGGCTTATAATATTAAACCCTTGGGCTTAATATTATTCCCTTGGGTTACAGTCCCTTGGCTTTTTGATATTAATCAATTATATTTATTAGTCCCTTAGGTTTATAATATTAACCTTTCGATTTATTAATCTAAGGGTCCATATTCCTATGGTATAGTATTATTAATAGGGTTTATAATATTAATTCTAAGTTTCAATATAAATCCCTTCAGTTTATATCATGGTCAACCATGGTTGACCATGTTGTTGAAAATAATACTGAGAGGGGGGGTGAATCAGTATTATCAAGCAATTTAATAAATCTTCCTTATTTGATCTTTGAATTATTTTTGCATATCAGTACCATAAAATAATGAGCATGAAAAACAGATAGTCACACCAAAGAACACAAGATGTAAGGTGGAAACCCAATGTGGGTGAAAACCACCTGCTGCAATATGTCTCTATCTTCTTTCAATTTAGAAACTTCTTTTACAATGATTTTGTACTGGTGCAGTCCTTTACCAGTACGCAGGCTGCAACCTGCGGAGAGCTACAACTCTCTCTCTTTCTCGTTTTCCAGTCTACTCCTGGAAGGGAGCTACAACCCCCTACTTTTTTTCATAAAGCATGAGATGATCAACAAGTACATAACAGATATAGACCACTACAGATATCAGATCAGCAATAACAGAACTAACCCAGAACACCTTATCAACAGAGAAATTCAATCAACAGAACATCTAAAAAAAGAGACGCAGTTTTTCTTTCAGTGGCCTGCGACCAGACGCCGATAAGCTTCTTCTACTCTGCGTCCACACACAGATATCCTTCTGCTCCGCTGCGTGCCCACGCACTGTTTCTTTGACTGCTCTGCGTTCTGTTGCTTTAGGGACGCATCCAAAGATACTATCGCGCCGCGTCTGTCGCTACAGAGACGCACCTGAAATCACTATCGCACCGCGTCCTTCTGCTTCAGAGACGCACCTGAACCTTGATCGCCCTGCGTCCCCACGCAGGTCTCTCTCTACTGTGCTGCGTCTCGGCGCACTTGCCCTTTACAGTGCCTGCGTCCCGGCGCACTTTCCCTTCACTGAATCTGCGACCCTTCAGATATAAATGATATGAAGACTTCAGGACAGACCCAAACAGTCAGATCTACAGATCTGATCATGCGCCATAGAGCTCACAGTCCATTAGAAGATTCGCCCTCTTAGATCTGGACTAGATCTCACCAAATAAGATATTCAACCCAAGACCATTGCTCAATCCAAATGAACTCCTTTGCTTTATATAGGCAAGCTCCTCCCCAAAACATGGAACAATACCACGAGCCGACACCATAGAAACACAAAACCGTCGGCTAGATACCACACAAGAAACCCCCACGTGCTTTTCTCTGCCTTGAAATGTGTGCACTGGGTAGACGCACCCCCTGAACGGCTGGTCGGCGTCCTTGGACGCGGGTTCTGCATGGTATACCTGCGGGGACGCACTTTCTGAACCAATTGCCTGCGTCCTTCTTAATTTTCAACAAAGTGAGAGCCTTACCACTGGAGTTGCCATCAAGTACAACATCTGTAACATACAGTCATACCAGAAAACATAATGCCAACACATGTTTCAATGTTACATTGTGAGAAAGGTTATCTCAATATGAAATCAACCATGTTAAATCATTGTCAATCATCGTCAACCATGGTCATTCAAGGTGAAACATGGTTTGGTGTCACATTATAACAAAGATTATGTAAATATGAAAATAAACCATGGTCAAGCACCTTCAATAATTGTCAAACATGGTCAAATGTCAAATTGTGACAAGGATTCTCTCAAAATCATGCTCAATCATGGTCAACCATGGTCAATCATGTTCGATGATGGTCCAACGTCAAATTGGCACAAATATTGTCTCAATATCAAAATCGCCATCATCAACCATCGTCAACCATGGTCAACCATTATCAACCATGGTCTCACGTCCCTTGGGTTTATTAATCTCAGGGTCCATATTCCTAGGTTATAATATTGTTTATAGGGTTTATAATATTAATCCTAAGGTTTAATATAGATACCTTAGGTATTAATATAGATACCTTTATAATATAAATTCCTTAAGTTTATAATATCAATCTTAAGGTTTATAATATTAATCCTAAGGTTTTATAATATTAATCCTAAGGTTTATAATATTAATCTTAGGGTATATATTCCTAGGCTTTAATATTAATCATTAGGTCTAATGTTATTCCCTTCAGTTTATAATCCCTGTGGTTTTTAATATTAGTCCAATGCTTTTAGTAATCGCTTTGGTTTATAATATTGATCCTAGGGTTTTAATATTAAATCTATGGTTTATAACATTAATCTTATGGTTTAATATTAATCTCTTTAGTTTATAATCCCCTTTGTTTATAATATTAATCCCTTCGGTTTATTAATATTAGGGTTTATGTTCCTATGATATAATATTAATCATAAGGTTTAATGTTATTCCCTTAGGTTTTTCATATTAATCCCTTGGGTTTATTATTCCTTTCAGTTTATATTATTAGTCCCTTTTGCTTAATAGTATTCCCTTTGGTTCATAATCCCTTGGGGTTTTAGTATTAATCCATTGGGTTTATAATATCAATCGCTTGGGTTTATTATTCCTAAGAAACATGGTTTATTATGATGTCAACCATGGTCCAACATGGAATTGTGATAAGGATTGTCTCAATATGAACATCAATGATCGTCAATCATGTTTATTTCAATGTTTATAATATTTTTCTTAGGGTTTATATATGTTAGGTTTATAATATTAGTCCCTTGGGTTTAATATTATTCCCTTGGGTTCATAATCCCTTAGGGTTTTAGTATTAATCCCTTGGTATTTAAGTATTAATCCCTTGGGTTTACTATTCCCTTAAGTTTATAATATCAATCATGGTCAACCATTGTCAATCATATCCAACCATGGTCAACCAAGTTTGAATGTTGCATTATGATAAGGATTGTCTCACGATCAAAATAAACCATGTTTATTTTTGTGTTAGGCCCCTATACTACCAATGTAACCCCTTATTATTATTAGTACAACCCCCATGTATTCCCCATATTTTTATAATAGTGCCCCATAAAAGCCCATTATTATTAGTGTGCCCTTACATTATTATTGTTATGTAGGCTCTGATTGTATTATGACCCCTTAGACTCCTACATATAGAAAGGAGGTATTGTCATTTGTATCATCGAAGAATTTTTCATTTGTGTAATGTAAAGGAGGTTTCCCCCTCAAAGAGGCTCGTTTCTAAGGCATTCATCTAACTTTTCTATCTTTTTTTCAGTTGGTTTCATAAGATTTGGTATTAGAGCTTTGGATTCTAGGGTTTTGCTACTTGAAATAGGTCATCATGGCATTTCAGCTATAACATGTTTTCTGTGACACTTTAGAAGGGAAAAAAAGAACCCATTTGAGATGAATTCGCGCTAAACCTCATGTCCAAAGTTTAACGCTTTTCTCACTACATTTTGAGAGATAAGATCTTAGGAACTTAGGGTTTTTGCAAGCTCCACAGTTTCAACTAAAACAGGTCATCATGGGATTTTCACTATAACTCTTTGGCTACAAAGTCTCAAATGCTAAAAGAAAAACCCATTTGAGAATAAATCGGTATAAACCTCGGCTCCAAATTTTAGATCCTGTCTCGCTACAGTTTCAAATATAGTCTGAGGAAGTTAGGGTTTTTACAAAACCCAAATTACATTCCAAATAGATCACCTTGGGAAAATTGTCATAACTGCCTCTCTGTGCATTAGATTGAAATTTCATAACAAGTTATAGAAATATGATGGATTTTGTTTTTTTTTATATATTTTTCAGATCCAAAGGTTAAAATAGTGACACGTGGCGCTTCATACAAGTTCACTCTTCTAAAAAGGTATATAATCAAGTAATCTTGGGAGATTGTGCATAACTCTTTCTTGGAGAATCCAATTTTGATCAGACTAGTGGCATTTGAAAGAGAACACAAAGGGCTACTTCAGGTTATAATTTTAAAATTGGAAGAGCCGTAATTACAAATTTATATCCATTTCAAGATCGAGCTCCTAAAATAAAGAAAAGGAAATATGAAGAAGTTCGATGGCAAGGATCTGGTAAATTGGATACAACACATCAAGTAATATTTTGATCTACATGAGGTGCAATTGTTACAAAAGGTACGTATTGCATCTTCATATTTAGAACTGGATCAATTTTTATGGTATAAATGGCTTTGTTCTCGTAAAGCACATGTTACGTTGTCAATTTTTATAGAGGAAATGATAGAACATTATGAGGATACAAAGAAAAACGCCTTCTTTATCTAATTGATAAATCTCAAACAAAAGCATTCAATGGAAGAGCACATTGAGGACTTTAAAAAATTGAATATAAGAGTAAATGGTATTCCAAAGAAGCAAAGGATTGATGTCTTCATATGTACTTTAAAGGATAAAATTCAACATGAGGTTCATCTTTGGGAACCTGATTCATTATAGAAGGCATTCAAGTGGGCAAGAAAAATTGAAAACTAAATTGTTGAAATAAGGAATCCCACCACTCATGACTATAATTATGGAAGTGTTTCTTCTCCTAGGATTCCACAACCTACAATTTTTACACCACAACAATTGGAAGAAAAAAGAGAAAAAGGGCTTTGTTAAATTTGTGATAGCAAATGCACTAAAGGTCATAAGTGTGCTGAGAAGAAATTATTTTACATAGAGTATGAAGAGGAGGAATAAAAGGATCAAGAAACATCAATGGAAGAGCATATACACTAGGACCCAACCCCATAGAAAGAAGAAATGAATCGAACGATATCTTGTAAAGCATTAGAAAGAATTACCACTCCTCAAACTCTCAAGATAGAAGCACATATCAAGAATAAAATGGTTCAAGAAGTGAAAGATCACATCAAGAAAGAAGAAGTGAATTCAACCATATATTGTAATGCATTGGCTGGAATTACCTCTCCTCAAACTATCAAGATAGAAGGACATATTAAGAAGAAAAATGTTCAAGAAGTTAAAGATCACATCAAGCATCAAGAAATGAATTTGACCATATCTTGTAAAGAATTGGAAGAAATTACCACTCCTCAAACTCTCAAGATAGAAGGACATATCAAGAAGAAAAAGGTTCAAGCAATGAAACATCATATCGAGCATCAACAACAAGTTCTCCAACTTTTAAAGGATAATGCCACTTTGGTGCAGAATCAAATGAAACAATAGGTAGACCAACATCGTAGTGAAAAAAAAAAACGATGTAGGTGATTGGGTATTTTTAGGCCTACATTTCAAGAAAACTTTTTATGAGAAGGAAATGTTGGCAACACTACATGCACTTAAGAAATGGCAACATTATCCAATGGGAAGACACATCAAGGTAAAAATGGATCATGATAGTCTTAAATAATTTTTAGAAAAAATATTATCTTTAGAAGAATAGAAAAAATGGGTCACAATTATGTTGGGTTATTACGTTGACATCATCTACAGAAAAGGGAAGGAAATTTTTGTTGCAGATGCACCCTCAAGAAAGGATGAGGATGTGGAAGCATTGTTTTGTGTTATTTATGTTATCCAACCAGATTAGATAAATGAAGCAATGGATGAGTGGAAGAAGGACAAAGAAATGTTTCCACTCATTCAAAAGTCGCAGAATTTCCCAATCCAAACAATATTGTGAGAGCTTGAGGTGGAAGGAAAAATCATATTGGAACCTAGAGTAGTCACAGAACAAGAACCCAACAGCTACGAAATCGATCAATTTCAGACTATCTCATCAAGTGGAAGAACTTATAATAATCCCTTTCGCTTTCTCATAGTAATCCCTTGGGGTTTATTATTCCCTTAGGTTTATAATATTGATCATGGTAAACCATTGTCAATCATAGCCGACCATGGTCAAGCATGCTTGAATGTCGCATTGTCATAAGGATTTTCTAACCATGAAAATAAATGATGTTTGTTTTAGTCTTTGTAATATTTATATTTGGGTTTACAAATGTTGGGCTTATAATATTAGTCCCTTGGGTTTAATATTATTCCCTTCGGTTCATGATCCCTTGGGGTTTTAGTATTAATCCCTTGGGTTTATTATTCATTTGGGTTTATAGTATCAATCCCTAGGGTTTATTTTAGCTCATGTTTATAATATCAATCATGGTCAACCATGGTTGAATGTCATATTGTCACAAGGATTGTCTCACCGTGAATAAATCATGTTTATTTTAGTCTTTGTAACATTTATATTTGGGTTTACAAATGTTGGGTTTATAATATCAGTCCCTTGGGCTTAATATTATTCCCTTGGGTTCATAATCCCTTGGGGTTTTATTATTAATCCCTTGGGCTTAATATTATTCCCTTCGGTTCACAATCCCTTGGGGTTTTAGTATTAATCCCTTGGGTTTATAATGTGAATAAGTTGGGTTTAGTATTCCCTTAGGTTTATAATATCGATCATGGTCAACCATTGTCAATCATAACCAACCCTGGTCAACCATGTTTGAATGTTGGATTGTGACAATGATTGTCTCACCATCAAAATAAACCATGTTTATTTTAGTGTTCGTAGTATTTACATTTGGGTTTATAATATTAGTCCCATGGGTTTAGTATTATTCCCTTTGGGTCATAATCCATTGGGGTTTTAGTGTTAATCCCTTAATTTTATTATTCCTTTGGGTTTATAATATCAATCCCTTGGGTTTATTATCCCCTTAGGTTTATAACATCAATCATGGTCAACCATGGTTGATTCTTGCGTTGTGATAAGGATTGTCTCACCATCAAAATAAATCATGTAAATTTTAGTGTCTGTAGTATTTATATTTGGGTTTACCAAATTTGGGTTTATAATATTACTCCCATTGTTGAATGTCGCATCTTGACAAAGATTGTCTAACCATGAAAATGAACCATGTTTATTTTAGTGTTTGTAATATTTATATTTGGTTTTACCATATTATTCCCATGGTTCAATGTCCCATTTTGACAAATATTGTCTCACCATGAAAATAAATCATGTTTATCTTGGTCTTCTAATATTTACATTTGGGTTTACGATTGTTGGGTAGTATTAGGACCTTAGGTTTAATATTATTCCATTGGGTTCATAATCCTTTTGGGCTTTTAGTATTAATCCCTTGGGTTTATTGTCCATTGGGGTTTCAGTATTAATCCCTTGGGTTTATTGTTAATTTGGGTTTATAATAACAATCCCTTAGGTTTATTACTCCCTTTTCTTTATAACATCAATCATTGTAAAGCATTCTCAATCATAGCCAAACATGGTCAAACTTTCTTTATAACTTGAAATCTACCTTTTAATACACTTTGCGGACTCGTAGGGGCTTTTAATTATAATCTATATGCTTTAAATCTCACATTTCTATTATAATGTTTATAACAGAAATACACATAAAATTGTGTGGCTTTTGATATATTAATAAAACCTTTATAACCCGCGATAAGATGGATGCACTGAGTTATATAAAATATAGCGTATAAACTATTGGGTCCAGAACCCAATCACTCATTGCAATCAATGCTTTCCATATATGTGTGTGTGTGTGTGTGTGTGTGTGATCACATACCTGTCGCAATTATAAAACACAATATATATTATATTGGGTCTGGCCCATCGTTATTGCGAACCCACCAGTATTAAAAACATTATATATATCCTTTCGTGTCCATCATCGCAAATCGTGATCGGCAGAACCTGTATGCATGTGTATAAAGGGCCTTTTGATACGGCAGACCCGACGAACTTTTAAACATAATGTATATATATCAGGTCCAGCTATATATGTTTTAACACCTGTTTTCTTTGTAAATCCACTATATTTCTTTATTTTTTTCACGTTTCGATATGCACATATATATCCAGTTATGGCTCCATTTATGTTGCGCTTTAAGTTTATCACATGGGCCAATTCCTTTATACTTGTTCCTTTTGCGATTTTGATATATTATAATGAATAAATACCTCATTACTTTTAGACTTTGCAAAGTAGAAAATATAAAGGGCTTCATTGAGTTTGAAGCCTCCTCTCTCCACTTGACTCCTATGTGTTGAATGCCGAGTGGGATCGGCTGAGCTCCAATAAAACAATTTACCGTTTCGTTCCGCCCGAAAACGTGCTTTATAACTTGAAATTTTCCTTTTAATATGCTTTGTGAACCCGCCGAGGCTTTTAATTATAGTATATATATGTGATTTAAGTCAGGCCTTCCTATTATAATGTTTATAATAGAAATATACATAAAACTATGTGGCTTTTGATATATTAATAAAAACCTTACAACTCGCGATAAGACGGACCCACTAAGTTATATAAAATATAGCGTATAAACTATCAGGTTCGGGACCCAATTGCTCATCAGATTCGACACTTTCCATATATATAATATGTTGCGCAATCATGGACCCACTGCAATTATAAAACACAATATATATTATATCAGATCTGGCTATCACAATCGCAATCAAAATAATTCATAAACGTTATGTTGTAATCGCGAACCCAACGGAACTATAAATCATGGCATAATCAATACCGGGTCCAACCCATTGTTATTTTAGACCTGTTAACACCTAGGTTGTTCCCTATGACTCCCAAGGGAATACGGCCGGGGTAACCACTAACCAGTCTTTGGATCACAGTTTCTAGCCAAACTGTAATCAGAGAGGGCTCTCTCTTTATGATTTGTCTCTGTTGGATGGAGTTTTAGGCTAGTTATTATGCTCAGGTTTTGGTTTATGTTTTGGTTGAAGGATTTCTTTCAGGTCTTATGATGTAGTGTTTAGATAGTGAAATACCATTGGGTAATGGAGTCTCGATGTTGTGAAATGATCTGATACGCTAGGTGGTGCTCAAACTGCAAGGCCTATTGTGTATTTAGACAAACAAAGTTAAACTTGAATGGTGATGTATGTCAACCAACAGAAAGCAATTGAGAATTTTCCATTAAGTTGGTGAGGTGAAAGTGAACACACTGCACAGGAGCAAATCTTGAATTCCTGTGACAAAGGCCACTGTGTAAAGGTGTATTCTGAAAGTGTAGCAGTTAAGAATTACACTTTATATAGATTACAGCTGAAGAAAACATTTATAAACAACACAGATTGAACTCAGGGTACTCAGTGAGTAAATCCTGAAAGTTATTCTTTTTCTTTGTTGCTTAGTATTGGAAATCAGACAACATATATGGATTATAATACAACAACTAATTGACAGAGAGAGATACAGAGACTTATTGTATGGTGAAATACACAGGAATCCAGCAGTCATCAACAGGCATCAGAACGCATTCAACACTTCAGACATCCGAGAAATTCCATCGCTTTCTTTATTAGACTTTCAGAAAGGATTACAGCATAAGAGTTTCTTTATGAGAAATCAACAACAACCCTTGCAATCTCATGCGAAGGGGACTTTATAGGAATGCGTATACAAAATATCTCAGGCATTGAGTCATCTGAGAGAGAAAATATCTTCATTACTACGTTCAGAAAGTAGACAAGAAGTTATTACATCTTTGAATGCAGCGTAAATGCTCTTTATGTCTGTCATAGGATTGTTTTGACTTTTGAGAGTCACTGAGTCGGTTGCATCACTCTGTTTTAATTCTGGAAATACGCTTTTACTTTTGGCTGCGCAGTGCATTCTTGGGTTTGCCAGCTGTGGTCTTCTATTTCTGCTTTGTTGGCCGCTACATCCGCTGAGTTGGCTCAGCTTTGATTTATGCTGCATGCTGACTTTGCTGAACTGTGCTTTTCATAATAATTTGTAAAAAACAGAAATTGGTGAATGCCTTACTGTTTATAAAATTCTTTGTATTGCATCTGTCCACCATTCCTGTGTAGGGAGATGATGCCTGAGGATGGCCTCCATTGTCTCTTCTGCTTCTGTATATTTGAAAAAATTTGGGGCCACATCAAACAAGTGATTAATTTCATTCATTATAAAAAATAGATTTTCTATCTTACTATAGAAAACCTGCCCTGTAATAGGCCCTGTGTTTTTTGAAGTGCTGGCCCTCTCATTGATCTATGTTGAGGCAAAAACATTTACTCTTTTAGCATATTGTTCATGGGTGAATAATTTCCCTCCGTTGTTCAGTAAGCTAGGGAGTCCTCTACTCTGCAATACCTGAAATTTCTCCATGAACCTGTTCACCTCTGTCTGCATATCCTGGGTTCTTCTGTCCAATGTCTGTACCAGATTTCTAAGAGTAAGAACCCTCTTGATCAGTTGAATAGTCTCAGTTCTATTTGTGATTCCAATGGTGGCTAACTGAGAACTTGTTTTGTGGTTAAGCACATTGATCATTCTTGTAGCAAATTCAGGCATATTTCCTAATAAGGCTCTTGATGTTCGGATTTCCTTCTGTGCCTTTGGGATGAGCTCTAGTTGCTCATGGATTGTCTCAATATATGGCCATTGGTTGGTGATGGATTGGCCAATATTGGACCATACCATTGCTCTGATCTCAGATATGATTTTATCTAGCTTGAGCTCATTCTTTAGCTCCTTGATCCTATCTTTAAGGGCTTTGAATTCCTTGCCCTTTTCTGCCACCTCTCTTTTTGTCTTATCGTGCCTTTCATTGACCTTGGCCAGCTTATCTCTGGTTTCATGCAGCTCTGTCATCTGAGCTTCCAAGATTTGTATTTCATTCTTTAATTTCTGCATATCTAGGCTCTGTGCCTGTTCTGTACTTGTAGGTGCTGCTGAAGTGGATGTAGTTGTTTGTTCAGCTTGTTGAGGTGGAGGCACAGTGGTAGGAGCAGCGTCCTCAAGATTGATGACTTGAGGAGGAGGCTGAGAAGTCTGACCCTCTTGTCTTTGCTTTAGTGCTGCTTGTAAGGCTGCTTGAGTAGCCTCAGACTCTCCTAATTTCTCTTGTGTCTGCAAGAGCTGCTTATATATAGATATTAGCAGATCTGTGGCATCATTTTCCATCCTTTGTTGGGCTACCTCATATGTTTGGGGGTTAATGGTAGCTGGGAGTTTGACTTTCTTCCTTAATGCAGCCATGTCAGCATCCCTTAGTTTCAAGATCTCCTGTATCCCTTTGATGTCATTGGGGTTATGCCCAATTTCCACGATGATGTCCTCTAGGGATCTTATCCTGTTGTCTTTGGCCTGAGATGAAGCCCTCTCCAATTCTAGTTGAGAGGCTGTAGCATTGAGGCTGCTTGTTAATTTGTAATTCTCCAACATTTTGTCTGCCAAGGAGGCATACACCATTTCGCCAGTTTGCTTGTGCAGCTCAATTTTATCCATTGGGTGGATTTCCTTGGCCAGGACCTCTAGATTATTCCTGAGATAATCTGCAGTAGATTGTGGCTGGAGCGCTGTGGGTATGAAGTGACTCATAGTCAACTTGCCTTCGTCCACATCAAAGGCAGACATTAATCTTTGTTGGTTGGAGGGAGCCATTTTCAACAAATGGTTATATAATTTGACTTTCATGGGTTCACTCCTTCTTTTGATGTCTATAAACTGTTGTTTGATGCCTACCTCTGCTTCCCTCTACTGGGTGGAGGAAGTGACCTCCCCCCCCATGGTTCTGTCTTGTTCTTGGTGGAAGGAACTGACCGAGGCTTCCCTGTTGGGTGGGCCCATACCCATTGCTTGTCTAATTGCCGCATCATCCTCTGAGAAGTCATTTAATCTCTGTCTCTTCTCCCCTTGGTTGATGGATGAAGTCATGGGTGTTTCTCTGTCCCTTTTTCTACTTAGGTCCTCCTTCTGTGGAGTTTGAAGGACCGAGGCATAAGTAATGTTTTCAGGCCTTGAGTGTTCTACATTTTGGGCCTGCTGCTCAGTGGTAGTTGGGGTATCTACCACTCTTTTTTGTTGTAAGGGCTGCTGTGTTTCAGGTTGCCCTTCTCCTTGCTGCTGTTGCTGTTTTTGTTGTTATTGCTGCTGCTACTCCTGCTTTGCATGTTCATTCTCTCGCTGCTCTGGCTCTATCTCCATCTCCTGTTCTTTTCCCTTCTCTGATATATTTCCAGCAACTCTTGTAGCTTGTTGTTGGGCGGTTGAAGAGGATGTTGCTGCTCCAATTTGTGTGCTCGGCAGTGAGCTGAGCTGTGAATAAAACTCAAGGTCAGCCATTTTCTTTATGTTTCTTAGAGCTCTTTGATTAAGCTCTTCTTGAGTAACAACTTCTTCTAAATTCCCTCTCCTCCATTAGCTTTGATTGGCATGTTTTTCTATGTGAGGAAGGCTGCAATGATCATAAGCAGACAATTTGTATTTAAGCCCCCTCATGGTAATGAAGTTGTTAGGGTCATAAGGTTTCCATAGGAAGCTGTATTTGAGACCAAGGCCCCCAAGCATTCTATCTACTTCCTTCCACCCTTCCTCCCTTTCGTTATAGAGGAAATGGCCAAGTTGACTTTTGACCTTTAGCTGTGCCTTCTTACCTTTGCCTGAAAAGTGGAACATATCCACAAAGCCAAACTGCCTGAAGTATTCTAAGGCAAGTAGCCTCATAGGCACAAATCTGGGTAGTCTAAATGGGGGCAACTCACACCCATATATTCTGATGACGGTGTGGTGTTGGTAGAAGTACCAATCCCTAATACTGTATGCTTTTGATAAATGCAGGAGTCTTTGCATCTCATCTGTCAATCTGGGAGGAGGTGAGCCCAAAAGTAGAGTCATGGCTGGATGAATGAAGTGATCAATGAACTCACAGTAGGTGTATGGAGAATAGCAATTGAGGTGGAAAACAGATGTCCAGTACTCCACAGATCTCAAATTTCCCTGTGCATCTTCTCTCTTCATTGGGAAGGAGAACTTCTCATGCTGGAAGTATAGAAGCAAATGATATATGTAGGAAGTGTATTTAAATACCCTGTCTCTTGATAGGTTCATCAACTGATCATGCATCTTGTCTGAGATGTATGTGGCATAGTCATAGCAGACTAGTTTTCTACCTGGAGAAAACATGAGCATTATGTGCATAATCGTTTCATCTACATACTCCACTGAATCATATCCCAGGATGGGACTGATCATGTCAACAAGGTCCAGGCCCAATTGGTTGAGGTAGACAGAGTTGATGGGAGGAGTTTGTACAGTGTGAGCTTTGATGAATAACTGGTTAAGCTTTATAATCTGGGCCTCTGTTATTCTGGCTCCCTCTATTATCAAATCAGCTAGTGATAGAGGGACCAACTTCTTATCTGTTTTGAACTGCAGCATCTCCCTGATGGCTTCAGGGGTAATGAGAAAGAGAATTGCGCCTGAAGAATCAAGCACTGCCCTCTGGGATGCATCATAATACTCAGCACATAGGTGGATGAGTTCTGGGAATTGGTTGACCTGAGGTAGTTTGAAGATTGGGAGAGAGGAATCCCAAATTCCCAAGATGTCTGTCCCATTCTGATGTTTGATTTTAATTTCATTTAATATTTGGAGATGAAACCTGCTCCTGCTTAGCATTTCTTCTGATATGTTATAGTCTAAGTCAGCTAATGCTTTCCAGCCCAATGCTCTGTGAGGGGCATTCAGAGGAGCTACATTGAGGGCTATGGGAGCCACAGGGGGATCCATGTTTTCTTTAGGATTCTGTTCTTTTTAGGACTAGTGTTACTATGCAGAGTAACACAAAGGGGCTTTTCTGAGGAAGATGGGAATTTCTGAGGAGAAAGAATGAAATAGGGAAGGATGCAACAATTGAAATACTGCCTTTGAACCAATAGATGATTTGCAGAACTGAGCGGAGTTTGTTTTTGAGGCAAATTTGATTTTTGCGGGTAACTGGTTTACGATTGCACGAACCAGCGAGGAATTTATGTTCAATTTGCCCAATGTAGTTTTCCAAACGCGTAATGGTAGCTCTGGTTCGGTATTATTGCTGGTTCAGTGGAGTTTAGTGGTGAAATCAGCGTTTTAAGGTCTGCTTACCGGCTACACTTGGAATTTACGAAAAAACGGATTTGCAGAGCAAAGATGGAGAATACCTGTGGAATTTCGCCGGTTACAGCTTGCTAGTGCGTGAAGGATGGACGCTTTGGCGGTCTGGAAGTTAGCTCAGCAGGCTGGTGCAGGTTTGAATGTAAAATTTCATGCAGAACAGACAACAACGCTCTCGCCAAAAATAGCAAAAAACGCGACTTTTTGACATAAATATAGTTTTTGGTGATTTTGGCGCGTTTCCGTGCTGACGTCAGCATGATGTCATAGGTGGGGTCAGGGTCGGATGACGTCAGCAGGACGTCATCCGGCCAGGTGGCGGGCTCTGGTTGGTCCACGGGGATGGCGAGGTGGCGGGACAGGTCGACCAATAGTTGAGCGGAAGTTTGACGTGGCGGCATAAGTGGCAGTGACGTGGGGTGATGGAGCAATGACGTGGGGATGACGCAATGCGGGCGGAAAGGAAGAAACCGGAAACCGCCGGCGGTTTCATATCGCACCGCCTATGGTACGGTGGAGGTAAGTGTCAGTAGTACCTCCGATGGGCCGTGGAGGTGACGCGTGGCTGCCGCGTGACGTAGCCAAAATACGGCCATCGGAAGATATCGTCCGGACAGCGGATCTGCTCCGATGCAGCGATGGTTGTCGGATCTGGAGGGACATGATTTTACGGCTATCGGAGGTTAGATGTGATAGGGGGATATGGTGGGTAACGGGCGATCCTCGGAGAGGGTCCGATGCAACCAGAGCCGTTGGATGCGCAAGACCGGATCGGACGGCTGTCGGGGCCAATGACATGATCGGGGGTTACGGCAAGGCGCGGCTTTATTTAACATATTTTTCGGGATGCGCGCTTAGGCGGAAAACGATCGGGGTATGGTGGTTTGGTAAGGTTTTTCAATGTATTTCGAAAAACAAATGTATGTGCCCAGACTTTAGTTTAAGCGGCGGAAGTGGGTTTTTGAGATATTTTTTTTTTTAATTTCAAGGGATTATGGGTAAAAAGGGTTTGTATAGGGTTTATATTTGCAAATGGGGTACAAATGGGTTAAAAATGGATTCAGAAACGGGAGAGGAGGGCTAGGTTTAGGTTTATCAACATGACCAGGAGTCATTTGATCCCTTTTTTAGAGAATATATGGCTATAATGCCAAGGGGAGGGATATTTACATAAAATTTGGGGTTTTTATACACCATGGTGTTAATACTAGTAGGGGAAAGGTAATATGAGGGATTTATATAATAGAGTTAGTGTAAGCATGGATGATGGCAGTGAATGAAGGGGAAACCATTAAGTTCATTTGAGACAAACTTGGTTTTGAGAGTAGATCAAAATGCAAAGAATTTTTTAGACAAGAAATGTGGCTTCTAAGGATAACAATTCAATCATATTACCACAAGTAGTTCCATGAATGTCAATTCAAAGGGGATGTTAGTAAATGACATGAAAAGGGGAAGAGGGGAAATTAGACATGCTTCTTAGCTTTTCCTTTCTCATTTGGACCATCAAGATTGAAATCTGAAGTGAAGACCGCTTGTGCACCTCCTTCTACTTACCCAGCTTACTTTGCCTAGCATTTTTTGTTTCTTCTTGGAGGGTGCATTTAGGCTTGCAAACCCTTGCTTTCCTTTTCTTTTCTTTGGCTTTTTCTTTTATTTTTCTATCTACTTCTAACCTTATTGCTTCCAATGTCCTAGATTAAGCAGTTGGGAGCCTTATTTTCTCTACCTATGCTATTTGTCTGCCAAGATTAAACAGTTTGGACAGACTTCTTTCTCTAGTCTACAACTGGAAATTGAAAGCAAGGCATGATCCAGATTAGACTGTTGGATCATCCATCAAAATAGAAACAAGGCCATCAAAATTGAAACAAGGAGAAGCTCTTTACACGCCTTGTTTTCCTAGGAAATATGGGATCTTTGCATAATCAAAGCAGAGCATATTTGGACTTTCCCTTGCCAATCATGAAATATGAAACTTATTGGTATAGGTATCCAACAGTGGCTCCACATGGGGATGGTTTTTCACTTGAAAGACCAAGAACAGCAGGTCAGATTGCCTTGGCTCTTGACATGTTTTATCCCAAACTTGAAGTGTGCTGCTTTGAAATGCCAAAATTGTGCTTTTCCTCCTTGGTTTATCTCTGATTCTATGGGTGCTCTGCTAATAGTCAATAATCTCCAAAAAACTGCATTTTTACAATCTAAACTGAATATAATATATACATCTGCATATATACAAGGGAACTTCAAGTTGCACTTATGGGAAGTAGTCAAAATAGTGCTTCAGCATCCTGCCATTGACAGGAACTTCATCCAAGTCAGTTTCAGTTAGACTTTTAAGGAAGTAAGTTTTGTTACCTTGTACTTCTTGGACAGCAAATGGTCCCCTCCATAAGGAATCAGATTTTCCATGCTTTCCCTTTTCTTCTCTTCTTGCATCCCACTTTAGGACTTTGTCTCCCACATTGAAGTCTTCTGCTTTGGTTCTCCTGTCAAAGGCCTTCTTTAATTTTTCTTGTAACCCTTGAATTCTGCTGAAAACCTGATCTCTAGTTTGCTGCAGACATATGATCTGATTTATCCTTCTTTGCATATCATTTGGTTCGGCTTGGTTTTCTTGAAGAAGCTTCATAACAGGCACTCCTATTGATGAGGGAAATTTGGCTTCTAGTCCATAAACCAACTAATATGGGCTGGTCCCAATTGATCTTTTGGTTGTTAGTCTATCTGCCCATAAGGCATTGACTAGTTTCTTGTGCCAATTCTTTTTGTTTTCTTCCAGCACCTTTTTTATGATGTTCACCAGGCTCTTGTTAGATGATTCAACTAGGCCATTTCCTTGGGGATAGTATGCAGTAGAGTGACCCAAACTAATATGATATTTGTGGCAGAAGTTTACCATTTTCTTGGATCTGAAAGCAGCAGCATTGTCTGTTATTATTTTGTCAGGACAGCCAAACCTAGCCAGTATGTTGTTCTCCAAAAACTGAATGATTACTGAGTCATTTGCTTGTCTGCATGGGGCAGCTTCAATCCATTTGGTGAAGTAGTCTGTGGCTGTCAAAATCCATCTATGTTGGCCTGAAGATGAGGGATGAATTTCCCCAATGAAATCCAAGCCCCATTGTTGAAAAGGTCTCTCTGTTGCAATGGGTCTTAGGGGGAGTGGCAGCAACTGTCTTTTGCCCTCAAACACTTGGCATTTGTGGCATGAGGTTGTGAATTTCTTGACATCAGAGAACATGGTGGGCCAGTAATAACCGGCCCTCAGTATTTTGTCCACAGTGGACTTCCAGTACAAATGTCCACCACAGTCTCCTGCATGAAAATCTTGCATGATATTGTTAGTTTCATTTTCCATTAAACAGTGCAGCAATATACCTTCATGGTTTTCCCAAAGTAAATTTCCATCCATCACACAAAATCTAGATGTTTTCATTTTTAAGAACCTACACTTAGTTCTGGACAGTCCTGGGGGAGCACACAGGTTTTCTAACACATAACAGATGTCAGAGTACCAAGGGGATTGTTCAAAGGCTACATTGATCTTTGGAGTCGCCAGCTCTGCTTCACTGTCCAGCTGATTGATATCTAGGGCTTGGAAATTTGCTTCTGTCATTAACTTGGCCAGACCTTGCCCTTTTATTAGCTTTGTAGGTTTTATTTCGATGTCAAATTCTAGTATGTTTGCAATCCATTTTCCTCTTCTGCCCTCTAGGTTTTCTTGAGTGAGTATGTCTTTTACAATAGGACTTGGCACATATGCTATGACATGGGAATAAAGGATATAAATCCTAAACTCCTTAATTGCTTTGACCAAAGCATAAGCTTGCTTTTCCATGATTTGATATTTCAGAGGTGCGTCTCTAAGGGCTTTGCTAAAGAAGGCAATTGGTTTCTCATTTCCTTGGTCATATTTTTGCAGCAAAACAACGGCAATAGTATGCTGGGAGGCGAAAGAGAAAATGATAAAGTCTCTGTCAAACTGAGGATTGGTTAACACTGGGGTTTGAGTCAAGGCCAATTTTATACCTTCAAAGGCTTGATTTGCTTCAACAATCCACTTTACTTTTGAATCCTTTTTTAACATGTTGTTTAATAATCTGATTAGTTCTGCTATGTTTGGGATAAACCTTCTTAAGAAATTGATTTTTCCTAAGAATCCCTGTAACTCCTTGACATTCCTTGGGTGGGGCATTTGTAGGATAGCGTGTATCCTATCTGGGTCAATTCTTATGCCATCTTTTGAGATAATGTGTCCTAAGAGTTTACCTTCTTCCAAGCCAAATAATGATTTCTTGGGATTTAAGGAAATGCCATATTTCCTGCATGTTAGGAAAATCTGTCTCAAATGTTTCAGATGTTCTTGGTCAGATTTTGAAAAGGGTGTAAGATCATCTAAGTAAATGACTAGGAAGTCATGAATCTCTTTTGCAAAAGCAATATCCATTGCTCTTTGAAATGTTGCCCCTGCATTTTTCAATCCAAAGGGCATTTTTACATATTTGAAAGTTCCCCATGGGGTTGTAAATGCAGTTTTATCTTGGTCATCGGGGTGTACCAAGATTTGATTAAAGCCTGAGAATCCATCAAGCAATGACATCCTTGAAGCCCCCACCACTCTTTGGAGAATGTGATCCATTTTGGGTAAAGGGTAGTTATCTTTGAGTGATACTTGATTTAGATTCCTTAGGTCTACACAAAGTCTAATCTCACCAGTTTTCTTTCTTGTAGGGACTAAATTTGAAATCCATTCAGAGAACCTGATTGGTGCTATGATACCAGCTTTGAACATTTTTTGCAATTCCTTTTCAATGGAAGGAAGGAGTATAGGATTGATCCTTCTCAACTTCTGTTTGAATGGTTTTTGATTAGGCTTGAGGGGAATGGTATGCTGGATGACAGAAGTATCATAGGACTTTAGATCCTCATAACCCCATGCAAAGACATCTTGAAACTCTTTAAAGAGGTCAATGTACTTGGGTTTTTGATCAGGGGGCAAAGAAGCAGACAGCTTTATTATTTTAGGCTTGTCAATGGTACCAATATTGCATTCTTCAATGGCTGCATCTAATGGTTGCATTTTTGGCTTCCTGGGAATATCATTTGAATCAAAGATGTCTTCTAGTGGGGTCAGGCCTGTTGGTAGAAAATTGTCTTTGAGTTCTATGATTTCAGCTTCAGCGTTGGTCACCTTTTCACAGTCAATTTGGTGAATTTGCTGAATGTTTTCGTTGTTGAAAATGGTTGGATTCAGTAATTGTTTTGCTGTTCCAGGTGATATTGGATGAACAATTTGTTGAAACTGAAGTTGTGATTGTCTTGCCCTGTCAAGCATTTGTGATTGACTTGCTGACTCAAGTATTTGTGATTGACTTGCTGACTCAAGTATTTGTGATTGACTTGCTCCGTCAGTGTCAATATTTAATCCTGCAAACTCTTGTTGTAAGGTTAAAAAATTGTTTATTTGCATATCATCCTCAAATACTTGCCATTCTTTGACATTATTTGGAATGGAGGGTCTGTACTTGACCTCGGCTGTGAAGCAGTTGTTGGATTCCAGTGGAAATTTGAAGGTGCTGGCAAATGTTGCCAAACTGTGTGCATGGAGATTGTGGCTCCTTGAAATTTTTGTGATAAGGAACTCAGAGAAAGTGTCCAATAGTTCAATTACAGCAGAACTGTAAGACCTCAACCTTTTGTCATTGGTGACAAAATTTCCTTTCACTTGTTGAATCACTAGATCAGAATCTCCCATGATCGAAACCCTAGGAGCTTGTAATGACTTTACTAGCTTGAGACCTAGTAACAGAGCTTCATACTCTGCCATGTTATTAGTGCATCTAAAGTTTAATCTATAAGCTCTGCCTTCTGCATGGTTTTTCTCTTTGTTATGTATCCAAACTCCAACTCCTGCCCCTAACTTGTTGACTGAGCCATCAAATTCTAGGACCCACAGGATATCTTGCTGGAAAGGAGATTTAAAGATCTGTTCATGGGATGGCAATGTAAGCAGGAGTTGGGGTTTCTTCTCTAGCTTGTCTTCTAGGACAGTTTCATCACTTGCTTGAAAATCTTTGACAACTAGAGGAGGGGCAGTGTCTAGTGCTTGACTGATTGATGTTTTATGGGTGGCACTTCCTTGATTAATGTTTTGTTCTTGCATGAGTGTTTTAGTCCCAATATCATTGTTTGAGAGGCTTGCGCTGTCATTGAAGAGAATGAACGAGTCTATGTCTGAATGGACAGCATATATAGGAAAATTTTGAGGCTTTTCTTCACTGCTGACCATGTATTTCATGAGTGTTTCTCTGTAGAGTATTTTTGGTTGCCCAAAGACAGAGATGGTGGCATATGACATATCTAATTGCAGGGAGCCTTGGAGTTTAGCTCCCCATGATCTTGATAACAGCATCCCATATTTAGGTGGGATATCAGCGACTACAACATCCATTAGAATGGTTTTGTTAGGGTATTGAACCAGAGACACACATAAATCTTTTATTAGACCTAAACACTTGACTTGGTTGGAGTCAAAGGAAAACAGGTCCTTGTATGGTCTTGTTATATCCAAGTTCAATCTTTCCATGACTGCTTTTGGCATGAGGTTATGAGAGGCACCTGAGTCGAACATTGCATTATGCAGTATTTTTTCATGAATATGCAAGCTGACATAAAAAGGTAATATCCCTGTGACTACTGTTTTTCCATCTACCTCTGGGCCAAACAGTAATTCCGGAGTGTCATCTAACACATTTACATCATCTTTGCTATTAGTGAGTTGAAGGGATTTCTTGATCTGTTGCTTATAGATGTCATGCTTGGCTAGCTCTGAGAGGGGAATTACTATCTTTAGCTTGCCAATCTCTGTGCCTAGGTCAAAAGGTTTATCCGCTTGGGTTTTGGATTTATGGATAGCAGCCCTTTCTTTGTTCATTAAATCTTCTTGTTGGTTTTCATCTTGACTTTGAGACCTGCCCCTTTCACTCATGTCTTGAGGGGTAATATTTAAATCAGGGTGAGAGGACGAAGTTGCCATAGGCTGATGTAGTGGTGACAATAGTTCGGTGACTTCTTCAACCCCTACTTCTTCTGTAGGCAAGTTTGTTTTTTCATTAGGTTCTGTGACTATGGTTCCTTTAGACTGTTGTTTATCCTTTATCTTTTCAGGCTGATTTACATTCACAGTCCTACTCCTTAGCTTGTACTGTTTATGGACTTCATAGACAACAATATCATATCCTTGTTTAAAATCAAAGGATTCTCCTGATTTAGTTTGGAATATTTTGATTTCATCATCCTCATGATCCTCTTGTGTTAAGAAAACTTGGCTTTTACCATCTAGACCCATTAGATTAATCTCAGGATCTTCATTCAGTTCATTAAATGTGGAAGTTTCTGCATAATTTTCTTGGAAAGGGGGTCTAGTGTCTTGGTCAGCACTTGTCTTACCCATGTTTGGGTTTTGAGTTCTCCTAAAATTCGGATTTCTAGGAGGGTTGTTTTGTGGTGCTTCCCATGATGACTTTCTTTCAACCGATTCCACTCTTTCACCCAATCTCTTCATGCTATATAGTATTGCATCCAGCTTTTGATCAAAGCCCGAGGGTTCTTCTTTGAAGGCAGTCCTTTTTTCCAACTTTGCCCTGTTTCTTTTGGCAATTAGGTTAGCTTCCACTGTGACAGCAACCCTTTGAGCTTCTGCAAGGGTTGGAGGATCTCTTTCCTTCAACTGATAGGCCATATCAGGGTCAAAACCATCAGGGAATTTATATAGGGCTAAATCAGGAGGGGGCCTTAAGTTCTGTGGGATAGCATTATATACATTGTTAAACCTAGCACAATATTCCAGAACTGTCTCTTGGGGACCCCTCTTAATAGTGTCATATTCACCAAGTATGTGGAGAGGATCTTTCTTCTTCTCCCATCTGTTAGTAAAAGCTTGGTAAAGCTCATCAGGAGTTGTAATGGAGTTTGCATTCAGGGATCTAAACCAAGTTCTAACATCCCCAGTTAAGCTTTGAACAAAAATTCTCATTCTGACACTGTCATCATCTATTTCCGAGGTCTCAAAGTGGTCTTGCATCTTCTTAGCATGCTGAACAGCTGTCAGAGGGCCGTTGGAGTCAAAAAATGAGATTTTGGTTTGGTAGTCTTGGGGTAAAGCTGCAGCATTAGCTGGTATCTGCAGAGGTGCATACCTGTTAGCCATATTTATGGGATTTAGAGGGTTGATAGGAACAAACGGGACAACAGGGATCACTGGTATAACCGGGTTAATGGGATGAGTAGCAAATGGGAAACTGGTTAAAGGAGTATGTGCAGTGGATGAAGATGTGAGAGGAGGACTTTGAGATGTTGATGGTGAACTAGGGGAACTAGGGGTACTAGGGGTGGACCGGAAAAGAACTTTGCAAGGAGTGGGAATGAGGCTGGGATGATCTGAACTTATATTTGAATCAGCAGGCTTCTCCTGCTTTTGCTGTCTCCTAATGTTTCTTCGGATGGTATTTGGATTATCAACAATGATGGGTGGATTAGGGTCAGGATTTGCCCTAGTGTGCCTTGGGTTTTTCTTGGGAGCCAGCTTCTAACTATTCTTTAGAACTTGTATAGGAAGTTTTATATATGCAAGGACTGGATGAAGATTTTGGAATGGCTATATATGTTTCAAAGCTAAGATGAAGATTCCCTAACTAGCTCTTCCCTAAAGCTGTCACTGTGGTACAGAAACAGATCTAAGGCCTCTTGGCTGGTTTCAGGCTTGATGGTAGCTTTGGAAGATAGATAGTAATTGAAAAATCCTAAGAAGTCCCCAGTGGAGTCGCCAATTATGTTAACACCCAAGTTGTTCCCTATGACTCCCAAGGGAATACGGCCGGGGTAACCACTAACCAGTCTTTGGATCACAGTTTCTAGCCAAACTGTAATCAGAGAGGGCTCTCTCTTTATGATTTGTCTCTGTTGGATGGAGTTTTAGGCTAGTTATTATGCTCAGGTTTTGGTTTATGTTTTGGTTGAAGGATTTCTTTCAGGTCTTATGATGTAGTGTTTAGATAGTGAAATACCATTGGGTAATGGAGTCTGGATGTTGTGAAATGATCTGATACGCTGGGTGGTGCTGTAACTGCAAGGCCTATTGTGTATTTAGACAAACAAAGTTAAACTTGAATGGTGATGTATGTCAACCAACAAAAAGCAATTGAGAATTTTCCATTAAGTTGGTGAGGTGAAAGTGAACACACTGCACAGGAGCAAAGCTTGAATTCCTGTGACAAAGGCCACTGTGTAAAGGTGTATTCTGAAAGTGCAGCAGTTAAGAATTACACTTTATATAGATTACAGCTGAAGAAAACATTTATAAACAACACAGATTGAACTCAGGGTACTCAGTGAGTAAATCCTGAAAGTTATTCTTTTTCTTTGTTGCTTAGTATAGGAAATCAGACAACATATATGGATTATAATACAACAACTAATTGACAGAGAGAGATACAGAGACTTATTGTATGCTGAAATACACAGGAATCTAGCAGTCATCAACAGGCATCAGAACGCATTCAACACTTCAGACATCCGAGAAATTCCATTGCTTTCTTTATTAGACTTTCAGAAAGGATTACAGCATAAGAGTTTCTTTATGAGAAATCAACAACAACCCTTGCAATCTCATGCGAAGGGGACTTTATAGGAGTGCGTATACAAAATATCTCAGGCATTGAGTCATCTGAGAGAGAAAATATCTTCATTACTACGTTTAGAAAGTAGACAAGAAGTTATTACATCTTTGAATGCAGTGTAAATGCTCTTTATGTCTGTCAGAGGATTGTTTTGACTTTTGAGAGTCACTGAGTCGGTTGCATCACTCTGTTTTAATTCTGGAAATACGCTTTTACTTTTGGCTGCGTAGTGCATTCTCGGGTTTGCCAGCTGTGGTCTTCTATTTCTGCTTTGTTGGCCGCTACATCCGCTGAGTTGGCTCAGCTTTGATTTATGCTGCATGTTGACTTTGCTGAATTGTGCTTTTCATAATAATTTGTAAAAAACAGAAATTGGTGAATGCCTTACTGTTTATAAAATTCTCTGTATTGCATCTGTCCACCATTCCTGTGTAGGGAGCTGATGCCTGAGGATGGCCTCCATTGTCTCTTCTGCTTCTGTATATTTGAAAAAATTTGGGGCCACATCAAACAAGTGATTAATTTCATTCATTATAAAAAATAGATTTTCTATCTTACTATAGAAAACCTGCCTTGTAATAGGCCCTGTGTTTTCTGAAGTGCTGGCCCTCTCATTGATCTGTGTTGAGGCAAAAACATTTACTCTTTTAGCATATTGTTCATGGGTGAATAATTTCCCTCCGCTGTTCAGTAAGCTAGGGAGTCCTCTACTCTGCAATACCTGAAATTTCTCCATGAACCTGTTCACCTCTGTCTACATATCTTGGGTTCTTTTGTCCAATGTCTGTACCAGATTTCTAAGAGTAAGAACCCTCTTGATCAGTTGAATAGTCTCCGTTCTATTTGTGATTCCAATGGTGGCTAACTAAGAACTTGTTTTGTGGTTAAGCACATTGATCATTCTTGTAGCAACTTCAGGCATATTTCCTAATAAGGCTCTTGATGTTCGGATTTCCTTCTGTGCCTTTGGGATGAGCTCTAGTTGCTCATGGATTGTCTCAATATATGGCCATTGGTTGGTGATGGATTGGCCAATATTGGACCATACCATTGCTCTGATCTCAGATATGATTTTATCTAGCTTGAGCTCATTCTCAAGCTCCTTGATCCTATCTTTAAGGGCTTTGATTTCCTTGCCCTTTTCTGCCACCTCTCTTTTTGTCTTATCGTGCCTTTCATTGACCTTGGCCAGCTTATCTCTGGTTTCATGCAGCTCTGTCATCTGAGCTTCCAAGATTTGTATTTCATTCTTTAATTTCTGCATATCTAGGCTCTGTGCCTGTTCTGTACTTGTAGGTTCTGCTGAAGTGGATGTAGCTGTTTGTTCAGCTTGTTGAGGTGGAGGCACAGTGGTAGGAGCAGCGTCCTCAAGATTGATGACTTGAGGAGGAGGCTGAGAAGTCTGACCCTCTTGTCTTTGCTTTAGTGCTGCTTGTAAGGCCGCTTGAGTAGCCTCAGACTCTCCTAATTTCTCTTGTGTCTGCAGGAGCTGCTTATATATAGATATTAGCAAATCTGTGGCATCCTTTTCCATCCTTTGTTGGGCTACCTCATCTGTTTGGGGGTGAATGGTAGCTGGGAGTTTGAATTTCTTCCTTAATGCAGCCATGTCAGCATCCCTTAGTTTCAAGATCTCCTGTATCCCTTTGATGTCATTGGGGTTATGCCCAATTTCCACGATGATGTCCTCTAGGGATCTTATCCTGTTGTCTTTGGCCTGAGATGAAGCCCTCTCCAAGTCTAGTGGAGAGGCTGTAGCATTGAGGCTGCTTGTTAATTTGTAATTCTCCAACGTTTTGTCTGCCAAGGAGGCATACACCATTTCGCCAGTTTGCTTGTGCAGCTCAATTTTATCCATTGGGTGGATTTCCTTGGCCAGGACCTCTAGATTAGTCCTGAGATAATCTGCAGTAGATTGTGGCTGGAGAGCTGTGGGTATGAAGTGACTCATAGTCAACTTGCCTTCGTCCACATCAAAGGCAGACATTAATCTTTGTTGGTTGGAGGGAGCCATTTTCAACAAATGGTTATATAATTTGACTTTCATGGGTTCACTCCTTCTTTTGATGTCTATAAACTACTGTTTGATGCCTACCTCTGCTTCCCTCTGCTGGCTGGAGGAAGTGACCTCCCCCCCCATGGTTCTGTCTTGTTCTTGGTGGAAGGAACTGACCGAGGCTTCCCTGCTGGGTGGGCCCATACCCATTGCTTGTCTAATTGCCGCATCATCCTCTGAGAAGTCATTTAATCTCTGTCTCTTCTCCCCTTGGTTGATGGATGAAGTCATAGGTGTTTCTCTGTCCCTTTTTCTACTTAGGTCCTCCTTCTGTGGAGTTTGAAGGACCGAGGCATCAGTAATGTTTTCAGGCCTTGAGTGTTCTACATTTTGGGCCTGCTGCTCAGTGGTAGTTGGGGTATCTACCACTCTTTTTTGCTGTAAGGGCTGCTGTGTTTCAGGTTGCCCTTCTCCTTGCTGTTGTTGCTGTTTTTGTTGTTGTTGTTGCTGCTGCTCCTGCTCTGCATGTTCTTTCTCTCGCTGCTCTGGCTCTATCTCCATCTCCTGTTCTTTTCCCTTCTCTGATATATTTCCAGCAACTCTTGTAGCTTGCTGTTGGACGGTTGAAGAGGATGCTGCTGCTCCAATTTGTGTGCTCGGTAGTGAGCTGACCTGTGAATAAAACTCAAGGTCAGCCATTTTCTTTATGTTTCTTAGAGCTCTTTGATTAAGCTCTTCTTGAGTAACAGCTTCTTCTAAAGTCCCTCTCCTCCATTTGCTTTGATTGGCATGTTTTTCAATGTGAGGAAGGCTGCAATGATCATAAGCAGACAATTTGTATTTAAGTCCCCTCATGGTAATGAAGTTGTTAGGGTCGTAAGGTTTCCATAGGAAGCTGTATTTGAGACCAAGGCCCCCAAGCATTCTATCTGCTTCCTTCCACCCTTCCTCCCTTTCGTTATAGAGGAAATGGCCAAGTTGACTTTTGACCTTTAGCTGTGCCTTCTTACCTTTGCCTGAAAAGTGGAACATATCCACAAAGCCAAATTGCCTGAAGTATTCTAAGGCAAGTAGCCTCATAGGCACAAATCTGGGTAGTCTAAATGGGGGCAACTCACACCCATATATTCTGATGACGGTGTGGTGTTGGTAGAAGTACCAATCCCCAATACTGTATGCTTTTGATAAATGCAGGAGTCTTTGCATCTCATCTGTCAATCTGGGAGGAGGTGAGCCCAAAAGTAGAGTCATGGCTAGATGAATGAAGTGATCAATGAACTCACAGTAGGTGTATGGAGAATAGCAATTGAGGTGGAAAACAGATGTCCAGTACACCACAGATCTCAAATTTCCCTGTGCATCTTCTCTCTTCATTGGGAAGGAGAACTTCTCATGCTGGAAGTATAGAAGCAAATGATATATGTAGGAAGTGTATTTAAATACCCTGTCTCTTGATAGGTTCATCAACTGATCATGCATCTTGTCTGAGATGTATGTGGCATAGTCATAGCAGACTGGTTTTCTACCTGGAGAAAACATGAGCATTATGTGCATAATCGTTTCATCTACATACTCCACTGAATCATATCCCAGGATGGGACTGATCATGTGAACAAGGTCCAGGCCCAATTGGTTGAGGTAGACAGAGTTGATGGGAGGAGTTTGTACAGTGTCAGCTTTGATGAATAACTGGTTAAGCTTTATAATCTGGGCCTCTGTTATTCTGGCTCCCTCTATTATCAAATCAGCTAGTGATAGAGGGACCAACTTCTTATATGTTTTGAACTGCAGCATCTCCCTGATGGCTTCAGGGGTAGTGAGAAAGAGAATTGCGCCTGAAGAATCAAGCACTGCCCTCTGGGATGCATCATAATACTCAGCACATAGGTGGATGAGTTCTGGGAATTGGTTGATGGTTGATCCCAAATTCCCAAGATGTCTGTCCCATTCTGATGTTTGATTTTAATTTCATTTAATATTTGGAGATGAAACCTACTCCTGCTTAGCATTTCTTCTGATATGTTATAGTCTAAGTCAGCTAATGCTTTCCAGCCCAATGCTCTGTGAGGGGCATTCAGAGGAGCTACATTGAGGGCTATGGGAGCCATAGGGGGATCCATGTTTTCTTTAGGATTCTGTTCTTTTTAGGACTAGTGTTACTATGCAGAGTAACACAAAGGGGCTTTTCTGAAGAAGATGGGAATTTCTGAGGAGAAAGAATGAAATAGGGAAGGATGCAACAATTGAAATACTGCCTTTGAACCAATAGATGATTTGCAGAACTGAGCGGAGTATGTTTTTGAGGCAAATTTCCAACGATTGGTATCAGAGCAGGTCCTTCTGATGAAGCTTGAAGGAAGAAATCGGCCAAACTTTGGTGGAGGTGGCTCAAGAAATCGGCCACCCCTTGGGCCAAGCTTTGGAGAAAAAATATGCAAATAATTGGAAAGAGAGGGATCATATATGAATGTTAGGGCTCATCAAGGGCTTCCACATTTGTAACCTTACTTGGGAGAATAGAGCCATGGTCCAGAAGCATAGTTTTTGGGAGATCTGAGATGGGAATCTTGCACGGTTTTGGGAGGATAACTGGCAGTATGAACCAAATTTGTTTAGGGGAGGAGTAACTACTCCCAAAATTGACACTGACAACAAAGGATTACTTATGGTAAGTGACTTCTGGGATTAGGTAAGGAACAATGGTAAATGGAGAATGTGGAAGGATCTTGGTTATAGTTAAGAGTGTCATTTGAAGGCCTAGACAGAGTCTCTTGCTCTTGACTTGGAGCAGAGGAAGATTTTGGTGTCATCCTCGTCTGACCAATTGAGATGGGGTCAAAACACCAAAGGAACCTTCAATCTCAAAGAAGCTAAACACATGGCCCTAGGTTTCGATTATCCAAACCTTGATCAGGTTTGGAATGACCTTTGGCAGAACTTGCAATGGATGAAAATCAAGTTGTTTATGTGGTTAGTTCACTAAAAGAAAATTATTACATGGGAGAATCTTCTCAAAAGGGACTTTGTTGGCTCATCCAAATTCCATCTATGTGGCTCATAGGAGGAGACAATGGAACATTTACTAAACCTGTGCCCCTTCACCTCTACCCTGTGGGATTGGGCAGCCTCAGTCTTCAGGAAAACTAACACGGACAGACTTAACATCACCAACACTTTGAAGAATTGGGGGAAAGACTTCTCAGGTAATGAAATCATTAACAAGGCTTGGACTCTATTTTCAGCCTTTATCATGTGGGATGTCTGGAAAGAACGCAATGGCAGGATTTTCAAGAACAAAATAGGCTCGATCCAAAACATCATTGTCCAAATTTTATGAAAGCTCAAGGATACAATAGGAGTCGTTATGCAGAAAATTCTTGAGGACCCTCCTTCACCCAAGAATGCTCACATACTGCTACAGTTGTGTCTCCATTCTTTGGTTCCCCAAGGCACTATCAAGGGTGTGAGCAAAACAACTGCTGGTAAAGATATCTCATAACCTCCTCCTCATGGTTTTTTGAAAATTAATAAAGATGGGGTCTTTAAGGGTAACCCAGGTGTGGCTAGATTTGGCGGTGTCAAAAGAGATGATTAGGGGCACATAAAGGATATCTTTCATAGTCATTTGGGGACTGCAACTAATAACATGGTGGAGCTCATGGCCTTGGAATAGTGCCTACAAATCCTAGTGGAGTCAAATTTACACAATGCCATCATTGAATCTGACTCTGAATTGGTATGAATGCAACCAAGAAAATGTGTAATGAAACATAACCTGGAAAAGCATCGAAACATTGGAGGCTCTTGCAGTGTTTCAACATATTCATTCCCACTTTCAAACCCTCAGAACCATCAGCTTCGTTCATGTTGAAAGAAAAGACAATATGGTAGCTGATCGTCTAGCAAAGGAAAGGGTGCTATGTAAGGAGAGCTATATTCGATACGACTGGCAATCTATATTTTCTGCTAAACTAAATGATGATTGTCAATGACAAGTAGCCAAAGTCATGGCATACCTCCAGACCATGAATAATGAGTATGAGGAAGACTAGTGAGAGTTGAAGGAACGACATAAACCTGAAGGGATGAGAAGGATGAAGAGGTGAGGTAGCAATGCACAGGTAGGGTACAACTATTTGTAACCCACGTGCTAGTTGCAAGGTCGTAGACTGTAGGATTTAAGTGCCTCTGCTATCATATGGATATCAGCTTTTTGTTGGCATTATGAGACAAGTGTTGTCCTTGATGGCAAATCACACAAATGATAAATTATAGTGCAACAAATTTATTTGGTAAATTACAGTGCAACAAAGTTTCCTTCATGTAGAGAAAAGTTCACGCACTTTTATGCAAAGAAACGTTTATTCCATGTAGAGAAAAGTTCACGCACTTTTATGCAGAGAAAAATTTATTCCATGTAGAGAAACGTTCACACACTTTTATGCAGAGAAAAGTTTATTCCATGTAGAGAAAAGTTCACGCACTTTATGCAGAGAAAAGTTTATTTCATGTAGAGAAAAGTTCATGCACTTTTATAAAGAGAAGAGTTTATCTCATGTAGAGAAATGTTCATGCACTTTTATGCAGAGAAATGTTTATTTCATGTAGAGAAAAGTTTACGCACTTTCATGCAGAGAAAAGTTCCCTTCATGCAAGAGAATAGTTCACACACTTTCATGGTTGGTTCATGGTATTAGTCCGACAGTTTTTGATCCTATGGTTTGGGTCCATGGTATTGCATCCAAAAGTGTTGATCTCACGCAATTTCATGGTTGGTTCATGGTATTAGTCCAACAATTTTTTTATCCTATGGTTTTGGTCCGTGGTATTGCATCAAAAAGTGTTGATCTCACACACTTTCATGGTTGGTTCATTGTATTAGTCCAACAATTTTTTGATCCTATGGTTTTGGACTGTGGTATTAAGAAAGGAATAAGGCTATAAAAGAGGAAGGAGATCATTTGGCAAAGCATCTTCTGAATCATTGAATATCTAATAAAGTGCTAGATCTGAAATATGGTGATTGGGTTATGGTGTAGATCAGGATCTGAATGAAGAAGGAACCTGAGCGTAAGGAGAAGGATAAGTTCTATTGATGGGTCAAAATCTTAAGGCTGGAATATTGGTATCTCTATATGATTTTGATCTGTGATATGTGGCACACGCTTGATCTATAAATGTAATGATCTGGGTTAACTAATATCTAAATATTTGAAAGAATGAATTTATAGATCTGAATTATTGATGCATGTTTTATTCTACACATGTTATGATCTGGGTATACTAAAAAGTTATAATGAAATATTTGCAGATCTGTATGCAGGTTGGCTTTGGTGAAAGCATTGATTCAGTATTGGATAAATCAGAGATTGATGATGCAAGTGTAGTTGATGGGTTTTTGATGTTCTTGGATCCAGTCTGAAAATTAATGAAAAGTGGTCCTTGAAAGAAAATAAGTAGGGGGTTGTAGCCCCCTTCCAAGAGAGACTGGAAAACGAGAGAGAGAGTTGTAGCTCTCTACATCTTGTAGCCTGCGTACTGGTAAAGGACTGCACCAGTACAAAATCATTGTAAAAGGAGTTTCTTATTAAAAGAAGATAGAGACATATTGCAGTAGGTGGTTTTCACCCATATTGGGTTTCCACCTTATATCTAGTGTTCTTTTGTGTGACTATTTTCTTTTATTGTTCCTGCTCATTATTTTATGATACTGACATACAAAGTAATGTTCAATATTTGAAGAATTATTCAAAGTATAAATAAGGAAGATATATTGAAAAGAATTTGATAATACTGATTCACTCCCCCTCTCAGTATTATTTCCAACGATTGGTATCAGAGCAGGTCCTTCTGATGAAGCTTGAAGGAAGATCTAACATCATGAGCAACTACGAGAGGAAAGCATCAATCAGGCCACCGATTTTTGATGGGACAAACTTCGTATATTGGAAGGTAAGAGTTACTGCCTATCTTCAATCTTTGGGTACAGAAGTATGGGACATTATAGAAACAGGGTATACTTTTCCATCAGCTACTCCTACAAATTAAGCTGAGAAGAAGAAATATGAAACAAATGCAAAGGCGGTTAATACTCTCCTAGGATGTCTATCTCAATCTGAATTCGTGAAGGTTATGCAATATAAATCTGCAAAAGAAATATGGGACAAGATTGTTTTGAGCTACGAGGGAGATGAACACGTAAAACGTGCTTAACTTCAAACCCTCAGGATTCAGTATGAGAATCTCAGAATGTATAATGATGAAAGTGTGGCTAACTATTTCCTTCGGGTAGATGAGATTGTTAATTGTATGAAAAACTTGGGTGAAGAAATAAAAGAGGCTATTGTGGTTGAAAACTCCTAAGATCATTGTCCCCCAAGTTTGAATCTAAAGTATCTGCAATAGAAGAAAAGGAAAATCTACGAACTCTTACTATGTCTCAGCTACATGGAATTCTAACTGCTTATGAAATGAGAAAAGGAGGTCCATCAGACAGGAGAAAAGCTGCTTTTAAGGCTTCAAGCAAAGGAGACTACTATGAATCAAGTCACGTGCCAGAAGAAGAAGAAGAATCAAATTTTGTCAGAAATCTTCAACGGGGTACTGGAAGGTTCAGAGGTGAGCTACCTTTTAAATGTTTTTCTTGTGGAAAAGTAGGTCATTATGCTGCCAAATGTCCTCATAAGGATAAGATTGACAAAGGAAAGGAACCTACTATATGGAACAAGAAACAAAATGCAAATAAGAAAAGCTACTACACTCATGAAGACAGTGATGGTCTATCAAATAGTGATGAAGATGAACGAGGTAATGACTATAAACTTTTAATGGCATTTGAAGATGATGATTACATGGATGCTATAGATGTGGATAGTTTTTATGAAGAGATTTCTAGACTTAAGACATGTATAGAAGAAAATAATATGATCATTGATACTCTACAATTTCAAATTGATGAAAAAGAAAAATATCTTGAAAAGTTAGAAGGTGAAATTGTTGACCTTAGAAAAGAAATTGAGAAAACAAAGGCTATTAATCTTAAGTTTTTCAAAGGATCTAAAACTCTGGATGAGATCATCAATGTACAACGTTCTCCGCTAAACAACACAGGTCTGGGGTATAATGGAGAAACATCTCAAGCATCCACCCCAAAGAGTTATCTTGATGCAGAAAGAAGGAATGAGAAAAAGCACAATGGGGATCACCAGGTAAAGCAGGGATGAACTACATCAAGAACGAACAAAGACTATCAGGTAAGCCAGGGGAAATCTATCTTAAGGATGCACAAAAGCTACAACCAGCCACAGGTAAAATCTTCTCAATTTGCTTCAAGAATGGATGACAATAGAAATTACAATCATTTGGCCGGTAGATTTGATAATCGCAGAAGTTTCTCCAATGGGAAATGTTTCTCTTGCCATAAATTCGGTCACAAAGCAGCTCAATGTGTTACATATAAAACAATCATGACTAGAGAAGCTCAAAAACAAAGAAGTATGATCGAGATTACAAAAAGGACCTATAACAACTTTTTGGCTCTTGAAAATGAAGTTGAGTGTTCTATTTGCAATAAATTTGGTCATGAAGATTCTGAATGCAGGAGCAGGTTTTAGTACACAAAGGAACAAGCCTCAACCACCAGAACATGGAGAATAAAGGAACCACAAACAGAAAGATGTGGGATAGCATTTTATGCAGAAGGACAAAAAATCTATGGTACATTGACAGTGGATGTTCGAAACGTATGACAGGTGATAAAGAAAAACTTGAATCATATACTTCTTTAGAAAAGGAAAAGAAAGTTTCTTTTGGAAATGATACTCCTGCAGCTATAAAAGGAAAAGTCACTGCTCAGTTAAAAGAAAAGGTCAAAGTTGGAAATGTTTTGTATGTTGATGGATTGAAGCATAATATTCTAAGTTTCATCCAGATGTGTGATCAAGGAACCAAGGTGATATTTAGATCAAACGGATGTCATGTTTGTGATCTTGATACAGGTGAAACAGTGATCAAAGGTAGAAGAACTCCAAATAATATATACATATTTGAAGAAGGACAACAACAATTCTATTTGAGCAAGGATGATGAACACTGGTTATGGCACCGGAGGTTGGGGCATCTAAGCTTTTCACAAATAAGGAAAGCATGCAAATATTAGGCAGTTTGTGGTCTTCCATATATCAAAATTCCAGACAACACCATATGCAAATCATGTCAGTTTGGAAAGCAAACCAGAACTAACTTTCCAGAGAAGGAAGGATCAGCTAGCATGCCTCTTGAGCTAGTCCATACAGATGTATGTGGTCTATTTAGGAAAAGGACACCTCAAGGAGAAGAATACTTGATATTATTCATTGACGGTTTCTCTAGGTTTGTTTGGTTAGGACTTATGAAGCACAAAGATGAAGCATTCGAGAAATTCAAATCCTTCAAAGACTTGGTTGAAAATGAATCAGGTTATAAAATTAAGTGCCTCAGGTCTGACAGAGGTGGGGAGTTTACCTCAAATGAATTTTTCAATTTTTGTGAAGAACATGGGATAAGAAGAGAATTCTCTACAGCTAGAACTCCTCAGCAAAATGGAGTGGTGGAAAGGATGAACAGAACAGTCCAACAAATGGCTCGTGCTGTGCTGGATGAGTCTGGAACTCCCGCAACTTTCTGGGGTGAAGCCGCATATGATGTGGTTGTTATTCTCAACAAAGAAAATGTCCAAGTAAACAACACTCAAACTCCTCATGAGCTCTGGTATGGTGAGACTCCTTCGGTAAAGCACTTCAAAATCTTTGGGAGCAAATGCTATATTAAGAATACTGATGAGCAACTTGGCAAACTTGAACCTAGAGCAGATGAAGGCATTCTTCTTGGTTATTCTCCACACAACAAAGCATATAAGTGCTACAATAAAAGACTTGGAAGAATTGTTGACAACATTGTGTAGTGGTTGATGAAAAGGGATACATTCCTAGGCAAGTAAATCATGAAAATATCGAAGAAGATGAAGACTACCCTCAAAGACAGAATGATGAAGAAGAAGAACCTCAACAAGCACCAGAGGAACATATAAGAATAGAAGAGAAGACTCCATCCCAGTACGTTCAGAAGAATCATCCAGAATCTCATATTTTGGGGCAGAAAGAAGCAGGTGTATAAACAAGAAGAACAATTGCAGAAGCTTCAAGCTATTTGTCATTACTCTCCTCCACTGAACCACAAAATGTAAAAGAGGCATGAAAAGATGAACGTTGGGTCAAAGCAATGGATGACGAACTTGAGCAGATCGAAAAGAACAACACTTGGGAGTTGGTTCCTAGACCAAAGGATAAGAATGTTATAGGGACAAATTGGGTCTTCAAAAATAAGTTGAATGAAAATGGGGAAGTAATTAGAAACAACGCAAGACTTGTTTGTAAAGGGTATGCGCAGCAAGAAGGAATATATTTTGAGGAAACTTTTGCTCCTGTTGCAAGACTTGAGGCCATCCGAATGTTCAAGCTCTCTCAAGCTTTCAAAAGTTCAAATTATTTCAAATGGACGTGAAATCGGCGTTTCTGAATGGAGACATAGAAGAAGAAGTATACATTGAGCAGCCAGATGGGTTCATTCTTGGAAATGATCCAAATCTTACATGAAGATTGAAAAAGGCTCTCTATGGTCTTAAACAAGCTCCAAGGGCTTGGTACTATCGTTTGGAAAAATATCTTCATCAACAAGGTTTTTCAAAAGGATCAGCAGATAGCAATCTTTATATAAAAATTGAAAATGACAAATTGCTAATACTTGTTTTGTATGTAGAAGACATTATCTTTGGTAGCAATGAAGAATCTACGAGTCAAAGCTTTGCCTTGGTGACGTAGAAAGATTCCGAAATGTCCTTGCTTGGAGAATTGGCATATTTTCTTGGCTTGCAAATCCAACAAAAGGAAGGAGGGATCTTCTTGTCTCAAACCAAGTATCTCAAGCAGATTTTGAAGAAATATGGCATGGAAGATGCAAAACCAGTATGTACACCCATGGTCACAGGATGTAGCCTCAGTGCAAATGATGAATCAACAGCAGTACATCAACCAACCTACAGATCTATGATTGGATGTCTTCTTTATTTGACAGGTACCCGACCAGACATCATGCATGTAGTGGGAATAGTTGGAAGATTTCAGGCAAATCCAAAGGAAACTCATCTTCAGGCAGCAAAGAGAATCTTAAGATATCTTCAAGGGACTCAAAATTATGGCTTATGGTATCCTAGAGATACAGATCTCACACTTCATGCTTATACTGATGTAGATTCGGCCGGAAGCGTGGATGACAGGAAGAGCACAAGTGGTGGTGCATTCTTTATGGGTTCCAGATTAGTATCTTGGTTCAACAAGAAACAGAGTTCAATTTCCTTGTCTACAGCTGAGGAAGAATATGTTGCTGCTGCATCTTGCTGCACTCAACTCCTTTTGATGATGCAGACCCTGCAGGATTTTCATATCACTTATACACCACCTATCTCCATCTTATGTGATAATACAAGTGCAATCAGCATTTCAAAGAACCCATTCATGCACTCAAAAACCAAGCACATACCAATAAAGTATCACTTTCTCCGAGAACAAGTGCTTGAACAAAAGGTCAAGTTGGAGTATGTTCCTTCTAAGGAACAGGTTGCTGATATACTCATCAAACCATTGCCTGGGGAGACATTTGAATACCTCAGGCAAAAGCTGGGGGTTGTTGATGCATCATCTTGTTGTTGAATCTCTTTTGGTTGTTGGTTGTACGCAAGGTTCATCTGAAGTATATGCGTACATTGGTCGAAGATCGAATGGCACAGGTTCAGGGGGAGCATATCATGCATTGTTGGCATTATGGAGGAAGTACAGAAGGAGATCATGGATGTTGGTCTGAATATCGCTGCAATACGTCTCTATCTCTTTCTTGGAGAACATCTTTTGCAGATCTTTCCTACAGTCAGGGGGAGCATGTAGCAGAGCTTTCAACATGTAGCATGAACAGATTGGTACACCTTGGCATATATAAAGGGGGAGCTCATTCAGAGATTTCAACAGGTACTCAGGGGGAGTATGAATAGCGGAATGCCTTTCTAGGAAAGAGAATATCTTGGTTTGCCCTTTGCCCTTGATGTCAAAGGGGGAGAGTGATTTGGTATTGTTGCCATCAAGTCCAAAGGGGGAGATTGTTGGCATTATGAGACAAGTGTTGTCCTTGATGGCAAATCACACAAATGATAAATTATAGTGCAGCAAATTTATTTGATAAATTATAGTGCAACAAAGTTTCCTTCATGTAGAGAAACGTTCACGCACTTTTATGTAGAGAAAATTTTATTCCATGTAGAGAAAATTTCACGCACTTTTATGGAGAGAAAAATTTATTCCATGTAGAGAAAAGTTCACGCACTTTTATGCAGAGAAAAGTTTATTCCATGTAGAGAAAAGTTCACGCACTTTTATGCAGAGAAAAGTTTATCTCATGTAGAGAAAAGTTCACGCACTTTTATGCAGAGAAGAGTTTATTTCATGTAGAGAAATGTTCATGGACTTTTATGCAAAGAAAAGTTTATTTCATATAGAGAAAAGTTTACGCACTTTCATGCAGAGAAAAGTTCACACACTTTCATGGTTGGTTCATGGCATTAGTTTGACAGTTTTTGATCCTATGCTTTTGGTCCGTGGTATTGCATCCAAAAGTGTTGATCTCACGCACTTTCATGGTTGGTTCATGGTATTAGTCTGACAATTTTTTGATCCTATGGTTTTGGTCCGTGGTATTGCATCCAAAAGTGTTGATCTCACACACTTTCATGGTTGGTTCATGATATTAGTCCAACAGTTTTTTGATCCTATGGTTTTTGACCGTGGTATTGAGAAAGGACTAAGGCTATAAAAGAGGAAGGAGATCATTTGGCAAAGCATCTTCTGAATCATTGAATATCTGATAAAGTGCTAGATCTAGAATATGGTGATTGGGTTATGGTGCAGATCTGGATCTGAATGAGGAAGGAACCTGAGCGTAAGGAGAAGGATAAGTTCTATTGATGGGTCAAAATCTTAAGGCTGGAATAGTGGTATCTCTATATGATTTTGATCTGTGATATGTGGCACACGCTTGATCTATAAATCTAATGATCTGGGTTAGCTAATATCTAAATATTTGAAAGAATCAATTTATAGATCTGAATTATTGATGCATGTTTTATTCTACACATGTTATGATCTGGGTATACTGGAAAGTTATAAGGAAATATTTGAAGATCTGTATGCGGGTTGGCTTTGGTGAAAGCATTGATTCAGTATTGGATAAATCAAAGATTGATGATGCAAGTGTAGTTGATGGGTTTTTGATGTTCTTGGATCCAGTCTGAAAATTAATGAAAAGTGGTCCTTGAAAGAAAAGAAGTAGGGGGTTGTAGCTCCCTTCCAGGAGAGACTGGAAAATGAGAGAGAGAGTTGTAGCTCTCTACAGGTTGTAGCCTGCATACTGGTAAAGGACTGCACCAGTACAAAATCATCGTAAAAGGAGTTTCTTATTAAAAGAAGATAGAGACATATTGCAGCAGGTGGTTTTCACCCACATTGGGTTTCCACCTTATATCTGGTGTTCTTTTGTGTGATTATTTGCTTTTGTTGTTCCTGCTCATTATTTTATGATACTGACATACAAAGTAATGTTCGATATTTGAAGAATTATTCAAAGTATAAATAAGGAAGATATATTGAAAATAATTTGATAATACTGATTCACCCCCCCTCTCAGTATTATTTCCAACACTTTTAAAGTGGTTGGAGGTTAAGTTTGACAGTAGACCTGAAGTTTTATAGGCCAAGGTTTATAATCTATATTGGCTCTGGGAAGTGGTTAATTGTTGCACAAGTTCCTGATGTGTTGTGACAACTGTCGGATCAAGAACCAAATCGACGTTGAAGATGTAATCACAAATCGCATTTGGTAAAAGAGTCTGGTCAGCGATAAACCCAGATTTTTGATATTGTGATGAGCCGAGTTTTGCGATGTTGCGATGGACTATGGACCAGCAAATCAAAGGGTTGATCGAATGACGAAGGTTAACTCTTGAATTTCACAGGAATCAAGTGTTGGTAGCTTGTAGAAACTGTGATGTGAGATAAGCTGAGAATGTGATGAAGAGTCAACCGTTGGATCATTAAGATGATCAATGATAGAGATTGAAGAACAATGGAAAGGCTTGGGAGAGAGAGGAACCAAGTAAGTGTAATTTTGTTATTGTGTGTAATGTTTTGGGTTTTGTTGACCCTGTTGTTTCTTTTTCATCAATGGGTCTATATTTTTCTTGTCTTTACACTTGTAAATACATGTACCATATGTAATATTTTTTTCGGTTAATTGAAGGTTCCACTCTTACTTGTCCAAAAAAAAGAGTATACTCTACTCATCAGAAAAAATAAATAAATGATTGTGAAATCATGAAGAATAAAATATAAATAATTCAATCAAAACATTACAAAACGATTTCCTAGGGAAAGCCATAGCTAAAAACCTTTACGCTCTATATATTGCATTAGTGAGAAAATATGAGAAGATTACAATGCTTTGCTAAAGCCTAAGTAACCTCTACACTATCTTTATATGTCTCACAACTTCGTAAACAAGGCTAGGCCAATACTTAACCAATTTATTGCTTTCCCAAGTCCCTATTTCCTTATTTTGTTTCCTTGGGAGTTAACCCCTAGTAATTAGGGAAATTATTCTATTGGAGTTATGCAATCCTCATAAGCCTTCCTTTGAGTGCATGCACCATACATACAATTTGGATGATTACACAACGAATAGTACAGTGCCGTTCAACTCCATCTCAACTATGTAACTGTCATATATGACATGCATGAGTTATTTATGAATGAATCATGAGTTAAATAGTTGAAAACATGAAGAAAAACCCCAATGTCTGACCTCCTACTAGTTCCTCCATCAATTCAAACTCGTTTACCTCACTTTAAATCAGTGAAACTAGTTTCACTAACTTTAAATCAGTGAAACTAAATTAATTAATTAGAACTCAAAATAAACTCAATGAGGGCTCCCATAATGTAGGAGACTCTCTACATGACTCAAGATAGACCCTCAACTTGAATTAACTTATCCAACTAAGTCAATTTAACTTAGTTAACTCATACAAGTTTTCTTGTGATGTAGAATTACAATTTTATTCCTAATTTAGTTCAAGGAAAAAATTAAATTAGGATGTTCTTGTTACATTTTCAACACTCCCTCTCAATAAGAAACGGATTATCTGCTACCCTGATACTACCTCTATGGAACTCGAATATTCCTTATGATAATGCCTTAGTTAAGATATATGCATCTTGCTCCTTGGTAGAAATGTAATCCAACCACATGATTCTCCTCCAGACACAATCTCATAGATGGTGATATCAAATGTAAATATTCTTGGACCGATCGTGAAAAACTGGATTCTCAAAGAGTTTGATAGAACACTGATTTTCATAGTAAATCACCGTAGGACCCACCTGTTCATCAAATAACCCAACAAGGATCTTCCTCATCTAGATAGCCTCACACAATGCTTAAACAATGCCTACTATACCAAGAAATTGTTACTGACCCAATACTAAATATTCCCCCTAATGTGCTCATCTTTTCGAATGGATTCCCAGCCCGATCTGCATCATTGAAGCTTGACTCCCTCTTTCCATTTCTGCCAAAGACCAAACTAAGTGGTGCCTCTGAGGTATCTCAACACATTTTTGGCTTCCTTCCAATGAATTTTGTTTATCTTAACCATTTCTTGACTAAGTTGGTTAACTAAAAAATATATGTTTGATCATGTGTTCACAAAATACATAATCCAACCCACAAGCTGCATATAAAAAGTAGCCTCCACTTCTTCACCTGAAGTATCATCTTCCTTCTTTCAATTTTTTGTGATAGGATTCTCCACAGGTTTGTTGCTCTCCATGTTGAACTTATTTAGTATCTCATTGAGATAGTTTCCCTGAGATACAAATAGTTCATCATCTACATGACATACTTCCACTTCAAGGAAATAATGCATGAGCCCGAGGTCCTTCATCTCGAATTCTCTTGCAAGATCATATTTGTAGGATTTTACTAGCTTCTCATCAACTATTTGAATTAAACCATCAACATGTAATACTATAATTTACAATTTACCTTTAACCACAATATGGTAAAGGTTTGTGTTTTCTTCACTTTTTTTTTAGTCTAACCTCATTGAATATCTATCAATTCAGGTGTACCAAGCATGGGGTGCTTGTTTCAATCCATATGACAGTCACTTGAGTCTTCACAAATTCCATTATCTATTGAAGGTATCAAATCCTTTTGGCTCCTCAATGTAGACCTCTTCCCAAATCATTCCATTGAGGAAGGTTGTCTTCACATCTATTTGATGTATCTTCCATCCCATTTTCATTGAAACTAAAAGAATAGATTTGATTGAAGAGTACCTTGCTACTATACCAAAGGTCTCCTCATAACCAATTCCCTCCCCTTAGAGAACCTTGTGGCCATAAATATGGAAATGTGTTTCTATAAACTCCCATATACTAATTTCATTACTTTATAAAGCCATATAGAACTCACCACTAACCTGGATGTTGGTCTTAGGACACTTTCCAAATTTTTTTCCTGATAATGGACTCATACTCCCCAACCTTCGCATCAATGCATACTAGTTGTTACACTACATCCTCGAATGAGGATGGCTCAATATCTACACTCTCACTCATCATGGCCATGTAGCCACGATACTGAGCTAGTTACCTCCTCAAACTACACTATGATGTTGGTTCTCCCACTTTCCCTCTAGCATCATGCATTAATGTGTGAGCCTCTCTGGTTCACTTCCTTCAATCTTTGGAAGTTTCTACATGAGTGGGTGCTTCCACTCTTCTCTCCTCTGCATGTGGCTACTCCACAAAATCTCGAGGTTCTTCCTTTCAAAGCTAAAATCTCCTCATCTACATGTAACTGAAGCTCACTCTCAAAGGAAAATCTCATGGCCTTCTCTTCATCAAATTCAAATATCTAAAAACCACTATCATCCTGTGATATGGAAGGTACACCTGATATTTTTGAGGTGTATCAGTTTACCCCAAAAATATGCCCAACTCAATTGTTGGTTATAAATCTTTCCTTGCATTCTTAGTAACAGATAGTAAACTGATGAGCCAAAGGGCTTTAAGTGTTCCACACATGGTGTCTTAACTAAAAAGGTTTCTTCTAGTGTGCTCATATCGAGAATCTGATGAGGACTCATGTTATGCACATATACAACTATCTTTCATGCTTCAGCCTACAAGTGCAATGGTAGGCCCTAATCATGTGATGTTTCACATGAAACTCCAACAATACTTTTGATCCTCCTTTCAACCGCCCCATTCTGTTGTGGGTTACGGGAAGCTATTAAATCTCATTGAATGTATTATGATGCATAAAATTTATTGAATTCATTTGACACATATTCTCCATTGTTATCATAGTTGAGAGCCTTCAATTTCCTGCCAGTCTCATTCTCAATAGGTGCTTTAAATTCACAAAAATTAGAGAACATTTGATATTTATTTTGCATGAATAAAATAGAGCACTTACATGATATGGTTTACAAATATTACCTAATACCTATTCTGGGATATGGAGGTTGTTGATAACGGTCCACACACATCTGAGTGAACTCTTTCAAGGATCACTTGCACTCTTCTATGATTATCACGAAAGGTGGCTTTGGTGTGCTTCCCCATTGTATACCATTTTCATTTATCTCTCTGCTCTAGTGTACCCTTGGGAAGCCCTGTAGAAATCTACTACATGATATTCAAATACCCATTGTACAAGTGATGCAATATTTTATCCCACAATTCACCGAGTTCTTGGCTCTGCACCTTCTCTGCTTTTGTGCTCAAAGAATCATAGCCTTCTACAACCAATTTGTAGAGGTTATTCACTTGATTTTTGATCCTCTTCACTTGTCGTGAGGCTATGTGATGAAGGAAATAATTTCCTTTGTTATATATCACAACGTATCCATGGTGCTCCAACATAGTAACTCAAACCAAGTTATTCTTCAGACCGAAAGCATACATGGCATATTATAATGTGATAGGAGAACTAGACTCCCTTTTAAAAGTAATACTAGTAATATCGATCGCACCATACTTTCCATCATCTCTCATTTCCATGTGCATATGGAGGCCCTTCTCCTTCAAGTCACATAAGAATTATTTGTGGCAATCATATCAAATGAGGTTTGTTACGAAACTAGCTCACAAAAATATAGAAAAGATATATAAACGCTTTCAAAATAATCCTCTTTGATGTGGCAACCTCATTTACATTACACAAATGAAAAATTACTTGATGATACAAATGAGAAGACGCCCTTTCTATATATACGAGTCTAAGAGCCGACATAAGAATAATAATGTAGGGTCATAATAATAACAATAGTGGGCTTCTATGGGATACAATAATAACAATATGGGGACTACATGGGCACAACAATATAATAAAGGGGTTGTACTAATAACAATAAGGGGTTACACTAGTAGTATAGGGACCTAACAAGGCTCCACTATCGAGATACCAAAAACTACTGATCACTAATGTCACCTTGTAAGAAATGACGGTGAAATCCAACTCGAATTGTGAAGAAGGTGCTTCACATTCCACTCCTCCTAAGGGATTTTTCCATCCTTCTTTTTTGTATACTTCATGGCATAGTGACCTAGCTCATAATAGTGAAAAAATTTAATCTTTGACAATACCTTCTTCTTTCCACCCTGAATAGAATATGATTTGGAATGGCATGAGTTCCCTTTCCTTTTATTTTCCTTTCTAGCTAAGGCAAAATTATTCTCATCATCATGCTTGGATCAGGATCCATATCTGGTGTTCCATTGAATCTCTTCTTGTACCAATTCAGACCACAAATTCTCCCACTCTAATAGCTTCTCCCTCCCATTTATTGAATCTTGGTAGTTTTGCTAGCTCTTGGGAAGGCCTAGAGGTGATAAGCTAACCATATCATCTTCAACAATTGTAACACCAAAGCTTCCAATCTCATCCAAAAATTGGGTGAACTTGGTCAAATACTTTGGCATTGTGTCAGCCTTTTCCATCATGATTTTCCTGAGCTTGTCCTTCAGTACCAACTTCCTATGGTCACTGTTTTTTTGAAACATATATTTTTTGTCCTTCCACACTGCATATGGAGTCTCCTTATAGTGGGGTTTCGATACAATATGACATCAAACTCCTCCTAAGATAATCCTTCTCAACTTTACAACATATTTACTCCATTGTACCAGATTTTGAGCATCAATTGCTCAAGGCCTAGGAATATATTTCTCCATGAATTCCTTAAGCTTATTGTCTTCAAACACTGCCTCCATCCTATCCTTCCAAGAAATATGGTTCAAACTACCCTCAAGGAAATATTTGAGTCCCAATTTGTAGAATGTCATCGTGCTAACTCTAAAGAATGATACAACAAATTCAATTTCACCTAAAAAAGACAAGCCCATATTCTCCTCTTCTAGGGTGATTTCTACTGTGATACCATGTAGAAATTACTTATAGATTCAAACTACTAATTGTAATCTACTAAAACAACATACTTGAATCTACTCTAGTCATTAACACAAATAATTAAACGATCACCAAATCATGAAGCGTACAATATAAAGATTTAAATAAACACATTACATAATGATTTCCTAGGGAAAGCCACAACTAAAAACCCTTGATATCTAGATATTGTATTAGTCACAAAATATGAGAATATTACAATGCTTTTCTCAAGCGTGCGCAACCTGTGCATTATCTCTATCTGTATCATAGCTTCGTAGAGAAGCCTAGGCCAATACTTAACCAATTTCTCAACTGGAATTACATAATCCTCATAGGCCTTCCTCTCACTACATGCACCACCTGTACATTTGAGATGATTCTAAAACTGATATTACATTCCCCTTGAACTCCATTATCAACTAGATAACACTCATATCTAATATGCATGAGTTATTTCTGAGTGAATTATTAGTTAACTGGTTGAAGACATGAAGCAACACCCCACTCTTTGACATCTTACTAGTTCCTTTATGAGGTGGAAATAGTTTAACTTACTTTAACTGAGTTAAACTAAATTAATTAATTAGAGATCAAAATAAACTCAACTAAGGCTCCTATAATATAGCATACAATCTATAGGGTTCATGTTAGACCCTCAACTCAAATTAACTGAGTTAAATAAGTCAATTTAACTTAGCTAGCTGGTACAAATTTTCCTGTGATATGGAATTACAATTTTATTCCTAATTTAATTCAAGGAGAAATTAAATTAGGATATTCTTGTTTCATTTTCAACAAATATTTAATAAAACTGATTTTTTGTTTACCTTTGGCATATTTTAAAATTGAATAGAAATTATTTCAATCCTATTTGTCTTTTTTAATTGAAAACCTCTATGGAACATATTTTTAGTACTTTCCACCTGAGTATTAAAGTGATATATGATATATTTTAGTTCATTTAAGTATCAAATATACTTGCATCATAGTAATATTGTACTTATATCATGTTATGGCTAAGCTCTTGTATATGACGTCAAAAGAGATAAAATAGAATAGTTTTTTTATTTATTTTTACAAGGCATCATTTAAGATTGAATATAATTTATTTCAATCCTATTTGTGTTTTTTAATTGAACCTTGAGATAAGAAATTGGTTGAAATATACTTATAAGAGTTGATCATGCAATGATATATGAGTGATTTGTAGAATTTTCTATATATACATTTTTTAAATTATAATATTGATGTCTTTAGAGTTCAACTAATTTATCTTTAAAATCATTGCAATAACATACATGTTGATTGCACAAAATACATTTTCCACAAGCCAATATGAAGCATATTTGTAGTTATTTCCATGATCAATACTAAATTGATATATGATATATTTTAGTTCATTTTATGTATCAAAGTAAGATCATACTTATATCATGTTAGAACTAAGCTCTTCTAGATGGCCTAAAAAGAAATAAAATTGAATAATTTTTTTTTTTGTTTTTTTTTGTTTACAAGACAACTTTTAAAATTGAATAAAACTTATTTCAATTTTGTTTTTTTTTTTTTTAATTCAACCTTAAGATAGCCAATTAAATTTAAGAAAGTTCATAACTAATTATATCTAAAATTATACAAACATATATTATTAATTGTTTTTTGGTATATTAAATTCCAATACATATGACTTAAATATAATGTTAGGATAAACTCTTGTAGATGACCTCAAAAGAAATAAAATCGAATAAAACTTATCTATTGTTTACGAGACATATTTTAAAATTGAATTTAAAATTTATTTCAATCATATTTGTGTTTTTAATTCAACCATCATATCCTTTAATTAATTTTAAGTATGCAAGTAACTTGCATTATAACTTATGATTGTATTTATTTTCTTAGTCTATGAAATGAGAAATCCATAAAGTTTAAAATTTAATGAACATCCATAAAATATATTAATAAAAATCCATAAAATTAAATAATGAATGTATTAATAAAATGTTCATATGGAAACATATGTGAATTACAAATGTTACATGAAAATCCATCAATGGAAATAATAAGCATCCATAAACTAAAATAATGTTCATGTACATCCATAAATTGTCCACGTATGAAATATAAAAAGTGTGTATCACATGTGAATGTTCCATATGAAATGGGCTTGAAAATACACAAACCATCCCCTCTAGGTACCAGAATAACTCCTATATAAATTATGCTACGCAAAGTGATCGTCCATAATCTGTTACTCCAATATAAAACATTCAAATTCAAACTAATTAGATCGTTATTTGTACAAAATAAACATGGATATAACTTATTTTGAACCAAATTTAGCTATATATATATGAATATAATAAACTCATTCAAGTCCAAATGCAAGTCTTTTAGGATGGAGGTCTAATCAATCTAGGTGTGGTTCTCCCCTGCTTGAGGCTGAAAGGATAGGGCTTGCATCAATTGACCCACATCTTCAATACCTTTATACCTAACATCTAGGTCATGCATCCACATAATTGTGACATCGAGAACACTTTACATATAGGCATGTGTACACAATGGAAAGGAAAAATTATAATTATTTTTTGAACTAATTAGCATTCATGTAACTTAAAAAAGAAAATGTCAAAATCTTAGGAATCTTTCTTTTTTTACCTCAACTATTGGTCCATGTGGTTGTACATACTCACTCTCCTCCACATGAGTGTCATAAGGTGAAGGTGGAGGAGAATCCATGGAAACATGAATTGGTGGAGCTTGGTTTGGTTGATAGATTTCCCCTTGGATGACCTCATAAACTCCTCCATGTAGCTGGGTTATGTCTACATGTTATCATGAACTTATTAATATAAATGATATACAATACGAACTAAATTAATATAAATAAATATGTACAATTTCAAAAAAAGATTCAAAATTTTTGTATATATGAACCTAATATGTGTCACACGGATCATGCACCCGCCAAGTGTCATGGATGACATCAAGACACATACATGTATATGAAGAAATGTAGTAAATGGGTAGACTCATGAGATATGAATCATCATATAATGGAATTGGCAGGTAATGAGGCAATGGTGGTGATCTCTAGAAATGAAACATGTGCACTGGCGAATGTCATCTGCATGCTATCTTCAATGGTATTCTTGGTTTCAGAGCTGAGATGTGATGACTCATCTAGCTCTGTTAGAAATACCATGCTATGACATAGTATTGGAAACAATCTTGGAGGTGGTGGTACATGTCGAGGGTCCCTGTGAGCCTCATCATGATCATAAGTGCATGCCAAGCCATATCCATAAAAGTAAGATACTATGTTAGTGTAATCTAGCCTCATATGTAGCATAAAATTGACACATATATGTTTTGAAAACTAGAATGGGACCTCTTTGGAGTTGACCCCAAGCTCCAATGAATCAATCATAAACAAAATGGGTTGCATCAACATTCTTAAAATATCTTAGTGTAATCAAACCTCAATGTCTAGAAACATGCTCTAGAAGGATGTTGAACAACTCCCCATGAACATGAATGTTCTTTGCGGACTCTTTCACCAACTCTCAAGTATGTGGGCCTCTAACCTCCTACCTCATAATACTTTGTATAGAATGTAGGAGGTGACTTTGTGGGCCCACACTCCATTATGTATCGATCAACCTATCAATGGTATCCAACATCAAAAAACATTATGCCTAGTGGGTGAACTAGTATTTATTTTACACACCTCTCATGTGATCCATGTATATCGGGTTGTAACATCCTCCAATGTGATCCTATTTGTAGCATCATGCCATGAATGGATGGATGTTGCATTGTGAACCTCATCTTCCTCCTACTGAGGGTTTACAAATCATAAACATAATTTAACATATATATAACAATACAAAATCATAATAACATGTACATTAGATTAAACACATCAGTTGAAGATGATTTAAAAAAGTTAAAGTCAATTTCAAGATATAAACACACAAAGTTTAATGAGGATTTAAATATGCACCTATAGCATATGAAGATGATCCATTATCTGTAATATAATAATCATTAGAAATAAAAACATTTCCTCTCACAATATGGCTAGTGTCAGAGCCAAGATCCATGAGTGGAACATACACTCTAGTTGGGCTACATGATTTATCATGAGCCTGATTATGTATAGCAGATCCCCCCCACACTTTATGACCTATGGTTGGGAGCTGTATAAAATGACTTTGCATCTTAAAAATAATTCATATTTAGTACATATAAAATAATCTTAAAAAAATGCTGACTAAACTATTGTATATAATACAAAACTGTTACATATGATACATATAAAATAATCCAAGAAAAATATGTTGACTTAGAAAAAACATTGACAAGAAAATAATTTCTAAACTCAAGTAGAATAATCTAGTGTGAAGCCCTAAACTTTAAATTCCATTTTTTTATAATTTAGCAACCAAAGTATTGAGTTCAATGTAAACACAATCAAAATGAGTGATGAAATATACCTTTACACATTTTCCCATTTTGAAATAATGCATTTTATTCATATGGCATAAATATGTAAATATATATGTAAAATATAGAAATAAACCTATTTAAAAAACTAATAAAATTTATACCAATCAAATATTCTAATAGAATTTAATTTCTGATAATGTTTGACTTGACACATAAGAGGTACTAAGTACAAACACATGAAGACAATGTTTTTGGTACAATACACTAGATAATGAAACAATATGATACAAATTAAAAAAGAGTCAAAAAGTTTTTTTTTCACTTAAAATGAATTTTCCATATTAGTTTTAATATATCAATGAATAATGCATTTGTGAAATTTCAACACATAGTTATATAATTATATATTAATTGTTATAGTTATAATATCATGTTATATATAATGTATAATAGTTTATAACAATGTTATATATATGATATGTTAAATAATTTTAAGTTATTTTAAATTATATCTGCATGTTTTTTTATATAAAAACATATATGAAGTATATATAATTATAGTTATTATAAATATTTACAATTATATTAAGATTATGAATTATATATATATATATATATATATAGAAATATATATAATATGTTATGTTATATTATATTATAGTTATACTATATATAGCTTTCAAATTATATAATTTTGTGTTGTTATATATTTCTATCATGTTTTATACATAAATTAATTATTGCTAATAAAATTTAATTAAATAACAAAACTTTCTATTATTGTATTTTTAGCTTTAAAGATAATATTTTGTTTAAGTAATTAATTTTTAAAAACTAATAATACTATCTTTATTATTTAAAAAATAGTTAAAATATAAATTAAACTAAATTTAAAATAAAAATAAAAAAAAATCTTATTTGATAAACATAATTTTATCTAGCAATTATATTAGTTATGTTAATATTAACTTTATAGTTTGTTTATTTATTGCTTATTGTTTAGGTTGTTTTATATTTTGGAGTTATTTTGTCATATTTTTTGTAAAATTTCTTTGAAATTTAGAATACATTTTAAATAACAAAAAAAAACTAAATAATTTGAAAATTTGTTTCACTAAATTTCTAAGAAAAAACTTCAAAACATAAAATAGTTAGGAAAAAAAGGTTTTACAATCTAAATTTAGAAACAAAATGATAATAAATATGCTATCATTGTAATTATTGAAAATTTATTCAATGATATATAATAAAATAAAAAAACTGAAATGATCTATTTTTTGGGGGTTCTTTTGTAGTTTTCTAGGCATTTTTTTTCCTTTTCAAATATTTTCTTAATGATTTTTTAGGTTTTTTTTTCAAAGGTTTTCTTGATGTGGTTTTCATTGTTTTTGTATAGTGGGCTTTCATTTCAAATTTATTTATTTCTTTTACAAGAAAATATATGATAGGAAACTTACCTTGGCATATAGATAGTGTTTGGTTGCAACTTGAGAGATGTTGATGTGGTAATTTCTCCATCAAGCCCCAAAACCATCAATCAAGTAGGTAAACACCTTGGTGGAACACTTCTTTGCATGGTGTTCCGCAAAATTGACTTGCCACATGGCCACTGCACATTACAATGCCAAATAGAGACTCAATCTAGCTCAATTGAGAGTTTGCTTAGGCTATACATGAGCTGGATTGAGATTTTGTTTAAACCATTGATAGAAATATATATAAGCCCTGAAACATCTTGAGTCCTCAAAAATTGCTCGTGCTTAAAATATAATTCTTTTCACCAAAATGCACCCTATCGTTTCCAAAAAATCTAAAACGGCTCCATGCATAAACCCTATATTCAATAGTTATAATGATTTTTCTTAGGTTAATATATTTGGTTAAAGATTCATGTTCGAGAGAGTCAAGATTTTGGTCAAATTCGCTGAGTCTTTGAGATCCATATTTTTTATAAATTAGTAATGCTTTCATAGTCTCTAATGCGGGCAGTTGAGTGTAATTTAAAGTATTACATAATTTCTGACAAGCCAAACTCGCTAAGAAATAAAATTTGGGAAGGCTTCCCAAATGATTTTTAGGTTCGACTTGCCTAGAAATAAATAGATGTAGAATTTAAGCAAAGAATAAAAAAACACGAAGAGGCCATTAGGCGAGTGAACTTTTGTATACATTGACTTAGAGGACTTCAGCCCAAGCCACTTTTGTATATGGGTATTCCAGGAAAAGATGTACTGCCAATTCTTTTGGTGGCTTAAAATTCAAGAATGTCAGAGGTCCTTGTATTCCTCTCTTATAGCGATTTTAGCTCTCAAGACTTTTTTGTGTTCTAATAGCCAGAAAAAGATGTTAACTTTTTGATTATTATTGGCTTCCTAGAGGGCTTACTAAAGAATTCATTTTGGAGGTATTTCTGTTAACTTTTGGCTTAACATTGGGTTTCTGAGAATAATTGTCTAATATCCTGCCAAACTGGGTGTCCCTCTTTCTAGCTCTTTGGGCACATCTGATCAACTTATTTCTAAATATTTCAACCAAGTGTGTGAGATACAGTGATATTTCATTCAAGCCCCATCCCTTCCAATGGCTTTGTTCATCCCATAAAGGGATGTTTGCAAATGAGGACCTCCTTTTCACTGCAATTATTTTTGTAACATGTGAAAGCTCATATGAACAATCCAAATGTTTCTTATCCATTATAGGGTTTTCCATATGTTAATTTTCAGTGCATTTCCAGGAATCTAGTATTAATCATTGTTGATTTGGTTGAATTCAAAGGAAGAGGCACCATTATTAGATTAAATATGGAAGTAGGAAAAGGCATTGTTATTAGATCCAATATGGAAGGATGTTTCTCCTTCCAGTCCAATATCTTCGGCGAGGTCGAAGGGTGCATTATTCTAAGACATGTAGATGAAAATAGGGATTGACTTTATTATATTTATTTCCTAATTTAAAGGGTTTTTATTAATTAAATAATATAGTTATTAAATCGATGGGCGTCATCCTATTGGAGTTGGGCACTTTAATCATTTTCTTAATTAGTCTTCTTGATTGAATGACCTAAATTGAAAGATGCCAGTGTATTCTCGTAGTTGTCACTATATCAATGGATAGAATTCACCCGATTAACTTACTTGCATGTCTAAATCACATGTTTAAAGCATACTTAAATTAATTTTTTGCGAAAAATGATTAAAATTTACTATATACCTCTTATTAATAACCAAATATGTTCATTAGTGAGAAATGTATTTTAAAAAATTACAAAATATTAACGTAAGAGACGTGGATAAAAGAGGAACAACCCACCAAAAGTTTTCCTCAAGCTTGTGAAACTATTAAAAGTTGAGACATGCACCTTATGCCTCTTCATATTATGAAACGTATGTCTATCCAACTGTTTGCCAAGTGTTTTGTCCATTAATTTAATGACTACCTTACATGGGTGGTTTAAACGTATCAGTGTTCAACCATACCTTTTCACATTCTAGTTCCAAACATACACATGCTCAACCATACCTTTTCACATTCTCAAACGTACCCATGTTCAACCATTTTCCAAGTGCTTTCCGACATGTATAAGGATTACCTGAGTGATTTCCTATGCGTTACTAATTCTCAAGTGATTTGAAGGTGGTTGCATTACTAATTCAACAATGCAGTTTTTACTATTGATAGTCCTGATGATATAAGTCTACATGGTATCAAAGCTAGCTGATTTGTAGAAAAATTCTACACGAAAATGTTCTCTTGGTCCATTGTCACATTATGAAAACCATGGTCATCCATGGTCAAACATGGTACAATGTCACATTGGGACAAAGATTGACTCAATATGAAAATCAACCATGGTCAACCATGGTCCAACATCACATCGTGACAAATATTTTCTCAAAATGAAAATCAATCATGTTCAATCATGGTCCAACATCGCATTAACAAAGATTGTGTCAATATGAACATCAACCATTGTCAATGATAGTTGACCATGTTTATTTTATGGTTTTTAAAATTTATGTTAGAGTTTATATATGTTGGGCTTATAATATTAAACCCTTGGGCTTAATATTATTCCCTTGGGTTACAGTCCCTTGGCTTTTTGATATTAATCAATTATATTTATTAGTCCCTTAGGTTTATAATATTAACCTTTCGATTTATTAATCTAAGGGTCCATATTCCTATGGTATAGTATTATTAATAGGGTTTATAATATTAATTCTAAGTTTCAATATAAATCCCTTAGGTTTATATCATGGTCAACCATGGTTGACCATGTTGTTGAAAATAATACTGAGAGGGGGGGTGAATCAGTATTATCAAGCAATTTAATAAATCTTCCTTATTTGATCTTTGAATTATTTTTGCATATCAGTACCATAAAATAATGAGCATGAAAAACAGATAGTCACACCAAAGAACACAAGATGTAAGGTGGAAACCCAATGTGGGTGAAAACCACCTGCTGCAATATGTCTCTATCTTCTTTCAATTTAGAAACTTCTTTTACAATGATTTTGTACTGGTGCAGTCCTTTACCAGTACGCAGGCTGCAACCTGCGGAGAGCTACAACTCTCTCTCTTTCTCGTTTTCCAGTCTACTCCTGGAAGGGAGCTACAACCCCCTACTTTTTTTCATAAAGCATGAGATGATCAACAAGTACATAACAGATATAGACCACTACAGATATCAGATCAACAATAACAGAACTAACCCATAACACCTTATCAACAGAGAAATTCAATCAACAGAACATCTTAAAAAAGAGACGCAGTTTTTATTTCAGTGGCCTGCGACCGGACGCCGATAAGCTTCTTCTACTCTGCGTCCACACGCAGATATCCTTCTGCTCCGTTGCGTGCCCACGCACTGTTTCTTTGACTGCTCTGCATTCTGTTGCTTTAGGGATGCACCCAAAGATACTATCGCGCCGCGTCTGTCGCTACAGAGACGCACCTGAAATCACTATCGCACCGCGTCCTTCAGCTTCAGAGACGCACCTGAACCTCGATCGCCCTGCGTCCCCACGCAGGTCTCTCTCTACTGTGCTGCGTCTCGGCGCACTTGCCCTTTATAGTGCCTGCGTCCCGGCGCACTTTCCCTTCACTGAACCTGCGACCCTTCAGATATAAATGATATGAAGACTTCAGGACAGACCCAAACAGTCAGATCTACAGATCTGATCATGCGGCATAGAGCTCACAGTCCATTAGAAGATTCGCCCTCTTAGATCTGGACTAGATCTCACCAAATAAGATATTCAACCCAAGACCATTGCTCAATCCAAATGAACTCCTTTGCTTTATATAGGCAAGTTCCTCCCCAAAACATGGAACAATACCACGAGCCGACACCATAGAAACACAAAACCGTCGGCTAGATACCACACAAGAAACCCCCACGTGCTTTTCTCTGCCTTGAAATGTGTGCACTGGGTAGACGCACCCCCTGAACGGCTGGTCGGCGTCCTTGGACGTGGGTTCTGCATGGTATACCTGCGGGGACGCACTTTCTGAACCGATTGCCTGCGTCCTTCTTAATTTTCAACAAAGTGAGAGCCTTACCACTGGAGTTGCCATCAAGTACAACATCTGTAACATACAGTCATACCAGAAAACATAATGCCAACACATGTTTCAATGTTACATTGTGAGAAAGGTTATCTCAATATGAAATCAACCATGTTAAATCATTGTCAATCATCGTCAACCATGGTCATTCAAGGTGAAACATGGTTTGGTGTCACATTATAACAAAGATTATGTAAATATGAAAATAAACCATGGTCAAGCACCTTCAATAATTGTCAAACATGGTCAAATGTCAAATTGTGACAAGGATTCTCTCAAAATCATGCTCAATCATGGTCAACCATGGTCAATCATGTTCGATGATGGTCCAACGTCAAATTGGCACAAATATTGTCTCAATATCAAAATCGCCATCATCAACCATCATCAACCATGGTCAACCATTATCAACCATGGTCTCACGTCCCTTGGGTTTATTAATCTCAGGGTCCATATTCCTAGGTTATAATATTGTTTATAGGGTTTATAATATTAATCCTAAGGTTTAATATAGATACCTTAGGTATTAATATAGATACCTTTATAATATAAATTCCTTAAGTTTATAATATCAATCTTAAGGTTTATAATATTAATCCTAAGGTTTTATAATATTAATCCTAATGTTTATAATATTAATCTTAGGGTATATATTCCTAGGCTTTAATATTAATCATTAGGTCTAATGTTATTCCCTTTAGTTTATAATCCCTGTGGTTTTTAATATTAGTCCAATGCTTTTAGTAATCGCTTTGGTTTATAATATTGATCCTAGGGTTTTAATATCAATGATATGGTTTGTATTCCTAGGGTTTAATAAACCTATGGTTTATAACATTAATCTTATGGTTTAATATTAATCTCTTTAGTTTATAATCCCCTTTGTTTATAATATTAATCCCTTCGGTTTATTAATATTAGGGTTTATGTTCCTATGATATAATATTAATCATAAGGTTTAATGTTATTCCCTTAGGTTTTTCATATTAATCCCTTGGGTTTATTATTCCTTTCAGTTTATATTATTAGTCCCTTTTGCTTAATAGTATTCCCTTTGGTTCATAATCCCTTGGGGTTTTAGTATTAATCCATTGGGTTTATAATATCAATCGCTTGGGTTTATTATTCCTAAGAAACATGGTTTATTATGATGTCAACCATGGTCCAACATGGAATTGTGATAAGGATTGTCTCAATATGAACATCAATGATGGGCAATCATGTTTATAATAATTTTCTTAGGGTTTATAGATGTTAGGTTTATAATATTAGTCCCTTGGGTTTAATATTATTCCCTTGGGTTCATAATCCCTTAGGGTTTTAGTATTAATCCCTTGGTATTTAAGTATTAATCCCTTGGGTTTACTATTCCCTTAAGTTTATAATATCAATCATGGTCAACCATTGTCAATCATATCCAACCATGGTCAACCAAGTTTGAATGTTGCATTATGACAAGGATTGTCTCACGATCAAAATAAACCATGTTTATTTTTGTGTTAGGCCCCTATACTACCAATGTAACCCCTTATTATTATTAGTACAACCCCCATGTATTCCCCATATTTTTATAATAGTGCCCCATAAAAGCCCATTATTATTAGTGTGCCCTTACATTATTATTGTTATGTAGGCTCTGATTGTATTATGACCCCTTAGACTCCTACATATAGAAAGGAGGTATTGTCATTTGTATCATCGAAGAATTTTTCATTTGTGTAATATAAAGGAGGTTTCCCCCTCAAAGAGGCTCGTTTCTAAGGCATTCATCTAACTTTTCTATCTTTTTTTCAGTTGGTTTCATAAGATTTGGTATTAGAGCTTTGGATTCTAGGGTTTTGCTACTTGAAATAGGTCATCATGGCATTTCAGCTATAACATGTTTTCTGTGACACTTTAGAAGGGAAAAAAAGAACCCATTTGAGATGAATTCGCGCTAAACCTCATGTCCAAAGTTTAACGCTTTTCTCACTACATTTTGAGAGATAAGATCTTAGGAACTTAGGGTTTTTGCAAGCTCCACAGTTTCAACTAAAACAGGTCATCATGGGATTTTCACTATAACTCTTTGGCTACAAAGTCTCAAATGCTAAAAGAAAAACCCATTTGAGAATAAATCGGTATAAACCTCGGCTCCAAATTTTAGATCCTGTCTCGCTACAGTTTCAGATATATAGTCTGAGGAAGTTAGGGTTTTTACAAAACCCAAATTACATTCCAAATAGATCACCTTGGGAAAATTGTCATAACTGCCTCTCTGTGCATTAGATTGAAATTTCATAACAAGTTATAGAAATATGATGGATTTTGTTTTTTTTTATATATTTTTCAGATCCAAAGGTTAAAATAGTGACACGTGGTGCTTCATACAAGTTCACTCTTCTAAAAAGGTATATAATCAAGTAATCTTAGGAGATTGTGCATAACTCTTTCTTGGAGAATCCAATTTTGATCAGACTAGTGGCATTTGAAAGAGAACACAAAGGGCTACTTCAGGTTATAATTTTAAAATTGGAAGAGCCGTAATTACAAATTTATATCCATTTCAAGATCGAGCTCCTAAAATAAAGAAAAGGAAATATGAAGAAGTTCGATGGCAAGGATCTGGTAAATTGGATACAACACATCAAGTAATATTTTGATCTACATGAGGTGCAATTGTTACAAAAGGTACGTATTGCATCTTCATATTTAGAACTGGATCAATTTTTATGGTATAAATGGCTTTGTTCTCGTAAAGCACATGTTACGTTGTCAATTTTTACAGAGGAAATGATAGAACATTATGAGGATACAAAGAAAAACGCCTTCTTTATCTAATTGATAAATCTCAAACAAAAGCATTCAATGGAAGAGCACATTGAGGACTTTAAAAAATTGAATATAAAAGTAAATGGTATTCCAAAGAAGCAAAGGATTGATGTCTTCATAGGTACTTTAAAGGATAAAATTCAACATGAGGTTCATCTTTGGGAACCTGATTCATTATAGAAGGCATTCAAGTGGGCAAGAAAAATTGAAAACTAAATTGTTGAAATAAGGAATCCCACCACTCATGACTATAATTATGGAAGTGTTTATTCTCCTAGGATTCCACAACCTACAAGTTTTACACCACAACAATTGGAAGAAAAAAGAGAAAAAGGGCTTTGTTAAATTTGTGATAGCAAATGCACTAAAGGTCATAAGTGTGCTGAGAAGAAATTATTTTACATAGAGTATGAAGAGGAGGAATAAAAGGATCAAGAAACATCAATGGAAGAGCATATACACTAGGACCCAACCCCATAGAAAGAAGAAATGAATCGAACGATATCTTGTAAAGCATTAGCAAGAATTACCACTCCTCAAACTCTCAAGATAGAAGCACATATCAAGAATAAAATGGTTCAAGAAGTGAAAGATCACATCAAGAAAGAAGAAGTGAATTCAACCATATATTGTAATGCATTGGCTGGAATTACCTCTCCTCAAACTATCAAGATAGAAGGACATATTAAGAAGAAAAATGTTCAAGAAGTTAAAGATCACATCAAGCATCAAGAAATGAATTTGACCATATCTTGTAAAGAATTGGAAGAAATTACCACTCCTCAAACTCTCAAGATAGAAGGACATATCAAGAAGAAAAAGGTTCAAGCAATTAAACATCATATCGAGCATCAACAACAAGTTCTCCAACTTTTAAAGGATAATGCCACTTTGGTGCAGAATCAAATGAAACAATAGGTAGACCAACATCGTAGTGAAAAAAAAAAACGATGTAGGTGATTGGGTATTTTTAGGCCTACATTTCAAGCAAACTATTTATGAGAAGGAAATGTTGGCAACACTACATGCACTTAAGAAATGGCAACATTATCCAATGGGAAGACACATCAAGGTAAAAATGGATCATGATAGTCTTAAATACTTTTTAGAAAAAATATTATCTTTAGAAGAATAGAAAAAATGGGTCACAATTATGTTGGGTTATTACTTTGACATCATCTACAGAAAAGGGAAGGAAATTTTTGTTGCAGATGCACCCTCAAGAAAGGATGAGGATGTGGAAGCATTGTTTTGTGTTATTTATGTTATCCAACCAGATTAGATAAATGAAGCAATGGATGAGTGGAAGAAGGACAAAGAAATGTTTCCACTCATTCAAAAGTCGCAGAATTTCCCAATCCAAACAATATTGTGAGAGCTTGAGGTGGAAGGAAAAATCATATTGGAACCTAGAGTAGTCACAGAACAAGAACCCAACAGCTACGAAATCGATCAATTTCAGACTATCTCATCAAGTGGAAGAACTTATCTGCTAAAGATTCCACATGGGAGGATAAGAATTTTATACAGAAGCATCAAGAACTACTCAAGCATTGAGGACAACACTTTTTGAAGGAGAGGGGCATGTTAGGCCCCTATGATACTAGTGTAACCCCTTATTGTTATTGGTACAACCCCCATGTAGTCCCCATATTGTTATTATTGTGCCCCATAGAAGCCTACTATTGTTATTATTGTACCCTTACTTTATTATTGTTATGTAGGCTCTAAATGTATTATGACCCCTTAGACTCCTATGTATATAAAGGAGGTATTTTCATTTGTATCATCGAAGAATTGTTCATTTTTGTAATGTAAAGGAGGTTTCCCCCTCAAATCTAAGGTGTTGATCTATCTTTTCTATATTTCTGTGAGCTGGTTTCATAACATTTTACATTTGTAGTATTTATACTTGGGTTTATCAATATTGGGTTTATAATATTAGTCCCCCGGACTTAATATTATTCCCTTGGTTTCATAATACCTTGGGATTTTAGTACTAATCCCTTGGGATTAATATTACTCCCTTGGGTTCATAATCCCTAGGGGTTTTTGTATTAATGCCTCTAGGTTTTAGTATTAATGTAAATAAGTTGGGTTTACTATTCCCTTGGTTTTATAATATGAAAATCAATGATGGTCGACCATGTTTATTTTAATTTTTTTAATATTTTTCTTCGGGTTTATATACTTTGGGTTTATAATATTAGTCCCTTGGAATTAATATTATTCCCTTGGGTTCATAACCCCTTGGGGTTTTAGTACAAATCCCTTCGTTTTATTATTCCTTTCACTTTCTCATAGTAATCCCTTGGGGTTTATTATTCCCTTAGGTTTATAATATTGATCATGGTAAACCATTGTCAATCATAGCCGACCATGGTCAAGCATGCTTGAATGTCGCATTGTCATAAGGATTTTCTAACCATGAAAATAAATGATGTTTGTTTTAGTCTTTGTAATATTTATATTTGGGTTTACAAATGTTGGGCTTATAATATTAGTCCCTTGGGTTTAATATTATTCCCTTCGGTTCATGATCCCTTGGGGTTTTAGTATTAATCCCTTGGGTTTATTATTCATTTGGGTTTATAGTATCAATCCCTGGGGTTTATTTTAGCTCATGTTTATAATATCAATCATGGTCAACCATGGTTGAATGTCATATTGTCACAAGGATTGTCTCACCGTGAATAAATCATGTTTATTTTAGTCTTTGTAACATTTATATTTGGGTTTACAAATGTTGGGTTTATAATATCAGTCCCTTGGGCTTAATATTATTCCCTTGGGTTCATAATCCCTTGGGGTTTTATTATTAATCCCTTGGGCTTAATATTATTCCCTTCGGTTCACAATCCCTTGGGGTTTTAGTATTAATCCCTTGGGTTTATAATGTGAATAAGTTGGGTTTAGTATTCCCTTAGGTTTATAATATCGATCATGGTCAACCATTGTCAATCATAACCAACCCTGGTCAACCATGTTTGAATGTTGGATTGTGACAATGATTGTCTCACCATCAAAATAAACCATGCTTATTTTAGTGTTCGTAGTATTTACATTTGGGTTTATAATATTAGTCCCATGGGTTTAGTATTATTCCCTTTGGGTCATAATCCATTGGGGTTTTAGTGTTAATCCCTTAATTTTATTATTCCTTTGGGTTTATAACATCAATCCCTTGGGTTTATTATCCCCTTAGGTTTATAACATCAATCATGGTCAACCATGGTTGATTCTTGCGTTGTGATAAGGATTGTCTCACCATCAAAATAAATCATGTAAATTTTAGTGTCTGTAGTATTTATATTTGGGTTTACCAAATTTGGGTTTATAATATTACTCCCATTGTTGAATGTCGCATCTTGACAAAGATTGTCTAACCATGAAAATGAACCATGTTTATTTTAGTGTTTTTAATATTTATATTTGGTTTTACCATATTATTCCCATGGTTCAATGTCCCATTTTGACAAATATTGTCTCACCATGAAAATAAATCATGTTTATCTTGGTCTTCTAATATTTACATTTGGGTTTACGATTGTTGGGTAGTATTAGGACCTTAGGTTTAATATTATTCCATTGGGTTCATAATCCTTTTGGGGTTTTAGTATTAATCCCTTGGGTTTATTGTCCATTGGGGTTTCAGTATTAATCCCTTGGGTTTATTGTTAATTTGGGTTTATAATAACAATCCCTTAGGTTTATTACTCCCTTTTCTTTATAACATCAATCATTGTAAAGCATTCTCAATCATAGCCAAACATGGTCAAACTTTCTTTATAACTTGAAATCTACCTTTTAATACACTTTGCGGACTCGTAGGGGCTTTTAATTATAATATATATGCTTTAAATCTCACATTTCTATTATAATGTTTATAACAGAAATACACATAAAATTGTGTGGCTTTTGATATATTAATAAAACCTTTATAACCCGCGATAAGATGGATGCACTGAGTTATATAAAATATAGCATATAAACTATTGGGTCCAGAACCCAATCACTCATTGCAATCAATGCTTTCCATAAATGTGTGTGTGTGTGTGTGTGTGTGATCACATACTTGTCGCAATTATAAAACACAATATATATTATATTGGGTCTCGCCCATCGTTATTGCGAACCCACCAGTATTAAAAACATTATATATATCCTTTCATGTCCATCATCGCAAATCGTGATCGGCAGAACCTGTATGCATGTGTATAAAGGGCCTTTTGATACGGCAGACCCGACGAACTTTTAAACATAATGTATATATATCAGGTCCAGCTATATATGTTTTAACACCTGTTTTCTTTGTAAATCCACTATATTTCTTTATTTTTTTCACGTTTCGATATGCAAAGTAGAAAATATAAAGGGCTTCATTGAGTTTGAAGCCTCCTCTCTCCACTTGACTCCTATGTGTTGAATGCCGAGTGGGATCGGCTGAGCTCCAATAAAACAATTTACCGTTTCGTTCCGCCCGAAAACGTGCTTTATAACTTGAAATTTTCCTTTTAATATGCTTTGTGAACCCGCCGAGGCTTTTAATTATAGTATATATATGTGATTTAAGTCAGGCCTTCCTATTATAATGTTTATAATAGAAATATACATAAAACTATGTGGCTTTTGATATATTAATAAAAACCTTACAACCCGCGATAAGACGGACCCACTAAGTTATATAAAATATAGCGTATAAACTATCAGGTTCGGGACCCAATTGCTCATCAGATTCGACACTTTCCATATATATAATATGTTGCGCAATCATGGACCCACTGCAATTATAAAACACAATATATATTATATCAGATCTGGCTATCACAATCGCAATCAGAATAATTCATAAACGTTATGTTGTAATCGCGAACCGAACGGAACTATAAATCATGGCATAATCAATACCGGGTCCAACCCATTGTTATTTCAGACTTGTTAACACCCAGGTTGTTCCCTATGACTCCCAAGGGAATACGGCCGGGGTAACCACTAACCAGTCTTTGGATCACAGTTTCTAGCCAAACTGTAATCAGAGAGGGCTCTCTCTTTATGTTTTGTCTCTGTTGTGATGGAGTTTTAGGCTAGTTATTATGCTCAGGTTTTGGTTTATGTTTTGGTTGAAGGATTTCTTTCAGGTCTTATGATGTAGTGTTTAGATAGTGAAATACCATTGGGTAATGGAGTCTGGATGCTGTAAAATGATCTGATACGCTGGGTGGTGCTCAAACTGCAAGGCCTATTGTGTATTTAGACAAACAAAGTTAAATTTGAATGGTGATGTATGTCAACCAACAAAAAGCAATTGAGAATTTTCTATTAGGTTGGTGAGATGAAAGTAGACACACTGCACAGGAGAAAAACTTGAATTCCTGTGACAAAGGCCACTGTGAAAAAAGATGTATTCTGAAAGTGCAGCAGTTAAGAATTACACTTTATATAGATTACAGCTGAAGAAAACATTTATAAACAACACAGATTGAACTCAGGGTACTCAGTGAGTAAATCCTGAAAGTTATTCTTTTTCTTTGTTGCTTAGTATTGGAAATCAGACAACATATATGGATTATAATACAACAACTAATTGACAGAGAGAGATACAGAGACTTATTGTATGGTGAAATACACAGGAATCCAGCAGTCATCAACAGGCATCAGAACGCATTCAACACTTCAGACATCCGAGAAATTCCATCGCTTTCTTTATTAGACTTTCAGAAAGGATTACAGCATAAGAGTTTCTTTATGAGAAATCAACAACAACCCTTGCAATCTCATGCGAAGGGGACTTTATAGGAATGCGTATACAAAATATCTCAGGCATTGAGTCATCTGAGAGAGAAAATATCTTCATTACTACGTTCAGAAAGTAGACAAGAAGTTATTACATCTTTGAATGCAGCGTAAATGCTCTTTATGTCTGTCATAGGATTGTTTTGACTTTTGAGAGTCACTGAGTCGGTTGCATCACTCTGTTTTAATTCTGGAAATACGCTTTTACATTTGGCTGCGCAGTGCATTCTCGGGTTTGCCAGCTGTGGTCTTCTATTTCTGCTTTGTTGGCCGCTACATCCGCTGAGTTGGCTCAGCTTTGATTTATGCTGCATGCTGACTTTGCTGAACTGTGCTTTTCATAATAATTTGTAAAAAACAGAAATTGGTGAATGCCTTACTGTTTATAAAATTCTCTGTATTGCATCTGTCCACCATTCCTGTGTAGGGAGCTGATGCCTGAGGATGGCCTCCATTGTCTCTTCTGCTTCTGTATATTTGAAAAAATTTGGGGCCACATCAAACAAGTGATTAATTTCATTCATTATAAAAAATAGATTTTCTATCTTACTATAGAAAACCTGCCCTGTAATAGGCCCTGTGTTTTTTGAAGTGTTGGCCATCTCATTGATCTGTGTTGAGGTAAAAACATTTACTCTTTTAGCATACTGTTCATGGGTGAATAATTTCCCTCCGTTGTTCAGTAAGCTAGGGAGTCCTCTACTCTGCAATACCTGAAATTTCTCCATGAACCTGTTCACCTCTGTCTGCATATCCTGGGTTCTTCTGTCCAATGTCTGTACCAGATTTCTAAGAGTAAGAACCCTCTTGATCAGTTGAATAGTCTCAGTTCTATTTGTGATTCCAATGGTGGCTAACTGAGAACTTGTTTTGTGGTTAAGCACATTGATCATTCTTGTAGCAACTTCAGGCATATTTCCTAATAAGGCTCTTGATGTTTGGATTTCCTTCTGTGCCTTTGGGATGAGCTCTAGTTGCTCATGGATTGTCTCAATATATGGCCATTGGTTGGTGATGGATTGGCCAATATTGGACCATACCATTGCTCTGATCTCAGATATGATTTTATCTAGCTTGAGCTCATTCTCTAGCTCCTTGATCCTATCTTTAAGGGCTTTGATTTCCTTGCCCTTTTCTGCCACCTCTCTTTTTGTCTTATCGTGCCTTTCATTGACCTTGGCCAGCTTATCTCTGGTTTCATGCAGCTCTGTCATCTGAGCTTCCAAGATTTGTATTTCATTCTTTAATTTCTGCATATCTAGGCTCTGTGCCTGTTCTGTACTTGTAGGTGCTGCTGAAGTGGATGTAGCTGTTTGTTCAGCTTGTTGAGGTGGAGGCACAGTGGTAGGAGCAGCGTCCTCAAGATTGATGACTTGAGGAGGAGGATGAGAAGTCTGACCCTCTTGTCTTTGCTTTAGTGCTGCTTGTAAGGCCGCTTGAGTAGCCTCAGACTCTCCTAATTTCTCTTGTGTCTGCAGGAGCTGCTTATATATAGATATTAGCAGATCTGTGGCATCCTTTTCCATCCTTTGTTGGGCTACCTCATCTGTTTGGGGGTGAATGGTAGCTGGGAGTTTGACTTTCTTCCTTAATGCAGCCATGTCAGCATCCCTTAGTTTCAAGATCTCCTGTATCCCTTTGATGTCATTGGGGTTATGCCCAATTTCCACGATGATGTCCTCTAGGGATCTTATCCTGTTGTCTTTGGCCTGAGATGAAGCCCTCTCCAATTCTAGTTGAGAGGCTGTAGCATTGAGGCTGCTTGTTAATTTGTAATTCTCCAACGTTTTGTCTGCCAAGGAGGCATACACCATTTCGCCAGTTTGCTTGTGCAGCTCAATTTTATCCATTGGGTGGATTTCCTTGGCCAGGACCTCTAGATTAGTCCTGAGATAATCTGCAGTAGATTGTGGCTGGAGCGCTGTGGGTATGAAGTGACTCATAGTCAACTTGCCTTCGTCCACATCAAAGGCAGACATTAATCTTTGTTGGTTGGAGGGAGCCATTTTCAACAAATGGTTATATAATTTGACTTTCATGGGTTCACTCCTTCTTTTGATGTCTATAAATTGTTGTTTGATGCCTACCTCTGCTTCCCTCTACTGGCTGGAGGAAGTGACCTCCCCCCCCATGGTTCTGTCTTGTTCTTGGTGGAAGGAACTGACCGAGGCTTCCCTGCTGGGTGGGCCCATACCCATTGCTTGTCTAATTGCCGCATCATCCTCTGAGAAGTCATTTAATCTCTGTCTCTTCTCCCCTTGGTTGATGGATGAAGTCATGGGTGTTTCTCTGTCCCTTTTTCTACTTAGGTCCTCCTTCTGTGGAGTTTGAAGGACCGAGGCATAAGTAATGTTTTCAGGCCTTGAGTGTTCTACATTTTGGGCCTGCTGCTCAGTGGTAGTTGGGGTATCTACCACTCTTTTTTGCTGTAAGGGCTGCTGTGTTTCAGGTTGCCCTTCTCCTTGCTGCTGTTGCTGTTTTTGTTGTTGCTGCTTCTGCTGCTCCTGCTCTGCATGTTCATTCTCTCGCTGCTCTGGCTCTATCTCCATCTCCTGTTCTTTTCCCTTCTCTGATATATTTCCAGCAACTCTTGTAGCTTGCTGTTGGGCGGTTGAAGAGGATGTTGCTGCTCCAATTTGTGTGCTCGGCAGTGAGCTGACCTGTGAATAAAACTCAAGGTCAGCCATTTTCTTTATGTTTCTTAGAGCTCTTTGATTAAGCTCTTCTTGAGTAACAGCTTCTTCTAAAGTCCCTCTCCTCCATTTTCTTTGATTGGCATGTTTTTCTATGTGAGGAAGGCTGCAATGATCATAAGCAGACAATTTGTATTTAAGCCCCCTCATGGTAATGAAGTTGTTAGGGTCATAAGGTTTCCATAGGAAGCTGTATTTGAGACCAAGGCCCACAAGCATTCTATCTGCTTCCTTCCACCCTTCCTCCCTTTCGTTATAGAGGAAATGGCCAAGTTGACTTTTGACCTTTAGCTATGCCTTCTTACCTTTGCCTGAAAAGTGGAACATATCCACAAAGCCAAATTGCCTGAAGTATTCTAAGGCAAGTAGCCTCATAGGCACAAATCTGGGTAGTCTAAATGGGGGCAAATCACACCCATATATTCTGATGACGGTGTGGTGTTGGTAGAAGTACCAATCCCCAATACTGTATGCTTTTGATAAATGCAGGAGTCTTTGCATCTCATCTGTCAATCTGGGAGGAGGTGAGCCCAAAAGTAGAGTCATGGCTGGATGAATGAAGTGATCAATGAACTCATAGTAGGTGTATGGAGAATAGCAATTGAGGTGGAAAACAGATGTCCAGTACACCACAGATCTCAAATTTCCCTGTGCATCTTCTCTCTTCATTGGGAAGGAGAACTTCTCATGCTGGAAGTATAGAAGAAAATGATATATGTAGGCAGTGTATTTAAATACCCTGTCTCTTGATAGGTTCATCAACTGATCATGCATCTTGTCTGAGATGTATGTGGCATAGTCATAGCAGACTAGTTTTCTACCTGGAGAAAACATGAGCATTATGTGCATAATCGTTTCATCTACATACTCCACTGAATCGTATCCCAGGATGGGACTGATCATGTCAACAAGGTCCAGGCCCAATTGGTTGAGGTAGACAGAGTTGATGGGAGGAGTTTGTACAGTGTTAGCTTTGATGAATAACTGGTTAAGCTTTATAATCTGGGCCTCTGTTATTCTGGCTCCCTCTATTATCAAATCAGCTAGTGATAGAGGGACCAACTTCTTATCTGTTTTGAACTGCAGCATCTCCCTGATGGCTTCAGGGGTAATGAGAAAGAGAATTGCGCCTGAAGAATCAAGCACTGCCCTCTGGGATGCATCATAATACTCAACACATAGGTGGATGAGTTCTGGGAATTGGTGGACCTGAGGTAGTTTGAAGATTGGGAGATAGGAATCCCAAATTCCCAAGATGTCTGTCCCATTCTGATGTTTGATTTCAATTTCATTTAATATTTGGAGATGAAACCTGCTCCTGCTTAGCATTTCTTCTGATATGTTATAGTCTAAGTCAGCTAATGCTTTCCAGCCCAATGCTCTGTGAGGGGCATTCAGAGGAGCTACATTGAGGGCTATGGGAGCCACAGGGGGATCCATGTTTTCTTTAGGATTCTGTTCTTTTTAGGACTAGTGTTACTATGCAGAGTAACACAAAGGGGCTTTTCTGAGGAAGATGGGAATTTCTGAGGAGAAAGAATGAAATAGGGAAGGATGCAACAATTGAAATACTGCCTTTGAACCAATAGATGATTTGCAGAACTGAGCGGAGTTTGTTTTTGAGGCAAATTTGATTTTTGCGGGTAACTGGTTTACGATTGCGCGAACCAGCGAGGAATTTATGTTCAATTTGCCCAATGTGGTTTTCCAAACGCGTAATGGTAGCTCTGGTTCGGTATTATTGCTGGTTCAGTGGAGTTTAGTGGTGAAATCAGCGTTTTAAGGTCTGCTTACCGGTTACACTTGGAATTTACGAAAAAATGGATTTGCAGAGCAAAGATGGAGAATACCTGTGGAATTCTGCCGGTTACAGCTTGCTAGTGCGTGAAGGATGGACGCTCTGGCGGTCTGGAAGTTAGCTCAGCAGGCTGGTGCAGGTTTGAACGTAAAATTTCATGCAGAACAGACAACAACGCTCTCGCCAAAAATAGCAAAAAACGCGACTTTTTGACATAAATATAGTTTTTGGTGATTTTGGCGCGTTTTCGTGCTGACGTCAGCATGACGTCATAGGTGGGGTCAGGGTCGGATGACGTCAGCAGGACGTCATCCGGCCAGGTGGCGGGCTCTGGTTGGTCCACGGGGATGGCGAGGTGGCGGGACAGGTCGACCAATAGTTGAGCGGAAGGTTGACGTGGCGGCATAAGTGGCAGTGACGTGGGGTGACGGAGCAATGACGTGGGGATGACGCAATGCGGGCGGAAAGGAAGAAACCGGAAACCGCCGGCGGTTTCATATCGCACCGCCTATGGTACGGTGGCGGTAAGTGTCAGTGGTACCTCCGATGGGCCGTGGAGGTGACGCGTGGCTGCCGCGTGACGTAGCCAAAATACGGCCGTCGGAAGATATCGTCCGGACAGCGGATCTGCTCCGATGCAGCGATGGCCGTCGGATCTGGAGGGACATGATCTGACGGCTATCGGAGGTTAGATGTGATAGGGGGATAGGGTGGGTAACGGGCGATCCTCGGAGAGGGTCCGATGCAACCAGAGCCGTTGGATGCGCAAGACCGGATCGGACGGCTGTCGGGGCCAATGACATGATCGGGGGTTACGGCAAGGCGCGGCTTTATTTAACATATTTTTCGGGATGCGCGCTTAGGCGGAAAACGATCGGGGTATGGTGGTTTGGTAAGGTTTTTCAATGTATTTCGAAAAACAAATGTATGCGCCAAGACTTTAGTTTAAGCGGCGGAAGTGGGTTTTTGAGATATTTTTTTTTTTAATTTCAAGGGATTATGGGTAAAAAGGGTTTGTATAGGGTTTATATTTGCAAATGGGGTACAAATGGGTTAAAAATGGATTCAGAAACGGGAGAGGAGGGCTAGGTTTAGGTTTATCAACATGACCAGGAGTCATTTGATCCCTTTTTTAGAGAATATATGGCTATAATGCCAAGGGGACGAATATTTACATAAAATTTGGGGTTTTTATACACCATGGTGTTAATACTGGTAGGGGAAAGGTAATATGAGGGATTTATATAATAGAGTTAGTGTAAGCATGGATGATGGCAGTGAGTGAAGGGGAAACCATTAAGTTCATTTGAGACAAACTTGGTTTTGAGAGTAGATCAAAATGCAAAGAATTTTTTAGACAAGAAATGTGGCTTCTAAGGATAACAATTCAATCATATTACCACAAGTAGTTCCATGAATGTCAATTCAAAGGGGATGTTAGTAAATGACATGAAAAGGGGAAGAGGGGAAATTAGACATGCTTCTTAGCTTTTCCTTTCTCATTTGGACCATCAAGATTGAAATCTGAAGTGAAGACCGCTTGTGCACCTCCTTCTACTTACCCAGCTACTTTGCCTAGCATTTTTTGTTTCTTCTTGGAGGGTGCATTTAGGCTTGCAAACCCTTGCTTGCCTTTTCTTTTCTTTGGCTTTTTCTTTTATTTTTCTATCTACTTCTAACCTTATTGCTTCCAAGGTCCCAGATTAAGCAGTTGGGAGCCTTATTTTCTCTACCTATGCTATTTGTCTGCCAAGATTAAACAGTTTGGACAGACTTCTTTCTCTAGTCTACAACTGGAAATTGAAAGCAAGGCATGATCCAGATTAGACTGTTGGATCATCCATCAAAATAGAAACAAGGCCATCAAAATTGAAACAAGGAGAAGCTCTTTACACGCCTTGTTTTCCTAGGAAATATGGGATCTTTGCATAATCAAAGCAGAGCATATTTGGACTTTCCCTTGCCAATCATGAAATATGAAACCTATTGGTATAGGTATCCAACAGTGGCTCCACATGGGGATGGTTTTTCACTTGAAAGACCAAGAACAGCAGGTCAGATTGCCTTGGCTCTTGACATGTTTTATCCCAAACTTGAAGTGTGCTGCTTTGAAATGCCAAAATTGTGCTTTTCCTCCTTGGTTTATCTCTGATTCTATGGGTGCTCTGCTAATAGTCAATAATCTTCAAAAAACTGCATTTTTACAATCTAAACTGAATATAATATATACATCTGCATATATACAAGGGAACTTCAAGTTGCACTTATGGGAAGTAGTCAAAATAGTGCTTCAGCATCCTGCCATTGACAGGACCTTCATCCAAGTCAGTTTCAGTTAGACTTTTAAGGAAGTAAGTGTTGTTACCTTGTACTGCTTGGACAGCAAATGGTCCCCTCCATAAGGAATCAAATTTTCCATGCTTTCCCTTTTCTTCTCTTCTTGCATCCCACTTTAGGACTTTGTCTCCCACATTGAAGTCTTCTGCTTTGGTTCTCCTGTCAAAGGCCTTCTTTAATTTTTCTTGTAACCCTTGAATTCTGCTGAAAACCTGATCTCTAGTTTGCTGCAGACATATGATCTGATTTATCCTTCTTTGCATATCATTTGGTTCGGCTTGGTTTTCTTGAAGAAGCTTCATAACAGGCACTCCTATTGATGAGGGAAATTTGGCTTCTAGTCCATAAACCAACTCATATGGGCTGGTCCCAATTGATCTTTTGGTTGTTAGTCTATCTGCCCATAAGGCATTGACTAGTTTCTTGTGCCAATTCTTTTTGTTTTCTTCCAGCACCTTTTTTATGATGTTCACCAGGCTCTTGTTAGATGATTCAACTAGGCCATTTCCTTGGGGATAGTATGCAGTAGAGTGACCCAAACTAATATGATATTTGTGGCAGAATTTTACCATTTTCTTGGATCTGAAAGCAGCAGCATTGTCTGTTATTATTTTGTCAGGACAGCCAAACCTAGCCAGTATGTTGTTCTCCAAAAACTGAATGATTACTGAGTCATTTGCTTGTCTGCATGGGGCAGCTTCAATCCATTTGGTGAAGTAGTCTGTGGCTGTCAAAATCCATCTATGTTGGCCTGAAGATGAGGGATGAATTTCCCCAATGAAATCCAAGCCCCATTGTTGAAAAGGTCTCTCTGTTGCAATGGGTCTTAGGGGGAGTGGCAGCAACTGTCTTTTGCCCTCAAACACTTGGCATTTGTGGCATGAGGTTGTGAATTTCTTGACATCAGAGAACATGGTGGGCCAGTAATAACCAGCCCTCAGTATTTTGTCCACAGTGGACTTCCAGTACAAATGTCCACCACAGTCTCCTGCATGAAAATCTTGCATGATATTGTTAGTTTCATTTTCCATTAAACAGTGCAGCAATATACCTTCATGGTTTTTCCAAAGTAAATTTCCATCCATCACACAAAATCTAGATGTTTTCATTTTTAAGAACCTACACTTAGTTCTGGACAGTCCTGGGGGAGCACACAGGTTTTGTAACACATAACAGATGTCAGAGTACCAAGGGGATTGTTCAAAGGCTACATTGATCTTTGGAGTCGCCAGCTCTGTTTCACTGTCCAGCTGATTGATATCTAGGGCTTGGAAATTTGCTTCTGTCATTAACTTGGCCAGACCTTGCCCTTTTATTAGCTTTGTAGGTTTTATTTCGATGTCAAATTCTAGTATGTTTGCAATCCATTTTCCTCTTCTGCCCTCTAGGTTTTCTTGAGTGAGTATGTCTTTTACAATAGGACTTGGCACATATGCTATGACATGGGAATAAAGGATATAAATCCTAAACTCCTTAATTGCTTTGACCAAAGCATAAGCTTGCTTTTCCATGATTTGATATTTCAGAGGTGCGTCTCTAAGGGCTTTGCTAAAGAAGGCAATTGGTTTCTCATTTCCTTGGTCATCTTTTTGCAGCAAAACAGCAGCAATAGTATGCTGGGAGGCGAAAGAGAAAATGATAAAGTCTCTGTCAAACTGAGGATTGGTTAACACTGGGGTTTGAGTCAAGGCCAATTTTATACCTTCAAAGGCTTGATTTGCTTCAACAGTCCACTTTACTTTTGAATCCTTTTTTAACATGTTGTTTAATAATCTGATTAGTTCTGCTATGTTTGGGATAAACCTTCTTAAGAAATTGATTTTTCCTAAGAATACCTGTAACTCCTTGACATTCCTTGGGTGGGGCATTTGTAGGATAGCGTGTATCCTATCTGGGTCAATTCTTATGCCATCTTTTGAGATAATGTGTCCTAAGAGTTTACCTTCTTCCAAGCCAAATAATGATTTCTTGGGATTTAAGGAAATGCCATATTTCCTGCATGTTAGGAAAATCTGTCTCAAATGTTTCAGATGTTCTTGGTCAGATTTTGAAAAGGGTGTAAGATCATCTAAGTAAATGACTAGGAAGTCATGAATCTCTTTTGCAAAAGCAATATCCATTGCTCTTTGAAATGTTGCCCCTGCATTTTTCAATCCAAAGGGCATTTTTACATATTTGAAAGTTCCCCATGGGGTTGTAAATGCAGTTTTATCTTGGTCATCGGGGTGTACCAAGATTTGATTAAAGCCTGAGAATCCATCAAGCAATGACATCCTTGAAGCACCCACCACTCTTTGGAGAATGTGATCCATTTTGGGTAAAGGGTAGTTATCTTTGAGTGATACTTGATTTAGATTCCTTAGGTCTACACAAAGTCTAATCTCACCAGTTTTCTTTCTTGTAGGGACTAAATTTGAAATCCATTCAGAGAACCTGATTGGTGCTATGATACCAGCTTTGAACATTTTTTGCAATTCCTTTTCAATGGAAGGAAGGAGTATAGGATTGATCCTTCTCAACTTCTGTTTGAATGGTTTTTGATTAGGCTTGAGGGGAATGGTATGCTGGATGACAGAAGTATCATAGGACTTTAGATCCTCATAACCCCATGCAAAGACATCTTGAAACTCTTTAAAGAGGTCAATGTACTTGGGTTTTTGATCAGGGGGCAAAGAAGCAGACAGCTTTATTATTTTAGGCTTGTCAATGGTACCAATATTGCATTCTTCAACGGCTGCATCTAATGGCTGCATTTTTGGCTTCCTGGGAATATCATTTGAATCAAAGATGTCTTCTAGTGGGGTCAGGCCTGTTGGTAGAAAATTGTCTTTGAGTTCTATGATTTCAGCTTCAGCGCTGGTCACCTCTTCACAGTCAATTTGGTGAATTTGCTGAATGTTTTCGTTGTTGAAAATGGTTGGATTCAGTAATTGTTTTGCTGTTCTAGGTGATATTGGATGAACAATTTGTTGAAACTGTAGTTGTGATTGTCTTGCTCTGTCAAGCATTTGTGATTGACTTGCTGACTCAAGTATTTGTGATTGACTTGCTGACTCAAGTATTTGTGATTGACTTGCTCCGTCAGTGTCAATATTTAATCCTGCAAACTCTTGTTGTAAGGTTAAAAAATTGTTTATTTGCATATCATCCTCAAATACTTGCCATTCTTTGACATTGTTTGGAATGGAGGGTCTGTACTTGACCTCGGCTGTGAAGCAGTTGTTGGGTTCCAGTGGAAATTTGAAGGTGCTGGCAAATGTTGCCAAACTGTGTGCATGGAGATTGTGGCTCCTTGAAATTTTTGTGATAAGGAACTCAGAGAAAGTGTCCAATAGTTCAATTACAGCAGACCTGTAAGACCTCAACCTTTTGTCATTGGTGACAAAATTTCCTTTCACTTGTTGAATCACTAGATCAGAATCTCCCATGATCGAAACCCTAGGAGCTTGTAATGACTTTACTAGCTTGAGACCTAGTAACAGAGCTTCATACTCTGCCATGTTATTAGTGCATCTAAAGTTTAATCTATAAGCTCTGCCTTCTGCATGGTTTTTCTCTTTGTTATGTATCCAAACTCCAGCTCCTGCCCCTAACTTGTTGACTGAGCCATCAAATTCTAGGACCCACAGGATATCTTGCTGGAAAGGAGATTTAAAGATCTGTTCATGGGATGGCAATGTAAGCAGGAGTTGGGGTTTCTTCTCTAGCTTGTCTTCTAGGACAGTTTCATCACTTGATTGAAAATCTTTGACAACTAGAGGAGGGGTAGTGTCTAGTGCTTGACTGATTGATGTTTTATGGGTGGCACTTCCTTGATTAATGTTTTGTTCTTGCATGAGTGTTTTAGTCCCAATATCATTGTTTGAGAGGCTTGTGCTGTCATTGAAGAGAATGAACGAGTCTATGTCTGAATGGACAACATATATAGGAAAATTTTGAGGCTTTTCTTCACTGCTGACCATGTATTTCATGAGTGTTTCTCTGTAGAGTATTTTTGGTTGCCCAAAGACAGAGATGGTGGCATATGACATATCTAATTGCAGGGAGCCTTGGAGTTTAGCTCCCCATGATCTTGATAACAGCATCCCATATTTAGGTGGGATATCAGCGACTACAACATCCATTAGAATGGTTTTGTTAGGGTATTGAACCAGAGACACACATAAATCTTTTATTAGACCTAAACACTTGACTTGGCTGGACTCAAAGGAAAACATGTCCTTGTATGGTCTTGTTATATCCAAGTTCAATCTTTCCATGACTGCTTTTGGCATGAGGTTATGAGAGGCACCTGAGTCGAACATTGCATTATGCAGTATTTTTTCATGAATATGCAAGCTGACATAAAAAGGTAATATCCCTGTGACTACTGTTTTTTCATCTACCTCTGGGCCAAACAGTAATTCCGGAGTGTCATCTAACACATTTACATCATCTTTGCTATTAGTGAGTTGAAGGGATTTCTTGATCTGTTGCTTATAGATGTCATGCTTGGCTAGCTCTGAGAGGGGAATTGCTATCTTTAGCTTGCCAATCTCTGTGCCTAGGTCAAAAGGTTTATCAGCTTGGGTTTTGGAGTTATGGATAGCAGCCCTTTCTTTGTTCATTAAATCTTCTTGTTGGTTTTCATCTTGACTTTGAGACCTGCCCCTTTCACTCATGTCTTGAGGGGTAATATTTAAATCAGGGTGAGAGGACGAAGTTGCCATAGGCTGATGTAGTGGTGACAATAGTTCGGTGACTTCTTCAACCCCTACTTCTTCTGTAGGCAAGTTTGTTTTTTCATTAGGTTCTGTGACTATGGTTCCTTTAGACTGCTGTTTATCCCTTATCTTTTCAGGCTGATTTACATTCACAGTCCTACTCCTTAGCTTGTACTGTTTATGGACTTCATAGACAACAGTATCATATCCTTGTTTAAAATCAAAGGATTCTCCTGATTTAGTTTGGAATATTTTGATTTCATCATCCTCATGATCCTCTTGTGTTAAAAAAACTTGGCTTTTACCATCTAGACCCATTAGATTAATCTGAGGATCTTCATTCAGTTCATTAAATGTGGAAGTTTCTGCATAATTTTCTTGGAAAGGGGGTCTAATGTCTTGGTCAGCACTTGTCTTACCCATGTTTGGGTTTTGAGTTCTCCTAAAATTCGGATTTCTAAGAGGGTTGTTTTGTGGTGCTTCCCATGATGACTTTCTTTCAACCGATTCCACTCTTTCACCCAATCTCTTCATGCTATTTAGTATTGCATCCAGCTTTTGATCAAAGCCCGAGGGTTCTTCTTTGAAGGCAGTCCTTTTTTCCAACTTTGCCCTGTTTCTTTTGGCAATTAGGTTAGCTTCCACTGTGACAGCAACCCTTTGAGCTTCTGCAAGGGTTGGAGGATCTCTTTCCTTCAACTGATAGGCCATATCAGGGTCAAAACCATCAGGGAATTTATATAGGGCTAAATCAGGAGGGGGCCTTAAGTTCTGTGGGATAGCATTATATACATTGTTAAACCTAGCACAATATTCCAGAACTGTCTCTTGGGGACCCCTCTTAATAGTGTCATATTCACCAAGTATGTGGAGAGGATCTTTCTTCTTCTCCCATCTGTTAGTAAAAGCTTGGTAAAGCTCATCAGGAGTTGTAATGGAGTTTGCATTCAGGGATCTAAACCAAGTTCTAACATCCCCAGTTAAGCTTTGAACAAAAATTCTCATTCTGACACTGTCATCATCTATTTCATAGGTCTCAAAGTGGTCTTGCATCTTCTTAGCATGCTGAACAGCTGTCAGAGGGCCGTTGGAGTCAAAAAATGAGATTTTGGTTTGGTAGTCTTGGGGTAAAGCTGCAGCATTAGCTGGTATCTGCAGAGGTGCATACCTGTTAGCCATATTTATGGGATTTAGAGGGTTGATAGGAACAAACGGGACAACAGGGATCACTGGTATAACAGGGTTAATGGGATGAGTAGCTAATGGGAAACTGGTTAAAGGAGTATGTGCAGTGGATGAAGATGTGAGAGGAGGACTTTGAGATGTTGATGGTGAACTAGGGGAACTAGGGGTGGACCGGAAAAGAACTTTGCAAGGAGTGGGAATGAGGCTGGGATGATCTGAACTTATATTTGAATCAGCAGGCTTCTCCTGCTTTTGCTGTCTCCTAATGTTTCTTCGGATGGTATTTGGATTATCAACAATGATGGGTGGATTAGGGTCAGGATTTTCCCTAGTGTGCCTTGGGTTTTTCTTGGGAGCCAGCTTCTAACTATTCTTTAGAACTTGTATAGGAAGTTTTATATATGCAAGGACTGGATGAAGATTTTGGAATGGCTATATATGTTTCAAAGCTAAGATGAAGATTCCCTAACTAGCTCTTCCCTAAAGCTGTCACTGTGGTACAGAAACAGTTCTAAGGCCTCTTGGCTGGTTTCAGGCTTGATGGTAGCTTTGGAAGATAGATAGTAATTGAAAAATCCTAAGAAGTCCCCAGTGGAGTCGCCAATTATGTTAACACCCAGGTTGTTCCCTATGACTCCCAAGGGAATACGGCCGGGGTAACCACTAACCAGTCTTTGGATCACAGTTTCTAGCCAAACTGTAATCAGAGAGGGCTCTCTCTTTATGATTTGTCTCTGTTGTGATGGAGTTTTAGGCTAGTTATTATGCTCAGGTTTTGGTTTATGTTTTGGTTGAAGGATTTCTTTCAGGTCTTATGATGTAGTGTTTAGATAGTGAAATACCATTGGGTAATGGAGTCTGGATGCTGTAAAATGATCTGATACGCTGGGTGGTGCTGTAACTGCAAGGCCTATTGTGTATTTAGACAAACAAAGTTAAACTTGAATGGTGATGTATGTCAACCAACAAAAAGCAATTGAGAATTTTCCATTAAGTTGGTGAGGTGAAAGTGAACACACTGCACAGGAGCAAAGCTTGAATTCCTGTGACAAAGGCCACTGTGTAAAGGTGTATTCTGAAAGTGCAGCAGTTAAGAATTACACTTTATATAGATTACAGCTGAAGAAAACATTTATAAACAACACAGATTGAACTCAGGGTACTCAGTGAGTAAATCCTGAAAGTTATTCTTTTTCTTTGTTGCTTAGTATAGGAAATCAGACAACATATATGGATTATAATACAACAACTAATTGACAGAGAGAGCTACAGAGACTTATTGTATGGTGAAATACACAGGAATCTAGCAGTCATCAACAGGCATCAAAACGCATTCAACACTTCAGACATCCGAGAAATTCCATTGCTTTCTTTATTAGACTTTCAGAAAGGATTACAACATAAGAGTTTCTTTATGAGAAATCAACAACAACCCTTGCAATCTCATGCGAAGGGGACTTTATAGGAATGCGTATACAAAATATCTCAGGCATTGAGTCATCTGAGAGAGAAAATATCTTCATTACTACGTTCAGAAAGTAGACAAGAAGTTATTACATCTTTGAATGCAGCGTAAATGCTCTTTATGTCTGTCAGAGGATTGTTTTGACTTTTGAGAGTCACTGAGTCGGTTGCATCACTCTGTTTTAATTCTGGAAATACGCTTTTACTTTTGGCTGCGCAGTGCATTCTTGGGTTTGCCAGTTGTGGTCTTCTATTTCTGCTTTGTTGGCCGCTACATCCGCTGAGTTGGCTCAGCTTTGATTTATGCTGCATGTTGACTTTGCTGAACTGTGCTTTTCATAATAATTTGTAAAAAACAGAAATTGGTGAATGCCTTACTGTTTATAAAATTCTCTGTATTGCATCTGTCCACCATTCCTGTGTAGGGAGCTGATGCCTGAGGATGGCCTCCATTGTCTCTTCTGCTTCTGTATATTTGAAAAAAATTGGGGCCACATCAAACAAGTGATTAATTTCATTCATTATAAAAAATAGATTTTCTATCTTACTATAGAAAACCTGCCCTGTAATAGGCCCTGTGTTTTCTGAAGTGCTGGCCCTCTCATTGATCTGTGTTGAGGCAAAAACATTTACTCTTTTAGCATATTGTTCATGGGTGAATAATTTCCCTCCGCTGTTCAGTAAGCTAGGGAGTCCTCTACTCTGCAATACCTGAAATTTCTCCATGAACCTGTTCACCTCTGTCTGCATATCCTGGGTTCTTCTGTCCAATGTCTGTACCAGATTTCTAAGAGTAAGAACCCTCTTGATCAGTTGAATAGTCTCAGTTCTATTTGTGATTCCAATGGTGGCTAACTAAGAACTTGTTTTGTGGTTAAGCACATTGATCATTCTTGTAGCAACTTCAGGCATATTTCCTAATAAGGCTCTTGATGTTCGGATTTCCTTCTGTGCCTTTGGGATGAGCTCTAGTTGCTCATGGATTGTCTCAATATATGGCCATTGGTTATTGATGGATTGGCCAATATTGGACCATACCATTGCTCTGATCTCAGATATGATTTTATCTAGATTGAGCTCATTCTCAAGCTCCTTGATCCTATCTTTAAGGGCTTTGATTTCCTTGCCCTTTTCTGCCACCTCTCTTTTTGTCTTATCGTGCCTTTCATTGACCTTGGCCAGCTTATCTCTGGTTTCATGCAGCTCTGTCATCTGAGCTTCCAAGATTTGTATTTCATTCTTTAATTTCTGCATATCTAGGCTCTGTGCCTGTTTTGTACTTGTAGGTGCTGCTGAAGTGGATGTAGCTGTTTTTTCAGCTTGTTGAGGTGGAGGCACAGTGGTAGGAGCAGCGTCCTCAAGATTGATGACTTGAGGAGGAGGCTGAGAAGTCTGACCCTCTTGTCTTTGCTTTAGTGCTGCTTGTAAGGCCGCTTGAGTAGCCTCAGACTCTCCTAATTTCTCTTGTGTCTGCAGGAGCTGCATATATATAGATATTAGCAGATCTGTGGCATCCTTTTCCATCCTTTGTTGGGCTACCTCATCTATTTGGGGGTGAATGGTAGCTGGGAGTTTGACTTTCTTCCTTAATGCAGCCATGTCAGAATCCCTTAGTTTCAAGATCTCCTGTATCCCTTTGATGTCATTGGGGTTATGCCCAATTTCCACGATGATGTCCTCTAGGGATCTTATCCTGTTGTCTTTGGCCTGAGATGAAGCCCTCTCCAAGTCTAGTTGAGAGGCTGTAGCATTGAGGCTGCTTGTTAATTTGTAATTCTCCAACGTTTTGTCTGCCAAGGAGGCATACACCATTTCGCCAGTTTGCTTGTGCAGCTCAATTTTATCCATTGGGTGGATTTCCTTGGCCAGGACCTCTAGATTAGTCCTGAGATAATCTGCAGTAGATTGTGGCTGGAGCGCTATGGGTATGAAGTGACTCATAGTCAACTTGCCTTCGTCCACATCAAAGGCAGACATTAATCTTTGTTGGTTGGAGGGAGCCATTTTCAACAAATGGTTATATAATTTGACTTTCATGGGTTCACTCCTTCTTTTGATGTCTATAAACTGCTGTTTGATGCCTACCTCTGCTTCCCTCTGCTGGCTGGAGGAAGTGACCTCCCCCCCCATGGTTCTGTCTTGTTCTTGGTGGAAGGAACTGACCGAGGCTTCCCTACTGGGTGGGCCCATACCCATTGCTTGTCTAATTGCCGCATCATCCTCTCAGAAGTCATTTAATCTCTGTCTCTTCTCCCCTTGGTTGATGGATGAAGTCATGGGTGTTTCTCTATCCCTTTTTCTACTTAGGTCCTCCTTCTGTGGAGTTTGAAGGACCGAGGCATCAGTAATGTTTTCAGGCCTTGAGTGTTCTACATTTTGGGTCTGCTGCTCAGTGGTAGTTGGGGTATCTACCACTCTTTTTTGCTGTAAGGGCTGCTGTGTTTCAGGTTGCCCTTCTCCTTGCTGCTGTTGTTGTTTTTGTTGTTGTTGTTGCTGCTGCTCCTGCTCTGCCTGTTCTTTCTCTCGCTGCTCTGACTCTATCTCCATCTCCTGTTCTTTTCCCTTCTCTGATATATTTCCAGCAAATCTTGTAGCTTGCTGTTGGGCGGTTGAAGAGGATGCTGCTGCTCCAATTTGTGTGCTCGGCAGTGAGCTCACCTGTGAATAAAACTCAAGGTCAGCCATTTTCTTTATGTTTCTTAGAGCTCTTTGATTAAGCTCTTCTTGAGTAACAGCTTCTTCTAAAGTCCCTCTCCTCCATTTGCTTTGATTGGCATGTTTTTCTATGTGAGGAAGGCTGCAATGATCATAAGCAGACAATTTGTTTTTAAGCCCCCTCATGGTAATGAAGTTGTTAGGGTCGTAAGGTTTCCATAGGAAGCTGTATTTGAGACCAAGGCCCCCAAGCATTCTATCTGCTTCCTTCCACCCTTCCTCCCTTTCGTTATAGAGGAAATGGCCAAGTTGACTTTTGACCTTTAGCTGTGCCTTCTTACCTTTGCCTGAAAAGTGGAACATATCCACAAAGCCAAACTGCCTGAAGTATTCTAAGGCAAGTAGCCTCATAGGCACAAATCTGGGTAGTCTAAATGGGGGCAACTCACACCCATATATTCTGATGACGGTGTGGTGTTGGTAGAAGTACCAATCCCCAATACTGTATGCTTTTGATAAATGCAGGAGTCTTTGCATCTCATCTGTCAATCTGGGAGGAGGTGAGCCCAAAAGTAGAGTCATGGCTGGATGAATGAAGTGATCAATGAACTCACAGTAGGTGTATGGAGAATAGCAATTGAGGTGGAAAACAGATGTCCAGTACACCACAGATCTCAAATTTCCCTGTGCATCTTCTCTCTTCATTGGGAAGGAGAACTTCTCATGCTGGAAGTATAGAAGCAAATGATATATGTAGGAAGTGTATTTAAATACCCTGTCTCTTGATAGGTTCATCAACTGATCATGCATCTTGTCTGAGATGTATGTGGCATAGTCATAACGGACTGGTTTTCTACCTAGAGAAAACATGAGCATTATGTGCATAATCGTTTCATCTACATACTCCACTGAATCATATCCCAGGATGGGACTGATCATGTCAACAAGGTCCAGGCCCAATTGGTTGAGGTAGACAGAGTTGATGGGAGGAGTTTGTATAGTGTCAGCTTTGATGAATAACTGGTTAAGCTTTATAATCTGGGCCTCTGTTATTCTGGCTCCCTCTATTATCAAATCAGCTAGTGATAGAGGGACCAACTTCTTATCTGTTTTGAACTGCAGCATCTCCCTGATGGCTTCAGGGGTAATGAGAAAGAGAATTGCGCCTGAAGAATCAAGCACTACCCTCTGGGATGCATCATAATACTCAGCACATAGGTGGATGAGTTCTGGGAATTGGTTGACCTGAGGTAGTTTGAAGATTGGGAGAGAGGAATCCCAAATTCCCAAGATGTCTGTCCCATTCTGATGTTTGATTTTAATTTCATTTAATATTTGGAGATGAAACCTGCTCCTGCTTAGCATTTCTTCAGATATGTTATAGTCTAAGTCAGCTAATGCTTTCCAGCCCAATGCTCTGTGAGGGGCATTCAGAGGAGCTACATTGAGGGCTATGGGAGCCACAGGGGGATCCATGTTTTCTTTAGGATTCTGTTCTTTTTAGGACTAGTGTTACTATGCAGAGTAACACAAAGGGGCTTTTCTGAGGAAGATGGGAATTTCTGAGGAGAAAGAATGAAATAGGGAAGGATGCAACAATTGAAATACTGCCTTTGAACCAATAGATGATTTGCAGAACTGAGCGGAGTTTGTTTTTGAGGCAAATTTGATTTTTGCGGGTAACTGGTTTACCATTGCGCGAACCAGGGAGGAATTTATGTTCAATTTGCCCAATGTGGTTTTCCAAACGCATAACGGTAGCTCTGGTTCGGTATTATTGCTGGTTCAGTGGAGTTTAGTGGTGAAATCGACGTTTTAAGGTCTGCTTACCGGCTACACTTGGAATTTACGAAAAAACGGATTTGCAGAGCAAAGATGGAGAATACCTGTGGAATTTCGCCGGTTACAACTTGCTAGTGTGTGAAGGATGGACGCTCTGGGGGTCTGGAAGTTAGCTCAACAGGCTGGTGCAGGTTTGAACGTAAAATTTCATGCAGAACAGACAACAACGCTCTCGCCAAAAATAACAAAAAACACGACTTTTTGACATAAATATAGTTTTTGGTGATTTTGGCGCGTTTCCGTGCTGACGTCAGCATGACGTCATAGGTGGGGTCAGGGTCGGATGACGTCAGCAGGACGTCATCCGGCCAGGTGGCGGGCTCTGGTTGGTCCACGGGGATGGCGAGGTGGCGGGACAGGTCGACCAATAGTTGAGCGGAAGGTTGACGTGGCGGCATAAGTGGTAGTGACGTGGGGTGACGGAGCAATGACGTGGGGATGACGCAATGCGGGCGGAAAGGAAGAAACCGGAAACCGCCGGCGGTTTCATATCGCACCGCCTATGGTACGGTGGCGGTAAGTGTCAGTGGTACCTCCGATGGGCCGTGGAGGTGATGCGTGGCTGCCACGTGACGTAGCCAAAATACGGTCATCGGAAGATATCGTCTGGACAACGGATCTGCTCCGATGCAGCGATGGCCGTCGGATCTGGAGGGACATGATCTGACGGCTATCAGAGGTTAGATGTGATAGGGGGATAGGGTGGGTAACGGGCGATCCTCGGAGAGGGTCCGATGAAACCAGAGCCGTTGGATGCGCAAGACCAGATCGGACGACTGTCGGGGCCGATGACATGATCGGGGGTTACGGTAAGGCGCGACTTTATTTAACATATTTTTCGGGATGCGCGCTTAGGCGGAAAACGATCGGGGTATGGTGGTTTGGTAAGGTTTTTCAATGTATTTCGAAAAACAAATGTATGCGCCCAGACTTTAGTTTAAGCGGCGGAAGTGGGTTTTTGAGATATTTTTTTTTTTTAATTTCAAGGGATTATGGGTAAAAAGGGTTTGTATAGGGTTTATATTTGCAAATGGGGTACAAATGGGTTAAAAATGGATTCAGAAACGGGAGAGGAGGGCTAGGTTTAGGTTTATCAACATGACCAGGAGTCATTTGATCCCTTTTTTAGAGAATATATGGCTATAATGCCAAGGGGAGGGATATTTACATAAAATTTGGGGTTTTTATACACCATGGTGTTAATACTAGTAGGGGAAAGGTAATATGAGGGATTTATATAATAGAGTTAGTGTAAGCATGGATGATGGCAGTGAGTGAAGGGGAAACCATTAAGTTCGTTTGAGACAAACTTGGTTTTGAGAGTAGATCAAAATGCAAAGAATTTTTTTAGACAAGAAATGTGGCTTCTAAGGATAACAATTCTATCATATTACCACAAGTAGTTCCATGAATGTGAATTCAAAGGGGATGTTAGTAAATGACATGAAAAGAGGAAGAGGGGAAATTAGACATGCTTCTTAGCTTTTCCTTTCTCATTTGGACCATCAAGATTGAAATCTGAAGTGAAGACCGCTTGTGCACCTCCTTCTACTTACCCAGCTACTTTGCCTAGCATTTTTTGTTTCTTCTTGGAGGGTGCATTTAGGCTTGCAAACCCTTGCTTGCCTTTTCTTTTCTTTGGCTTTTTCTTTTATTTTTCTATCTACTTCTAACCTTATTGCTTCCAAGGTCCCAGATTAAGCAGTTGGGAGCCTTATTTTCTCTACCTATGCTATTTGTCTGCCAAGATTAAACAGTTTGGACAGACTTCTTTCTCTAGTCTACAACTGGAAATTGAAAGCAAGGCATGATCCAGATTAGACTGTTGGATCATCCATCAAAATAGAAACAAGTCCATCAAAATTGAAACAAGGAGAAGCTCTTTACACGCCTTGTTTTCCTAGGAAAAATGCGATCTTTGCATAATCAAAGCAGAGCATATTTGGACTTTCCCTTGCCAATCATGAAATATGAAACCTATTGGTATAGGTATCCAACAAGACCCACCGGTATTAAAAACATAATGTATATCCTTTCGAGTCCGTCATCAGAAATCACGATTGGGCGAACCCGTATGCATGTGTATAAAGGGCCTTTCTATAGAGTAGACCTGACGAAATTTTAAACAGAATGTATGTATTTTAGGTCTCGCTATATATGTTTTGACACATGTTTTCTTTGTAAATCCACTACATTTCTTTATTTCTTTCATGTTTCAATATCCACATACATATCCGATTATGGCTCCATTTATGTTGTGGTTTAACTTTATCACATGGGCCAATTCCTTTATACTTTTTCCTTTTGCGATTTTGATATATTATAATGAATAAATACTTCATTACTTTTAGACATTGCGAAGTAGAATATATAAAGGGCTTCATTGAGGCTGAACCCCCTTAATGATTTTAGGGCACACATTGTGATAAAATTAATAAGTAAGGCTTAAATCACAATATAAGCTACAACAGGTTTAATATTATTCCCTTGGGTTTTAGTATTTATCCATTGGGTTTATTATTAATTTGGGTTTATAATATCAATCCCTTGGGTTTATTATTCCCTTTGGTTGATAAAATAAATGATGGTAAACCATTGTCAATCATAGCCAAACATCGTGAACCATTGTTGAATGTCGCATTGTGGCAAGAATTGTCTCAGTGTAGAAAACACCATGTTTATTTTAGTATTTGTAGTATTTATATTTGGGTTTACCAATGTTGGTTTTATAATATTAGTCCCTTGGTTGAATGTCACATTTTGACAAAGATTGACTCACCATGAAAAAAACCATGTTTATTTTAGTGTTTATATTTGGGTTTAACATTGTTGGCTTTATAACGATAATCTAATATTATTATGAGTTATTCTTATTATTAATTAATACATATTAGGAGTTTATATAATTATTATAATATTAATATAATATTTATATAGTTATTAATAATTCTAAATAGTTATAATAATTAACTTTGTATACAAACCCTAAGATAAATATTAAAAATAGTAAAACATAATAATAATAATAGTAATAGTTTATATTATTATAATAATATTAATATAATAATCATAAATATATAATGATATAAGAATATATAGTTATTAATTATCCTAAATAGTAAATAATTGGTCTTTATGGTTTTTATTATAATAATATTAATTATATTATTATGATAATAATTATTATATTTGTATATTATTATAACAATATTATAATAAACCAATATTATTATAATATTATAGTCAAATATTATTAATAACTATATAGATATTAACAAACACATTATTTCTATATATTATTATATAAATATTATATTAATATTATAATAATAATGTAAACTCCTAATAATATTATAATAATAATATAATATTTATAAATAGTTTGGTTGTTAATATTTATATAGTTATTAATAATCCTAAATACCCATAATAATTATTAATGTGGTTGATATAGGCCTACCACCGTATATCAACCACATTGGAAAATGTGGTTGTATATATGCTTGATATACTCCTATCGATGTATATCAATCATATTGGTAAATATGGTTATGCTAGTTTATCTATTTTGGAAAGAGTAGTATAGTGATCAGGCCATAATTTTGTCTAAAAAATAGTGGAAATTTTAATAAGATTTTAATTATAGTGGTGAATCTATGTCCATTATCAAAAACATTATTTGAGCACTCTTATGGTTATATTTTTTGAATGAAAAAATGGCCCGATTCCCATTACAAATAACTTTCTCGTTAAAATAGTAGCTTCCATAGACAGTGCCATCTTAGAATAAGTGTTAAGAATTTCAATTTAATTATTAATTAAAAATATAGCTTACAAAATTTAAACTTAATTATTAATAGCTATTAGATTTCAAAATTTTATTTTAATTATGATGGTAGAAATTTAACCTCCATAAAATGTTACAGAATATTCTTAATATTATACACAAATAAAATGTTGAGATTTATTTTTAAAGTATTTATGGTTTTTTTCCCTTTAAATTAAATTCATTAATTAAAACTAAGGTCATATGAACAAATTTCATATGAATTGACTTATGGTTTTTTGGCATATGATATTGATAAGCCAGTTATTGTAACAAATTTTATTTACAAATTAATAATATCCATGGTTAAAAGTGTTCCTTGTTTTTTATTCACATATTTTTAACTTGTATATTATTCCTTTTTTTGTAAGCTTGGCGTGATTAAATCTTGATCATGTCCAATATATCAACCAAGGGGAATTCAACCAATGACGTCACATCAAGTAGTGCATTAACACAACACCAACCATGTAATTTATATGGTTGTGCTACTTATATCAAATTTAGTGCAAGATATTTTATTAATTATTGCGTATGTATTAATATTATTTTTATTAGTGAAATAATTGATAATGAATCTCCATAATTAAAAGTGGAAGAAGTAATGATGAAGTGAAATTGTTTTTCCATAGTTAGAAAGAGAAATTTAGGTTCAATTCAAGATGGGTGCATTGTTTAAATAATTTGGAATGTTGGAGGATTGAAGAAAATGTACTTCATTGGGGTTATCCCATATGCATATTGGGACTGCTATTGAATAGTTTAGGGGATATCCAAAATTTAGAAGTTTGACCCTATATTTCTACAAATGGCATGAAAAATTGCAAGTGTTAACGGTGGTGATATATTGGGTTGCAATTGGCATACATCCTCATGGAGTAATAGCTTGTAATGTTTCAAAAATAGTTAGGGATGTTGGTATTGGAATTAATAAGTCTTACTTGTATAATTAATTTCTCACCACACTATAATATCCTATTCACTATATGTATTGGTTCTTGTCGTGTAGAAAAGATATCATGTATTGAATGTCGTTGAAATATTCTAATTGTGAAAATAATTAAAAAAACTTCTTATCTTATACTAAAGCTTGAAATATTCATGTATAACAAAATTGCTTAAATAATATAATGATTTTTTTTTTAAATATAAGAAAATATGTTTATATTTCTATTATATTTTATCATAAAATTTAATATAAAATAATTTTTTTTAAGAATTCATACCATAACAATATTCTCCTCTACCGGGCATAAAAATGTTTAAGAAATCTAATATAAATAAAAGTAGAAAGGTATTTTAGAAATTTAATATAAATTAATAGAAAATAACATAAATTTCAATAAAGAAATTCCAGACCTTTTAATGTTATTTCTTCCATCAGATTATATATGTATTACTTTTTATAAATTTATTTTATTTTTTTCTATATAAATTTATTTTAAGGTTTGATTTTAAAATTGTTTTCTATTTGTAAAAGAACAGTTTAATAAATGTAAGAAAATAAGTTATTCACATAAAATATAAAATATTTAATAATATTAAAAATCAACTTACTTAAGAATTAAAAATAAATTATTTTAAATATGATAGTTTTTCTTGAATAATAAGTTGATTCACATAGTTAATAATAATTATATTAATTTTTACTGATTTAATACATTTAAAAAAATAATAAATAGTATTTCTTTTAAAATAATAGAGACCTCCCGGATGCGGGTGCTACGTCGCATCATATGGAAGAGCCACTTGCCACGGAGGAGAGGACACGCGACGGACGGAGCTCTTTAAGGCCCCTCGCCGCCAACTCCTCAGGCCGGGCATTGCAGTTCATCAGCCTTAATGAAGGCGCAGGGATCATAGCAGGATTAGATGGCCGCATTCAATGCGGGAGAATTTCGAAGGAATGAGGAGGGCAATAAGAATTGCAGATTGGGGGCAGTCGCTGCTCAGTGCGATGGTGTTCATGCCCAGAATTCTGAGAATAGCGGTGTTATTGTCGACTTGGGGGAGGCTGGCAAACTGCTGGTCCTCCCTGGTTCTTGCCTGCGTGCATTTGTGTGTTGCCCGGAGCCGAATTGGAGGGGAATTCTGCCTAAGAAGGAAGCTGCTGGAAGTATGGTGCGAGAAAGGATGCCATGTCGAAGAGGCAGGGGTTCAGGGCGTGCCAGCTCCTCTCGCTCGCCTGCAGCAGACACTCATCACCACTGCTGCTGTTGTTACTGTCATCGACGTGTGGGAGCTTCCCCTGTACAGGCAAGCCAATTTGTGGAGGCTGGAGGGTCCAACAATGGCGAGCCAAGGCTACCTGCGTTTGGCTCGGTTATTTTCACACTGGGCAATTCCAGAGATAATGCGGGTATCAACGCCCACATATCCGTGCTGTTCACCAGGGTCCCTGAGGAAAATGTGGAGGGTCTGCCGCGGCCCCCTGCAGTGGAAAATCCCTTGGAAAACGAGGGAGGAATTCCGTTGGAGCATGGAGGAAGGCGGCAACAGTCTCTGGCGGAAGAAATTCGGGTGGTTGATAAAGGAAAGCGTCCACAGGGTGAGGCTTCAAGCTCGGGGGGCACTTCACTGCTGGAGCACCACCACATATCAAGCCATGCGCGTGAACCTGAATTGCCAGCCTTCATGGATGGCTTACCCGAGGGACAAGGATGGGCGTGGATTCGGGAGGCTGAGCCAGAGGAAGATGAGCCTGAGGAAGCTGCGACCGAGGACTAGGCCCAGGTGGCACTCCCGCGTTCTTCCAGGAAGCGTTTGGGATCGTGGACGGTTCAGTTATCTTTCCTGTTGTCTTGTGTCTTACATGGCTGGTTTCCTGTTCAATGTTGTTACTTGGTTTCCTGTGTCTACTGTTGTTACTTGTTTTCTTTTATAATATGGATAGTAGCTTCTCTGTTTTGGGACATAAGCGCATTCCCTGTAGAAGTCTGAGTAATATAGTTTTCGAACTCTGCCCCTGCGTGGGTTCTTCAGAGATGTTTAGGATCTTTTTGTCAGTTGATGCACTGGTAAATACTGGAAACATCACCAGGTGCAAGTGGTTTTGGAATCTGTTACAGCTGCCCATGGAGCCACAGATGGACATGGGCAGCCAGTTATCTCGAATGTAAGTTTCAGCTGTACATATTAATACAAAAGTAGGTAGTGTTGCTTAGAAAAAAAAATAAAATAATAGATACCAATAATTTCAAACATTTTAATGTCATTTCTTATTTAATCATCATAAATGTAGCTTTCTAGCTTTTTGGAAAAGATAGAGAGCTTATGGATCCATTTCTAAAGAGTAATTTATAATCTTCTCAAAAGAGAGAAGTGATAAAGAGATTAAGAACTATTTCAATTCCTTGTAATTATCTTCTTCTTTTAGATTCCATGATAAGAAATAATACATTTTTTTAAAACAATGAATTAACCATTAAAATTTAATATTTTCTATTTTACTTTAATAGATTTATAGTTTGGTTTTTAAAAAATAATTAATTTAATATATTTTATAATTATTACAATATTTTTATTAAATTTATAATTTGGTTTTTAAAAAATTAATTAATTTAATATATTTGATAATTATTATAATACTTTTATATGATTATTCAACATAAATCTATTTAATAAATATTTAATTATAAATATTTATATCTATATTTATATAATTATATTGCAACTAATATAAGAAATTTTAGAAAATATTATTTAATATTTAGTACATTTAAATAAAATATTAATTTTTAAATATACAACTTATTTTTGTATATAAACATATATAAGGGATGTTTAAAATATTATATTATAAAATATGGTTAATCTTTTCACTACATCTTTATTAGAATTGTAACCCATTATAAATCTTCTAATTAAAACACCAAAAATTACGACAAATTACGAAAAAATCTTTAGTTAGATACACCAGATGTCATTGAAATTTATATCTATTTACAATGTCTTATTCTTTCATGTAGAATTAGAATCATAAGGTAATTGATTAAAAAATTAGGAGAACAGTCATAACAGAAAAGTGGTTTGTCCATTGCTTATTACTTGAAATCTAAATTATCACTCTAACTTAAAAATAAATTGCATAGTTGGGTTCTTCTTATTACAAGGGTCTCTAAAATGACCATATAATATTCCATACCAAAATTCATACATTAGAATTCATCATATAAATAATTATATTATTATATGGGTTTTTTATCTATACATTGTTTCATGCACAAACTTTGCTTGCATGGTTGAGGTCTTAATGTTTTGAGGAACTTCAATTTATAAATTTATTTTAGATAGTTAAATATTGAACATCAAGTTTCTACTATATTTTTCATTGGTTGATATTGATGATGTTTATTTATGATAACTTAAGTTAGAATCAAATGACCTTGTTTGTAGTTTTTTTTTGGTTTCCGTAAAGGTTTTCCCACTATGACATTCTATTCAAATCCAATTTTAATTGTGCATGCATGAATTTTCTTTCCCTATTTCATGGCATATGTAATGAATATATTAGCAAAGGAGAAAATATTTGATTTCATGTCTTCTTGTTGCATTTGCAAAAAAAAAAAGTAGCAATATCTTTATAACACGTAATTTATGCATATTCCAAGAATTTGTTTGATTGAGTATGGGTTTTCTCTCTTTTAACCTGTGAAATTTTAGGAACTATCCAACCATAAATAAAGTATATTATATATCATGGTTCTTCTTGAATAATAACAAGTTGACCTACATTAACCACTAACAACTACTAATAATTGTAGTTATTATTCCTCAACAACTAAATTATGATGACTTTTATCACCTCTAAAATATAATAATAATTAATAGTTTTAAAATAATGGTTATGAGTAATTTTAAATATTTCAATGGGGTTTCTTATTTAATCTATGACCATGAAATAACCATTAACATTTAATATTTTTTAATTAATTTTTAGATGATAGTATTTCTCTACATATTTATTCTTTCTCACACGTTGTCATATCCCTCATGTAATTAACTCAACGTAAATAAAATTGTTCTGGAATGAGTTACGAATTAGTTACAAACTAATTCTTGATAACTGATTTGGTTGGTTGTCGTAAATTTCGCCAACAAAATGGCTATCCGACGGATAGAGCCTTTAACGGTGGTTAAAGAGAGGGATTCAGAAAGGGAGGAGCATGCATTTTCGTAGGATGGTACTGGGGCGAATTCTTTCTGACGGATCCTCAACGGGAATCAATCGCGAACCAGTCTTGGTTTCCAATAGAGTTCGAGAGACGCCTTCTTGGGGCTTGATAGCGAAGCCCAGTTCGCAGACAGGCCGGCAACGGTCTTTTTCGTCGGGTAGTTGCGATGAGACTTACGGTTTCATGCCTTGCAGTATCACTGTAGTGGGAAATTTGGTTTTGATGGCGGCTTATGGACACATGATGTTCAAGTCTGCCATGTTTATTGCGGATGGCCGTGAGCTTTTGTTAACTCAGATGGGCCCTGGAATAATTGGCGGGTTGCTTTTACCTATCCTCGGAGTCTTCTCCGACGTCGTGCTGATCGCTGGTGAACAATGGCCACGAGCTTCTGCCTTCGGCTATTGTGTGCCCTCTAGTGGAGGCTGGAGACGAAGTTCCGGTGCGCATCCGGGGATTCGAACCCTGGTCAACACCGTGGGAGGAATGTTGCAGGCCTTATTGCAGGTTTGAGGGTGCTGCGTATATGCTAGCCTTGCCTGCTATCGTTGGGGACAACTAGTTGGAGGTTGGAGATCGGGTACAAGTATGTGTCCATTAAAGTGGAGCCTCCTGCAACTAAATTCTGCAGTATAACCATTGACATCGACGTCCGGAAATGGTTGTTGCCCAATCGATAGGAACGACCTACAGAGAAACAAGGATTCCACCTGCAATTCCAATCATCAGTGTCAGGGCTGCTGGTCATCCACAACATGCCTTGAGAGAATTGGCACTGAAACATTTGCTGGTTAATCAAATTTCTTAGAGGTTGGTTCTTGGGCGGAGGCTGGATCTTTTTCATGCGGTCCAATTCCCCTGTTAGCGCTTGTTTCAAGTTGCATTGCTGCAGCTGTTGCGCGCTCCATGTCTATAGCAGCTTAAGCTTGATGGTGATACAACTAAAGAGATAAGTATTTATGACAATCTTGGAAAACATAAGAGTTTATGCTAGTATTGTAAAATGAGTATGTGTTATTTGTTTATAAACATAGCTATTTTGGGTAAGGAAATGAATATGTGTTATTTTGTTTAATAATTATTGCATTTTTGGAAAAGGAAAATGCATACTAAAGGAATAGAAGTTAATATTGCATCTTTGGAAAAGAGAATGCATATTAAAGGAATAGAAGTTAATGATTAGGATAAGCTAATGGATGCTCAAAGAACAGTCGTTGTGTTCTTTGTATGTTAGCAAAACTATGTTAATTTCTTGAAAATAACTATGTGAAAGGAACGCATGTGCAAGGGCGTAGAATAATAGTTATTACCTGGTATGTAAACATAACCATTGTGTTATATGTTTTAAAAAGAAACATGGACTTGTAAACTAATGGTTAGATCTCTTAGAGAGATATATGCACCAGTGTGAATAAGCGTTGTGAAAAGTAGAAAAAAAATTACTTGAATAGATGTACTAGTTAGTTAGTATGTTATGCTTGCTCATGCAGATGAGTAGACGATAAAAGATCATTTTTAGAGGTTGTTTAATGAATTATTGATATTGTAACTAATCTTGTTGCCAATATTGTTGTCAACAGCATTGACAGGAAAAGATGGCGGTTGGTGCCAAAGGAATGTAATGTTTAACATTGGCAGGAAAAGGATTATTCATCCATGCAGATGGGTTCAAGCTGCAGTATTGTCCATTGCTAGAACAATTAGGCCACAAGGAATGTTGCATGTGGCGGTATGTAAATAAAAGATTACATGAAAATTGTATTAGCTTTTAGCTAGTTATGTGATAGCTTAATGATAATTCATTGTAAAGGTTTTTAATACAATGGTTAAGGGATGGAATCCCTTATAAGCCATTGAGTGAGGGGTGAAAACCCTCACGAGCGTTTAATAATAAGATTAAACGTTTGCTGGTTTTCACCCTACGGGGTTTCCAGGGTATATCAGTGTTCAATGGTGTGATTGATGTGATTGCCTTTTGTGTCAATTGGATGATGTTGAATCCTTGATGTTGATGGTTCTTTATTTGATGGCATGATCATAATGTACAAATTAATATGGTTATGGAAATCGTGAAATGGATGCAAGGAATTATGAGATAGTTTATGTTATTACATTACCATGGTCGGGGTTAATGGATATGCAACTTACTGACTGTTATTGCAAATTTACTTGATGCATTAATGAACACTATGTCTAGTTGTTAATGATGATTGTGGAGTTATGAATTTGATAAGTTAATAGTGGGTAATTTGTATAAAAAAATTCTAACCTCCTACTTTTACATGCGAGGTTATCGGGGTACATGACAAGTGGTATCAGAGCTAAAGGTTGCAACACTGGCGCCTTTGGGAATTGGTAAGTGGAAAGGATATTGAGGTACACCATCAGTAGGCATTAACTCAGGTATGAGTTTAATCATTCACATATTGATTTACATAGTACACTATTTTCGCATGATATGTGTGATTCATATTTATAACTGCTTTGAGTAGTAAGTAATAAAGTTGTTGCATAACTACATTCATAACATTGGATTCATGATGAGGGAAAAAGACAATGAAACTTTTGTCGCACTTACGAACAATATTAAACACTCATTACACGTAAGAACAATATTGAACAGTCATTGAGGAAAGTGACAACGAACTACTAGCTTTTGATTTGCAAATATGACAATAACAATGATTCATTTATTAAACAAAATTGAAGTTACAATGAACAAAACTTAATGAGTCAATGCATGAATATAAATTATGGGGAACAACCTTGAATGGGATGACAAATTGTTTTAAAAGGACAATAGAAGACCCCTTAGATATTGGAAAACATGCAATGAGTCAAGCAGCGAGACTTGATTGTCATAACTAACTTTTGATTCAGTCTTGTCATGGATGCATGAAGACGATTGGTAGTTGAGATTGGTTAGTGTTGTATGACTAACCCATAGAACTTATATGCATTAATTGAATTGGACGTAATATTATTACAATTCGAGAACAAGTGAAGGTTGATTGATGTCACATGAATGGAATGTGTGTATGAAGATTTTTACTCTCTCTGTGCTATAGTTCCAGTTGTTTAGGAGAAGAGTTCTTAATTTATTCACCATGAGAATGCATGATGAATAGTATATGCTTATGTCTTAATAGATTTAATGATGATTACCCTCTAATTAAGTGAAATCCATTAGCATGGTATGTGTTTATGTTAATCATTACTTGTTGGGAGATAAAAAAACCATTGGAGCCTCGATTTAACGATGGTTGAATTTATCTCTACTATGGGAATAATGGATTTCTTATGCACGTTGCATTCCAGGGTGAAGTTAATTAGGCATGTTCAATGGGTAACATTTCTAGGACCCATTCATGGTATAATTACATGCGATAATTATTCATAAATAGACTACATGTTTTAATACAGTTGTCAGTAACCTCCCCAACTATAGATGCTTCCAAAGGAAAAGAAGCAAGGAGAAGGAAGAAGATCGTGTTGTAAGGACAAACGGAGATGGGAAAAGAATCACTAAGTCTGGTGATGACCAGATAGCGCTCGACGTGCATGTGAGTATTCCCTTGACCATGCTTAAGGAGTTGGAAAATGATAACTATAGTGTGCTGATGATAATGATTTTCGTAATGTCTCCTTGAAGTCATTATTCTGAAAAGGTCACATAGTAGTGTTATGATAGTTGTTGCATCTAGCATCAAGTGGTAACTCTGGTGCATGTGTGACACTTAGGAGATCATGCTTCTAATTGCATAGGTAGAGAAATTGCTTCCGGTAAGGGTGGTTTAATTTGTTAGTTGTGCATATTGAACCAAGGAAAAGATAGGTAACTCTATTCTTTATAGAAAATAACCAGTGGCGTTTTACTAAACAGTTAGAAATATCATGGGGTTGATTTCTACAATAAAGATTGATTATTTATATGTTTTCTTGGTAGAGAAAATATGATAATACTTGCAGTAAAAGAATTGGTTATTTTATATGTTTTCTTAGTAAAGAGAATAGGTAGTTCCTCCTAGTAAGACTACATGTGAGTCTTGTGAGAGAAATGTTTGTCTCTTGTCATAAAACCCTTGCTAAATATAGCCAAAGTATCTTCTTGAGAAAAGAAGATGAGGCATATCAACGCCCTGAGGGCATAGCATGAAGGTTGGCCAAGTTTTCTTGAATTAAAATATGTATTTTTATTTGATAAAAGTTTCTTGGAAAATATATATATGCTAATTGCATTATGATACTAGTTAGTTTCTAAGTTCTAGTGAAATGATTATGCATTACATGCATGATAAAGATAGCTAAAGATATGCTTCTAGGCACATAGATATTCATTTCTAATTTTTTGAAGAAAGAGTATATTATATATATATACATAAATATAGTTTCATTCTAAGAGTGTGCATACTTCATGCATGAAGATGAAGGATTTTGTGAGAGTTTTCTTGAAAATAAAATTAGAGGTTCTTTCCCTTAAAGACACATTAGAATAGTGTTCATGCAAGAAACAAAATCCTTACTTGTTTCATGAAAAGAACAATGTGCAATGAAGTAAAGTAATTGTGTCAGGAAAAGACATGTTGCATAATGGTAGCTATTGTGACTTTGGAATTATGACTCTGTGTGTACATAGAGGAAGTGATCATGTTAACTTTCTTGAAGACAATAATCTTTGAAGAGATTGTCTTGCTAGATAAGTTGTGTTGATTTCTTGATTTTGGATGGATAAGTAAATCTTGTTCTGTATCTTGATTTTTATGCATAAAGATGAATATCTTTAATAATTCCCTGAAAGGGATGAGGTTAAAATGACTTCCTTTAAGGAAGAGGTATGTAGTTTGTTGTATGAAATGATGGTAGTATTCTAGTGAAGGGAATATGTGTTGCATACATTAAAGAAGGGCTTATATGATAAGCAATGGTATGCACAAAGATTAGTCATTGTGACAAGTGGTATATTATATTAATGACGCATGGCCAATGTTGGCCATAGTAAACGTAAGATAATACTCCATTAATGACGATTTGAATTAAGACAACAGATTATGGAAAAATTGGAAATGTTTAGGTTATTAACTCAACTGTTGTTGACATTTATACATTAATGAATATTGCATATGCTTTTATACATGACAATATTGTATGCATGAACATTCGTGGAAATGGAATACGTGTTAACTGATGTATATTTATAACTAACGTTGCTGATGGGATTAAGTAGTGGTAGCTTAATGGCAACAAGAAAACTCATCACATAAATTGTTGCAATGTGAAATGCAATTATAAATGAGAAAGAATGATGTTATATGATATGCATGAATTATGTTATTTGGAAAATTTGCATGCATACAACGTGTATGATAGATATGTTTCCCAACAATCTAGATGTTGTGGACCCATGTTGAGGGTTAAGTGTAGATGCATGGTATACATGCATGTTTGTTGTGCTAATAATAATGTTCATATGGTTCATTGTGTAAATTACTTTGAGAAAGAGTAATAAAAGAGAAATTTAACATGCCAGACAGTTGTTGATAGTTGGGTTGATGACAATTACCTGCCTGGAGGGGTTGATGGCACTTGTCTGCCTGGATTGTGAAAGGCTTGTATGCCTTGGGTTGATGGCAAATACCTGCCCGGAGGGGTTGATGGTACTTGTCTGCCCGGAGTTGGGTTGATGGCAGCTACCTGCCCGGAGGGGTTGATGGTACTTGTCTGCCCAGATTTACTCTCCCTGGAATTCTTGAGCTGGTTGGCCAGTGGAATTCCATGTTAGACCTGGTAAGGTCTCTATCAAAGAAACTGTCTGGATGTGAAAATGACTCAATTTGGTTGTGGAAACCAGTTCCCATGGGTTGGGAATTCTTAGCATGTTATGGTTCTCATAGCTAAAGAAATGAACGAATCAGCTATATGATATGTTGAAGATGAATTTTACATATAGTTGTGTAAAATATGTTATGCACATTTAACAAGAAATGAGCTTAGTGTTCAATAAGGAGTTATTGGAAAATTTAATTCCTTTATTGTATTATTAATTTTGTGAACATCTTAGTGGGAGCTAAGACATTTTTTGCTTGATGCAGTGATTGACTGTTTTGATGATTAGAGAGCTAGGTGCTCTTTTGGTACTTTTAGTAGTACTCAGTGGATGCCTTTAGTGAGAATTCGTTCAGTGTGCACGTGAGCAGTGATTTATCATTTGATGATTAGTGTTAGTGCTCTTTAAGTACTTGTAAAAGTACCGTGATTTAGAAATCATCTAGCATTGCACAATTGATTGTTAGTCAAACGTATTTCATTTGACTCAAAATATAGTGACTAATGCGATTGAATCTGTTAGTCATATATTCCAGGAATTACTTACCATGGAGGGTTGAAGAGTTGTCCAACCACTATTAAAATGCTTACGTGAAGGCATTCATGATTTTCAAGAATAGATGGTAAGTAATGGTAAGTTGACACAGGGAATTGTTTATTATGAATGAATAAGGGCCAAGTGGTGGCGATTAGAAGTTGCATATTTTTGCAATTACGAATGCTTATGACTATTGATGCTTATAACTAATGATATTTCTTATGACTATATCATTACTATTCTGTTTGTTGTCATGAAAACTATGATTTTAAAGAGGAAGGATCACATTTTGTGTGGTTTAGATAGTATATCACGAGTAAAATATCAAGTTCCGATGAAAGATGAACACCGAGGACGATGTTCTTGTTAAGAGGGGGAGTATGTCATATCCCTCACGTAATTAACTCAACGTAAATCAAATTGTTCTGGAATAAGTTACGAATTAGTTACAAACTAATTCTTGATAACTGATTTGGGTGGTTGTCGTAAATTTCGCCAACGGAATGGCAGTCCGACTGATAGAGCCTTTAACGGTGGTTAAAGAGAGGGATTCGGAAAGACAGGAGCATGCATTTTCGTGGGATGGCACCGGGGCGAATTCTTTCTTACGGATCCTCAACGGGAATCGATCGCGAACCAGTCTTGGTTTCCAATGGAGTTCGAGAGACGCCTTCTTGGGGCTTGATAGCGAAGCCCAGTTTGCAGACAGGCCGGCAACGGTCTTTGTCGTCGGGTAGTTGCGATGAGACTTACGGTTTCATGCCTTGCAGTATCACTGTAGTGGGAAATTTGGTTTTGATGGCGGCTTATGGACACATGATGTTCAAGTCTGCCATGTTTATTGCGGATGGCCGTGAGCTTTTGTTAACTCAGATGGGCCCTGGAATAATTGGCGGGTTGCTTCTACCTATCCTCGGAGTCTTCTCCGACGTCGTGCTGATCGCTGGTGAACAATGGCCACGAGCTTCTGCCTTCGGCTATTGTGTGCCCTCTGGTGGAGGCTGGAGACGAAGTTCCGGTGCGCATCCGGGGATTCGAACCCTGGTCAGCACCGTGGGAGGAATGTTGCAGGCCTTATTGCAGGTTTGAGGGTGCTGCGTATATGCTAGCCTTGCCTGCTATCGTTGGGGACAACTAGTTGGAGGTTGGAGATCGGGTACAAGTATGTGTCCATTAAAGTGGAGCCTCCTGCAACTAAATTCTGCAGTATAACCATTGACATCGACGTCCGGAAATGGTTGTTGCCCAATCGATAGGAACGACCTACAGAGAAACAAGGATTCCACCTGCAATTCCAATCATCAGTGTCAGGGCTGCTGGTCATCCACAACATGCCTCGAGAGAATTGGCACTGAAACATTTGCTGGTTAATCAAATTTCTTAGAGGTTGGTTCTTGGGCGGAGGCTGGAGCTTTTTCATGCGGTCCAGTTCCCCTGTCAGCGCTTGTTTCAAGCTGCATTGCTGCAGCTGTTGTGCGCTCCATGTCTACAGCAGCTTCAGCTTGATGGTGATACAACTGAAGAGATAAGTATTTATGACAATCTTGGAAAACATAAGAGTTTATGCTAGTATTGTAAAATGAGTATGTGTTATTTGTTTATAGACATAGCTATTTTGGGTAAGGAAATGAATATGTGTTATTTTGTTTAATAGCTATTGCATTTTTGGAAAAGGAAAATGCATACTAAAGGAATAGAAGTTAATATTGCATCTTTGGAAAAGAGAATGCATATTAAAGGAATAGAAGTTAATGATTAGAATAAGCTAATGGATGCTCAAAGAACAGTCGTTGTGTTCTTTGTATGTTAGCGAAACTATGTTAATTTCTTGAAAATAACTATGTGAAAGGAACGCATGTGCAACGGCGTAGAATAATAGTTATTACATGGTATGTAAACATAACCATTGTGTTATATGTTTTAAAAAGAAACATGGACTTGTAAACTAATGGTTAGATCTCTTAGAGAGAGATATGCACCAGTGTGAATAAGCGTTGTGAAAAGTAGAACAAAATTTACTTGAATAGATGTACTAGTTAGTTAGTATGTTATGCTTGCTCATGCAAATGAGTAGACGATAAAAGATCATTTTTAGAGGTTGTTTAATGGATTATTGATATTGTAGCTAATCTTGTTGCCAAGATTGTTGTCAACAACATTGACAGGAAAAGATGGCGGTTGGTGCCAAAGGAAAGTAATGTTTAACATTGGCAGGAAAAGGATTATTCATCCATGAAGATGGGTTCAAGCTGCAGTATTGTCCATTGCTAGAACAATTAGGCCACAAGGAATGTTGCATGTGGCGGTATGTAAATAAAAGATTACATGAAAATTGTATTAGCTTTTAGCTAGTTATGTGACAGCTTAATGATAATTCATTGTAAAGGTTTTTAATACAATGGTTAAGGGATGGAATCCCTTATAAGCCATTGAGTGAGGGGTGAAAACCCTCACGAGCGTTTAATAAGAAGATTAAACGTTTGCTGGTTTTCACCCTACATGGTTTCCAGGGTATATCAGTGTTCAATGGTGTGATTGATGTGATTGCCTTTTGTGTCAATTGGATGATGTTGAATCCTTGATGTTGATGGTTCTTTATTTGATGGCATGATCATAATGTCCAAATTAATATGGTTATGGAAATCGTGAAATGGATGCAAGGAATTATGAGATAGTTTATGTTATTACATTACCATGGTCGGGGTTAATGGATATGCAACTTACTGACTGTTATTGCAAATTTACTAGATGCATTAATGAACACTATGTCTAGTGGTTAATGATGATTGTGGAGTTATGAATTTGATAAGTTACTAGTGGGTAATTTGTATAAAAAAATTCTAACCTCCTACTTTTACATGCGAGGTTATCGGGGTACATGACACACGTGCAGAAGCCTTGTTAGCATTGTTGAAGCCTCAATGTTTTAAGGAGCCCTAATTTATAAATTTTACATATAAATTTGTTTTAGATAGTTAGATGTTTCACATCAAGTTTGCATCATATTTTTCCTTTGCTAATAGTGATGATGATTCATTTATGATAACAAGTTAGAATCAACTCACCTTCTTTGCAATCTTGTTTTTGGTCTCCATAAAACATTTCCCATTGAGACATCCCATTCAAATACAATTTTAGTTGTGTATGCATGAATTTCCTTTCCCTATTTTATGGCATATGCATTGGTCACATTAACAAAGGTAAAAATCTTTTCTTTCATGTCTTAGGTTGCATTTGACAAGAAAACAAATTTAGCAATATCTTTATAATACATATTTTGTGCATATTGCAAAATGATGTATGATTGAGTATGAACATTCTCTCTTCTAACCAGGGCATTTTAGGAACTATCCAACCTCCTTTTTTTACTATGGAACATGTGGGAATTTATTAGAATTTTCGTATTTTTTCTTTATGTTACATATTTTGTGCATATTGCAAAATGATGTATGATTGAGTATTAACATTCTCTCTTCTAACCAGGGCATTTTAGGAACTATCCAACCTCCTTTTTTTACTATGGAACATGTGGGAATTTATTAGAATTTTCGTATTTTTTCTTTATGTTAGTCAATGAAATGAGATAATTTATCTTCTAGAATATGATTACTATTCTCTTTATAATATCTTATTTTCATTGACTATATAGATACATAAAGATTTTTATCAATATTTTACTTTCATAAAGTGAATGTCTTTTTTATTTAATAATGATTTCCCCAAGACTTAGCCTCTTTATGCCACCTTTGGATGAGGAAGAGTAGGTATTAATTCAAGTTTGAAGTAATTTTAGTATAATTTTTATCTTCCAAGCTATTTATCTTGTTAACATATTATGTTGGGTAGCTACTTATAGTTTTGTTTTCAGTGGAGGAAAGATTCACTTCTAAGAGGAAGATAGGATAGTATGTATTTCCTTTAATTTTGAGATTTTGAATTATAAAACACTACTCACTCAAGTTTGATGTAATTTTAGGATACTTTTTAGTCTTCCATATTATTTATCTTGTTCACATAGGTTAGTTACCTACTTATAGTTGTGTTCTCAATGGAGGAAAGGTTCACTTCTATTTGGAAGACAAGATACTCCTTTTTTAGGGCTACACCCATGAACACCTAAGCAAGTTAGCCCACTTACAACTCCAATAAAAAGTATATCATATTCCAAGAGGTAGTAAGAAGAAGCCCTTGATTTTTCATTGCACATTCATCAAAAATCCCTTAAGTAATAATTTTTTTGCAAAAACCTTTGTAACAAGTCTTTGTTACCACATAATCAAAATATTGTCACTCATTTAATAATTAAAATTTTATGTATGTATTTTTTGTTTTGTTTGCTAAGTTGTATGAGTCTTGAGATGAATGCCTACTTAACCTTTTGTTTGAGAAACCACAACCTAGGGGCATTTAAGCTATGAAGATTATCACTAGATCACATTTAGTCTGGGTCACACCAACCCTTAACATGACTGAATTTTTTCCCACAAAATTTCCATGACTTTTACATCACGAAGTGCCTTAAAAATATACCAATCACTATTTATTCTACACCCTATCTATTTTATATATGTATATTTTATTTAATTGTTTATCATTATTACATAGTAATATATATATATATATATATATATATATATATATATATATATATATATATATATATATATATATATATATATATATATATATATATATATATATATATATATATATATATATATATATATATATATATATATATATATATATATATATATATATATATTACACATTAAAAATAAAACATAACTCATTTGAGATGTATTCAAATGGTTAAGTGAAAACTGTTGGCTGTGGTGTGCTCCAGTCCAGTAAGGCTATGTATGAGGGCATGATTTCTTAAGATAGTAAGCACTAATTTAGCTTCAACTGCCACTTACTGTTCAGCCTCATGATCTCCTCCTCCATCCATGACCTGCAGCTCTAAAGCCTCTTGCCTAATGGCTATTCTCTCAGGGCCACGGAAGTCCACGATGTTAATGCTATGTTATGGAGAGACAGGTAAGGAAATTCCTTTTTCAAAGTTGTCCAGTAGCTTTGGAATAAATTCTCAATAAAATTTCCTTACTTTCGTCTTTGTTCTTAATTTTAATAATTATGAACATGTCCCTATTTCCCGGAATTCCAAAGTTGAACTTCGATTTTAGACAATCGTCACTTATATCGGCAATTCTAAAAAAAAATTGTGTAGTTTTTCAATTAAAAATACTTGAATATTCGGCAACTCTTATCATAAATCATGCCTTTGTAATTTATAACATCAAAATCCCAATCTTCATCTAGTTTTGGTTGAGAGTGTTCTCTTTGTTCTGTATATGGTCCTGCTGCGATAGATGCAATGTCTAAGCTTACAAGGCTTGGCATACCTTCGACTATCAATGAATTATTGTTATAAATATGCAATGTTTAATGTTACAAGGCTTGACATTCCTTCGACTATCAATGAATTATTGTTATAACACATATCGACAATGAGCTTTTTTATTATGATGGGAAACCCCACGCTCGTCACTAAGAGTTGCAACGGAACAAGATAACAGTGGCTATAAATTACAAATAATATGTCGCGGACTATGAGAGAATTGCTAACAACAGTGTCAAATACAAAGTTAAATGCTCGTAAATGATATTCCCAAAAAATATTTCGAAGCTTTGTATTGTCTTTGTCGTCACACCACTCTCTCCTTTGCAGGCTATGGAAATAATCTATGGATGACAAAACTCTCTCTGTCATCTCTTCCTCTTCTTTCTTAAGAATGAGGTTGTTTTTCATGGAGAGACCCCGTAAACTCCCAGCAGAAGTTATGTCTGGTTGTAGCAATAATATCTCATACCTTTCCTTCTTATTCATGTGCTCTTCCATTGTTAGATAGTTGAGAGTTGCAAATCGCTAAATAAGTGAATCCTTCATTGGGTTTCACGCACTACACAGAATATATGTTAAGAAATAAATCTCAATTCTCACATCCACGTCTCGCAAACTTTTTGTTATACTGGACAAAACTAAACTTGGGGTTTATTTGACATTTGTTTTCAGTTTAGTTTTCACTTTTATCTCTTTTCTCCCTAATGTAAATAATTGTAATCTCCTTTCTCCTTAATGTAAATTATTTTCACAATTAGTTTTCACTTTTAATATCCCTCCTATTTAACATTTAATATATCTCCTTTTTAAGTCTTTATTAAAAATGTGCGTGTTGACCACACAACTAAAGTACATCTGAACAAATGCTACCAGGGATTTTTTTATTTTATTTAAGAAAACACAAAGGGGATTCAACAATGAATCTATTGAATCTTTAGCATAGCAAGGTAAAGGAAAAGGTCAATGGATTCAAAGGAAGACTGCAAAAAATTATTCAAGAAAGATGTAGAGATGCAATAATACTAAAGTGTTGAAGATTAAACATAATAGTTTTTTTTGGATAAGGGAAGATTCTTAAAAATTGTTGGTTCAAAGTCATGCAAAAACAAATATTTTAACTAGATGAAGATTTATTAGATCTATACTATAATTTTTTTTTTTAGTGTTATTAAAGGATAGAAAAATGGATTGACTTTTTAAACATAAGAATATGAAGGAAAAGAGGAGGAAGGATTGAACACTTCTTCCTCTTCTTCTTGCTTCTTTTCTAAAACAACAATTTTTTATTTTTGTTAGTTACAACCTCTTTCTAGATGGAAAAAATGATGGTCTTTGAATGCACTTGATTTAGAATTCCTTGATTAAAATGGTGAGTTGGATGAGATTTGGATTCTCTAGCCTGGTTGTAAGCCCGTAAAGATTGTAAAACTCCAATCTATTACTCGAGTGAGAGCGCTAATGAAATTCAAACCTCTTGGTAGGATGTTATCTCTTAGACAACTTATTCTTAGGTTTTCTCAAAACTTGTTTGAATGTTCCTTTCTCATCATTAGATTGAGAAGATGACATTATGAGAGAAGGAGGATCAAATACTAGACCCTTAGGACAACATTTCACAAAGTGGTCATACTCATGGAAATAATTACATTTAAATAGGACTTACTCATAATCCAAGGCTTGAAGATGGATCCAACCATTCAAGTCAAGTTGAATAGCCTTATGCGGTCCTATTGCAGAATATGTTTCAACATTAATTGTAACACATGAGAATTTATTATCCTTCATCTATGAAGAAGTAATATATTGGACCAACTTGTCTCCAATAAATCTAGAAATACCATCACCCTAGAAAACTATGGGAATATTTGGCAATCTAATCCATACCAGCACATAAGAAATAGTGTTGGGATTGAAATATAGAGTTCATTAGGTGAAAAACATACCACTTGAGCCCATGAAATAAGCCATAAATTTAAATATGAGATCCATATATTCCTTTTCATAAAAGATAAAATTATAATAACCTTTACCATAGTATAGAACACAAATCAGTTCATGAATTGCCTAATTGTTAGATATCTAGTCCAAAACATAGCTATAACAAGGTATAAGGTTGATGAACTTACCAATCAATATTTTTTCCTTATCATTAATATTCTACTTTCTTGAAGAAGAAAACCCCAAGTGAAGAGAAAATGTATCTATCCTGTTTACAAATATACTTGGCTAAAGCCTTTTTTTTATTCATTGAACCACTTGGTAGAGAGCTATGTTCTACTGTTATGGGATTGGAAGGAACACTCATTGAACATGAATGAGAGTAACTTTAGCTTCAATAGATCCTCACCACAGTGTGGTACATACATATGGTAACGGGTGCATGTGGGGTACAAAATAGGAGTGCTAAACTATAGGTATGCCAATATTTATATTGAGAAAAACACATTTGCATAGTATATAAATTAAGTAAGTAATTGTGGGATCTCTACATCAATTTTTCTTGTCTATCCACCTCAACATGCCTAAATACCTATCCAACACAAATTACCAATTGTATGGAGTGATAATACCATAAAGGGGTAGTTATATATAGAAATAACACTAAGCACCCTAAAATGGGGACTAGAAGGATGGACCATTACTGACTGATGAAAAGAGATCTGGGTATAAGCCCAAAACGCCTTTCTTAAATAATTATCAACCCTTGGACCTGTGGTTAAGACCCACAACGCCCTATCGGAAGCATTCCTTAGGCTATAGGCCTGTTATAACCATGGACTTACGTTAAAACCTTCCTGTATAACTATCGAAAGCCGCTGCCCAACCACGTTATTAAATAGTGGCATTATACAACCAACACAAAAATTACAACATATGCCTTAAGGCTTAACCCCGCAACCACATATGATATATGGGAAACACTATAAAACCACTCCAATTAACTTCCACGGACTTCAAACTTTATATCCCTGCCTTTATTATTATCGGTGAGTCCCGTTATCGGTGGTCATAATAAACTCTTAAACCTTGATCTCCAACGCAATGCGGACCCGACACACTTTTAGACTACCTTCTATATCGATTTCGAGTCCGATGTATATCGACAGATTTGTATCGATGGTTTTGTAATGTGGAGGGCCTACGGACCCGACACTCCTTTAGGCTGCTCTCTATATTATTTCAGATCCCACTGTTGGAACGTACAGTTCTGAAGCCTTGCGGACCCGATGCCCTTTAACGACCTGTTCTATAATGATTTCGGGTCCGTCAAGATTTCGGCGATTTCGTTAATCGCTACCTCCGCTGCTCCGATGTGATATAAGGGTTCTGCGGACCCGATGACCCTTTATGCTGGCTTCTATAATATTTCGGCTCCGGTAATTCGGAGCTTGCACATGACAGTTCCAAAGGCCCTCTCCGATGCGATATTTGGTTTCGGACCCGATATGGGTCTGGACCAATCTTAATAAGATTTCACGTCCGCCAATGTTCCGCTTATGTAAGAAAGCATTCGTCCTCTGTGTAAACGGAATTATACACAGAGATTTATAAAAAAGGTCTTAGAGAGCCTACGGAAGCAGCAGTTGAATAGAAATCACTCTGTAAAAATGAATCAAACATCAAGGCCTAATTAACCATCATGTGGTGGAATATAAAGCAAGCTTCCTACTTCAACACACAGTAAATGAACACATAATGCGTAAACAGTTAAAAAACTTCCTGTGTTTTGACATAGTGAGAAACATTGCATATGTTAATATAAAAGCATGAATTTACATTGAGACTTCGGTCTCGTATGTATGCACACAAATACACAGGCACGCAGGCCTAACAGTCAATGCTGCACCCTCTCATAGGCCCGATTATCATTTCTGGTGCCTCTCCTATCATAAGCCAAATTCTCCACTCTAGTGGCTCTCCACTAGTGGCTCCCCCCTTGCCCGTAGGCTTAAATTCATATATATAATAAAAATTTGTATCAAAATCCTAAAGCTTTTACATGCATGCATATATGGTAAAAAGCCTCTTGAAGCTTTATTCTATCTTTTCCATATTTTAAAACAGAAAAGCCTCCTTATCCACATCTATTTCTTTTCTGCCTAAAAGCTCTCCCTTACTTCTAGAATCATGGGAATACTCAAGCTCTTATTTATTTATTTGTAAGCATCTAATTTAAATCACACTTAAAATACTACTTAGGAAATTAATCCCTAAAATGCATGACCCCCCTATGTCTATTATTTACAATAATTTCCCTTAGCTGACTCCTCCCGCATCAGACTACAAAGGTAGAAAAATTCATGATCTCCTGATCATGTGTCTTGTGGTCTTGGTATTCCTGGATCCCATATCTTGTGTTGTAACTTCTCATTTGTCACTGCATCTGTCTATTATTCTTCTCCAGGTCTCCACACTTTATGCTGTCTTGCTCCACTTGTTGCACTTTCCCAATCAGTCTCTGTCTTTATTTTGCTGCTGCTTCTGCTACTTCTCTTCGTTGCTGATGTCTTTTTTTGAGACACTTTCAACATGATTCTTCTAATTAATTCAATTTCCTTGTCCAATAAATCTTCAAGATGTTGATTTCTTACTGCCACCCAATCATCCATGCCCTCTTGTTTTCTACAACGGGAAACTTCTTCCTTACCTTCTCCTATCAACAACTTACTGGACTGGTACATTGTGTACTCATTTATGTTATCTTCATCTCCATGCATTTGCAACTCCCAATTCTTGAATTGAGATTCTTTCTGTACTAAATTTTGATCATTCAGCATCCTTACCAGCAACATAATGTCCTTATCCCATGGATTACAAATTTCCATAGAATTCTCATCTTTCTCCTTCATTTGACTTCCCAACTGAGTCAAATTTCTTTCAACAGTTGCGATAATACCATCTTTTTCCATGATGTCGTTCTCCTCTAGTTCACTATACCGAACTCTTTCTTCTGCAATCTCCATGTCATACTCTGGATTCTCCAACCAGTATTCCAACAATGCAATTTCTCTGTGGCATTGTTGTAGTATTTCATCATCACTTATAGTCCCTGCATTCACACACAAACTTTCAGTTTGAAAATCACAAAGTTCAACAGTCTCAATTATTGGTTTATAGACCAGCTCTTTAGGTTGATCCTCTTCCTTATTCACGAGAACTTCCTCTTGTACTGTAAGAGCTTCACAAGATTGCACATCCTTCTCAGTAAAACCTGTGATCACATCACAATTGTCAGTTATAAAAACACAAGAGTTCACATTATCCAGCTAATCTGGATCTGCCCAATAGTTCAAGAAATCATCAATGACCTTCTCTTCTATCTCACCAATGGAAACCTCCACTTTCAATTCTTCTTGGACAAACTCTAAAGCTTGTTCATCTTCCTGTTATGTACCTTCAAACATTCGCAACCCATTAGTTTTAAAAACACAAGGCTTTTCGGTCTTGACTGCTTCCTCCATTGCTTCTTTCCGAACAAATCTGCATTTAGAATCTTCGATTCCCATCTCTGGCACAAGAACTCTAAGCTCCTTTTTTAGAAAGGCAATCACAGTTTTCCTCAACCTCCTTTGTAATTGTCGCTAAATCTCTCTCTTCCCCTTCAGTGGAAAGATCCATTTTCTATTTTGATTTTTCTGCTCTTGCAGCCATTTTTCCAATACGTGCAATTGTACCTTCATCATTGCAATCTTTCTTTCTCGAACTTCTGCAGTCATCTCATCTTTGTGGCATTTCTCTAGACCTCTTCTCTCATTCTCCATGATCAACTTCTCTAGCTGTATATAAGGCCTATCTACCTTATGCTTTTCCGGAACAGAATTTTGATTCTGCTGGTCTTTTTCCTTCTTCATGACAATATCAACCAATTGTATTTTACCTGCAAACATCCACAAATTTTCAGATTTAAAACCATATGACCCTTTGGTCTTACTTGAAGTTTCAGTCTTCAAGTCTTCATCTTCAATATCTCCCAGAAATTCTACTTGTTCTGGTTCACAAATGTATTCTTCCATTTCAACTTCCTCTGGACTTATCTTCTTGCCATTTACCTTGGCATCATCTTTCTTATGTCCTCTACTGTAGCTTTTTCCTGAACCTTGGATATCGCCATGAGTTTCTCACCCATGAGTTGCATCAAGCCTCTACACCAACAAACTCTTTTGCTCTCACTTACCTCACCAATCCTTCCCTCCGGATCTGGTCTTTTGGTAATCACCAGTCCTCTGCTGGAACCTTTCGAGCATTCTCCACTGCTATTTTAGGCTTCTCTCATCTGCAACTTTCTTCAACCTCTGCTGAATCTTCCAGGTTCTTTCTTCCTAAGCTCCTTTGCAACAAGTCTCTGCGACAACTAGTCGTCATGGCTGCAACCTTACCTCACTAAGCTCTCCTCACTTAGTCTTTTGGTAAGCACGGGTCCTCTGTCTGGAACCTCCTCCTGAGAAACACTTTTGCTCTTTCTAGGCTTCTGCAATCCCCTCACTCTCTCCTGAGAACACTTCAGTGGTCCTCTCTATCCAATTTCTTATTGGATTCTTCAGGTTCACTGCCACTTCTCAATAAGAGTATTCTCCTTACTCTGTCTTTAAGAACTCACTTGGTTCTTCTCTCATAGCTTCTCTTGCTATCACCTGTGCATTAGCATAAAACATACTCTTAATTTAAAACAGAGCATAACATATTACCTCTTTTTCAAGATCTCGGCATGATCTTGGTGCACCCATTCTTCTGCACCTTGAATGGCCTGTCCTCTACTTGACAAACCAACCAAAACTTACTCCAAACCTCTGCTGGACTGCTACATCTCCCACTGTAGTCCTCCATCATTCAACTCATTGCCTTTTCCTGTGTGCATGTTCCCTTCTCAGAAATCTTCCTTACTTTATTTCTGTTCTAATAGTAGTGCTTCTTTTACCTCAATCCTTCTCTGATATCAATTTTTCCTTTTCCTGGAATTCTTTCCCCGCAGGAAGCTTTCCCTGCTCTGATACCACCTAATGAAAAGAGATCTGGGTATAAGCCCAAAACCCCCTTTCTTAAATAATTCTCAACCCTTGGACCTGTGGTTAAGACCCACAGCGCCCTATCAGAAGCATTCCTTAGGCTATAAGCCTGTTATAACCATGGACTTACGTTAAAACCTTCCTGTATAACTATCGGAAGCCGCCGCCCAACCGCGTTATTAAATAGTGGCATTATACAACCAACACAAACATTACAACATATGCCTTAAGGCTTAACCCCACAGCCACATATAATATATGGGAAACACTATAAAACCACTCCAATTAACATCCACGGACTTCAAACTTTATATCCCCGCCTTTATGATTATCGGCGGGTCCGGTTATCGGCGGTCGCAATAAACTCTTAAACCTTGATCTCCGACGCAGTGCGGACCCGACACACTTTTAGACTCCCTTCTATATCGATTTCGAGTCCGATGTATATCGACAGATTCGTATCGGCGGTTTTGTAATGTGGAGGGTCTACGGACCCGACACTCCTTTAGGCTGCTCTCTATATTATTTCGGATCCCACTATTGGAACGTATAGTTCTGAAGCCTTGCGGACCCAACGCCCTTTAACGACTTGTTCTATAATGATTTCGGGTCCGTCAAGATTTCGGTGATTTCGTTAATCGCTACCTCCGCTGCTCCGATGTGATATAAGGGTTCTGCAGACCCGATGACCCTTTATGTTGGCTTCTATAATATTTCGGCTCCGGTAATTCGGAGCTTGCACATGACAGTTCCAAAGTCCCTCTTCGATGTGATATTTGGTATCGGACCTGATATGCGTATGGACGAATCTTAATAAGATTTCACGTCCGCCAATGTTCTGCTTATGTAAGAAAGTAGGAAACTGCATATATTAATATAAAATCATGAATTTACATTGAGACTTCGGTCTCGTATGCATGCACACAAATACACAGTTACGCAGGCCTAACAATCAATGTTTCACCCTCTCATAGGTCCGATTATCAATTCTGGTGCCTCTCCTATCATAAGCCAAATTCTCCACTCTAGTGGCTCTCCTCCGGTGGCTTCCCCCTTGCCCGTAGGCTTACATTCATATATATAATAAACATTGGTATCAAAAGCCTAAAGCTTTTACATGCATGCATATATGGTAAAAATCCTCTTGAAGCTTTATTCTATCTTTTCTCTATTTTAAAACAGAAAAGCCTTCTTATCCACATCTATTTCTTTTATGCCTAAAAGCTCTCCCTTACTTCTAGAATCATGGGAATACTCATGCTCTTATTTATTTATTTGTAAGCATCTAATTTAAATCACACTTGAAATACTACTTAGGAAATTAATTCCTAAAATGCATGACCCCCCTATGTCTATTATTTACAATAATTTCCCTTGGCTGACTGCTCCCGCATCACTGACCACCAAAAGGGTTTGGACTACTAGAAAGGTCAATAATTTTATATCAATCATGTCATCATGCCAAAATACAATACATCAATCATCACACTTTTAGCTCACCATGATGGTCACATTTAGCAAAAATATGTTTAGTACACTTCACAGAATATAAAGTGTAATAGTGGACTCCAACTCAAGGACATGTAGTCACTTTGAGCATCCATGAGAACTATAGAATGTCCATAAGCCTATGAAACCTAAATAATTCTCATAAAATGGATATTAAATGCAAAGAAGGTTTAAAGACATGATTGCCTTATCCCTTCAAAAGGAGAAATAAATTATAGAATCTAAGTATTTTTATACATTGGAATGTCGTGTATTTTTATACACAAAAAATATGAGGTGATCCATTGTGAATAAAGCATAAAATTTAAGATGAAAGCATCATGTTTTGTATGGGTAGACTCAATCAAATATTTTTGTTGAAATCATTTTTTTTAATCATTTACATATCAAAGCACGTTGTAATAATTATGCAAAAACTGGTAAGTAAGAAATACTATTTCTCTATAACAAGAATACTCTATAAGAAGAACTCACTTAGATGGTCTGAAACATCCACCAACAAATAATGATGTGATTACTTCTACAAACATTTTCAATAATTTCAATTTAATTATTAATTAGTCATATAGCTCAAAAGATTTAAATTTAATTATTAATAATTATTAGATTTAAAATTTTAATTTAATTATCTATTAGTTATATATGAGAAAATTAATCTCCATAAAATGTTCTAAAATATTCTTAATATTATACAGAAATAAAAAGTTAGATATTTATTTTTAAAGTATTTATGTCTTTTTTGAATTTTTAATTAATATTTATTTTTAAAGTATTTATGTCTTTTTTGAATTTTTAATTAAATTGATTAATTAAACAAATTTCATATGCACGTGAGTTATGTTTTTTTAGGATAACGTGTTGATAAGCTATGATATTGTAATAATGTTGATTTTAACCTATATATTGATTCAAAGAAAATTATAATTTCTTTTAAATATATTATTATGGATTGATGTCTATATCCATTTGCAAATCATTTAATTTATATGGTTGTGCTAGTTATATTAGATTTAGTAAAAAAGATTATTAATTATTGTATATGTATTAGTATTATTTTTATTAGTGAAATAGATGATAATGAATCTGCAAAATTAAAAGCGAAAAAAAATATGAAAAAGTCACATTGTATTTCCATAATTAGAAAGGGGATTTGAGGTTCAAGTCAAGATGGATGTTTTTTTCAAAGTGTAGAATGTTGGAGAATTGAACAAATTATACTTCTCATTTGATAAAATTATATATATATATATTTTTTAAATTTAATTTCATAATATATAGAATTTAAATTTAATTCTATAAGCGAGTATTCTTATTCTTATAACCAATATTCGTATAAAAGTAAAAGTACTTCCTAATTAATTAATAAAAACAGTGAATTCTTCGTTACACAGTTAGATAGAAGTTCGAAATGGTAGACACTAATTTAGGTCCAGCGGCAGCCTATTGTCTGGCCTCCATTGGCACGTCACGGCACAATTTATTCGACCATACATAAATAATTCCGTTAGTATCTCCTGATATAATATCATGAGTCCTTTCATCGTATATGAATGCATAGGTTTCCATATCTTCGAAGGCCATTTTTCTCAACTCAGAAACACAATTTGGAGCATCAGTTGTAATCTTCCCCAACCTTTTCCCTGTAACAATGCTACTAATATTGATGGAGTCGGGATCTTCGCCAACACCGCAAGCAGAAACGAAAATGTCCTCTTCGGTGGTAACGTACGAACCTTTGCAATAGTAGGTGTCAAAAACCGTATGGTCCTCAAACGTGACCACAATTTCACCTTGTAAATCACAAAGATAACCACTTGTTGCTGTGATGCACAATACGCCACTTCTTTTGGCTAAATAGAGAGGTGGGCGAGCAAGAAGAATGTCAGTTGATTTTATTATTTTACAAATTTCAGAAGATATATCCATGACCTGCATCTCTAAATGCCGTTGGCGAACAAATATTCTATCAGGGCCACATAAGTGCAAGAACTCCATGCTGCGTTGTGGAGTGACAGGTATGGAAATTTCTTTTCGAAGTTGTCCAGTAGCTTTGGAATAAATTCTCAATAAAACTTCCGTCCTCTGATCTTCGTTCTTATTTTCAATCATTATTAGCATGTCCGTATTTCCTGGACTTCCAAACCTGCAGTTTGATGTTAAGTTTTTGTCAGTTGAATCCGGAATTCTGAACAATTCCGTGTACTCTTTCAATTCAAAAAATTTGAATACCCTCTCATTCTTATCATAAAACACGCCTCTGCAATTTGGAAAATCAAAATCACAATCTTTTATTAGATCTTGTCGAAAGAGTTCTCTTTCTTCTGGATATCGTCCTGCAGCTATAGATGCAACATCTAAGCTTACAAGTATTGTCATTTCTTGATTGTTGTCATTCGTAGTCTTCGCTTCGACTATCAATGAATTATTGTGACAATTATACCACGTCGATTCCATTCTTTCAATACTATCAATGTCTATTGTGATGGGCCACCCACGGTCGTCAGTAAGCGGTGACATTTCTCCATAGAGTCGCAATGGAACAAGATAGTAGTAGTCATATGTTACAAATAATATGTCGCGGACTATGAGCAAACCGTTTACTTCGGTGCCAAATTCAAAGTCAAATGCTCGTAAATGATACTCCCGAAAAATATTTGGAAGCTTTCTATTGTCTTTATCATCGCACCACTCTCGCCTTCGTAGGTTCTGGAAATAATCCATGGATGACGAAACTCTCTCTGTCGTTGCTTCATCCTCTTCTTCTGGAGAATGAGGTTGGTTTTCATTAAGGGACTCCGCGACCTCCTCATATGGGAGAAAGTGTGAGCTTCCAGCAGAAGTTATGTGTGGTTGTTGCAGTGGCATCTCATCTTCTGGTTGTCCATACCTTGCCTTCTTAGTCACGTGATATTCCATCGCTAAGCTTTTGAGGATGTTGAGGTGAATCCTTCGTTGGGTTTCATGGACTACACAGAAACGTTTTGTTCATCTTTTATAGTGTAAGCTAAACTCTGCGTCTATTTAATCGGTTTCGCTATCGATATCCGGGGGAGCCGACATTCGATATTTCATTTTGGAATTGGAAAGGTTTTGGAGAGGTGATTTATTTTATTTATTTATTGTTTTCATAATTAGCTTATTTTCGAATACTTTTATTTCGGCCTGTAATATGTGTATGTGAGACATATTTTTGATTTTTTTCATCGAAAAAAATTGGTTTTGGGATATTTTTTATATTTTTGATTGAAAAAAATTGGTTTCCGGATATTTTTTATATTTAAAATTGGTTACGGTTATTATTAATATTATTTTAATTTTTATAAAAAAATTATATTAATAAAAAATTGCATTTGCTTAAAAATGGCATAATTAAAGCTTTTTTGAATGAATGAATGAAGGAAGTTCATTTGAATGAAAAGTTTACCTGGGATAAAAAGTGTCCCAATATATATACATTAATTAGCCATCTCATCATGGATCAATATTATACATTAATCATCACATTTTTGGCTCATTTTGATGTTCATATTTGATAAATATGTAGAACACATTGAAGAGAATTAATGGTGTAATAATTGAATCCAATTTGGGTTATTGTGATCATCTCGAGAGTGCATGAGAAATCTAGAATACCCATAAAATTGTACACATAAAACATTCTCACCAAATGGATATTAAATGAAATGGAGGTTTAAAGAGAAGAATGCATTATCCCTTCCTTCAAAGAGAGAGACAAATCCATTGATAAATGAAATTATATGATCACATATCACAAACTATCATATAATTTCATGTAATCTAGGAAACACTTCCTTTTGTTCAAACAAAATAAAATGTTGAGCTCAATAAGAAAAAACACATGACTAAAAAAGGCTCTAAAGCTCAGTATATTACAAGAAGATGTTAGCTTGATAGAACATCTTAGAACTTTCCCATAAAAAAGGGTAGCTTTTTACCATCCAAATGGATTAGATATAAATAAATTTACTTGGAACATATTCAATTTTGTAACGACCTAACCAAGTAATTTCAAATTTTTATTGTTCACCAACACATTTGATTCTTTTGTTCCACACAAAGACACCCTTCTAAAAACTTCATTAACGAGACTTCATGTTGATATTCTTTTTTGTCTTTTATTGGCTTTGTACCCGATGATCAAATGCCATAAGTGTTTTAGTTAGTGTGCTTTTGACATAGCATGTTCTCTCATGGGGTATTAAGGAATACCCCTACTTTTGATAGATATTGAAAAATCCCCTTGAAAATATGTGTTTTAACATCCATTCCAATATATTTATATGATTTTAAAAATCTATATTTTTATCATATATTCTAGGTATCCATTTTTCCCATCGAACTTTTAATAAGCCTTTTTATTTCTACCTCGAGTATGGAAGCATAATGAAACTTTTATAATTCTTTAGACTCATTTCCAAAAAACTAGTGAGAGGAACAATTGTTGGAATAGGCCCTTGATTTTAAAAGATTATGTAGTGAGAGAGTAGAAAGGCACTTCAGGTTGTAATAGTGAGAGTACCTATGGATACTAATGAGGACATATCATGCTAGGTATAAGCCTCATCAGCATTGCCAACAAATACTAGCCTCCAACGCTCATTGTTTCCAAAGAAAATTCCTTTCAATCAATTATATGTAATATGTGTCTCAAACTGTTCTCGACAAATAATTTCATGCTAAGATTTTCCAGCTACAAACATCTTATAATTATCGCATATGCATATAAATTCACATAAACATGGGTATGTGATTGAACTTCATTTTAAATTTAAGGTAGATCTACTATTTACAATGTACTATGAATATTAATTTATACAATTATCCTTATAGAGGATTTCTTTGTTGACACTGAATTAAAAAGAATAGATATATGGATTTACATAGTTGAAAAAGTTGGCAAGGACTTTTATTTTTCTAGTGACTTTATAAACGATCAAATGTAATAGGTCACCTTGAGAGGTTGAAAGTGATTTCCTTTGATTCACATATGCCAAATGAATCACTGAGTTTTTTATAAATAACCAATCCTATGTTTATTCTACTTTAAAATCCAATCTTATGTTTATATATGATTTTGATGCACTCCCATCCATAATAAAAATATTTAGTGTAGATTTATCTTAACCCAAGATGTATTAAATATCAATATATAGCCAGGAAAAAAAAAAGGATCTACTTAAAATATTCAAAATGAATATTTATCCATATTCAAAGTAAATATTTATCCATGCTAATTTATTTAAATATTATATACTTTATTTCACAGAAAATTATTTTTTCCTCTTATAAACATAAGACATCTCAATAGCCTAAATTGCAGATTTTAACTCACTTATCTCGATGCAATGATATATTCCTAACCATAGATCTCTAAATTTGAGCATGTTTCTCATGATACGATTACACGTATATTATGAGGATGTTAAAAGAGTAAAATCACAAATGGTGGGTACATCTCCATAAATAGTGACTCATAATGAAGTTTTCTACTATGATGCCTTTTAGGTCTTGAACTTGTAGAGCTATTTTGAAGCCCTAGATGACAACCTAAGTGTTGAGATGAACACCAAAGCAATTGTAAAGGATTACTGGTTAGTTTTCTACTTCTAAATATTTTTGCCTAAAAATTATGGCACGAGTCAAATTAAACTTCCTCGAATGTCTGAGGAAGCTTATGTGCATAGCTTGAGTAGAAACACCTGGAATCCATTGATGTCTTTCGTATTGTTTTTTTATTTTTTATGCCCATGTGGCCATTCCTAGATAAAATTGGGTAGCAGCTAATGATGTTATCATGTAAAGAGTGTCGAATTTGATCCATTGACATTACTAAACACGAAGAAAACTTCACCATAATTCGTTTCCTTGGAATCCATCCTTGCAAGCAAGGTATTTGTAGTATTTTTACCTGCCTACGAGAATCAATAAGCAAAAGGATTCCATCAAGATGAATGTGATTAGTATAATAGGCAAACAACAATATAGTTTCACAACTAATGTGAAGATCTATGTACTCATGTAAGGCATCATAGTTTGTGCAAGTTACTGTGAAGGGCAAGAGATTTGCAGTTTTGGTGGATACGAGAGCTAATCATAGCTTCTTAAGTAGGAAAGTAGCAAAGTCTTTTGGGAAGAAAGCAAAGATGGAGAGGGAATGGAGTTCTTTCAATGCAATCAAATCTACCATGAAAGTTGAACTATTGGAAGGTTGGACTTGAGGATCGTGGACATGGATGATCATCCTATGGTGCTCGGGCAAGATTTCATGACGCTTGCACAAGCCATACCAATGGTGGATCGGTACATTCTCTTGATCACAGCTGAGGGAAGAACCATGTCTGTTCTAATGAATAGAAGGAGTTGCTTTGGGTATATACTGAGGATCAATTCTATGACTTTGTATCCCAAAGATTCAAATGTGAAGCATGAGGATGTGGAGCAAAGAGGACTTGGAAGTATGACTCAAACAATGAAGGAAGGGAAGTTGATTGACTTCGTTGCAAGAGTGAGGAAGAATGAAGTAAGTGGGAGATCAATCTCACGAACCTTGAAGCACTTGACAAAGACATCTTCTACTAATGATCTTCACAATGGAGTTGCAAAAGAAGGGAGTCCAAGTACTACTTCAGAAGCAGTGGTTGGAGAGGATTATGAAGGTAGAGATCCGGCTGGTATAGTGGACTTTTGCAGGTATGCTATGGGCATATATGAATTTCAGTTGACAAAGGACAAGCTTGGAATGCTTGGGTGTACATGTGAAGAGATTGAGGCTATGCATAGATACTTGAGGACACAACATCAATATGATACATGGGTGGATGAGAGTCATGGAGGAAAATTCCTAGCCATCCTTTCTCTATAGAAAACCTTGGAGATGGGTTGGTGTAGGGACCTTGGTTGGGAGGGGCTACACCAACTTAAAAAAGGGCCCTGAAGGAGGCCTCTTTATGATAGATTATAGACTTGGATGTAGATGGCTAGATGTTGGGATGGGGTCTACATGGGTTGGACATCATGTACAACTACATTTATGGACATCAAGCTGGAGACATGGAGCATGACAATTTATGCAGGGAAATTATGCAAGAGTAGGTGTAGAGGTGTCATTCATGGACATTCTATGGGGAATGTCAAAGCAAAGGATGTTGTGCACATGTTGTTGTGACATGGAGATGTATGAGATAGTAGAGAGGTTGTACACTCTTGTGCAAGAAGGCCATGGGCTGAACATGTTGCAGATGGGATGGAATTTCCATGGACCTGAGCATGGGAATTAGACAGATTCTTGATGAGTCCGAGATGTAGCAGAAGTGAGGCAAACACTGATGGGGAGATAAGGATGTGCATTCTTGTGGTTTGGGCATATGGTTGGATTAGCTACCCAACTAGTTTAAGTCATGAAAGGTACCAGTGTGCAGAGAGATGTGACTATCAGAACGAGGTAATGTTGGCACATGATGGAAGTGTGTTAGCATCTGATGAAAGACTACAGGATGAGGATGAGACATGATGGAGATGGTGGTTCTACATATGTTGCAGGGATGTTTGCAGTATGTGGAGGAGTTGATATCATGGATAAGACTGTTCGGATATGGAAATCTTGATCTTGGTGGATGGCTACTAGGATGGTATGTTGTCGAGGATGACAAACACTTTAGTGGAGGAGGATGTAAGGACCTGCGGTTCTTACTGCGACCACCGTGGAGTGCGAAGGTTGGTTTAGGAAAGCGCGACTTGGTGGAGTGCACAAACGAAATAGAACAGTAGAGCGACACTCGAAAATATCATGGAAAAAGTGTTGAGCGAGTGTATTTATATGGTGGACAGCGTTGGCATTCACTTGAGAAGCTGACGGTGGAAGGATTGTTAGGTGAGGCGTTGGTTGATGGGCCAACCAACCGCAAACACAAACAAAGGCTTTGGTTTGACATATCATGTAGGTCAACCGTGGAGATGGTTTACCGTGCATGGAGTGTATATATTGGCACGTTTAGGATGGCATTTGGACATTGAACTTCGCTCAAGGAACTCGAGCAAGAAGAAGGAAGTGCGTAGTTAATGTGAAGCCACAACTAGAAAGGTGAGGCGCAATTCTATGTGCCCAGCCTTGGGCAAGGCCACACGAAGGTAACGCACGGATCTTAAGTCTTGGGTGAAAGCGCAGGCAAGAGTGCCGATCGTTTGGATGAAGGAGCATGGGTGAGACTTGATGAAGTCATCCGGTGTGCAAACATAACGTGGTGGTGTTGGTGTGGTTGTTGTGCGAAGGAAACGAGGGTGTCTTGGTGACTTGGTGGAGTCACCCACCCATCGTGCACAAGGTTCGGTTGTGAAGTGTGGTAGGCAGCTCGTGTGAGGGCGCGCCCACCCAGCTTGGGCAAAGAATCTTGGTTATCACATGGAGGTGTGAGAAGTTGTAATTTTGGCTAAGTATGAAACTTGGTGTTTCCAAGTATACTTGTAAAGCTTTGTAACATTGAAAGATTGTATAATATATTATTCGGGTAGACTCATTGTTTAGGGAGTTGCCCCTCCCTTTATACTGTGCAATTGTGTTCTCTTGTATAATTGCTGATGATAATGAATGTGTATGGGTGTTCATTGGTATAAAGGAAACATAATAATTACTTGGTTGAGAAACACAAACTAAGTAGGACATTTAGTCAGGCGTATTCCATGAACATAAGTATTGGTGAAGAGAAAGTGTTCGGTGGTGCGGCACCTCGCCAAGAGCAGTTGAAAGGCTATCGTGGCTCTGCCGTTGTGACACACCTCCTCTCTAGTATAACATTTTTGGCCCCTCAAAGTTCACTATGATCAATATTCATTTAAGCTCTAATTTTTACTTTCAAAGCCCAATGCATTGGTGGGGCTTTTTATTGAGTTTTGTAGCTTGAGAGGTACTTCACAATTGTGAGTGTTGGGCCTGTGTGAGTTGGCACCATAAAATCTCCTTGTGGGCTAAGTACCCAAGTAGTGGGTTTTTCACCCAAAGTTATGCACACGAAACCAAGTTGTATTTTGAAGATTTTACCATGGTTACATGTGTGGCACCCTTAATGGAGGAAGGGGCTATTAATGCAACCATGAAAGAGTTGATCAAATGATCAAGATTTTGTTTTATTTGTATGTATGGGTTAGGATAACATTAATATCAAGTCGACCTTACTTGATAGAGGTTTCCTTTAGTGGAGGTAATTGCACCTAGAAACACATATAAATAGATGAGTCTAGCCATTTGATCTACCATCATCCAAGTGCAAACCGTTAAGGAGAAGACCTCTGAAATAGTCACAACCATAAGGAGCCTAGTGAAGTGGGAAAGAGCACTAGTTTTGGTTTGTTTTTCTTGTGGTTGTTTAGGCCAAGTTTGGTAGGATGAAGCATGGAAGAGGAGCATTATGGGAAATGTTTTGTGCTAGTTCAGTGGTGCAAATACCTTGCTAAATAGGCCAAGATTTTCTGTTTTGGTACAAGATGGACTAAGCCCTAGTTTAGGTTTGTCTTTGGTCTTAAGGAGTTGGAACAACGCTATAAAAAATACCAAGTGATGACACATAAAGGAGGAGTTTGTGGACAATGGTTTTCGAAGTTTTAAGGGAAGAAATTAGGGTTGATATGGACTGTCAGAAGATCTAACTAGAGCCATGAAAAACTTTAGATGTTTTCATAGGGTTGAGACCTAAAGAGGAAGAAGAAGGCTGCTAGTCAAGGTATGTTGAATGTTGTTCTCATGTTGATGTTTTACTAAGAGGATGAGTGTCTAGATTCGAAAATTTTGTTGGGCACCTTATGTAAAATTTGAGGGATATTAGAAGGTTTCTATTGTGCCCTAAGTTCGTTCCTTGTGATTGACTACATAATTGATAAGAGAGGAAGAATTATTGGAGCCAAAGGAGCTAAAATCTGAAGGAGAAAAGGGAAGCCAAGAGGGCTAGTGAATCAACCTTAGTTCACTTTGTTGATAAGGACACCTTCAATGGAAAGTGGGCAACCCCAATAGCCCTAGGCTTATCACCTTGGAGAAAAAATGTGACAAAAGTAGCTAGCAGAGATAAGACCCTGTGTGTTGCAGACCTTGAAGGACAAGAAGCAGTTAGAGGGCAAAGTTGTTTGGGCCTATGTTCAATGACCCAAAGGAGTTGTGTTGACTAATAAAGGCAGATTGAGGCACTACAGATTGAGAGGCAAGAGTACCTTCCAGAAGTGTTGAGGATACTACGTGGATCGAAAGGAGTTGAGAATCACACTACATCAACACGTAGGCTAGTTGTATCTTGTTCAGGGCAGATTGGTTATCATAGATTTTGTTGATACCTAGACTTGGTCGTATTGTATCAAGGACCATTATACCTAGTACAGGAGGCCTAGACTGTCATATTAAAGATTGTTAATATATTGAAGTTGGGTTTAAAAATTGTTTCTTCTGTATGTGTTGATTCACTGCTATTGTTTTTCAATGTGAAAATTATTATTGTTGTGGCATTTTGGTGTGTTTGTGTTTGACATTCTAAGATCCAAATTAGATTCCCGAGTGCTGTAGAAATTCAACAATGGTATCAGAGCTATTTTGAAGGTCCAATGAATTAGAGATTGCACAACACGTACAACTCAAGAAGGAGTTGGTTTTTTTGTTGTTGAAGGATTGCTAGCAATGGAAAATTTGTTGGTTGGTATGCGATATGAGGACAGGTTGGATGGGCCTTCTAACTATAGTTGTTCTTGATGGTCAACAAGATCTATGACTTTGCTCACAAGGAGATCATGAAATGACTAACCGTAAGGAGGTGGAAGCATATGGAGAGTTGGATATAAAGGCCAAGGTGATCATGCCAGATGGTGTGAAGGATGATTTGATACCTCATCTGTCAGGGAAGAGTAGTGCCCATCAGATGTAGAAATCTCTTTAGGATATGTTCTAGGACAAGAATGAGAACTGCGTACTAGTATGGAAGGATAAGTTAAAGAGCACCAAGATGTTGGATGGGGAAGCATTGGCGCTGTATCTAATGAGATTGTGTCAAGTTCGAGATGAGCTTGCCACCATCAGAGAGATTGTTTTCTATTATGAGATGGTGAGGATTTAATTGAAAGGGTTCACTAAGGAATGAAAGCCCTTCATTAAAGGGATCGTTTCCAGAGAGAAGTTTCTAGATTGGAACATGTTGTGGGATGACATCATTTAAGGAATTGCAAGACGAGGACCTTCATATGAAGAATAATACTTTAGATTGTAGCATGGCTCTTGCAGGGAGAATGAAGGTCAAGCTGAAGAAGGAGTTGAGTAAGCTGAAGTGTTTCAGTTGTGATGTGTATGGTCATTATTCAAGGAAGTTTCTAAAGAATAAGGTTGATAATGAGAAGAAGGGGAAGGAGCCAGTAGGTGTTGCCACTTCTTCTGATCTATATGACCTCTCAAGAAGATTGGAGAGTGAATATTTTGCTCTAGTATCTCATTTCTTTGAAGGTGCCATCAACAAGACTACATGGTACATGGACAATGGTGCATCGTAGCATATGACAGGTTTGCATAATGTGTTCGAGACTCTAACTAAGTGGGACTTGAAGTTGCACATAATGGTGGGAGATAAGAGTACCAGAGCTGAGATATAATGTATTGCCTATCTTTGTGATCAAACAGAAGGGGTTTCACATGATTTTCCATAATGGGAAATCAAAGATCAGGCCCAAGGACTCCAACTCTACTGGAATGGCCATCGAAGATAGGGAGTATGGTCTATATCAGCTAACGAGAAAGCTTATAGATCATGGGAAGCATAAGTAGGTGCAAGTTCCTTAGGCTTAGAGGGAGCCAAGTTCTAGTGGGAGTATGCGGGTTCAGAGGGAGAATGTGCAACCCAAGAAGAGCTCATGGTTAATGGGGAGAAATGGTGCTTCTACAACTGGAAAGAAGGAACTGTGGGTTTGCCTAAAAGAATTTCAGGAGAAGAATCAGTAAGCTTCTCATTGCAAAGACACCACTGAGATAAGCCTAGTTCATTCTTCAAGGTATGTTTGACTGGTGAGCACTAGGAGTTAGGTTAGTAGTGACGATGATGACGAGATACCTCCTATTGGTCGAAGTACCATCCTCGCTAATAGGGAGTGTTGAGTTTTTAATCTTGGGAGGTACTTCACAACCTCGGGTATTAGGTTTGTGTGAGTTGGCACCATAAAAGTTCCCTTTAGGCTAAGTACCCAAGCAATGGGTTTTGTACCCAAAGTTGTGGGTGTGAAACCAAGTTGAGTTAATCGAATGAGCAAGATATCTTTTTATTTGTATTTGTGGGCTAAATTGACATTAAGATCAAGTTGAACTTACTTGATAGAGGTGTCCTTAGGTGGAGGTAGTACCTAGAAGCACATATAAATAGAGGAGCCTAGTCATTCGGTCTACCATCATCCAAGTGCAAAACATCAAGGAGAATACCTCTAAAATGATCGTAACCATAAGGAGCCTAGCAAAGTGGAAAATAGGATTGGTTTTGGCTTGTTTTTCTTAGGACGAGTTTGGTAGGACTAGGACATTGAGTTTTTCTTAGGACAAGTTTGGTAGGACTAGGACTAGGAAAAGAGGACGAGTTTGGTAGGAATAGGACATTCAGTTTTTCTATGTTGGTAGAGGAATGTAGTGTCCCTTACTAAACTATTTTGGAACAAGGTTTATTTCTACATTTTGGGGACTAGTTTTGGTGAAGGCGGGGCCCATTAGATTTTTGATAGAATACTTTTAGGAGTTAAAGGCAAGTTATTTTTATTTTTTTTTGTTTTGTTAATGATATATTAGGACCACCCACATAAGAAATATACACTACCTAAGCCAATGATTTGAAATACATGAGAGGGAAGAAAAGGCAAGAAGAAAGGCTCCACGAAAGTTATAAAAGGAAGACAACACACTTCATTTGGCATTCTTGGCTTATCAAATTTGATTCTATTGCTCGAGCTATTTAGCCGGGTCACTTGCTATTTAGTAAGAGTTTTCCAAGCAGAGAACTCACCCTTTCTTCGAGGGACTTCGAGTGCCATTCTATAGAGGTTCATCCATTATCATCCATAGGATATTTTTAGAGATATATCTCGCATTTGTATTCATTTCACCCTAGCACTGCGTATTTCTAGAGGATGTAGTAGTGTGGAAATTGCAACATTATTCTGGAGGGTTATTTCCAGGAGAAATTAGGATACTAAGGCTCAATATATTTGTTGGATATTGATTGAGTTTGAGGACTGAAAGTGGCAACAATATTGAAGAGTGATTTTTCAGACTCAGTGGTCAGTGAAGAAGAGAGAAACTTGGCATACGTGGGAGATAGAGTTTCAACCATTACGGCTATTGTCTACTGGAAGAAATAAGGGAATTATTGGTGGAGTTGACTGCTACATTTCAGGAGTGTCATGGGAGGATTTTGCTTGTGGTTTGGTAGACAATGTGCTTCAACAACTATTAGAAAGCGTAGGGCTTTTGGGGGTCAATTTTGGATAGTCAAAATCCAATCAAATAAGCCTCTTCAAGGGGGCAACCTCCTTTACATTACACAAATGAACAATTATTAGATGATACAAATGACAAGACCTCCTTTCTATATATAGGAGTCTAACGGGCCATAATATAATCAGAGTCAACATAACAGTAATAATGTAAGGGCACAATAATAACAATAGTGGGCTTCTATGGGGCACAATAATAACAATATGGGAACTACATGGACACAACAATATAATAAGGGGGTTGTACTAATAACATTAAGGGGTTACACTAGTAGTATAGGGACCTAACATAACCCTCTCCTTCAAAAAGTGTTGTCATCAACGTTTGAGTAGTTCTTGATGCTTCTATATAAATTCTTGTCCTCCCATGTGGAATCTTCGGCGAGTAAGTTCTTCCACTTAATGAGACACTCTAGTATTGATCTATTTCGTAGCTATTGATTTCTCATTTCTATGGTTGCTTCAAGTTCTAATATTATTTTTCCTTCCTTGTCAAGTTCTCGTAATAGTGTTTGAACCAGTATCTTCTGCAACTTTTGAATGAGTTCCCATTCCTTTGGGCATATGGATATCAGTAAGGCCTGATGTTTGGAGGAACACTTCCTACAATCAAATGAATAGCATGATCATGATCATGAATAGGTGGGAGGCCTTTTAAAGTCTCAAATACCTAGAAATGATTGTCCAAAATGTTTTGGATATCTGGATAAATACATGATTTCAATGTGGGATTCTCTAGTGAACATAATTATGTAATTATGCCCTATTTTCTTTAGTTAGAAGCCTTTTCATGCTGTTAGAGTTGATTATATTTCTAAGTTTCCCTTCGATGCCCCTCAATTCAACTTCCTTTTCTTCCAAAAAGAAAATTCAAGAAAAGTTCTTGAAAATTAAAAGCTATCATACCCAAAGATTGTAACCATTGGACTCCTAGTAAAACATTAGCACCATCCATTTGAATGGAAAGTATTGGGCTATTCAATACATATTCTCCCATGGATAACTTAATATTATGGAAATTTCGAGAGAAATTTATGGTTCCTCCACCTGCAACCATCACTTGACACTCTAGTTCTGGATATAGGAAGCAATTCAATTCCTTGGCTATCTTACAATGAATAAAATTATGGGTACTACTCGAATCAATCAGCACTATTACCTTTTTCTTCTTGATATGACCTTCTATCTTGATAGTTTGAGGAGTGGTAATTTCTTCCAATTCATTACAAGATATGGTTTGATTCATTTCTTGATGCTCGATGTGATCTTTCAATTATTGAACATTTTTCTTCTTGATATGTCTTTCTATATTGATAGTTTGAGGAGAGGTAATTCTAGCCAATGCATTACAAGATATGTTCGGATTCATTTCTTCTTTCTCGATGTGATCTTTCACTTCTTGAACCTTTTTCTTATTGATATGTCCTTCTATCTTGAGAGTTTGAGGATCGGTAATTCTTTCCAATGCTTTAGAACATATGGTTGGATTCATTTATTATTTCTCTTGGGTGGGTTCCTGGTGTATAAACTCTTCTTTTGATGTTTCTTGATCCTTTTTTCCTCCTCTTCATAATCTATGTAAAATAATATCTTCTAAACACACTTATGACCTTTAGTGTATTTTCTATCACAATTGTAACACACCCCTTTTTCTCTTTTTTCCTCCAATTGTTGTGGTGTAAACCTTATAGGTTGTGGAAGGCTAGGAGAAAAAACACTTCCATAATTATAGCCGTGAGTGGTGGGATCCCTTGTTTCCATAATTTCGTTTTCAATTTTTCTTGCCGACCTAAGTGCTTTCTCTAATGAATTAGGTTCCCAAAGACGAACATCATGTTGAATGTTATCCTTCAACGTCCCTATGAAGACACCAACCATTTTCTTCTTTGTAATATCATTTACCCTTAAATTCAATTTTTGGAAGTCCTTAATGTGCTCTGCCGTTGAACCCTTTTGTTTGAGATTTATCAATTGGCTAAAGAACATGTTTCTCTTTGTATCCTCATAATGTGCTATCATTCCCTCTGTAAACTTTGACCACGTGACAAGTGGTTTATGAAAACAAAGGCCTTTATACCATAAAAATTGATTCAGTTCTAATTAATTAGATGTAATACATACCTTTTGTAACATTGGTACACCATGTAGATCAAAATATTTCTCCATCTGTAGTATCCAATTTATTGAATCCTTGCCATCAAACTTCCTCATCTTGTTTTTTTCTTGATTGTAGGAGCTCGATCTTGAAACGACTATAACCATGTACTTTAAGACCATTAAGTTCTAAAATTTTGGTCTATAATATCCCTCTGAGACATTTTTCTAAATCTACAAGTCTAATTGAAATTGGATTCCTAAAGAAGGAGCTATTCCCAATCTCCCGCGATGACCTAATTTTAGACTAGTTCAGTAGAGTTAAATTGTACGAAGTACCATGTGTGACTGTTTCAAACTTAGGTTCTGAAAAGTATACCAAAAAAAAAAATAGTTTATCCTCTTTCTATAAATTCTCATGAAATTTCAATCTGATGCTCAAAGAGAATGTTATGAAAATTTTCCCAAAGTCACCCGTTTAGGATGTAATTTGGGAGTCTGCAAAAACCTTAACTTCCTGAGATCATATATCTGAAAATATAGTGAGACAAGATCTGAAATTCAGATATGAGGTTTAAACATATTTCTTCTCAAATGTTTTTTTTCTTAGGTTTTTAAATCTTGTAGTGAAACAATTATAGTGAAAATTCCACAATGACCTTTTCTATATGAAATTATGGAGCTTGCAAAAATCCTAACTTCCTCAAATCATATATTCTCAAACATAGTGAGACCAGGTTTGAAATTTTGACCCAAGGTTCAGCGAGATTTTTTCTCAACTAGGTATTTTTTTGATCTTTTGAAATGTTGCAGAAATTTTTTTATGGAGAAACTGCCACGATGACCAATTTGGAGTAGTGAAACACTAGAATCCAAATCTCTCATACCAAATGTTATTAAACCAACTCACAAAAAGACAGAAAAGATAGATGAAACACTAAATTCATGAGATCGTATATCTGAAAATATAGTGAGACAAGATCTGAAATTTGAACCTGAGGTTCAGACAGATTTCTTCTCAAATGGGTTTTCTTTTTAGGTTTTGAAACTTCGTAGATACAATTCTAGAGCTTGCAAAAATCCTAACTTCCTCAGGTCATATATCCTAAAATATAGTTAGATAGGATATGAAATTCAGACCCAAGTTTTAGTGAGATTTCGTATCAAATGGGTTTTTTTTAGCTTCTGAAACACCATAGAAATTTATTTATAGCAAAATGCCATGATGACTAGTTTGGAGCAGCGAAACCCTAGAATCCAAATATCTGATACCAAATGTTATGAAACAAGCTCACAAAAAGATATAAAAATATAGATGAAGAGCTTAGAAATAATCCTCTTTGAGGGGGTAACCTCCCTTACATTACATAAAATGAACAATTCTTATATCATACAAATGACAAGACCTCCTTTCTATATATAGGAATCTAAGGGCGTCATAATATAATCAGAGTTGACATAAGAATAATAATGTAAGGGCAGAATAATAAAAATAGTGAGCTTCTATGGGGCACAGTAATACCAATATGGGGACTACATGGGCACAACAATATAATAAGGGGATTGTACTAATAACAATAAGGGGTTGCACTAGTAATGTAAGGACCTAACACATTTCTAGGTCTTTGTGAGTTTATTGAGAGGAGTCTTTGACTAATTTTGCATATTTTTTGGGTGATATTCAGGTTTGAAATCCTAATTCTTATAACATGGTGAATTGTTAGTTAGTTTGGGAATTTGCACCATTTTATGGGTTCAAAATTGGCTTGGAGATAGGCCAAACATTTTTTGGGTTTTTTTTCTAGGTTTTTGGTGGAGAACTCCAGATTAATTTGGTAGAATTTTCTGATCACTTTTGGAGGCTGAAATAAGGTTTTCTTCCAGCCAAGAGTTGAAAAATTTCTAAGGCAGGCATAGGACATTGAGGAGAAGTCTTTCATTGGCACCTAAGAAACATTTTTCTCACATTGGATTGTCTAGCTTGCTTCAGCAAGCCAAGTGCACACATTATATGCATTGTACTATCCTTTGATAATAAAATGGCTCAATTTGGCACAGTTCTGGTGCAAGTTTGTGGGTGTTTAATTGTTGTCCAAATTTTTGTGTCATATGTGTATTTTTCTTGTTTAGCACTGTTATTTCCTTTTTGGAACATTACAATGGTATTAGAGCATGATCTTGGCCCAACTGTGGGTAACAAGTAAGTCCATGGAAGATTCGAGTATGTAGGCACAATAACAGGTGAATCCATAGACAAACCCATGGTTCAAGATAACTTCAGCGTGCATAAATTTTGGGGTGGAATTCTTTGGGACAATGATAGGTTGACCTAGCTGAGGAGGGTGACATACCAAACCCATCCTCATCTTTACAATAGAGACACTATAGGTACACAGATCGTGGACGTGCAACCATCTACACCATGTGGGGTAAATTGACAGACTTAGGACACTAGATCTCCTTGAAAGGTGCAAGAATGACAGGAACAATTAGAGGGTGAGACTAGAAGGAACTTCTGCTGGTGGAGACATGGATTTAGATATGAGGGGCCTAAGGAGGAGATTGTGCATGAGGCAGGTGACATGCAGGAGTGTGAGGAGCACATTGGTATACCTAGTGTGGCACTAGAGTCACCATTGTTGGATGCCTATTTGATAGCACCAATTGACATCTTGGGGGAGAGAGTAGAGCATACACCCATAGGGCCATCCATTGAGAAGGTGCTAGGAGACACATAGATGTCCATTATTGAAGAGGTGACATCTGTTGTTGAGGTATCCATTCATGAGGTATTTGGGGTTGTGACCAAGTTTTTAGTTGATAACAATGCACGAGAGGGCGATGAGGCACTGAGATACATCACCACCCTTGATGAGGAGATGATAGGTACATAGGCACCTAGATCTAGGATAGAGTTGTAGGATGACAATCACCTACAATAACATGGAGAGCACATAGACGGGAATGAACTAGTCATGGAGGGGTAGTTTTTGACTCATGTTGAGCCAATGGTGGAGGAAGATGAGCAGTTGCCTTTGGGGCCAACCACTAACTTAGAGCAGATAGATGCACAGATCGTCAACAAATTTGCAGTACTTCCAAATAGTAGCTTTCTCTGGAACTATATAGATGGGGCTTGAAACATTGCTATACTACCTTTACACCACAGGGAGAGAGATGCAAGGCCCCTCGACAAATTTTGTGTGTTGACCAGTATGGTGAGTCGAGGCAACATGAGCTACGTAGGGTTCAACACTCGTAGGATGGAGAGCTTGTTTAATGTGTTGGAGTTTATGCATTCGATCACTCTCTTGGGGTTGGATGGCGAGATATTTTGAGTTGGTACCTAATGTAGTGGGCTCTTAGACATTGTGGGTACTAGAGGCCCAAGTTGGCATTGGGATCTAGGTGGGGCTTACTATTCGATATTAGACATGTGGGATGCCTATGGCATTGATGAGGTAGACAACCTAGTGCCTAAGCACATGCATTCCTCAGGGAGTTCCAGTCAGCACTAGTGGCCAGGTGGTTTGTGAGCATACTGTATTAGTTGTTTTCACACGTTGGTTGAACATGTGGGCGTAAGATGATTAACATTCTCTGTCAAGAGCTAGTTGGAGGAGGTGGAATTGATATGCCACCATAACAGATGTTATAAGGAGACGATGTTCTCCCATTGATGTTTAGGATTCAAGGGTCACAGAGGATCAACATAACAAAGATATGCCCTCTAGCAGGATTGGAGTTAGGGTGCTCAAGTCTACCAGGATGGATGAGGGGACATGACATATGTCATGGTGGGGTCACTAGTAGAGTGGAAGACACTTTGGCACATGCGAGATACCATATGTTACAGAGTGGTATGACAATAAAGTGGTACAGAAGAATGCACAACGTTAGGTCATAGTGTCCAATGTTATATCGAGGGATGTGGCCTAATGCATACATACCCAATTCTAGGTCATAGTGCCCAGTGGTGTGCAGGGCTATGTAGCGAGGAGAAGTGGCCTGCAAAGGAGCATGGAGATGCATGATGGTATACCATGACATGCTTGTTTACATTGTTGGGTAGGAGGAGTGACTCACATCGCATTGTGAACGTGCAGGGAGTGACACGTGCAGTGGCACGGGGAGGATACCTGAAGGTGCGGGATGGTATAGCCGTAGATGGAGGTATATAATGGTGTACATGGACAAATTGTGGTGTACAACGGCATGTCGAGGAGTGCAATGGTACTTGGTGGTATGCCACTTGACACATGATGTGGTACAGCGAGCTCTTAGAGCGTTGCCTCTAGGGAGACATATAGACAGGGATAATAGGTGCACTATTGGACGTAACTCACCTGGGATCGATGAGAATAATTTTGAGCATCTAGGGACACCATATTTAGTGCAGGCATGGCCTTTAGGGGGTTATCGATAGATCCAAGGTGAAAAGAGGGCCGTCCGTAGGATTACTCTTGAACATTTCGACACACTCTTGATCATACTCTTTGGGACATACCCACCCATCATCCTCTAGTGTTGCTTATAGTCATAAAGGTTTTGGTTGTTGCCTTTTGAAACTCTCGATTCAGGGAGTAGGGCATGGGAGGCTCACCTTAGGTAGTTGGATGAGACATCGCATGCCATGGACCAAGAGGAGACTCTCTAGTTGAGACACTTGGTAGGTGCATGAGTTGACAATTACATGCTTAAGGTTAGCATGGTTGATTGTCGAGGTAGCATATCTTCCACCCTTAGGCTCACACTTGGGGAGGTGAATAAGAGGGAGTTACATGGTTCTTTTTCAGTTGGAAAACTCAAGGTGTTAGGTGAGCATAAGGTGCAGAGGACGGTAGTCGTTATTAGTAGGATGATGCCTAGGCTTCTGACAATACCTGGGCACATCATTAGGAGCTGGGATAGCAAATATCGATGTGTGATTTCATAGGCACAAAACAACTAGATATTTGTAGCACAAGTTTTGGATGCTTAGTGCATCCCTATTGGATACCTACAGGAGGCAGAGACAGGGCATAGAGGGGTCCCAATAGCTGGCAACATATCATGGTGACGTGAATAGAGGATTATGGGTTGTGGACCTCCAGTATGGTTTTGTCAAATAGTGGATTGGTGGGATACTACAATCCTCAGTGAGCATGGTCAAGATAACAAGTGGACTGATTCATTCACATGAGAACACATGAGGGATCAGGTAAGACCTCACCATAGGATGAGGCAAATTTTTTCTCAAGATTGGGGCTAGCTATGGAGTGATATGTGTTACCGCTATTGAGTCACTTTGGTAAGATTGGCCTAGCCTCAATCATCGCATAGATTATGGCCGAGAGTTATGGTAGAGGAGGCTCTGGTACGAGGATTCTAGGTAGTTATTCATGACCATAGTGACATATGTTAGTAGGATAGGTTTCTTCTATGGTGAGTAGGGGATTATGGTATAGCAGGGCTGAGCAATTCAACTACTTATAGAGGTGAGATGGTCTCAACAAGGGAGGTCCATCCAGATAGAACATTTGGTTTTAGTGATTCTTTGATAGTGTGGGAAACTACATTGGTGTGAAAGGATGGTTGAAAAGAGGAGATGAGGGGAGGCCTAGGTAGATGATGGTTCAATCCCACCAGGATTGGATTGCATCTTCAGGAGTTTACTCTTATAGTGAATGAGATGGACTAAACAGTAGGGAAATTCATGGGGGGTTGGGTAGAGTCCTACATTATCATGGTGCTCTACTTTTTTCTAGTATGCAGAGGTCTTCTCGTACTTATATCTGGTTGGATAATTAGTGGAGCAAGGTTGGATTCACATTGATTAGGATGGATTGAGATCCTGGTATCAAGGGATTCTTTCATGTTGAGACAATGCTAAGATTGACAATGACTCAATGGTACATTTAGGACCCTGGTATTATTAGTGGTTATAGCGGTGATCAACATTTATAGAGGGCACTGAGAATTGCTCAAGGACAAACAATTTTTGGCAAGGAGGACTCTAATGTCCTTTCCTAAATTATTTTCGAACTAGGTTTATTTGTACATTTTTGGGGCCAATTTTGGTGAAGACAGAGATCCATTTGATTTTTGATAGAAGAAGACTTAGGAGTTAGAGGCAAGTTAATTTTATTTTATTTTGTTTTATTAATGATATGTGGGGACCACTCACATAAGAAATATGCACTCCCTGAGCCAATGATTCGAAATGCACGAGAGGGAAGAAAAGTCGGGAAGAAAGACTCCATGAAAGTTATAAAAGGAAGGCAACACACTTCATTTTGAATTCTTGGATTATCGAATTTGATTATGTTTCTTGAGCTATTTAGTCAAGTCACTTGCTATTTAGCAAGAGTTTTCCATGCAGAGAACTCACTCTTTCTTTGGGGGACCTCGAGTGCCACCCTAGAGAGGTTCATCCATTATCATACAGAGGATATTTGTAGAGAGATTTCCAATATTTTTATTAAGTTCAGCCTAGCAGCACATATTTCTGGACAACATAGTAGTGGATATATTGTGGTCATTGCATCATTCTTCTAAAGGTCTATTGCTGGGAGAAATTAGGAGAGGAAGGGTCAATAGATTTATTGGCTACTGGGTGAGTTTGAGTGCTATATGTGGCATCAATATTCATGAGTGATTTTGCAGATTCTGTGGCCATCACAGAAGAGAGAAACTGGGCATACATGGGAGATAGAGTCTTAGCCATTGGGGCTATTTCTTGTTGGGAGAAATTAGGGAAGTATTGGTGGAGTTAATTGCTACATTTCAGGAGTGCCTCAGGAGGTTTTTTTTTTTGGTTTGAGATTCAACATGCTTCAAAAACTATTGGAAAGTTTCAGGCTTTTGGGGGTTGATTTTGGAAGGTCAAACTCTGGTCAAACTATTTTTGGGTTTTTGTTGGTTTATTGAGAGGAGTCTAACTAATTTTGTAGAATCGTTTTGATGATATTCGAGCCTAAAATACTAATTCTTATTACAAGGCGAATTACTAGTTAGCAGGGGAATTTGCAGCATTCTGTGGGGTCTACATTAGCTTGGAGATAGGCCAAACCCTTTCTGGGCTTTTTTGGGCTTCTAGTGGAGAGATCCACATTAATTTGGTGGAAATTTTTGAGCACTTTTCGAGACTCAAATTAGGGTTTCTTCTAACCAACAATTGTAGAATTTCTAAGGCCAACACAAAACATTGAGGAGAAGTCTTTCCTTGGCTTTCAAGTAACATTTCTCTCACTTGGGATTGTCTAGCTTGCTTCAGCAAGATAAGTGCACTCATTCCATGCATTGTACTATCCTTTGATAATAAAATGGCTCAGTTTGGCACAATTATGGTGCAATTTTATGGGTGTTTAATTGTTGTTTGAATTTTTCTGTGTCATATGTCTATTTTTCTTGTTTAGCATTGTTATTTCCTTTTTGGAACATTACAAGAAGGACCAAGACCTAGTTTAGAGCTTGTTTGTGGTCTTAAGGAGCTAAAACAGCATTATAAAAGAGACCAAGTGACAATGAAAAATGGAGGAGTTTGTGGAGAAGGGTTTGTGAAGATTTTAGGCCAGAAATTAGGGCTGACATGTATTATCAGAAGCTCTAACTAGGGCCATGAAAAAATTTGGATGTTTGAATGGGGTCGAGACTTGAAGAGGTAGAAAAAGGCTGCTAGTTAAGGTATGTTGAATGTTGTTGTCATGTTAATGTTTTCCTAAGTGGATGAATGTACAGATTGGAAAATTTTTTTAGGTATCTTAAGTACAATTGGAGGGTTGTTAGAAGGTGTCTATTGTGGCCTAAGTTCAGTCCTTGTGAAGGACTAAAACACTGATAGGAGAGGAATAATTATTGGAGCCTAAGGAACTAAACTTTGAAGGAAAAAAGGGAAGCCAAGAGGGCTAGTTAATCAACCCTAGTTCACTCTGTTGAGAAGGACACCTTCAGTGGAAAGTGGGCAACCCCCATAGCCTTAGGCTTGTCATCTTGGAGAAACAATGAGACAAAAGTGGGTAGTAGAGATAAGACCTTTTGTGTTGCAGACCTTGAAGGACACAGAAGTAGTTAGAGGGAAAAGTTGTTTGGGCCTATGTTCAATGACATGAAGGAGTTGTGTTGACTAATAAAGATAGATTGAGGAGCTGCATATTAGGAGGCAAGATGGCCTTTTAGAAGTGTTGAGGGTATGTGGACCGAAAGGATTTGAGAATCACACTACATGAACAAATTGGCTAGTTGTATCTTGTTCAGGGCAGATTGGTTATCATAGTTGTAGATAGCTAGCCCTAGTTTTCTTGTATAAAGGGCCATTATCCCTGGTATGGAATCCCTAGACTATTGTATTAAAGATTGTTAATACAACTCTTTGTTGAAAAATTATCTTGTGTACATGTTGTTGCATTTGTGTATGTTTATGTTTGAGATTCTAAGATCCAAACCAAATTCTCGAGTGCCATAGAGATTCAACATTTTCACCTTGTTTCATTATCATTACGTACATTAGACCTGCTGTTTTCTTAAAATTTGATTCCAAATAGTATTTTCCCTTTACTTAAGTTCAATAAGATTAAGTTTCTGGTAAATTCGTTTGAATTAATCACATCATGAGTTGTTTCATTTAACCTCAAAATTCCAAATCCTAATGTCACCTTGTTTGGAAATGTAAGGTTATGTCTTTGAAGAGCTTGCAAGCACAACTCAAAGATTCAAACCATAGTTAACTTTTCCTTCGATCTTAGTGAAGAGTTTGCTCAATTGCCCAAATATTGCTCATGTTTCCCCAAATTTTTCAAAACATTTTTTTTATAATATTTATTATGTTTTTACAAAAGCAAATTATTTTGTAGCCTCGCAAGTTCCTCAGCTAGATTATTTATTCCTTCCTGATCTCTAGCATGTAGATGTTTCAAAACATTTTTTTATAATATTTATTTGGTTCTTAGAAAGCAATGTATTTTGTAGCCTCTGCTTACAAGCACAACTCAAAGTTTCAAACTATAGTTAACTTTTCCTTGGATCTTAGTGAAGAGTTTGCTCAACTGCCCAAATATTGCTCATGTTTCCCCAAATGTTTCAAAACATTTTCTTAATAATATTTATTCTGTTTTTACAAAAGCAAATTATTTTGTAGTCTTGTAGGGTCCTTAGCTAGATTAGTTATTCCTTCCTGATCTCTAGCATGTAGATGTTTCAAAACATTTTTTTATAATATTTATTTGGTTTTTACAAAGCAATGTATTTTGTAGCCTCTCAAGGTCATTAGCTAGATTAGTTATTCCCTCCTAGATCTCTAGCATGTAGTGGGCATTTCTCGATGAACATAACGTCTCTGAATTTTAGAAATTTAGATTGGATTCTTATAGGACTATAGCCTTGGAAACATTTCCTAAAAGTGAATTTTTTTGTCATGCTTAAAATTGATAGTGGAATTGGCATGATTGGGTTAATACACCACTCTAAACATGATTATGGTGCTTTGATTTAACTGAATTTCCTTGTTTCAAGTGATAAATTTTAGGAGTGAGCAATTTGTTTTTACTCTGTAATTTCAACTTTTTAAATGATTCTTTAGTTTTCCAATGTTCTGGATGTTTAAGATTTTTTTTTTTCAGAAACTCAAAATGATTTTTAGCTAATCTATTGATAGATTTTGGTTGTGTTTATTGAACAACATAACCCATTTCATGCAAGTCATCTAAATACTTTTGAGGCAATTTTAATTCCATTTTTATTAGACTAAATTATATTTTGTTGATTTCAACTTCCATTATTATGTTAGCAACCAAATTTTTCAATATTTATTACTTTGTTTTGGGTCAATGCTTCCTAAAACTCTATTAATAAACAATATTCATGCATTTTATACCAAGGTATGTGAAAATTGTAGTAATGGCCTTAAGGAAAACATACCAGTGTCGAAATGGATTATAAAAGGCTTGTAACTACTAGGGGCATGCAAAAGAATAATAGTCTAAATCCTAAAAAGACCAACACATTTTGCAGTCATAGGGCTTGAGGTTGATATAAACATGCTTAAAGCATGAACTGTGCCTAAGTGGCCATAATAAATACTAAAATAAACTCTGGGAGTAGTAACGGATCTAGGATCAAGGAGTGGGTGCACCCAGTAAATGGTGCATTATCAATGGGTGAGGGGTGTACTATCCATTTTCTAGTTATGCCTTTGGCTTCTTCTCCATAGAAATAACCAAGCTTTCCTTGGGGGACTTGTCATTCAGTCATGAGGAGGTGGGAATCTATGGTGTGGATGATGATAGTTTCAACATTTATTGTGCTCACCAACCATGCAATTAACATTTTTCATGCAAAAGAATCAACCATAGGCAAGTCATTTGGTATTGATTCAAGAGGGGTCATGAAATCTTCTAAATGAGAAGGGATTTCCCTCAAACAAATTTTACAAAATTAGGAGATTCTAGTGGAAGTCTAGGTTGTTAATATAGCCATGTGACTCATTGTAATAATGTCAATTACTATACTGAGTTGTTGGTTTGTTATAGTGGCTAACCAAGTGGGCTTTTGTCAATGTAACAATTGTAGATTTAAGAGTTTGATAGTTTTAGGTTACTAGACAAATCTCCCATTTTTTATTACCCCATTGATATATTTCCCATCCAATGGTGTTTATATAAAGTGATTGTGTGGTAGTTTTAGGTCGTCCCCTGGGGATTAAAGGTTTAGGAATATGGAAAGGCAACTGAGGTTGTCATAAGATAGGAGCTCATGAGAAGACTCAGTTGAGATTCTTCGTAATTTTTCTCATGTAAAAATTTCCATTTTGAATTGTAATAGAATCATTCTCATTTCCTATGTCTATTTGAATTGGCATAAATCTTACTATTTTGGATGATGCGAAATACCTGGTGTCATTTTAGTTAAGGTTGCATATGATTTGAGCATAGTGCTAACAGGAGGAGCTTTATTCAAAATGCAAAGAATGCTCATGGATTAAAGCCCAAGAAGGGCCTGAATACTAAACAAAGTGATTGGAAGACAGGGAATTTTGTGGCCTAATATGTTGAGACAAGAGCTTGAATATTAATCATCAGAAGGAAGACTCTCACAAATCCTCTTTGTGTTCATCCATTGGTAAGATCAAGATTCAGCCCTATTTCTTGTGCATATTGTCTCGCTTGAGAATGATTTTAATTTAATAATAAATTGTAACAAAGTAAACTATCAAAGGAGAATTGTACCAAGTTCTCATTCTTTTGAGATAGCAAAGAATTTGATTTTGAAAAGTTCTTATTTAGAATACCCTTTTTTTTACCATATTTTTAACATTTTAAATTTTCCTATGTATCAAAGATGTTTTTTTTTTCAAATATTAGTGATCTTCATGCTGATTTTGTAAAGTATGCAACATCAACCTATTCTTTTAGAGGGCTTATTTTTGACACTTTAAATTCTCTTATGCCCTAAGTATGTACAAAGTTTTTTTAAATGTTGATTACTTAACCATTTTTCAAGTTGTCTTATCCCCTTATTTCTTTTCATTATAAGATGCTTGCTTTTTAAGGGTTTTTCAAACACATGTTTTTTGGTTTTCTTTGCATTCTTTTCTTATAATGGAATTTTTAATTTTTCTACAAAAATTAAAAAAACAATAATAACATTAAGATTTTAACGATAGGATTTTTTATGTATTTATATATCGTTAATTAATACTTCAATATACATAAAATAATTGTAACTAAAAAATAATAATTTTAATCACTCAACAAAAAGTACATATATTTTGGGATTTTTTGCTAAAAATAACATGTTATCTATATATATGTGTGTGTGTGTGTGTGTGTGTGTGTGTGAGAGAGAGAGAGAGAGAGAGAGAGAGAGAGAGAGAGAGAGAGTGAATAAAGAATACGGAATAATAGTATCTTTTAAAAAAAATTATGAACTTCATATTAAAAAAATGATGAAATTTGAAGGTTATTTTTTTGTTTTCTCAAAAAATGATTACAAAATTTTAAGTTATAAGGTTATATATATATATATATATATATATATATATATATATATATATATATATATATATATATATATATATATATATGTATGTATAAAGTGAATAAAGAATATGGAATAATAGTAATTTTTATAAAATTTTATGAACTTCATATTAAAAGATGATGAAATTCTAAGTTTTTTTTTTTTTCTCAAAAAATACTATAAAATTTTAAGTAAAAGAAAATGTTAAAAAAAACATAATAAAAAAAATTCCCAAAAAAAAGTTTACAGTTACATTTAAAAAGAACATTAAGAAAAAAGACATTAATGTTTTTTTAAACATTACTACATATTTTTTCAAGAAAAATAAAATAAAATAAGCTAATTAAAAACGAAAAATAGAAACATTAAAATAAATTTGAGTTGTATTTAGTGAGCCTTTTTGGAAGCTTTTCCAATTTAATTTCTCTAAAATCTGACAAGCTTGATGGGTAACGCTTGCACAATCGAAGTTCCCTAGAATTTTTCAGGGTGTTGAATCCATATATATAGTCAGAAACCCAGTTTAAATAACACAAATCAAGGTTTCATCTCAAAATTTCCAAAAAGCTGGAAAGTCCAAAAAGTTGCACTAAAGAAAAATCCAAATAAAATTATATATGTTTTTTAAAGTCTAAAATGTTTTTTTAGGAAAATTAAAAAATTAAAATTAAAATTCAAAAAATAAAAATAAAAATTAAAAACATTAAAAAATTAAAAATAAAAACATTAAAAAACTCTACATAGTCTCTTGAGGGGCCGCATGCAAGGGTGGGGGAGCTCTCACTGCCTTGGCCTGCAACCCTTGGGGTGGCTGGGGGGCTTGGCCAATTCCGGTAGTCAGCCAAGCCCCCCAAGCCACATGAGGGGCCATGAGTCAGGGCGAGGGGAGCTTCTTTCAACTCCCCCTACTTGGTTCGTGGCCCCTCGAGCAACTCATCTAGGTCTAATTTATTTATTTTAATGTTTTCTTTTAATAATATATTTTATAATGTTTTCTTTGTTTAATTTTTTTGCGCTTTTCTTTTTCATTTATTTTTTTTAAATGGTTTTTTTAATTGTTGAAGTAGGATTTTTTTGTGTTAATTCAAAAAAAATAAAAAAAAAATCTTAAATTACATTGTTTTTGAAATATTTTCTTTTTTATTTATTTATTTTTTTGTTTGAATTTTTCTAATCTTTCATACATTAATTTTTTTTGGTATATATATATATATATATATATATATATATATATATATTCCATTTTTTTTAATATGCTATAATATATATATTATATTTACATTTTTTTTTAAATTTTCTTTTTTAGATTTTCTTTCCTTCAATGTTTTAATTATTATTATTTCTTTTTCATTTTTAATTATTTATATATGTATTTTATTTTATTCTTTTTTGCAGGATTTGTGTTGACCTTCGACTAGCAACCCCACTCTATTATGTCTCAATTTGTTAGTTGATTTTAAAGTTTTCATTATAATGGATCAAGTCCACCCTTACATTGTGTGTCAATTTCATGGTTGATTTTGAAGTTTTCATTGTAATGGGTTGAGTTTTCCTACACTTTTTTTCAATTTGATGATTGATTTTTTTTATTTTTTTTGCAATGAACAATGTAAACTTTGAAACAGGAACTATAAACTTAAGACATGAACTCTGGCCAAAAAACCCCCAAAAAAACATCAAAAACAGTGCTAAAAATGAAAAGTGTGTATACTCGAACAATGTTTTTTATTAGGGTCAATTTTGAACTTGTTTTAAAAATGGCAATGAAAATGAAATTTTCATGAAAAAAACACCTTGAAAGATACTGGAACGATGATTTTTTAAGGGTCAATTTTCAACATTTAAAAAAAATGCTAGTAAAACCAATTTTTTATGTGCCAAACAAAGTTCGTTATGAGGAAAAAAAACACTAATGTTTTTGGTAAAATAACATTTTTCTTTCCTAAGTATAAACTCAACATGTTCTCAACCATAACATTATAGATACAAAAGAAATTGAAACTTTTTCAACCATAAAATTAAAAAATAATGACATTATGAACAAATTACATGACTAACTGAATTCAAAAGTCATTTTTGTATATTGAATGAAACATACATTATATCTCTAATTTAATGTTGTATTGTAGATATTCTCAACAACAAAAATTATTATAATTAAGACATATAATCTAATAACATAAAAATGACTCATAAATTCTCATTTAACACCATACGGAAATCAAAATTTTTATTTCAAAATACAATGCAAACATTAGTTATATAAACTGTCTTAAATAATTTCTCAAAATCACTAATATTTTCTTACACACCATCAGAATTCACATCTTCAGATGAGTGACTCGATGCTGACGAAGATGTTCCATATTCTTCTCTTTCATCAACTAGTGCCTCATCTCAGTCCACATACATGCCCACCATTTCATGTTTCAAAATTCTTCTAGATCTATGACTGGTTTCAGTAGACTCCCATCTCATCATTGTTCCTTTTGGGGACAACCTTTTTAGAATCTCTATCGTCTTGAATTTAATATTTCATCTCTTTGTTAAATTGAAGTCATAAACAAGTATTACAACATCCTCCAATTTTAATATGTCTGTGTGGTGACGATTTATATTTGTACCCTTTCTTTTCTTCTTTCTGCCATTTTTTTGTCAACTACCATCTCTGGCTTATACACACCATTTAATGGGTGTGTATTTGTGGCATACCAATGTACTTAAACACCTGTAACATCCCCATTTTCTGTAAATACCTTTATAACTTTAGCAACCCAAAATGGATATCCATTGGGATCTCCATCTGCTAGCACTGCGATCATGCAACCCTCCTTAATATCTTGTACTGAACCCCTGTAAACGTCTTCCATGGCTTCACATTGTGAACGAGATCTTCTGGAACCAATATACATCTCTCTTTCCTCTGCCTGTGAAGAATTAATAATATCTTGAGAATGTTGTTGTTCAACAATGTTTATTTCCTCATGTTCATTCAACACATTTTGTGGCCAAATAAATGGATTTTGCAAAGGTATATCTTCATTTGTTGTTGTTGAAATGATATCACTTTGATAATTGGAATATGACTCCCACCAAATTGAATCAGCAATGTCAAAGTACTCATTTGTATATCTAATACAATTTTTAATTTCTTATAGGCAATCAGAATAATTTATATCTCTATTTTGTTTGTGTGCATTATGAACTTCACCAACTGATTGTAATAACAATATTTTTGATGCAAATATTGAATGATTTGGAATGAACTTCAAAAATTCCAAACCTGATGACGGTGCCCATTCTATAGTAGTTGAATACTTCTTGCCCTATATTAGTGTTCTCCCATCAAATTTTTTGATACAAAATTGATGTTGGAAGCTAATATCATTAAGTTGTTCAATGAATTTCCCCTCACCATGTTATCATAGAATAAACCTTTGCATATCAACAGTTTCTTCTAACACATCAAAAGTAGGCTCTGGCATGTATGATTTCTTAATACATTCAATTACTGATGGCAAGCTCCCAACTTCCTTCCTCCTCAATGTGACTGAAAAACGACTAAACATCTGATCAATATGGTCATGAGTGTGCCCAACAAGAAGGAAAGCAACCTTTACCTTCTAAAAAATTATCAATTCAACAAGCATGTTTAGATATCCAAAAACAACCTAATTTTTGTTTTCACGACAAGTGTTTTCCAATTATAGATACAAGGCTTTAGGAAGATTACCAAACCAATGAGAAAGCACATCATGAATTATGGTTATGGTCATATTTGCATCATTATGAATATTTGGATTTGTGAAGTACACCCTTGGAAACATTTTCCCATTGAAGACCACACAACCAACCAAGTAATACTAAATAGAATTTTCCTCTTGTAAATTTTTGGGTGTGCGAACAAAATGTGGTAAAAGTGTTTTCTTCTGGTCCATACCATCAATTATCAAACCCAAATATCTATTCATATTATCATAGCACTTCTTTTGATGCTTGTACAACTTTTTCCTTTCATTTCTTTGTTCTTCACGATGCTCCTAAAGCTCGTTGACAATTGACTCTACAGAACATAAAAGAAAGCCATTAAGAAATATGTTTTCATAGTTGATGACTATACAATTTTAGAAGTTAAAGTTATGAATGCTTACCTCTTTCTGACCCTTCACATTTTTCCTTTTTTCATTTAAGAGAAGCACATGTACTGCAAACCCCCAGCCTTGTCTTATTATGAATATTCTTTGTATAAGTTGTAGATTTCTCGTCTTGAAAAATTATCTCGAATATGTATTGTCTCTCTATTTGGGATACACTCTCCATGCTTTGAAAACAAATCTTTCATCCATGGCATTCTAGTATCTGATAATGGCCCAAACTGTCTTTTATGATGTACTTTTGAATAAAATGTGGGATCCTTTTCCAAATTTTCTTGAATTCTCGAGAGATGAAAATTCCCAATCGAATTAAATATTTTGAAATCATTTCTACAAATAAATAAAGCCTTAATATGATAATCATAACATGTCAATGTAGATTGCATGCACCCAACTAAATATGAATCTTGCATGCTTTTACTCATTGACAAATATCTCTTCTTGCTCTCTAATGCAAATTTGGAATCCTCTTAAAATTGGCAACTAGGACCAAACTCCATGTGGGTCATCTTATTCATGGCTGATAATATTTTTATTAGATTCCTTTCATCCATAGGTGTAGGATTGATCTAAAGATCATCTGATTATGATAAGTATTTATGGAGATATGAATTTATTTTGATTATGGAATAATTATCAAGCTGACCAGCAACTCATGTAGGCTCGGAAGCCCAACAATCGCATCTCAATCATAAACAATTGTGTATAAATACAGGAGGTTTTTTCCTCATTTGGACTCACTCATATCATCACATATCTCTCTCTCTCTCTCTCTCTCTCCTGCACAGAAAAGAGGCTCTTCTGCTGCTGCACAAAAAAAGACACTTCTCTAACACATGTGGAAGGAATGACGCAGATTTAGGGCTGCAACTACAAATCCAAACTTTGACCAATGTTGATCATCAGTCTACCTCTCAGAACTGAGCTATAGGTGAATATTGATCTCCTCTAAAGGCTTCATTTTTTGGTGAATGAATCAAGTTGATCTGATGGTCGGTTTTCAAGATATTTCCTGCCCTAGTTTGGCTGATCTAGGGTTTGTTGCTACTGATATAAATCAGATTTATGTACTATTTCTCTCTTCTAAATTATTGAATATAAAAGAAGATTTGATCAAAGGGTTTCCCCATATTGGGGTTTGTCCTTGGCTAGCCACCATATCTTATGTCTCTTGCCTTGGTTTGTTTTCTGTTGACCATTTAATGTTCTATCTGCACTTTACTTTATGTACATGTGACTGCTAATCTGTGGATAGTAATAAGTTAGATAATTAAAGTTCTGTAAGCATAAAACATACCATAACTTAACATGGTATCAGAGCTTAGGTGAAGACAAAGCCCAAGCAAGAGCAAGAGAAATCACCAAAAAGAAGATTGGAAAAGCTATCCTAAACGAACTTTGGGGTCCTCAACACTCTTCCCTGCCGCAGACAAGCTCCGTGAGAAAGCTGACTATCACGAATGGAAGATGTCTCTTGATCTAACCTTAGAAGATCAAGGAGTGTTGGACCATGTAAGAGGCAATATTTTTAAGCCTCCATCAAATGCACCCATTGCTGCCAAGAACAAATGGAAAACGGGCAAAGTCAAAACAAATAAGATCATCTAGGACTCTATCAACAAGTACTTGGTGGCCTACATCTCTGACTCGAACACCTCCAAGGAAATCTACAACAGACTCGTGAGTATATTTAAAGTTAATGATGCAAATCAAGTCTTATTTCTTAGAAATAAGTTGAAGGAAATTAAGAAGGGAAAAGATGATAGTATGCAAGAATACTTCTTAAGAATGAAGATCACGAACGATCTCCTATCTATTGGGGAGATTATTAATGATAGGGAAATGGTACTCGCAACTCTTAGAGGATTACCATTTGAATGGTACGTGTTCAGGACTACTCTTATGAACAATAATGTAATTCCCAGTTTCAAGGAACTAATGACAAGATGCATTCAAGAAGAAACAAGGGTAGAAGAGCAAGAAATGTCCATCCCTAAAGGTCCTCCTACTTCCTTTTCTTCTCATGCTAAGAAAAGAACCGAGACTAAAAAAAAAAGAATGGTTGGACCTAAGGCTGGAAGAAAAGGATGATGTTACATTTTCGATAGAGTAGGTCACTATGCAAGGGAGTGCCCTGATAGAAGGGACTCACAATGGGACGATGATCAAAATCCCTCTCATGGAAATCAAAGGAATGGAAAATCTAATAGCAGAGGTAAAATGAGTGCTGGAAATAAAGGAAGAGGATAATCATTCAAGAAGGCTAGAAATTCCAAATATGAATCTAACACTGTTGACAATAAGTAGGATGAATATGATCTACCAGTTACTCTATCTACCTCTACTCCTTTGGACTCACTAGGAATTTGGGTTATTGATAGTGGTGCCTCAAGGCACTTCACTGGTTACAAAGAAGTTCCCCATAATCTGATGGAGAAAGAAACTAACCTGGAAATCATCCTTGGAGATAATATGAAATATTTCGTGAGATGTGTAGGCAATGTCTCTCTTAAATTGAATCAAGTTAATAAGATCCACTTATAGGATGTATTATATGTACCCGACCTCAGAAAGAACCCAGTGTCCATTTCGGCAATGGAATGAAAAGGCTACAAGGTGGCATTCATCGATGGAAAGAGGCTGGCATTAAGAGGGAGACTATGACACCCATATACTCCTGAAAAAAATGGTTTGGTAGAAAGGAAGAACCATACGATTGTGGAAGCTTTCCATGCCATGCTCTGTGATCAAATAATTCCAAAGTTTCTATGGGCCGAAGTTGCAAACACCACCGCATATGTGCAAAACCGATACCCTTATCAAGCATTGGGTTCCAAGACTCCTGAAGAAATGTTCATCAGTAAGAAACTTGACATATCTCATTTTAGAATTTTTGGAAGTCCTGTATATTTTCATGTGTCAAAAGAGAAAAGGAATAAATTGGGTGGATCTGGAAAGAAAGGAATATTCATGGACTATGGTGAAAATACTAAGTGCTATAAAATCTATGTAGTCGGTTAAACAGAATTTGTGATTAGTCATGTGTCACCTTTGATGAACATATGGCTCTCAGCAAGGTGGAAATTCTTCTAAGTTTGAGGAGCTCTCAAGAAGCTAACAACAGGGAACCAAAAGAAAAAGATGATGAAACAATGCCTGTTGTGGAAGAACCCATGGATCCTATTGATCCACCTAAGCCTTCCTCTTCTAGGAAGAGGCCCTCTTGGCATAGGGGTCTGCTTGATGATGCTAAAGGACACACTGCACCTCGAGGAACCTTCCATGAAAGTAAGAAACCTAACATGTATCAGGGATACCTAACCATCATGAGCACGATCATACAAAATGAGCCTTCATCATTCTTAGAGGTCGTCAAGCATCAAGTATGGAAGGATGCTATGACTAAAGGATATGAGTCTATTATGAAGAATGATGTCTGGGAAGTAGTTCCTAGACCCTAGGATAAGACAATTGTCACTTCTAAATGGCTTTACGAGATAAATCATACAGCAGATGGAAGTACAAAAAAGTATAAGGCTCATTTTTTTGCTCGTGGCTTCTCCCATAACGAAGATATAGACTACGACGAGATATTTGCACCCATTGTCAGATATACCAACATCTGCTCAATCATAGCCCTTGCAGCTTCACAAGGATGGAAACTACATCAGATGGATGTCAAGATCGAATTCTTGCACGGTTCAATCAAAGAAGAGGTCTACGTGGAGCAACCCAAAGTATTTGAGATGTATGATTGAAAATCTCATGTATGTAGGTTGAAGAAGGCTCTGTATGAGCTGAAGCAAGCACCCCGAGCATGGTATGAGAGGATCGATAGCTACTTGATGAAGTTGGGATTCACTAGGAGTGAAGCCGGTCCTAACCTTTAATTTAAGTTTGAATAAGACAAGCCTCTCATACTAGTGTTGTATGTGGATGACCTCTTCCTAACAGGTGTAGACCCTCTCATTCACAAGTGTAAGAGGGAATTGGCTTCTGAATTTGAAATGATGGACCTAGAACTAATGCACTATTTCCCAGGACCTAAACTGTGGCAAAAGCCAGTGGAAATTTTCTTATCTTAAGGAAAATAAGTGGTGAAGATATTGGAAAGATTCAGTATGGTGGACTGCAAGCCTGTAACTACCCCAATCGAGGTTGACTTCAAGAAGTTAAGCAGTAGTGTTGCTGGACCTATTTTATGAAATGCCATCGAGTATCGGCAACTCATGAGAACATTAATGTTCTTAGTGCTATAGACATATTTGGGCACTGCAACCCCAATCTCATATGTCCATAAACCAAGGGCCTCTTAGCCCCTAAAAGTGTTGTTACACACCCTAAAGGAACAAGGTCAGCTGATTGCATCACCTCCCAAAAGTTCTCCATGAAAAGCTACTCAGAACTGGTAAAAACTGGACCATCTCACCTTCTCCATGGTCAAGGTGCAATGCATCCGAACTAATGCACATGGGGGGTGTGATGCATACTGAAAATCCCTTTTATAGGGTGTGATGGGTGAGAGTAGATAAATGGAAGAGACAGTTTGCAAGATGGATGATCATGGAATCTTCCAGAAACTTCTCTTGTGACACTTGCCTCTCTGAATTCGACCAGGGATGAGTGAGAGATCATGAAATATCCAAGTGGAACCAAGAACTATCAGAGAGAGGACACTAATAAAAATCCCAAAAGCCGACTCACCCACCTACAAACATCTATATATGGATCCCTCATTCTAGATATCTAGAGGCTGGAATTTTGTATCTTGTAAGGAAGTGTTTTTTGTTTCACTGTGGAACATCATAGTGTTGGGTGATCTAGCTTTTCATGAGGTGAAGAGGGATTTCATGATGGGAGGATGGCGCTGGGTTAGACCAATGCGGTTGTAATCCTCTCTTCTACTGCTTCTATCAATAAAGTTATTTGAGTTTTCCTCCATATTCTTGTATATCTTTGAATCTTGAATTGATATATGCATTTGTATGGTTAATATATATCTTATCCTATATTTTTATGGTTATAGATCTCTATGCTTTGATGGTATTATGCTTCTTTGGCTCTACAGGTGTTCTTTGAAGCAGGACAAGTAAAGAAGGAGTGGCAAAGTTCTGTAAAAGGAGGGAGGAAACAAGCAAGGAGCCAAGCGAAAGACAGAGGTTGGTACTCTCTTCTTCTATCTCGTCTATCTCTCATAAAGGAAAATGAAAGTAACTTTAGTTTGTTTGTTTCTAAGATAGCTACCCATCTTAGTGGGACTAGAAACTTTGAATGGACACTATTTTCCCCCATGAAAAAACCGCGACTCCACTCGGGAGAGTGAATAGCTTGTTTGCATGTTTCTAGTTTTTTTTCTTTATAATCTACAAATGGAGCCTGAAGTTAAGCCAGCTAGCCTTCGAACTGCTTTTGCTATGTAACTACAAAGTAGATAAATGTTTCTTCAGTCAATCTCCAGGTTAGTTTATGAATTAAACATTTTACTTGTAAAAATCCTAAGTGCCCTGGTGGTAGCTCAAGTAACCTCATTAGATCAGCCCCTATGTTTTTTGTTTACTGAATATCATTAGCTTAGCCTAAATCCCTTAACTAAGCTGCGAACTGTGAGCAAAAACCAAACTCAGTCTCATCCCTGGACCATTGCACTATCTCTCATTGACAATATTGATGCATCACACCTCCCATGTGCTGTAGGTGAGATGCATCCCTGTTTCCCTATGTTACAGGTGTGATGATTAGGTAAGACTATTTCTGCCTCTAGATTTTGGTTTCTCTTCATTGTCTTTAGCTTTATTAAGGAGTTTTGTTGTTTGTGATCAGTATACCACTGTTGAAACTCCCTTCCTTTGCATTATTCAGCCTCCATTGTATAAAGAATTGTGAATGTTTTTATGTATTTTTCACCATTTACAGTTCTCCTTGGCCAATAGTAGCTTAATTGAGTTGTTGTCTTTTGATTTGAAAGTGTCACAAGTGTCACTTTCAGTCAAAGAAAAGAGTTTTCCTCTTGTTTATAGTTGATTACACTTTTTCCATTATATTTGATTTGAATTAATAGTATTTCAAGTGTCGAAAGAAATTTTTGAATTCGAAATCACAAAGTGTCGTCTTGGTCTTCCTTTCATTTTTGAAAAGAAAATTGTTAATATTCTCACTGTGAAAGAAGAATAGTTCAAATTTGTACTTAGCATCTTTTTTTCATTCACACATTAAGAAAGTAGAAAATAAATACATGCATGTGCATTTGCATTTAGACTGCTTGTGGAAATTGATTTAGGATAGTTAATTTTAGTGTGTGCTCTCTTCTCTACGATGAAATGATTTTACTTCTCTTTCCTTCGTAGCTAGGATTTTCATTGCAAAAATAAGAGTAAACGACTATTTTTCATCTTAGATTGCATATTTAGAAATTTCATATCTACATCACGTGGTGAACTTTAAAGGAAAACTTCTTAAGAAAGATCAACTATAAAATAAATTTTAATGAACATAAAAATTCTTTGGAACCTAATGCACAACATCTAGAAGCCTACGCTAGAGACGTATTCTAGCGTCATAAAGCCTGGTAACTATTTCTTTCATCATGGGTTGGGTGATTCGTCCTCTTTGACATGACAAGTGCCAATACAGATTTTTTCTCCCATGTACCATCGAGTATATATTGGGACACCAAAATAGGCTATATCCTTTATCCTTAGGAAGCCATGTCTGCAGCCCTATCAATTGCAATGCACTGAACACAACATTCGGGAAGATTGCCTACTGTACCGTGAAAAGTGTTTTGCAGTTTTTCAATTGGCTAGGTAATCCCTCTATCTAGATTTCTAGAGTAGTCACATTCGTTCCTTTTCAGACTCCTTAAAAGAAAAGGTCCATCTGAACACTTGTCACTTGAGGCTCATTAAAAATCGAAGGTGACTAGAGTCATCTTTAGATTTTTCTCGACTCTTAAAAATTGAAAAAGCAAGTTATGTCAAAGCATCATAAAATTTATTTTAATCAAAATAACATCATTTTTCCCTCATTCGTCTTAGGTTGATAAAATGGAGTCCACCAATCAAGGATTTCCCCTTGGGAGGAATCCTAGTACTTTCTCCTCTTGGGGAGATGTTGGTGCACCTCCTATGGCCATATTGTCCCTTCCATGACTGACAATTGTCCTATCAGTATGGATTTTCTCGACCTCTATCATACAGAACACCATGTTTCCTGAGCAATCGAATCAGCAACTAGATAATACAAGAGTTACCCCCCAACCTTCTACCTCGTTTAGTTCTCCCTCTCCTTCTTCCTCTTCACCTGGTGAAGCTATTAAAACTAAAAACCAAGTAACCGAGAAGAAGAAGCCAACGGCAAAAGGGGGAAAACAAGAATCGTCTCGAAAAAATCCACACACTGCACCATCCAAACCTAAATCTCCATGTGTCATTTGCAAACGGGACCACTATCATCGACACTTTCCTTGCATCCCATGAATCTTAAGCGACTGGTCTCCCTGCTTGCACAATCTGGTGTCGTCAACCTCTGATGATCATGTTGAGAGTAAACTATCAACTAGTGAAAATGAAGTCAATGGACAGAAAGGAAGATCTAAATTTCCTTGTAGATTGTGTGAAGGTGATCATGCCCTCCACCATTGTCCCTTCTTGGATGAAGCCAAAAGAGTCTTGGATAACTGTCCTGCTTCACCGCCGCGTCTTCCTCCTGGATACAAGAAACTCTTACCGAGTTCATCAGTAGTTGAAAATCTGACTGAAACACCTTTTTTGTTGGACAAAGCACCTATCATTGAAGATAAACCCTCTGAGTCCACACTGGACCAAAGTCAATAGGTCAAGACAGCAGTCGCCCAATCATGTCTTCAGAGAATCCACCTTCAGATGATATCGTCACCAAAGAAGATGAGAATGACACCGTTCAAATTCTTTTCGTAAACACAAAATCTAATGAACATGGGGGCAATCTACCCATTCCTTTACCGCAGGAAGGAAGTTCCTCAAAGATGTATCTCGCCATTTATTTTCTCCCACATCCAAGTAATCTTGTTGTTTCCTTCGATTGGAATCTACTAGGCAGACCCCGCCTACCATCTAATGTACCATTCTAAATCATAGTACAAGCTTACAGAATCACCATGGTCAGTACTATTATAGATGGAGGGGCTTCTGTGACTATCCTTTCCTCACTTCTTGGAAAGCGCTTGGTTCACCATCGCTTCTGCCTCAGATTCAAAATATGATAGGCTTGAACAAAGGAACCAGTTGACTGTTAGGGATCCTTCCAAATTTGCCTATAACTTTGAAAAGGAAAATCGTTCATCTAAATGTGACGGTAGTCCAAGGACCTTTAGATTACAATCTACTCCTAGGGCGTGACTACATTTATAGTATGGGAGCTATTGTCTCCTCACTCTTTCGAGTGATGTGTTTTTTGCATGAAGGCATAGTGGTCCAACTCATAGACCACCTTTCATTCCCCAGTTCACACATAGCTACTAGTCAAGTGCCATCCCTAACTGGTATTTTCGCGCAAGGAATGTCTGATCAATCTCCAGTCCATCCACCTGATGAGCGCAAGTGATTCAGCGATTGTGACTGAAACCCAAGGGGCATGCACCATAGTTTTCTTCGACAGGAAAACTTTAGGTATAGGGTAGGTTTCTGTGGAGGGTATATGACTAGTCTGACACACCCATCCATTTCGGAAAATGGGATTAGGCTGGAATAAGATTCCCTCATCAAAGTTATGAGAGTGGAGGTGACACACCATTCACCTTTGTCTATTTTGATGGACAGAGCCAAGGAAGTGTTTTTTCCACAAACGCAAATAGAGCAATCTTGCGAGAAATTTCATATCGTAACCTGGAACCTCTACTTTTCTTAATACCTGGGAGCATGCAAACCTTTTGCATGCAAGTGAAAAGCAACCTTTTATTTTCATAGTTTGTAGGCTTATTTTCTTAGTTCAAAGGTTTAACCCTGTAGGTGGGTCATTCCTAGCTTGCATAATAAAGGCTTCATAGCAAAGTTGCGAATGGGGAGAGCTCCCTAAAAAATGAACCTACTGATGAGACATCCTTATTATACGACTGGCAAGAGTAGTTTTACGCAAAGTTCAAGCTCGTTAAAAAATAAACCTAGCAATGAGCATATGTTCCACTAGAGTTTAAGCTCATTAAAAAAAAATGAACCCACCTTTAGTAAATAACCATTGGGATCGCATTATTATTAGCTTTTGAACCTTGGTCATGTTCTTACCATCACCTCCACTCTTTTTTAGCCGATCATATGCCTCCATTTGATTGTTTACCCCTTTTTGAAGAACAATTGCAACGAGTGATTCTATTAACCACCTTCTTTACACTGTCGTGATTGAAAAGTTCCAAACCTTACCTAGAACTAGCTACTATCTGAAAACATCACTCGTTCCTCAAAAAACATGTCTCCTTTAATCTCTTTTCATCTAACTCGTAAAATATGAAACTATTTCCAAGAAATTGGCCTCTCCAGCTCATTAAAGTGATTGGAAAATGCCATCCCTCCACTAGATTTTAATCTTTTTGGACCTGAGGGATCATTGCACAAAAAGATAGAGCACCTATCTTGTTCGGCTCATTAAAACTATTGAAAAGTAATACATTTCGTATTATTTTATACTTTTTCAGACTTAAGGGATTATATTACGAAAAAGGATTGCTGGAGTTTCCTTTTTGTCTCTTTTTAGACTCTCTAAAATTGAAAGGGACTGAGTTTTCTTTGTCGTTAAACTTGTTAAAACAATAGCAACGGACTTGTTCATGCAGATAAGAGCGAGTTTCACTATCGCTAGGCTCGTTAAAACATAGCAACGGGTTTGCAAAAAGGGAAAATTATAGAACAAGCATATGTTATCCTCCTCAAGCTTGACAAAAATAAAGAGGTACTGGTCAGAAATGACTGGGGAAAATTTGGGAAGAAAACTTGAAGAAACTTTATTGGTAGCAAGTCAGTCTTGAACATGACATTGTCACTCCATCACCATGATTGAGTTGGGTTGGTTTATTTCGTTCACTGGTCATATTGCCATTGGTCCTCCATACCATCCATTCTTGGGGTTAATGCTACAAATCCATTTCAGTGTCACCGATATGTTCAAGAGAAGTCACTCAGAGAATTCACTAACCTAGCTTACATCTCATCCACTGTAATGCCTTCATGCTTCATTCTTTCATGACAGCCACCCTGAACCTTGTATCATTAGATCATTTTCACCTCCACAAAATCATTTGCTACTTTTCGTGTCGTAGATGTGGGATTCATTATGGCCCTCCTACAACGGGTCACTTCTTGTCAGCATCAGCTCATTATCTAAGAAGTCGACTTAGGAACAACAGTTTCAGTACTTTGAAGCTTTCATGCCTCAATGGCAAGTTTCTCACTTCCGACGACAGGTTTACATCAATGAACTTCGACCAAAAGATTTTGCATGGTGTTCGATGTCAAGTCCCATATTCACACCACGTGAATTGTACTACAATACCTTGAGGGTCATTATCATTATCAGTGATTCCTCTCGTGCCTGTTAACAGCTTACATCATTGGCTAGTAATCAGGCAATGTCTTTCCACGTTCGACTTCAGAACATATTTTCACATGGATAGGCTTGTACTTCAGGAAAATATTGAACGATTTTGAAAACCCTGGATCTAGTTTCATCCATCTAGGCTGCGATATATTTAGGAAAATAAAGACATCAAATGTACATCATAGCTGCACAGATAATCATCCAAGCCAAAGGATGATGGCTCTACCAAAATCATCAGTCTATCACACAGACGATTGTCTGTCATATGTACATGAAAATAAATTTATAAAGCTGAGCATGGGAATGCCTGCCTCAGCTAGATCATGAAAATATTATGAATGTAATGTATTAGATTGTATCTTATTACAGGTCACCTTTCAGTTCAAAAAGCCTTAGATCCTCATGATAAAGCATTTCACCCGACATCAAAAGATTTACGACCTCACGCTTTAGGGGGAAACTGTTATAGACATATTTGGGCACTGTAACCCCAGTCTCATATGTCAATAAACCAAGGTATTTTAAGCCCCTAAAAATGTTTTTACACACCCTAATGGAACAAGGTCAGTTGATTATATCATCTCCCAAAAGTTCTCCATGAAAAACTACTCAAAAATGGACCATCTCACCTGCTCCATGGTCAAGGTGTGATGCATCTCACCTAATGCACATGGGGGGATGTGATGCACACTGAAAATCCCTTCTATAAGGTGCGATGGGCAAGAGTAGACAAATGGCAGAGACAGTTTGCAAGGTGGATGATCATGGAATCTTCTAGAAACTTCTGCTATGACACTTGCTTCTCTGAATTCGCCTAGGGATGGGTAAGAGATCACGAAATATCTATGTGGAACCAAGAACTATCAGAGAAAGAACACTAATAAAAATCCCAAAAGCTGACTCACCCACCTGCAAACATCTATATATGGATCCCTCATCCTAGAGAACCAGAGGCTGGAATTTTGTATCTTGTAAGGAAGTGTTGTTGGTTTCTCTACGGGACATCATAGTGTTGGGTGATCTAGCTTCTCATGAGGTGAAGAGAGCTTTCATGCTGTGAGGATGGTGCTAGGTCAGACCAATGGTTTGTAGTCCTCTCTTCTACTACTTCTATCAATAAAGATATTTGAGTTTTCCTCCATATTCGTGTATATCTTTGAATCTTGAATTGATATATGCATTTGTATGGTTAATATATATCTAATCCTATATTGCTTATGGTTATAGATCTCTATGCTTTGATGGTATTATGCTTCTTTGACTCTACAGGTGTTCCTTGAAGTGGGACAAGTAAAGACGGAGTGGCGAAGTTCTATCAAAGGAGGGAGGAAACAAGCAAGGAGCCAAGAAAAAGACTAAGGTTAGTACTCTCTGCTTCTCTCTCATCTATCTCTCATAAAGAAAAATGCAAGTAACTTTAGTTTGTTTGTTTCTAAGATAGCTACCCGTCTTAGTGGGACTAGTACCTACGAATGGACACTAGTTTTCCAAATAACATTTAGTGAACTCCTGTCTAGATATATGCTTCGCAGTCAACACATTGAGTCAACATATGGTTGAACCTCACCACATACATTGGCTTGGTGCCAATAATATGTTTAGATATCTTCATGGCACAATTACTTATGGGTTAAGATACATTGTCGGAGATATGAGACTACTTGGATACACTGATCTTGATTGGGAAGGTAATGTGGAAGACCATAAGAGCACTTCCAAGTGTTGTTTCTCCTTGGGATCTTCTTTGATATCCTAGATTAGCAAGAAGTAGAAGTCAATGGCTTTGAGCACTGCTGAGGTAGAGTATATTTCTACTAGCATGCCCTCCTATGAGGCAATTTGGTTGTGGGAGCTCTTCAGTGAGCTGTTTGGATTTACATTGGATACTACCATGATCCTATGTGACAACCAAAGTGGGATTCATTTGTCAGATAATCTTGAATTTCATGATTTCTCCAAGAATATAGATAACAGGTACCACTATATTCGATATATGGTGCAACGAAGAGCTATAAGGCTCCAACATATAAGTATAGATGAACATGTCATCGACATTTTGACAATGCCCCTAGGAAACATCAAATTTTTGACTTTGCGAGAATGACTTGGTGTCGTTCAAAAACCCTCTGATGAGGTTCTTATATGATGTATTGAGCTCTGGGAGCTCGGGGGGGTGCGGGGTACTTTTTGGAGTGACATGTGATGAAGAGGGTAAAAGAATCAAAACTTTCCCTATGACGCCCCATGGCAACTATGTAGCAGGATGATTAGTTCTCCTCTGAGGTCTGGATGATATGTTTTCTGTGATGATTACGTAGTAGGATGATTAGTTCTCCTGTAAGGTTTGTATGATGTGTTCTCCGTGACAATTATGTAGCAGGATGATTAGTTCTCCTATGAGGTTTAGATGTTGTGTTCTCCATGACAATTATGTAGCAGGATGATTAGTTCTCTTGTGAGGACAGGATTGATTAGTTCCCCTATTGAGGCATCCTACCCATGCAGTCTAGGATTCATGTAAAGTACCTCTCATCTTATCAATGAGCAGGGAAATGAGGATAGGGACCATAGTAGTACCGATGGATGCATTGATGTATCTACTATACTCCCTATGCTAGGATGACCTTCATTGATCTAGTATCAATGATACTGGTCTGGGACTAATGGTAGGAGTTGTACCCACTGTGACGCTGACTTTCGGTTGATTGAGGGTTGGTCTGGGACTAGTGGTACACACTGTGAGGCTGACTTGGAGTTAGTGGCGAATGATACTAGTCTGGGACCAGTGGTAGGAATTGTACCCGCTATGACACTGACTTCGAGTTGGTTTAGCATTGGTTTGGGACTAGTGGTACACACTCTGAGACTAAACTTGAGTCAGGGAGGATGATACTGGTGTAGCACCAGTGGTAGGAGTTGTACCCACTATGGCACTGACTTTAGGTTGGTTGAGGACTAATCTGGGACCAGTGGTACACACTCTGAGACTGACTTTGAGTTAGTGGAGGTTGATACCGCTCTGGGAGTAGTGGTAGGAGTTGTACCCACTATGAAACTAACTTCAGGTCAGTTGAGGACTGGTCTGGGTCTAGTGTTAAACACTCGGAGACTAACTTTGAGTTAGTATGATACATTCTCGATCATTTCTTCTTCTTCATAATTCAGACAAAATAGAGCATAACATAACCAAGTAGAGTAGAGTAGATCAGAACAAGGTAGAATAGAACAGAGCAGAGTAGGCAGGAGAGAGTAGAGTAGGGTAGGGGTCAAGCTGTACACGGTAGTGCATTTGGTGGATGAATAGTAGCGACCGATAGACAAATTGTAGATGGAGTTCTCCTTGGTTGAGAGGGAGTGTTAAATTGGCAACTAGGGCGAAACTCCATGTGGGTAATATTATTCATGGCTAATAATATTTTTATTAAATTCCTCTCATCGAGAGGTGTAGAATTGATCTAAATATCATCTGATTCTGATAAGTATTTATGGAGATATGAATTTATTTTGATTATGGAATAATTATCAAGCCGACCAGCAACTCATGTAGTCTCAGAAGCCCAACAGTCGCACCTATTCAATCATCAAGAGTTGTGTATAAATACAGGAGGTCTTTTCCTCATTTGGACTCACTCATCTCATCACATCTCTCTCTCTCTCCTGTGCAAAAAAGAGGCTCTTCTCCTACTGTGCAGAAAAAGACTCTTCTCTGACACATGTGGAAGGAAGGACACATATTTAGGGTTGCAAGAAGATTCAAAGTTTGACCAGCATTGATCATCAGTCTGCCTCTCAAAACTATGCTATAGGTGAATCTGGATCTCCTCTAAAGGCCGCATTTTTTGGTGAAGGAATGAAGCCGATCCGACAGTCGATTTACAAGATATTGTCTGCCCTAGTTTGGCTGATCTAGGGTTTGTTGCTGTTGATGTAAATCATATTTATGTACTATTTCTCTCTTCTGAATTATTGAAGATAGAAGAAGATTTGATCAAAGGGTTTCCCCATATTGAGGTTTTTCCCTGGCTAGCTGCCACATCTTGTGTCTCTTGTCTTCGCTTGCTTTTTGTCAATTGTTTAATGTTATATCTACACTTTACTTTATGTACACGTGATTGCTAATCTGTGGATAATAATAATAAAGATAAATAAAATTCTCTAAGCATAGAACATACCATAACTTAACAAATCCATATGTTTCAAGCAATCTTTTTGGAAGCATTCACTTTAAATGAGAGTGTTGATAGAACTTCTTCTCATCAGATAATTTTCTCGACTCCTTGTATAGCTAGAACATCTTACATTGATACGAAAAGGTTTGCTCCTACTCCTGTTTGTTGGCAACATCTCCATCATTGGATCATAATTTGTATAAGTATTTTCATCATCATTAAGAGGAATTTTATCCACACTATGATCAATTGTGCTTTTCAAATACTCACTTGGAGGATATTCTTCATCTTCCCCTTCTTTAGTGCTGCTCTCATAGTCCTTAGAATTAGGACTACATCGAAAATGTAACTGTTTACTTACTGAAAATGCTACATCATGTCCTTTGTCACTGCTACCTTTATACTCATTAGAATTAGGACTGAGTACATCATCCTGTCCTTCATCACTGCTGATCTCATATTCCTTAGAATTAGGACTAAGAGAAGACCATGACACTCCATTCTTTTGAAATTCATCATCATGTTCTTCATCACTACTACTCTCATAGTCCTTAGAATTAGGACTAAGAGGACACTCTGACACTCCATTCTTTTGAAATTCATCATCACGCTCTTCAATATTGTTGCTCTCATAGTCATTATAATTAGGACTAAGTGGACATCGTGACACTCCATTCTTTTGAAATTCATTATCGCGCTCTTCATCACTACTACTCTCATAGTCCTTAGAATTAGCACTAAGTGGACACTATGACACTCCATACTTTTGAAAGTCATCATCATGCTCTTCATCAATGCTTCTCTCATAGTTCTTAGAATTAGGACTAACTAGACATTGTTACACTCCATTCTTTTGAAATTCGTCATCACGCTCTTCATCACTGTTTCTCTCATAGTCCTTAGAATTAGGACTAAGTGGACACTTTGACACTACATTCTTTTGAAATTCATCATCATCCTCTTCAGCACTACTGCTCTCATAGTCCTTAGAATTAGGACTAAGTGGAAACTGTGACACTCCATTCCTTTGAACTTCATCATCATGCTCTTCATCACTGTTGCTCTCATAGTCCTTAGAATTAGGACTAAGTGGACACCATGACACTCCATTTTTTTGGAATTCATCATCATGGTCTTCATCACTGCTGCTCTCATATTCCATAGGATTAGGACTAAGTGGACACCGTGACAATCCATTCTTTTGAAATTTGTCATCATGCTCTTCATCACTACTACTCTCATAGTCCTTAGAATTAGGACTAAGTGGAATTTGTGACTCTTTGTTTATTTGAATTTCTCCATCCCCTCTTTCATTAGTGCTACTGTCATAGTCCTTAGGATGAGGACTAAGTGCAAGAATTGACTTTCTATTCATATTGGAAGAATTCCTGCTATATTCATCAATATGAATAGAATTGTTACGTGATGAAGATGTTGATGTTGTACAAATCGAAACTTCACTATCAGCACAATCCATCGCTTTCAAATAGAAGATGTTGAATGATACAAATGCAAAGTCTCCTAAAGATATTATATAGCTTAGAGAATGAAATTTTCCCTCCAAAATGTTTTTCCAAAATCTTTCCCTCCAAAAAGTTTGTTAGATTTATTTCTCTTCATTATTTTATTCTACAATTTATTGAAAAATGTAAACTAAATTTTTTTATGAAATAAATCTTTAAAATTAAAATTGTAAACTACAACTTTTACCTAAATTATTTTAGTAGTTAAAGTATATAATATTTACTAAACAATTGAATGTTTTTTTTTAATTTTTATAATACATTCTAAAACGAATTAATCCCACATTCACCCCGTAGTAAAACAATTCCATAATATTCACTTTATCATAGTTTTGTTTGTCGCCATAAATAAATTGACATGTTAATTTTTTTTTTAAAACAAATTAACCCCACATTAAACATATGGTAAAACATCTCTGTAATTTCGCCTATCTAATAAATTCCATTATCACTAGTACTGACATCACATTAAGGTTTTTTGGGGTTTGTTGAATGACTTGGAGCAAATTTGTAGAGCAGCTACATTGCTATCAACAACATATTCAACAGAGGCTACGAGCAATTGAAAGGTTAGTAAAAAAATTTTCCTTGAAAATTTCAATATTAAATAAGTTTAATGAAGAAGATTTTTTTAAAATTAAGACTTTTTGGTAGCCAAGTTTACCAACTACGTCCATTTTGAGCATGGTTGGCCCAATAAAGCTCATGGCAACCAAACGGGCCTGGTAATGCTCATGGCAGCAAAACAAGCCCGTAGGTTAGGGGCGATGAGCATGGCTAGCCTGCCCGCCCACAAGGTCGTAGGGCGATTATGAGAATCACCCCACCACCGCGCGCGTGGGTGGGCCACCAGGATGTTGTGAGAGAGGCTGCAACAACCCCCCTGCACCACCCCAGTGGCCCGCCCGCTCACGAGGTGGTGGGCGATTCTTGAAATCGCCCACCACCTCACTAGCGAGCAGGTTGCAAGGGTGGCGTGGGGGGATTTGTTGAAGCCTCTCTTGGCGCCACCTGAGCAATCTACCCACCCACGGGGTGGCAGGCAATTCTCGAGCAGGCTGTCAGGGTGGCACGGGAGAGCTGTCCTAGCCTCCCCCTACACCACCACAGCAGCTTGCCCACCGCCGGGGTGGCATGGGGGGGGGTGCTGCCACAACCTCCTGCTGCCCTACCTCGATGGCCCGCTAGGGTGGTGTGGGGTCTTGTCGCAGCCTCCCCCCATGCCACCCAGGTGGCCCACCTGTCCACAGGGTGGTGGGCGATTCTATGAGGCGGTGAGCGATTCTCGGAATCGCCCACCAGCCCATGGGCGAGCAGGTCGCGAGGGTGTCGTGAGGGGGTTGTTGCAGCCTCCCCTGGCACCACCCCTGTGGCTCGCCCACCCGTGGGGTGGCAGGATGACAGCGACAATCCCCCTGCGCCACCTCGGTGGCCCACCCGCCCGTAGAGTGGCAGGCGACACAAATATCGTCCCACCACTCCATAGGTGGATGGGCTGCTGGGGTGGTGCAAGGGGGCGCTGTGACAGGGTAATATATGAATACTAAGAAAATTTTAATTTTATTAGTATTACTATTTTTTAGTTTCAATGATCTGATCTTATAATACGGATTATACAAATTAAAAATTTATGACATATTTTTGTTGTTAATTTAAGTTCATATGTTTTCATTATTTACTGATATATGTGTTTCTTTTTTTCAAGAAAATGACATCAAAGAAGATTTTTGTGAATATTTCTGGACCAAGGACTCTTAAAGGTGGATCTTCAAAAAAAAATGGTGAATGAACTCCATCTGAGCTCATGGCTACAAATATTTCAAGTGCCTCAAATGATAAGAAGATGATTCCATACTAGAATAATTCAAAAGAAGTGAAACTTCCATCAAGAATTTGGTATGTGAAAGAAAGAGAAAGCCAACATTTGAATATATATATATATATATATACATATATATATATATATATATATATATTGATATATCAAATGATAATGGAATTTATGACATGATGGGAAGAGTCATAGACATGTGTTCGGTACTGAATAGTGAAGTTGTTTACGTGCTTACAAAACCGCCCAATCCACATGAAAGGATTAAATACCAATTATATTATTCATTATATGACACGAGAGAGGTATCTACGAAGTTGTATAAACAAATCATAAATTATATTAAACAAAATATCGTAAGTATTGTTATTTATATTTGTATTTTGTGTTCTTGTAACTGTCTCACTATATTCTCTTACTTTGTTTTTATTGACATATGATATTTTGTTTGGAAAAATTTTGTTGAAAGTTGTCCAATTAGGTTTGGAGGCATTTATTTCATAGAGCATGATATTATGAAACTTGTCAGTAGTTTCTACTTAGTGCCAGAAGAAGATATGGCAAACAAGCAAAATGTAGTAATTGATGATGCTACAAAACTACATCCAAGGGATCAGGAAAAAAGGCCTCTAGTGGATAAATCTAGCTAGGGTAGACAAGTTATTTTTGAAGATGATGAAGTTGAATTGATAGTAAATCATATGTTTCCATTACTAAAGATGACATTGGAAATGAGAAGAGACGTAAAAGACTAAAAGTAACAATGCCCAAGAATAAATATGTTACAATTAATAATGAGAATGTTATGAAGAAGAAAAGTAAAGTTGAAGATTTTGAAGTAGTCATAATTACCAACAGTCAAGAACCGAGTGAAACTTCAAAAGAAAGCATAGAAATCATTACACAAGGAGCTAATTTATAGGATGGCATTATCAAAACAAAACAAAAAGCCATTCGGTAGAATTTGACAAAGAGAAACTTAATTGAGGGTGATCGTACATTTCAGCTTAATTTCAGACAAATCTATAAGGCAAGTGTAGGATAATGTCAATATCAAGTCAAAAAGCCACATCATCTACATGTTCACAAGTTGAAGACATTGATGAGTTACAATCCATATGCTCATTTGGTTAGTTATGTGTGTCTTGTTGATCCAGGTTAAGTTCCCAATAAAGAAGCATTTGATAAGTCAAAATGTTTTGAATACAATTATTATGTGCTTGGGGGGAACCATTTTGTAGAAGCTCAAAGACAATTAATGGAGGAATATCCCAATAGCCCACATTTTGAAACAATGAAATGTGTCATTTATGCTATTTTATTAGATACAAAAGCAAAGTTAGTGGCATGGGATCATAATTCAGATAATGAATATAGGATGTCTATGACTTTCATCCAACGATTTATACTTATTCATAGTGAATTTGAAGAAAAATGTGGTGCGGATAGGATAAATGTTACTGTAGATTTCCGAAAGGAATTTTGTATAGAAATAGGCTATCCAATTCAAGATAAAATCAATTCAAAAGGTGGAAAAGGCATCAAATTTAGTGATTTATTTAAAAGTGTTGATAACATTTTCTAGTGGGAATTTAGAACTAGAGAAATATGGGAGTTGATTAATGAGATTTTTAACATGTGGGAAAAAATTGGCATTAAAAACCAGAAGGTCAAAAATTCTAAGCCATTGATATGTACCAGCAGTAAATCAGATCCTAAAATGAAGCAGCTTACAGAAGATATGACTATCGCACGTTGGAGAGAAATGCAAGGAGTGAAAAATGAAAAAATTGTCAAAACAATATTATCTCATGTGAGGCTAGGGGAATTATCATTGGAGGAAATTTCTAAGGAATTTCAAAAGTATTTTTGTTGAATTATTTTTATTTCTTTCTACATTATAATTTTCTTTTAAATATAACATATTTTTCTTGGTAGTATTTGTTATACATATGATTATATTAACTTTATGTTACTTTAGCTATGCAGTCACAAAGTTTACATGAAAATTCAAGAACAAATGGTTAAATTTTTGAATGAAGATAGTTGGGATGATGTTGTACGCAACTATCCAGATTCAAGTTCTACATCAACATTAAAAGTTTTTTTATCTTGCATTTAAAAAGGCATCTTGATTCATAAATTCATTTTTAATCATATGTATACTATTTTTAATTTATAATTTACACATATATTTGTTTATTTTATAAAAGATGAAAAAAGATGATAAGGGAACACCAGATAGTTTCAAAACCTTTATTAAAAAAATAAAGATCGAAAGCTTGAAGAAGCAATGTATTAAGAATGTTGAAATTGATCCAACTCTTACTCATTTCATTTAGAATGGGCTAGACACTATTCAATATCAAGTAATACAAGGCGACTGTGAAGACATTCCTAAACTCATAACTAAAAGAGATTATGCCTTAGTTATTGTATATATTCCCCATGGTTTCAATATTCCAAACATTTATTATGATATTGACCCTTATACTTACCAAGCTCTTAGTAAAGTGGTTGCGGGATTTTTAGAAGTCATGTCATCACCATTATGGAATTTGTGACACTTTATTCAGACACACAATTGCAATGGTATTGTCAAGCTTCAACGAGTAAACAAATTTAAGGATGCAGCTTACATGGTAAGATGTTTAAAATGTATATTTGATTAACGTTGAAAAAATCATTTATGTACAAGTTAATTGAACTTTTACTATTTCATGTTACAGCCAAAAGTCAAATCTTCTTAACCATGAAGATCAACTATTTATAAATGATTGTGAGTTCATCCATATTGATAGTTGGGCAAAAGATGATAGCTATATGTCTATTATTTTCAATCGGGTAGATGGAAAGAGTCGTAGCCAAATAATGACTTATGATGTTGTTGTGAGAAAACTAACATATGAATACAAAGAAGCAAAAGGGATATAGTTAACATTTATCAAAAACCACAGTGATTGATTAACTATCTTCGGACATATGTTCAAATGAAGGAGATTGGGTTTTGGATTTATTTTCTGTCTCAGCTAAGTTTTATTATATGGAATTGAATTTCAATATGTTATTTTTAATTAATATGGCATTGTACTAATTTACTTCATTATTTATTTTGTGCTTGATAATTAGGTACAACACTAGCATGTTGCCTTCAAAAAGGAAGAAATTGCATTGCAATTGAAAAAGATCCAATATAGTGAAATTTCATTCAACAAAGAATTAATCCTCTTCAATTTCTTCCAGATGCAATGCAAGAAATTGGGTTTAAGAAAGGGGACTTTAGTGAATCACGTGTGGCAAAAAAGGCAAAGGAACCCCAACCCCAATTACATGAAACAATTAGAAAGGCATACATTAGCATATTTGCAGACAGGAAAGATCCATTAGAAGAGGAAAACGAGAAAAATGAAGCAAAAAATATTGTGGAAGAAGACAATGATGAAACTCTAGAGGACGAAGAGTTTGGATTATGTGATATTGTCAATTAAATTTAAGTTCTGCTTGGAAATCAAGCTCATTTTTTGTAACTATTAATTAGTTATACTTGTAATGTTTTGACTTTGACATTTTATGAGAAGAATATACACTCAAGTAAGGTTGTTATGCGTTCAATATTTGTATTATGTGATTTTCACATTAAATTTTAAGTTAATCATTATTTTTTTGGAAAAAATGATTATTATTATTTTTTTGACATGAAATTCATAAATAATAAATAAATAAAAACTATTATTTAACGACTTTTAATTAAAATTTTCCTATAAAAGCTATGATTTTGACATGTCATTTCTAGCAAAAGATTATCAAACAGTGCAGTTTTTTAGTTATATTTATGTTAAAATTGGTTATTTTTATGTCAATTGTTAAAGAGTATTGTTTTCTAGAAACAATTACTTCATGTGGATTGAAAAATTAATTAATGATGTATAAATATGTAGAATATTGAAAATTCAAAATATCAACCTTCTTCTTTAAATATGCAAAACAATAAAAACCTCACTACAAAAGAAATAAAATAAAAATAAAAACAAGAAAATATGAAGAAGAAGACCACTTCAAAAGTTATTAAATTTACAAAATAATTATTTACATTTCATACATTAGAAAAAATTAAAAAAAAAACAAAGAAAAAAAAAAAAACCTTTTTAAAAAAGGGCTTGGTGTAGAATTACCACTTTTTTAAATCAGTGTCAAAATCACTACCATTCTAAAATGCAATGTACATGAGAAAATTTATAGTTTCTAGAACTATGCTCTAAAAGAAACATGTGTGTTTTGCATCACCCCTTTTTAAAATTGGGTCACTTTTTTGTTATCTCTACAATACAGGTAATAGTATGAGTTCCCATTTCAAAGTTTACACTGTTAATGTGTCAAGTTGTCTTGGACTAAGGTTTTAGAATAGCTATACATTAGTATTTAAAAAGGAAATTACTTTGGTATAATGACTCTTTCATTTATTTGTTCATTTTAAACAATTTTTTGGTCATATAATTCTTCAATAATGGCACGATTGAAATATGTCGAAAACCTAAGATTTTATGTAGTCATGATCTTTGAGTTTAATTGCATGGTTGAAAATTGTCAAAATTTTAAATTTTTTTCTGAGTCATGATATTTTATTTTTAATTGGATGGTTGAAAACAATTATAAATATTTTATTGTTAACACCATAACTGAAAATTGTAGGAATTTTAAAGCCTTTCAGAGACTTGATATTTTATTTTTAATGCCATACCTGAAAATTGTTGGAATTTTACGGTCTTTCAGAGTCATGATATTTTATATTTAACACCATTGCTAAAAAATGTTGAAAATTTACCCAAACAAAAAAGGCGTTATTCTAGCATCGTCACTTTTAATTTTGAGGGTATGTTTTCCACAAAAAAAATGACTTTTATTGGATTTCACTGCAATTTTAAAAAATGTTGAAAATTTGTCTTGAAAAAAAGAAGTCAATATTCCAGCATCAACATTTTTCATTTTCATATTTTTTGTTGCACACAAAAAAATGGCTTTTATTGAATTTTATTGCCATTTAAAAAAAAAGTTGAAATTTAACCCCTACCAAAAAATACATTATTGTAACATCAACACTTTCCGTTTAACAATTTTTTTTTTTTTTTTGTTTTTTGGATAGAGTTCTCATTTTGAGGTTACAACTATCATTTGATAGTTTAATTTGTTGTGTGTACTGGTGTCTAGATGGAATGGGTGAGTCCTCCTACAAGAAAGTCTTAGTGCAAAGTAGTTGGGGTTCATGACAGAGTTTCCCATAGAGAGAGAGAGAGAGAGTTAGATGTAAGTGTAAGTTTGTTGAATAATCAAGACCATAGCTTGAGGGAGGACTTAACTACATCAAAATCATTAGATAGACCTTCAATTTCAACATAAAGAATAGCCACAGAGGAAATAAAGGGGCCAACCTTGACTAGATTGTTCCTCGAATAAGGAGTCAGGAGCCACTTAATTGGTCCTTTGGGCAAGAGTCAAGGTAGGACATAAAGAAAATAATATGACGCCCTTGATTGGTCCCAAACTCAACCTTAGGTGAGACCTAGGCAATCGGTTGGGCCTCAAATAAGTCAAATCAGTAGGGAGAAAATTGTGGAGAAAAAAAGACCAACCCTAACCAAGGTTAAAATAAAAACTTTCATGGGCCATTGATTTCATACACGGGATTGCAGTCATTGGTTAGAATCAATTGTTTAGTCAATATTGGAATGGCCTTGACCCCCAACTACTATTGGTTTGGGTAGATAACCTTGTGCGGTGCATGGATTCCGACTTTGTTTGAAAGTTATTATTATATATGCTATTTAGGGTATATAAATCCCTCAAAGGGGTCTCCACTGTGAAGTTTGGATTTTTGAGTTTGATTAGAGGTTTCTTGTTTTTTTTAGACTTGTGTATAAAGCTAGAGAATTGCACCAATTTTTTTGTGTCAAGTGGTATCATAGTGAAAAATCTCTTTTCGGGCATTGACATAGAGAGGAAGATTGCACCCAAAAAACCAAGAATTCTTGAAGACAAATAAGACTAGAGGATTTAAAGCAAACACAGGGGACCAAAGCACATACTCAGAGAGTACTTCCCAAGAAGGAAAGCTCAAATTGGGAATAGGGGAATTAGAGCATAATAAAGGAGGATAATACCATCCAAAGGGAGAATTTATATTTTTGCATCTCAAAGGTAAAGATGCGTGATAGGTAATTGGTTTTATGTATAACAATTAATTTGTGAGTGTAAGTAGAAATAGATACAACTAAAGACGCTATGCAGGAGGAAGATGGGCATGTGAATTTTTCTGTTAACAAGGAGTTGATATAGATTCAGGAAAAAAATTGTGATAAAGAACCTTGTGGCAATGACTTTGCATCTAAAAAATTCCAATTGAGATTTGAAAAAGGGACAGAGGGAGTCCTTAAGGAGGAGAGAATGAGATAAGAGAATGGGATAAGTTCTTAGGAGGTGGATAGAAGGTGCAACAACCAAAGAGGAGCAAGGAGTGCTCCATAGGTTCCAAAGGAGGGAACCAAGAGTGACACCAATAGCTAGGTTGAGGTGAGGTGTTTAAGTAACAAGTAAGGTGATACCTTTTACAGGGATAGGGTGTAGCTCACGATGAGCATAGAGAATCTTGCATAGAAGGGAAAGGATAAGACCATTATTAGTCATGATGAAGGTCTGAGTAAAATCCTTAAGAAAAGGTAGAAGGATGCCAACATAAATTGCATGAGGAAATTGAGCCAAGAGGAATTTGATAAGGATATGGCTAAGTTAAGGACAAAGCTCAATGAGAAAAGAAAATTGCTATAAGAGAGGGAAGAAGACTAGATGTGGTATCTGAGGAAGGAGGTTAGAATACCTATCAAACAAAATGATTTTAAGAAGAAATCCTCAAAATCCATAGAAGTAGGGAAAAGGAGGATGAAGCTTCGATAAGAGCTTGGATGGATGAGCTCAGAGTAGCTGGAGCCTAAAGGAGGATCAATCCTTAAAGGTCGGGAGAGGATTTTGATTAAAGGCCTCATGGAATGTGTGAGAAGTCCAACCCAACAAGTGGTGCAAGGAGCATCAAAAGAGGCTCGAGGGCTTAATGTTTTTAAAACTAATAAAATATATTCATGTGCATGCCATAAACATGATGAAGAAATACAACCATTTGAAGCCGTCATGGAGATTTTGAATGGAGGAATGAGGTTACAAAAATCTCAAAGGAGGACTTAATCAATGTTTTATTATAATGGAAGAGAAGAATATATATGCACAAAGGGAATAATTGTTGAGGAAGACAATAAAGGAGGCAGGGTGACCTCATACTTTTGGAGCTAACCATTTATGTGTGAAATTTGTAGGTAAATACCATGGAAATAATGTCAAAAAGAATAAAGGTGAAGAGATAGCTTCAAAAAAGCATATGCAAGGAAAGGTAGAAAGATCTATGAGGTTTTCTTCTAAAACTAGCCACACGAAGGATGAAGGGAAATTTTGGAAGGTTGTCATGAAGGAAATAAAAAATGAGGAGCAAGAATGTGAAGACACTTGCAAGGAGGAGAGAAAATAACATACATCTATTACGTTGTCATGATATGAATAGGAATTGAAATTCCTGTATGATTGGGTGAAAAATATTAGAGTGTTGTGGGGAAAAATGCCTATGCAGGACGATCCTATCCACCTAAGGTGTGACAGTGCCTTAGAAACAAACAGATACAACTACTTTGGTTTTTTCCTTTATGAAATGTGAAAGAGGGGAGATCAACAGACTTACCGGTGTCTTCTGTTTGTCCCTCGATCTAGATCCTCTTCTCTTTGGGTGTTCATAGCTACTTGCCTCCTCGCTCGCCCAAGAGAACAACTACTTGATTCCCGCGAGATCACAAGAGAACAGCTACTTGCGGCGAGAACAACTACTTGCGACAAGAGAAGAACACAACATAAAGGAAAATATTCATATTCATAAATGATTCAGGATTAGAAGTAAATCAAATACACTAATGCAATCATACAAATACACCAGTATATAGGAGAAAACCAAGATAGCTTTATTGATAGATAACAAGGTTCAGGAAGAGATACAACCCAGAGGGCTCCAATCCAGCATCTACTTCCCAGCAGAATGGAATTCCTATCTTTACCACCCTTCAAAGCATTAAGCACCCAATGATTCCAATCTCAAACCAACAACAATTCTTTGGAATAACAAAATTCCAGCCTCTAGATCTCATGGAGGAGAGATCTATATATAGATGTTTTGGAGAGAGGATGAGTCAGCTTGAGATCTGACTAGTGTCCTCTCCCTCTCTCAGTTCTTGAATCCACTTGGAGGTTCTTGCTTCCACTTGGAGATTTGGAACCTCTTACTCATCACCAGTCGAATTCCCTGAGGCAAGTGTCATTTTGGAAGCTTCCTGAGCATTGACACCTTGAGGAATGAGTCTGCCACATGTCCAATCTCGCTCAGCACAGGTAGCCAGTGTTGGCGTTGATAGCACAGGTAGCCAGTGTAGCAGTTGACATTCAGTGCAAATGGTCAGTGGAGCAGTTGACATGATACTGAATTGACTTGTTTTTGAGCAGTTTCAGGTGGAGAACTTCTGTGAATTGCTGTGGTTTGTTAGCCTTGTTCCTCTAGGGGTAGGAACAACATGTTTAGGGACTTTGGATCCCTTAGATTATGGACATTTCATGCTCTATGCTGTAAGGCACAAAAATGTCTATAACAGTTGCCCCCTAAAGTATGAGGCCGTTTATCGGGTGAAATGCTTTATCCAGGAGGGTTCGAAGTTCATCCATTTGCCAGGAGGAGACCTGTAATAAGATACAATACAATACATTATGATTCATACTACTTTCATGATCTAGCGGAGGCGGGCATTCCCATGCTCATCTTTATAAATTCATTTTTGTACATAGAACAAACGATCGTCTGATGGTAGACTGATAATTTTGGTGAAATTATCATCCTTTGAGTAGGATGATCATCTGCTGCAATGATGTACATGTCAAATGTCTTTATCTTTCCTGAATATATATGGTAGCCCAGATGGATGAAAGTAGATCCGGGGTCTTCAAACTCATTCGATCTTCACTCTAATTACAAGTCGATCCATGTGAGAATTGTGCTGAAGTTGAACATGGAAAGACATCACTTGATTACCGGTCAATGAGGTAAACCGTTAACAAGCGCGAGAGTAATCACCGATAATGATAATGACCCTCAAGGTACTGTAGTACAATTCACGTGGTGTGAATAAAGGACTTGGCGTCGAACACCACGCAAAATCTTCTGGTCAAAGTTCATTGATGTATACCTATTGCCGGAAGTGAGAAACTTGCCATTGAGGCATGCAAGCTTCAAAGTACTGAAGGGGTTGTTCCTAGATCAACTTCTTGGATAATGAGCTGATGTCGACAAGAAGCGATCCGTCAAAGGAGGGCCTTAATGAATCCCACATCAGTGACACGGAACGGAGCTAATGATTTTAATGGAGGTGAAAACAATCTGTGACACATGATTTAGGGTGGCGGTCATGAATGGATGAAGGATAATGTATGGCAGTGGATGGGACCTGGTTGACTCTTTCTGAACGACTTCTCTTGAACATATGGCGACACTAATGTGATCGATCGGTAGAATTACCCCAATTATGGATGGTATGGCGACCATGGTGATGTGACCGGTGAATGAAACAACCCAACCCGATTGTGGTACGGAGGAAAAGTGTCATGTTCAAGAGCGACTTGCTATCATAAAAGTTTTCTTTAGTTTCCTCCCAATTTTTCCCCAGTCATTGCTGACCAGTACCTCTTTATTTTTGTCAAGCTTGAGGAGGATAACATATGCTTGTTCTATAACCTGCCCTTCGGGCAAGCCCATCACTATGTTTTAACGAGCTTAGCGATAGTGAAACTCGTTCTCGTCTAAAGACAAGTTTGTCGCTATTGAGTGATTTTAACGAGTCTAACGACAAGGATAACTCGGTCCTTTTCATTTTTATAGAGTCTGAAAAGGTACATAAAGTTAACTCCAAAATTCCTTTTTCGTCATCTAATCCCTTGAGTCCGAAAAAGTATAAAACAATACAGAAGGGATGAGTTTTCGATAGTTTTAACGAGCCGAAGAAACAAGTGCTCGATCTTTATGTGCAATAATCCCTCAGGTCCAAAAAGATTAAAATCTAGAGGAGCGATAGAACTTCCGGTCGCTTTAACAAGCTGGAAGGCCAAAACTCGGCAATCTTTTCATATTTTACGAGTTAGATGAAAAGAGCTTAAAGAAGACTCGTCTTTTGAGGAACGAGTGATGAACAGGGTTAGCAGCTGATTCCAGGTACAGGTTGGAATTTTCCAATCACGGTAGTGTCACAAGGATGGCTAGGTGAAATCACTCTTCGCAGTTGTTCCTCAAAATGGGTAAACAATCATATGGAGGTAAACGATCGGCCAAATGAAAAGTGGCGGTGACGGTGCAAACACGACCAAGGCTTTTAATGGCTGATAAAGTTACATACACAATGGTTATTTTACCGAAATAGGTTCATTTTTTAAAGAGATTGAATGCGCCAAAACACTGCTCAAACTTATGTTTATTTCTTAACGAGCATGAACTATGCGCTAAAACGGCTCGGATCTTGTGTTTATTTTTTAACGAGCATGAACTTTATGCTAAAACAGATCGTTTTTACCAGTCATATGATAAGAGTGTCTCATTGCAGATGTTATTTTTATGGAGCTTCATTTCACATAAGCTTTGCCCCGGATCCTTTCGTTATGCAAGTTCGGAAACGGCTAATCCTACGAGTTTAAAGGGTTAGACCTACAGGTTTAAAGGGAGGACCTAAAATTTTTAAAAATAAATAGCCGCCCCTTGCTAGTACTCCAAAAGGTTTGCATGCCCCCAGGCATAAAGTACGATTTCAAGGTTACCTCTACTTCACCTCCGCCAAAAGATTTGTCTTGCCGAGAGAGGCCTACCTCTTTCAGGTTACCCAAAGATTGTCTCGTTAATCTTTCAAACAAAACAGTTCTTCAGCAATGTCTACCACAATAGACAAAGGTGAGCGACGACGCCCGCCAACTCACATAACTTTGACAAAAGAATCTTATTCTAGAACAACCCTGTTCCTAGACGGACGGGGTACGGACTAGTCATATTCTCCCACGGAAACCTACCTTATACCCAAAGTTTCTCTGCCGAAGCAGACCAGGACGCATGCCCACTGGGTTCCAGTCATATTCTCCCAGATTACTCACGCTCATCAAGAGGACGGACCGTGGGTTGAGACACTTCTTGCGTGAATAGACCATTTAGGGATGGTATATGACTATTTGCGATGCGTGATCCGGGGAATGAAAGTTGGTCTACGAGCTTGACCATTCTTCCTTCATGCGGAAAACACATTACTCTAAAGAGTGATGAGACAATGGCTCCCATGCAATATATATAGTCTTGTCCAAAGAGTATGTTATAATCCAAGGGTCCTTGAACGTCCATCACATTCATTTGAACTATCTTCCCTTTCAATGTTATGGGCACATTGGGGAGGATCCCTAAAGGTTGACTGGTTCCTTTATCAAAGCCTGATAGATTTCTCATCTCAGGCAAAAGCGCAGGTGAACCAAACACTTTCCAAGAAATAGAGGAAAGGATACTCACAGATGCCCCTTCATCAATAACTATACCAGCCATTACCATTCTGCATATTTGGACAATAATTCTGAATGGTATGCTAGCTGGCAAGCGGGGTCTGCCTAGTTGGTTCTAGTCAAAGGACACAACCAGGTTGCTTGGTGGTGGGACCGAATAGACGGCCGGATATCACTCTGATGAGATTCCTTCTTGCGATAAAGGAATGGTGGTATTGCCCCCTTGATCATCAGAGTCAGTGCCGATGAAGAGAATTTGGACGGTGTCGTCTTTATTCTCTTATGTGATGGTGTCATTCGAAGATAGAGCCTCTGAAGTCAAAAATGGGTCAACTGCCGTTTCAACCTTTAGACTTTCGTCAGGTATGGTTTCAGACGGTTCATATTCAATGACAGGTGCTTCGGCTGACCACCTGGGTGGGTCAGCCGGGTTCTCAACTAGCGAGGGACTTGGCAAGAGTTTTTGATATCCAGGAGGAAGTTGCACTCGTAAAATCGGGCGATCTTCTAGAACTCTTTTTGCCTCGTCTAAGAAGGGACAACGGTGGATGGCGTGATCGCCTTCACACAGTCTGCAGGGAAATTTAGATTTCCCGCTCTGTCCTGGGGCTTCACTCCCACTAGTTGACGGTGAGGAGTCGACATGGCTATCAGAGGTTGATGCTACAGAATTTTGCAAACGGGGGGACCAGTCCCTTAGTATCTGGGGGATACAGGGACAATCTCTATGGAAGTGGTCTCCCTTGCATATGACGCATGGCGATTTAGGCCTTGCGAGTGCAGTGTGTGGATTTTTGTCAGATGACACTTGTTTGCCCCCAGTCACCTTAGGATCCTTCTTCTTCTTCTCTTTCTTCTTCTTCTCCTTCTTCTCCTTAGGAACTCGGTTTTTTGTTCTACCAGTTCCATCAAGTGAAGAGGAAGGAGGAGAGGAAGATGAAGTGGAAGGTTGGTGGGAAATTCTTGTCTGATCTAACTGTTGACTCGACTGTTCAGGAACCGTGGTGTTCTGAACGACATTGGTTGAAAAGAGCCAGACTGGTAGGCCAATTGTCAGTCCTGGAAGCGACAATGTGGCCATGTGGGGCGCACCAACATCTCCCCAAGAGGAGAAGGGGCTAGGATTTCCACCAAGGGGAATTCCTTGGTTGGTGTGCTCCATCTTTTCAACCTAAAGATCAACGCGGGAATAAAGGGTTATTGTTCCATTTAAAATAAATTGTTAACGACGCTTTAGACACAACTTGCTTTTTCACTTTTAAAGAGTCGAGAAAAAACTAAATATGACTCTAGTCTCCTTTGATGTTTTAACGAGCCCGAAGTGACAAATGCTCGGATGGACATTTTCTGTTATAGAGTCTGAAAAAGGCCAAAAGAAACTGCTCTGGAGTTCTAGGCAGAGGGTGTGCCAAACCTTTCGCAAAACTGCAGAATAATTTTTAAGGTATGGGCGGTCGATCTTCGTGAATGTTGTGTTCACTGCATTGCGATCAGTAGGGCGGCCGACACGGCCTCCTAAGGATAAAGGATATATGCCTATAGGGGTCTCCAAATATATACGCGACAGTACGTGGGAGCACAATCCGTACTAGCGCTATCGTCCCTCAGGAGGAATCACCCACCTTCCACGAGATCAACAATCACTAGGCTTAACGACGCCGGAACACGTCTCTAGCCTAGACCTCTATGTTGTGCGTTATGTTGCAAAGCATTGTTAGGTTCATTCAGTTTATTTTAAGTTGATCTTTTTAAAAGTTTGGCTTTCAGGATCACCACGAGATGTATGGTACAATTCCTAAATGCAGTCTAAGATGATAAGCAAGCTTTATTATCTTTTCAACTTTGAAAATCCTAGCTACTAAGGGAAAAGAAAGACACCATCTTTTCTCAAAGAGCAATCAACACACTCTAATGCACTCTTCCTAAATCAAGCATGCAAACTTATCAAAATGCAAATGCACAATGCAGGTGTTTGTTTTCCGCTTTCTTATTATTGATGCCTACAGAGAAAGATTTTTGTACAACTTTGAATTTGCTTTTAAATGACAAGTACAAACAAGTTTACTTTTTTCGAAATCAACAAGGGTAGAAGAGATTACAATCACTTTGTGATTTTCGAAATGAATACTTGTTTCGACACTTAAAAGAGACGAACTCAAACCAATAAGCAAAAGCAAATGTATAATCAGCTGCAAACAGCCAATGTACTCTCTCCTAAGATCACAATCAACAGATCTGAATCAAGGGCTACACGATGATTATTTCACTCATGCAAAGGAAAACTGTAAATGACGCCACAAACACATAAAAACACTCACAGTATTTTTTTACAAAAGGAGGCAGAATTCAAGCAAAGAAAAGGAGTTATTAGACTGGTACCTATGTTGGTTAAAGGCTGCAAAAACAGAGATCAAAACAGGGCAACAGACAGCAGAGAACCCCAGCTGCACAAGGCCAAACTGGTTCAGCGCAACCTCAACACTGTGGGTTTGACATTCAGCGCAGGTAGCCTTCACGGGACCTGTGTTGAAATGCAGACTGCCTTCACAGCAGTTGCGCTGAAGGAGAAACTCTCGTTTCTCCTGGGTTCTGGGTAACAAATTGCTCAAAAATCAACAATTTCAGTCCAAATCAGAAACACAAGCAAGGTATAATCAAAGGGATGCTTTGAGAGGGTACAAAGATCTATCACAAAGGATCATCAAGTCATTTGTGGGTCCATTGTTCAGATCATAGACAAAATCCAGTGAAGGATCAAGGCAGCAACGGTCTACTTTGCAGAAGCAGTTCGATTGTTGTTGTTGAGTCTATGAAGCAAACAATGACAAAAACACAAATAAAATGACTAAAACAAATCTCCCCAGTGGAGTCGCCAATTTGTTGTGGGGAAAAATGCCTATGCAGGACGATCCTATCCACCTAAGGTGTGACAGTGCCTTAGCAACAAACAGATACAGATACTCTAGTTTTTTCCTTTATGAAATGTGAAAGAGGGGAGATCAACAGACTTACCGGTGTCTTTCGTTTTTCCCTCGATCTAGATCCTCTTCTCTTTGGGTGTTCACAGCTGCTTGCCTCCTCGCTCGCCCAAGAGAACAGCTACTTGATTCCTGCGAGATCACAAGAGAACAGCTACTTGGGACAAGAGAAGAACACAACACAAATGCAAATATTCATATTCATAAATGATTCAGGATTAGAAGTAAATCAAATACACTAATGCAATCATACAAATACACCAATATATAGGAGAAAACCAAGATAGCTTTATTGATAGATAACAAGGTTCAGGAAGAGATACAACCCAGAGGGCTCCAATCCAGCATCTCCTTCCCAGCAGAATGGAATTCCTATCTTCACCACCATTCAAAGCATTAAGCACTCAATGATTCCAGTCTCAAACCAACAACAATTCTTTGCAATAACAAAATTCAAACCTCTAGATCTCATGGAGGAGAGACCTATATATAGATGTTTTGGAGAGAGGATGAGTCAGCTTGAGATCTGACTAGTGTCCTCTCCCTCTCTCAGTTCTTGAATCCACTTGGAGGTTCTTGCTTCCACTTGGAGATTTGGAACCTCTTACTCATCACCAGTCGAATTCCCTGAGGCAAGTTTCATTTTGGAAGCTTCCTGAGCATTGACACCTTGAGGAATGAGTCTGCCACATGTCCAATCTCGCTCAGCGCAGGTAGCCAGTGTTGGAGTTGACATTCAGCGTAGGTAGCCAGTGTTGGAGTTGACATTCAGCGTAGGTAGCCAGTGTAGCAATTGATATTCAACGCAAATGGTCAGTGGAGCAGTTGACATGATCCTGAATTGACTTGTTTTTGAGCAGTTTTAGGTGGAGAACTTCTGTGAATTGCTGTGGTTTGTTAGCCTTGTTCCTCTAGGGGTAGGAACAACATGTTTAGGGACTTTGGATCCCTTATATTATGGAAATTTCATGCTCTATGCTGTAAGGCACAAAAATTCTATAACACAGAGATGGAAAAAATTGCATAGGGAGCGCAACCAAAGAAATGGAGGAATCAAAACACTTGAAGCATCAAAGCTGTATAATGATTTATATGATGAGAAGACTGTTGAGGACATGGATGCAAGAGAAATGGAAGGATAAGATGTGTTGCCAAGTGCTGAATAATGTAAATAGGTTCTATCTTCGTAATTGTATAATGTAATTTATTTTTCAAAAGAAATTTTACTATGACCTATTAAAGCATGGGTTTCATACTTGGGTCATCATGTTTATAGGTCATAGCCTCCATTGTAGACTTCTAGGTTTTATATTGAGTCAATAGTGTCATTGCCGATTTTATTAGATCCTTCTTAGGCTTTTGTATCATATAAAAATAATTAATTTTGAGTCAAATAGTTCATTTGACACCCTCACACCAAGTTGGAGCTATGATGATGAATTCAGCCTACACTAGTGAAATTCGACCCATAGAAGAGGCTATATATAGGTAAGCAGTTAGATCCATTTGCTTTCCCACTCAACAAGTTCATTACACAAGAAAGAGAGGCAGTAAAAGTGAGAAATTGCAAGAGAAGGAAGAAGACTGCAGAAGAATAAAAATTCAATTTTTCGGGTTATATTTATCTCACACATGCAAGGTTATTGGGCTATTTATGGGGCCAAAATTTTCAATTCTATTGCAGGTTGAAGTTCTACTACCGGGGAGGTCGAAATTCTACTCCTGCCAGGTTGAAATTCTAGGTCAAAGTTGTTGCTGGGAGAACATCGCTTGGAGAAGGAAGGGTTGACTTAGTGATTGGGGAGAGTCTGTGTCTAGGTCAAAAGAGTGTTGGACTATCTCATCTTGTCTTTGAATCTACTAAAGGATGAGATCTAACTAGGTTTTCCCCTTATAGGGGGATTTCCCTGGTCGTCTGCCTACATCTTGTGTTTCTTATTATTGTGATCTTCATATAGACATAAATTGGTAATTGCTTGATGAAAAATAGTATAATAACAAAGTAGAAGAAGACAACATAATTCACAAGTAATTATCAACGAAGACGAATAAAACCCTGATTACTACTAGCATTAATTTCTCAACATGGTATCAGAGCTAAGGTAAAAAAATGTTGGAGATGACTTTGTTGGCTTGAAAAGGAAGGTTACTACCTCTATAAAAATTTACTTGAAAATGGGGTTCAATATCATAAGAATTGCGAGAAGCTGGATTGGGAGGATCATCTACAACCTATCTAAGAAGGTTGACAATGCATGACTCATTGATAGTGGAGCATGAAGACATATCACGAGAGAAAGTGAACAAATTCATAATATTTCAAAGAAATAATCATCTTATGTAGTGGATCTATGAGACAATAAAAATTATGTACTCAAGGGCGTTGAATCTACATATATGAAGCTGGAAAATGGAGCAAAGCTACACCTCCACAATATACTCTATGAACTTTTAGATTTGAAAAAAGATCACTTTCAATTTCTTGTTTAGAAGTTAAACAGTAAAAGGTTTCTTTTGTAGATGATAAATTCTTGGTTTGGGGAAAGGATTCAAGCATTGAAAAGGAAAAAGTTATTAGATTTCGTGAAGGAAGACTATATATAGTTATAACACCATTTCCTCAAGCTCTAGTTCACATGGAATCAATCCCATCAAACTATGGCATAGAAGATATGGGCATATACACTACAAGATCATTCCCTCTCTCATTCAAATGGTAAATGGTATCCCTAAAATCAAAGAAAATGATAAAGGAGTATGTAAGGGATATGCTTTGGGAAAGATTACATGGAATCCTTTCACAAGCAGTGATACAAGGTCTAAAGAAATATTAGACCTCATTCATTCCGATATGTGTGGACCTATGTCTAAAAAATCACATTGAGGTTGTCTTTATTATGTGACCTTCATTGATGATCACACTAGAAAAAACTGGCTCTACCTTCTCAAGGCAAAGGATCAAGTATTTGAAAAATTCAAGGAGTTTAGATCTGAAGTAGAGGCCTTAACCGAAAGAAGGATAAAGACCTTGAGATCTAACATAAACTTCAAAATAATTGGCTGCATATTGTAAAGAAGCAGGTATTAAGAGGGAGCTCATTGTTCCCTAAAATCCTGAAAAAAAATGGAGTCGTAGAAAGGAAGAATATAACAATTGAAGAATGCATACGAACTATTGTTGGAAATACTGAGAGAAGGGGGTGAATAAATATTCCTTTTCAATTGTTATTTTTACCAATTAAATCATTTATATTTAGAACACAAAATGATCAATAGGAATAAATGCTTTTATTAATATAATCTTTACAATAAATCAGGTACAATATATATAGGGCTCCAACCCTTGATGAAAACACTGATCTTCAATCTCATAGGCTCCAACCTATTGCCAAGAACCAACTTGGTCTTTTGTGAGGCTCCAACCTCTAGGACACCAACCTTATCTTCTCAAGGATCCAACCTTGTGTTTAGGAGCACCAACTCCAAGGACACCAATCCTTCCAATTATGAGGCACCAACCCTAAGGGCTCTGACCCTATCTTGTGAAGGCTCCAAACTCAGGTTTAGGAGCACCAACTCCAAGGACACCAATCCTTCCAATTCTGAGGCACCAATCCCAAGGGCTCTGACCCTATCTTGTCAAGGCTCCAACCTTGGATTTAGGAGCACCAACTCCAAGGACACCAATCCTTCCAATTCTGAGGAACCAACCCCAAGGGCTACGATCCTATCATGTCAAGGATCCAAACTTTGATTTAGGAGCACCAAATCCAAGGACACCAATCCTTCCAATTATAAGGAATCAACCCAAAGGGCTTCGACCCTATAGTTTTTCTTTGTGAAGAATTGTTTTGATTATATTACATTGCTCTAAAAATCTTCTTCATTATGTTTTTCCAATCTACAGCTTCACTGTAGTCTCCATGCTACATCATCAATGACAACCTATCTTCATATGAAGGAGTCTTCACAACTCTTCATATTTCTCAAATAGAGTCTGCAAATTTACCTCATGATGATTTCAAATAGCCATCATGATCTACAATAGCCTTCACATAAATTCAATCTGTCTACAATGAATTCTACTAAGCTCTGCACAAAAACAAATCTCTGTTTCAAGCCTCTATTCTCACTGTCACGATAAATGCTTCAAGAGTGACTACTTCAGGGGTAACTGCTTAAGGAGTGACTTCTTTAGAGGAGTGACTTTCATGGTTTCATATTGTGTGTTCAATTAAAAACAACCCCATTCATACTCAAATAATCTTCTTCGATCTGTAGAGTGTCCTTTTGAACTATTATCTTAATCACTATCAAACACAGGTTCGAGCTTTTCAATAAATAACCTAGTCAATAGAATGTTCGACCTCTGGCTTCCTCCTTCTTTTTCTGGACCTTTTGACTTCCTTCTTCAGTTGCTCGACCTTCAACTTCCACTTTTTTTTGCTTGACCTTTGGCTTCCTTTTTCGCTCGCTCAACCTTCATCTTCCACTTTCATTCGCTGGACCTTTGGCTTCCTTTCTTATGCTAATTCATGTTCACATGTTGTGAACTGTCCTTCTTCTCTATGATAGATGTCCGAGATAAATGCTTGAGGTGAATTTTTTAACTTGTATATATACGAGTCTCATCAATACCCAAAAGGAATGTTTATTGGAGGATAGGTTGACTTATGATGTCACATATTAAAATTATATCAGTGAGGCCCAATTTTTTTAATATTCATCCAATAGAGTTATTATTTACGGAAATCACATAGGAGAGGCTATATCCACATGGAGGTCCCACATCTAGGTCATCACCTTAATCGTAATCGCAACTTCATAAAAATCAGAGGTTTTACAAGTGTGCACATGCTCTGTCTTCCAATGGAGCGAAAGCGATATTCAATGAACTGCTTTTAATGAATCCATCGAGTCCATAATATTACTACAATCGGCAATCTGGGGCCCACCACTCTATCACAATTGATGGTCCATAATACTATCGCAATCATCGTTTTAACATGACATCCCATTAAGACTTGTGATACGAAAGTTCTGATACACGATGCAATACTACATTGAGTTATATTATAGTGGTGTAGTCAGGTCTACAGTAATATCACAATCACAGTTTTTAATCTGACATCCCTTTATAACTTGCGATATGAAAGTTCCAATAGGCGTATGCGATATTGCATTAGGGTTGTTACCATACACTGACTTGATCTGCATATTATATCGCAATCAGAGTTTTAATGTGACAAGCCTTCATAATGTACAATGTGAAGGTTCTGATACTGTGGATGCGATATTGATGTTTTCTTCCTTTAGACTCTTACTCTTGGCTTGGATATGTGATAACCTACTTCTCTTGCTCCAATAACCTACTTCTTTGATGGCTTTTGATAAACTCTTCATCTTACTCTTTCTCTTCACGATGGATTATCCTCTTTACTCTTTCTCCTCTTCTGATGGCATTTGATATCTTTCCTCCTAGGTTCCACTGTTTCTATTATGTCTGTATTCAATCCTTGGATCCTCCATGAGTAGTATTATGATAAATGGGCATCAATGGGTAACCACACATGTCACAAGAATTTTCCATCACAACCACTATCATATTGAGATCAATGACAACCTAGATTAACAGTTATGATATTTGATCAAGACCTTACAAATTTTCTATGGGGTGAAGTAACTATGACAATAATATATATACAAAATAGAAGTCATAGAATTATTGAGAATATGAAACCTTAAGAAGAATTCACAGGTAAGAATCTATGTGTGGACCATCTTCGAATCTTTGGGTGGCCTCCATACATCCATGTTCCAAATGACAAGTGAAAGAAACTAGATTCTACAAGCAGAAAAGGGGTATTCGTTGGATACAATATTTATTCAAAGGCATATATAATGTACGTTAAATAAGAAAGAGAAATTGAAGTAAGCAAGGATGTTATCTTCGATGAGAATCAGGCCTACAAGAGATCCAAGGACATTCAATTGATTCCAATGTCGAAGATACACCACTATTTGAAGAAAAGCATCATGATGATACAACCCCAAACCAAGAAGAAGAACATGAAGGACCAAGTGAACCGATTCAACCTATGGTCATACACGAAACAAGGAAGAGTCCAAATTGGTTGAAATCTACTCTTGAAGATGCCGAAGGACATGGAGTTGCTAAAAGAACTTTTAGAAAAATAAAAAAACCAAAAAGATATTTAGGATACACAACATACATGGAAAAATTGATAGAAGTTGAACCAACCACATTTGAAGAATCTTCTCATCAAGAAGAATGGAAGAAGGCAACTCAAGAAGAATATCAATCCACGATGGAGAATGGAGTCTGGGAAATTGTTCCGAGGCCAAGGGACAAATCAGTTGTCAGTTCAAAATGGATTTACAAAATCAAACATGCGATCAATGGAAGTATAGATAAATACAAAGATCTATTTGTTGCAAGGGGTTTCTCTCAAAAGGAAGTTATAAACTATGAAGAAACCTTTGCATCTACTGCTAGGTGTACTACTATATGATCTTTGGATTTGCTAGCTACTACAATGGGATGGAATATTCATCAAATGGACATAAAAACAATTATTTTGAATGGGACCATCAATGCAGAAGTATATATTGAACAACCAGAAGGCTTTGAAATAAATAGAAAGGACACACATGTTTGCAAACTTAAGAAATACCTGTATGGTTTGAAGCAAGCTCATAGGGCATGATATGCAAGGATGGATGCATATCGCTTAAGAATTGGGTTCGTCAAAAGTTTTGCTAATATAAATCTCTCCATTAAGGTAGTGAACAATGAACCAATCACTATAATACTTTATGCAGATGATTTATTTATTATAGGTATGGAGCAAAGAATATAATAATGAAAGAAGATGTTGGTAGTTTAATTCGAAATGAAATATTTGAGATTTATGCACTATTACTTGGGTTTGGAAGTTTGGCAGAAACTTGGAGAAATATATCTGGGTCAATGTAAATGCATAATCAATATTTTACAGAAATTTGAAATGATGGATTCAAAACGTATGACTACTCACATGATCACTAATCTCAAGAAATTGTGAAGCTCTGAATCTAGTCCCTTCGATCCCACTAGCTATCATAAGTTGGTGGGCTTTCTAATGTATCTAGTAAATACAAGACCTGATACATGTTTTATTGTAAATATTTCTAGTCAATTTCAGTTAGAGGCTCATTATGACCATTGGATAATTAAGCATATTCTTAGGTATCTCCGCGGCACTATACATCACTGCCTAAAATATTATGGAAATGACTTTAAGTTGACAGGTTTCACAAATCCAGATTAGGGTGGCAATGATACTGACGACAAAAGCACTACCAGTGGATGTTTTAGTTTGGGTGCTGCAATGGTCTTGTGGATGAGTAGAAAACAAGATCCTATTCCATTAAGTAGTTTCAAATCTGAATACGTTGTTGCATGTGAAGTAGTAAAGGAAGATGTTTGGTTAATAAAACTTCTCTCAGATCTGTTTAGAAAGCCTCTAAATCTTACTATAATAAATTGTGATAATCAAAGCAACATCAAGATGTCTGAATACCCTATATTCCATGCAATGATGAATCATAGCAACAAAAATTACCTCTACATTAGAAGTTTGGTACAAGATGGGTTCATAAAGCTATAATATATTCTAGAAAATGAACATGTAGCTGATGTGCTGACAAAGTCTCTTCCAAATCAAAAGTTTTAGTATTTCAGAAGCATATTTGGTTTGGTTGGCATTGCAGGTTTAGTTGATAAAGAGAGATGAAACATCTAATGGTAGATGCTTTGGAGGAAAACTAACCAACCTATGTGTATTTGGTGTCCTGATCTCGAAGATGGAGGCTGGCGTTGGTCTTGGATCTCTGACCTTGGATACAAACCTAGATCCCTTGGTTGATGGTTAATTAGTAATTTTGATGGTACCTAGACTGGTTGAAAACTTTAGTCCATCTTAGTTCCACTCGAATAGATAACCCTGGTTAGGGATCTAGTCTGTGACACTAAGTGTGCTTGAACTCTTTGTAGTTCATGTGTTTTTTAGATCTTCCATGTATATATCTATAGTTAAGAGGGAGTGTTGAAGTATGTAACTAGGTTCAGTCTTCATAATTATATAATGTAATTTATTTGTCAAAATAAATTTTATTATGACTATTAAAGCATGGGTTTCATGCTTAGGTCATCATGTTTATAGGTCAAAGCCACCATTGTAGGCTTCTAGGTTTTACATTGAGTCAATAGAGTCATTTTCAATATTATTAGACCCTTCTTGGGATTTTGTATCATGTAAAAATAATTATTTTTGAGTCAAATAGGTCATTTGACACCCCCACACCAAGTCAGTCCTATGATGATCAAGTGGGCCTGTAAAGGGAAATTCAACCCACAAAAGGGGCTATATAGAGGTAGGCAATCGATCAATTTTATCACCCACTCAAAACGTTTGATACACAAGAAAGAGAGGCAATAAAAAGTGCAAAATTACAAGAGAAGGAAGAAGATTGCAGAAGAAGACAAAGTAAAATTTTTGGGCTATATTTCTCTCACAAGTACAAGGTTACTGGGGCCAATGTTTTGAATTCTACTGTAGGTCAAAGTTGTGATGCTAGGTTTTAAGTTCTATCGCTAGAGAGGTTGAAATTCTATGGTTGTGAGGTCGAAATTCTAGGTCGAAGTTGCTAATGAGAGAACATCACTTGGAGAGGAAGGAAGGGATGACTTGGACTATCTCATCTTTTCTTTGAATCTACTGAAGGAAGAGTTTTGAATAGGTTTCCCCTTATAAGGGTTTTTCCCTAGCTGTCCACCTACATCATATGTCTCTTATTCTTGTGATCTTCATATACACATAAATTCGTAGTTGCTTGATGAAAAATAAAATAATAAAAAAGTAAAATAAGAGAACATAATTCACAAGTAATTATGAAAGAAGAAGAATCAAACTCTAATTACTACCAGCATTGATTTCTCAACACCAAGTGAAGGAGGAGAGGAGACGAGAAAAGAGACTAGTTTATTTTAGGAAATAATAATATTTCATTTGCAGTCAAGGAATATGGAGTATAAAACAATCTTGAGAAGAAGCCAACAATTTGCAAGGGTATATTTTGTTGAGGGAAACAATTAGAAGCCTAATTTTCTGCTATAATTCCATGAAGTGTGTGATAAGGAATCTGTGGAGAATATGTCAACTTCTTACCATGGAAACGAGAAGCCATATCATGAAGTGAAGATTGAAGCCCTGAAGACATTGGAGATGCTAATTGGTGTCAACCATATAGACCAACAAATAAGGAACAACATGTACCGACAAGAAGGTAGACTAGACATGGAGTTTGTGGAGATAATTACGCTGATGAAGGAAGTATCTGGGGAGTGCTATAATGAGGAGGAGAGAAAAAATAATTTCAACACTTGGCTGGCTGTAGAAGACTACACCAACATGGAAAGGGTGAGACAAATACAAAATAAAAATTGGGATCATGGAAGGAGAAGGACAACTAAAAACATGATGACTCAACAAGGTTGCTTCAATTAAAAATGTGGATTACAATAGAATAAAAGTTGGGATCCTCACAAATTGAATTCAGGACGGTAGCAACAACATACTGAGACATATGGAAAACAACAACACTTTCTACGGGATCTTGGAGGGTTTGTAGATTGAAAGCATTTGACCTGGAGGTCAAAAAATTTCCACCTATGGCATTTGTTGTAGGAGCGTGAACCATAGGAAAATAATTTGGTCTTGACCCAAGAGGGGTCATGAAATATTCTAAAGGAGAAGGGAATTCCATCATAAAAAAATAGTAAAAAACTAGGAAATTATAGTGGAAATCTAGGCTGTTAATATAGTCATGTGGCTCATTGTAATAATTCCAATCAATAGGCTGAGGTGTTGGTTTGTTTTAGTGGCTGGCTAACTAGGCATTTATTAATGTAACAAGTGTACAACTAGGAATCTAATAATTTTAGTTTACTAGACAAATGTCTCATTTTTTACTGTCCACTTGAGATATTTTCCAATCAATGATGTTGTATGTGTAAAGTGTGTACAACAGTGTTAAGCAGTATCCCAGTGATTAGAGACATAGGAAAATGGAGAGGCATTTGAAACTCTCATAGAGATAGGAGCTCGTGATAAGAATCGGTTAAGAGTCTTTCTAAATTTTCTCATGTAAAATTTTTGTTTTGAATAATAATAAAATCATTCCTATTTCCTTTGTCTATTTGAATATGCATATATGTTTTCTGGATGATGTGAAATACCTTGTGTCATTTTAGTTAAAGTTACATATGAGTTGACCACAAAGTTGAGAGGAGAATCTTTGTTCGAAGTGCAAAGAGTGCTCATGGATTAAAGCCCATGAAGAGCCTGAATTCTAATCATAGTGATTGAAAAACATGGAATCGTATGGAAGGTATGCTAAGACAAGAGCCTGAAAGTTAATCATTGGAGGAGAAACTCTCACAAATCCTCTCTATACTCATTCATTAGTGAGTAAGATCAAAATTCAACGCTATTTCCTGTGTATATTTTCCTACTTGATAATGGTTTAAATTTAATATTAGAGTGTGCACTAATGTCTAACTCGAATGGGAGAGTCCTCTTGCAAGAAATTCTATGTGTAGAGCAGTTGAGGTTCATGGTAGAGTTGCGCACAGAGAGAGTTGGATGTGAGTGTAAGTTTGTTGAATAAGCAAGACTGTATCTTAAGGGAGGATTTAGGTACACTGGAAGCATTGGACATCACTTTAGGTTCAACAAAAATAACAACCGTAGAGGAAAACAAGGGGTCGACCCCGAATAGACTATTCCTCGAACAAGGATTCAGGAGCCACTCAGTCGGGCCTTCAGGCAAGAGTGAAGGTGGTACAAAAAGAAAATAAGTTGACACCCTCAATTGGTCCTGACCTTGACCTCAGGTGGGATCTATCCAGTTGGTTGGGCTTCGAAGAAGTCAGGCTAGTAGGGAGAAAATCATGGAGAAAAAAATATTGACCCTAACCAAGGTTAAAATCAAAACTCCCATGGAGATTAAAGAAAGAAAGAAAGAAGAAATTATTTTAATGTCCACGAGGCTAAAGATAGCCTATGGTACATATTTCTTCTTCATCTGGTTGATGTATTCTACCCTTTTCTGTGAAGATTCACAATAAATTCTCCTAGCTTCCTGACAAACCCCTCACTAAATAGATTATCCCAAGAGCTAGCTTCCAACATGTTTGTATAACTTTCCTTCTTGTCTTTGAAGGCCTCACATTCTAAACTGAAATGTTTTCTATTTCCACTTTTCCAGAATAACAAAAAATGCAAACTCTTTACTCCCACACTTCTTTTTGCCTTTTCCAGCACCCTGTTTCGCAACAAACTTGATGAGAATTAGTCCTTAACTAAGAAAATAAGAATTTTTTCTCTCCAAGATATATTGGCCTCTGTGTATGCTTTTGGTTGATGACTATGAGTTGGATTAAACACTTCAATATATTATTTTTTCTTTCTTCCTAGCTCCTTATCCCAAGTATGCTTGTGGAAATTTTCCATAACAAAATATTTTATCTCTTTGTTGTTTATGGGACAGATGTTCAAGCAAATACCCCATTTACTAAACCATTTTTTGTTTTGTTGCGTCCAAGTTTTTTTTTTTGTTTTTGTTTTTGTTTGTTTGTTTGTTTTTCTGTTTTTGTTTGTTTGTTTATTTATTTTTATTTTTTGTTCTTTTTTTTTTGCGGATGCACAATCTATCGTTAAAGAAAACCTTAGGCCATCTACCCTCTTCCCTTTGCTCAATTTTTTTTAAATACCTTACGACTCACATCATAACAATTTATTCAATACGAGAAATCTCTATTTCATTTAACAAGATAGCATAAGGAACTGCACTTTAAATCTTGAATTTTTTTGTAATCAAACGCTTCTAAATTTTCTCAATTTGTCTCCACTGCATGTTGGATGTATTGCTGACCCATAGTTTACAACCATAGAGAATCATCGAAATCGCTAGAAGCCCAAAAAGACTTTGAGTGGTTTTCCAGTCCCATAACTCTACCTCTCTACACCTATTTTTAAAAGCATAAAATGATTTCCAACCACCCAAAGTTATTTTCTTTCTACAACCATCACAACTTAAATTTTTGTTGAAGTCAATTCCAAGGTATTTGTAATATGAAACTTCTTCTAGAATGTTTCCCTCAAAGCAGAGCTTATGTTGGTTATGTTTTCTTTTCTTAGAGAAAACCACTACTTTTGTTTTTCTGATATTGACTTGCATCCCCACACTTCTACAAAAATTCTCAAGGGATAGTATGTTATATTTCAAACTAAGAGTTGATTTAATAATTAGAATAAGTTCATCTGCATACAAAAGAATCCTTATAACAAACTTGCCCAAATAAATACCATCACCCCCTTGTGAATTTAACCACTCCTCAAGCTTGTCGATATATAAACCAAAAAGGGTAGGAGACATTGGGAAAGCTTGCTTGACCTCAATATCACTCCTAAAACTTTCAAAGATGCCTCCTGAAGTTATAATTTTTATTTTCACCTCTTCATATAGTCTATGAACAACTTCTCTCAAATATTTAGTAATCCCAAGTTCCTCCATTATGTGCCAAAGCTTATCCTTAGGAACCAAGTCAAACACATTTCTAAAATCAATAAAGCAACAAAAGTCATCTTCCTTTTTCTCCAAAATTTTTTCATTGATTTGCCTTAAAGTTATACAAGGATCAACTGTGCAATGTTTAGATCTAAAACTTGCTTACCCTTTAGCAGACTTATCTCTTTCTTCTTCCCACTTGCTAATTTATTTTCTAGAATGCTTCGAGATAGCTTTGCAAACGAAGGATTTTATCATGATGGTCATATAATTGGAGGTATTATTGACATCACTACTCTTAAAAAAATGTATTTCCAGGCTAGTTGTCCAATATGTGGGGAGCCTTTGTTGTAGGATGTTGTTGAAAATTTTTGTAATGTGAGGTGCAAGGATCTTTGAGCCCCACTTTAGATATTTTTCTTGGAGTTCAATGAAGTATTTTTCTTTTCTAACACCCAACTTCTTGATACGCATCTCTATCTCTTACACTAAGAAGAGTTTAGTATCAGTGTTGACCAAGGGGGAGTGTCAACCTTGGGGTCCTTCTCATAGAGTTTTCTTGCATAGTCAAACCATTTAGAAGTTGTAATACTATTTCTAGTTTGTATCTTTTTCGGTTAGAGCTCCTTCCAAAATAATTTGGGATTATTTTTCCCAAGGAAGATTAGTTCTTCCCTCCTTGAAACCATGAAATCGACCTTTTTCTTTCTTAATAACTTCTTCCAATCTTTGAGCTTTATGTTATCCTTGTTTAACTCTTTCTACATTCTCCTTGCCTTTTTGCATTCCTCGTTAAACCAAGCATTAACCAGGAAGCAATTTGTTTTAGACTTCTTAATTTTTTCTCGTTTTCACTTTTCCAGTGCGCATTGAATTAAATGTGTTAACTCATAACTATTAATGTTGTGAATTGCGATTTTCTCATTCTGGAAGAGCCTCTATAGCGTCATTTTGAAGGTAATACAATTTTCTAGAGTCAAAATAATTCTGACCTATAGGAGATTTTGTTGGACATGCTGAATTTTTAAATCTAATTTTTTCTTTCCAATCCAAGAGAAACATAAATAAATTGGGTTGTGATCTTATTTTAACTCCCACAACTGATCTCCAATCAAAACTTCCTCCATTTTCTCACACAAATCATGCGAGAAAATTAGATAATTTACTACACTTGCTCCATTGTAGATATGACAAGTGAAATTATCGGACTTTGCGCATCTAGTCAAGCCATTACAAATGACTAAATAAAAGGCCCCACAAAGAGTAAGAAATTGTTCACCAAAGAGATTGCAACCCTTGTCCTTTGAAATTATTTCCCACTGATGAATACTCTCTTTGGTAAGCCAAATAGGCTCACAATCATCTTTACAACAAATAATGATAGCTTTCTCACTTACAATCCTAACATTGAAATCACCCACTATAAGTACTTCACCTAGCTATGAATATGTTTCAATATCTGCTTTTAAGGCTGCAAATGGATCCTTTTGGTCAAGCCCTCTACCTTTGTAGATTTTTTAAACTCGCGGCGCAAAATAACATGCTACAGTTATGATGTGGTTTCCATTTTATGATATTTTAAACCAAATGAATTGCTTATTTGAGTGTTCATTTTCTACCTAAATGAGACATCCTTCTTTCTCCCTTACTAAAACCATGACACCCTCGTGCCCTTTGCCATTCCCTCCTACCTTGTTCCACATTTCCATCTTCCAGTATCCTTCAATTATAGGTGTCTTTCACCCATCATGCTCATGTATTTCTATGAGGAAAATTATGTCTCTATTCTCCGCAATATACCCTAACCGAGGTCCTCATCATCATGGGTAACCTCTGCAGTTCCAACAAAATAATCTTAAGGAAACTTGGGTATGACTTGATTACTATTTATTTTTCGATGAAAAACTCACATTTGAGTCTTTGTCCCGACTTTCCCATACTTACCTTGATTCCCGATTTCCGATTGAAGACTTTGTTGCCTCTTGTTTATTACCATCTAGCTACTCTATTTTGGAAGAAGGTCCAAATCGCACTATCACAACTTTGCATTTATAAGTTCATGCTCTCTTTCCTTCATCTCTTGCTTCCCTAGCCTTTAAAATTTCATCCCTCCTTTTCCTCCTATTTATTTCATGCATGGGATCATGATTGTTGGTTGGACTCAGTTGTGTAGTCAATATTGGAAGGGCCTCGAACCTTGACTACTATTGCTTTGGGCAAAGAACCTTCTGCAGTGATTGGACCCCTAGTTTGTTTGAAAGTTATTATATTATATATTATTTTGGGTATAGAATTACCTCGAATGGATCTCCTACTATGAGGTTTGGATTTTTTTGTTTGATTGGAGGTTTCCCTTTTTTAAGAGACGAGTATAAAACTAGAGAATTCCACCATTTCCTCTCTGTCACTTTTGGTCTGTCTTGGATCTAGTCTGATGCAAATATGATAAGACTAAAGGGAAGTGATCATTCAATGGAGCCTTACAACCCCATTAATTACTAGATATGCACAAGTGATAGCTTTTACTTTTTGACTTGAAATTGGATTTGTAATAATAAATTAGTACAATCTAGAATGCCATGGGGATTAGGTAAACTATGCAATTTTTAGGACATCTACTCTATGCGTTGAAGATAAAACAATATCACTATTGTAATATATTTCTATGTTGCATGATACTCTACGATGCAGGGGAATTGATAACCAAGGGGAGAAAATTATCAAGTAACATCCATAATGAGGTATTAATGACAAATGTTAAAGACTAATACCATTTTGATTTGGCATAGGAAGGTAACAAAGAAAATTTCTTAGATTTTCTTTTTTGTGATCAAAGTGGCATTTGAGTTAAAGAATTCCAAGACATGTTATGCAATTATTAAGAGGGAGGTCACCCATAATCAATGAGCAAGAAAACACAACATTTTTGGGATTAATTGAGTCACTTGTACAACTTGAGTGGGAATAATGCTTAGGAATATGTGTCCTATAAGAGGTCATGGGTTCAAATCTATAACATGGTTAGAGCATGCAGACCTCTATATAATTTAGTATTCAAATTACTACATGGAGGAAGGTCCCTTGTCCCACAAACAAGAGGGTATCATATACCAATTTGGTGTCTAGCTTGGCTATGACCATAAAATTAGATTATTATTATTATTCATTGAAGGGTTTTAGATACATTCCACTTTCAATCATTTTACAATTCCTTTGGGCCACAATACCCATTATGAGGAATGAGTCATTAATAATAAAACAACTTCCTAATCATAGCTTTGTTAGTTCTCATGACACTATGTTCATATTTGAATGTTGACGAATTCTATTGGTGAGACTTCTATTTGTAAAGGTCTCTTGCATGAGAATTTCCCTTTAGAAAGAGTTGTATTTCTTAAAACCAAGATAAATCCACCAAATATTTCCCTACAAAAAATTTCTAGGGAGACTACAAAATGGAATGAACATCATGCTGACTTTACAATTACAATAGATACAAGCACTTATGAAATTGATAATTACTTCCAATGATATGATGATTATATTTGACACTTCTAGTTAATAATTAAGCAATTATACTTCAGAAATTCAACAACAAATGAAGTAGGATAGTAGAGATCAAAATGAAACAATGATACACAAGAAGAACACAAGATTTACCCATAGAAAACCTAATTGGGGAAAAAACCCAACAAATATTCCATTAGATAAATTATTCAATTCAAAAAGAGATAAAAATGATATTTCTTAATCAAAATAAATTCAAACAAACCTGCAAGAGATCCATCGTCAAACCTAGCCAAAGTGTCTTCTCATTAAGTCAATATGCTTCTCAATATAATTGGCCCAATTTTCTTTGATAAAGATGGATTTCAACCTCCTCTTGAACCCCAGAAAAATTTAGACTTGCTTTCATACAAGCTGAAAAACTTATCACACCTACGAAGTCAATAAAGAGAGAAAGACATGCATGCGAGGTCAAACTTGTAGATAGAAGGTTCTCAAATTGTCTTCATCCTTCTTGTCCTTTTACTTCTTCACTTGTATTAGAATATGTCATGTTTTTTTAGGAAGAATTACAAATATATATCTTTCATAGGAGGCCGAATGGGTGCCACAATAGGGCCAGGCCGACTTGATCAATTGGAGGGACAAATTGACATTTTAGATGTCCAAATATTAAAATTCAAATTAAAAATTCAAATTTTCTCTTTTATAAATATGACATTAAGAACATGTCATTATTAATTAATACATAATTTTGAAGGAATAGAGCATTAAAATATGAGGACCGACCATAACTACAAAAATCCAACACATCAGATGATGAACCAATGTGTCAGGGATCTCCTCAGCATAAACATTTCCATTGAATGACTTCAATGAGAATTTTAATATTATGGGTCATAAAGATATGTTGGATATCAACCTTGGAGGAGTAAGTAGTAAATTTGGAAGTTGGGATTCATCTATTTTTTTTGGCTTAATGGAGCTCCATGAAGAATACAATTATGTAGGATAAACTTCTAATGTTCTTTCCCATCCATCATTTTGATAGCCAATTTAGAACACATGGAATATTTTTGTTGAGTAGATCTAATCATCCCTAATGTTTTTCCAATCCTTTATATTTTGATGTAGTTCCCAAGGGCCTTATGAAAGCTCCCTTTCTCATAGAGACTAATTAAGAGAAAGTCATGCAAGAGCTTGTTTGATGGTTGATAAGTAGGATGAGAAATGACTCAACATGATGAATAACAGACATGTGTTGCAACAATACTTTAGTGCATATTTGGAATCTTGTTGCTAAGCCTATAAAAATTTTGTCCAGATAGTTACATATCCCTTAGAGAAAAAACAACGTACAAAACCTTCAATGAAGCCTAAACAACAAAAGGGATGGACTTAAATACATTAGCAAGCCAAATATAAGGAAAACCCTAATTTATAAACCACTCATGTGATTTATAAACTAATGTGGATATTCCATTGGACAATTTGTCACAACAAATCTAATAAAAAATTACTAAATTTCGAAATCTATATAATTATGAGGGTTAATTTTTCTTTAGGTTCCTCAATTATTATGCTAATGTTTTCTGTTTTAGCATGCGATATATAAAAATGAAAAAAATAAACAACAGATAAATAAGTCACTCAAAAACCATATTATCACTAATGTATGACTTGAGAAACCCTTTCGGGAGAAAACCGAGTTGGAATGTGAGGTCACCTTGCTCCCTGTTTTTATTAATGGAAATACCGCAAATACAATTGACACATATGGCCCATAAGTTGCTACAAAATATTAAACCTCTTTGTTGTCCCCTCTCTCTATCGACTCTTATCCACTTTACTCATCTATGGAATAAACCTAACATTAGTATAATAAAACCCCTTTGCCCCATAGTCGCCAAGTTATAACATACCTTCATAGCCCACTAGTATTTAATTTTGAATCAGAGTCTTAACTATAGTTACAATATTGACCCTTCTAGAGTCTTCTTCATCATTTTCATGTTGTTGGCCCCTCTTCCATGATTAATGGGGCTAATGTGATGTCCTCTCTAATCATGGCAGTGAAGACAAGAAGGTCAAATTCTAGGTGGCATAACCTTTGGATATCATCTCTGTTTGAGGTCTTTTTTGTGATATTCAAAAGCTATCCAAGTGTAGAACAATCATAGGGGATCCAATGTAAGCAAAATTTGTTTTAACCTAAAAGAAATTAGGAAATGCCTCAAATTTCCTTTGGAAGTTTTAAAACCCTAATGCGCCAAACTATGACCCATCAGTGAAAATGGTACGAAAGCATCAATATGGGTGAAAAGAAATATAATGATCTAATCCAGATCATCAAGAGCGAATCCTTTGGAATGCTAATAATATTGGGTTTTCATTACATATAACTTAGAGCTAAAGGTTACTTAAAATATATGAATGCATCTTGAATCATTCTCCATAGATTTTCTAGTATATAGATAGGTTAGAAGTGGGTCTTAGCTTTAGATGTATGAGGGTCAATAGAGGAAGTAATGGAACCAAATATCACCAAAATTCTAAAATAACATTATCATAAATGCACTATAGATATGTAGGTTTAGCTTCCTAGTGAGAGTGCAAATTCCAAATAGAAGTGCTAAAAATAGAAATACACAAGTGTGCCCCAAAAAAAAGGCTAATCACAAGAGAAAAAGATCAAAATAAAGTGTTGTTAGGCTTATATCTCTTGGAATGAGGAATATCACAAGATGATATGATATAAATGAGGGTTTAGTTTATGTTCATATACACAAATTATGTGAGGGTGTTTTTTCAAGCCTTAGGCATCCCTTCTAGTGGGGGTTATGGCCCCAAAAAGAAAATGCACAAGCCTAAAAAGGGTTATTGTGATGAAATACATAGTGACACTGAGAGGGGTGGTGGGTGAATTGATATTACATCAATTTAACTTCTTTTCACTTAAAATAGAATGCAAACCACCACATCAATCATTAACACTATGTTGAAGACAAACATTAGTATTTAAGCCAATATTGAGAGAAAAATTGTAATTGTTGTTTAATTTTATTCAATTTGTTACAATCTTATACGAAACTACATGTGAGGACACCAATCATTTGTAGGCACCAACTTAGTAACAGTGTTGCAGGCTTCATCCAACTAAAAGGATGAGGACACATATCCTCTGTAAACACCAATTTACTACTGCTCAGGCTCCAACCTTTTGTATAGATGAAAACACTCCTCTTTTGCAATTAAATTTAGTCTAACACTTTGCTATACATTGTTCAATTTTCATTATTTATTTTTTTTTCTATTCATAAATAAATCTTCCCAATTCGCAATTTATACCCAACATTGTGCTTGATATTCCAACGCTTAGTTAGCATTTACAAACCTCGCAATTCTATTTTCACTTATCTTTTAGATTTCCAATATACCTATGGCCTATATAGACTAGGGCTTGACCTTTTCCAGAAATGAACAATTATAGAAACACAAAAAGTAAAAGAAAATATCCACAAAAATCACCTTTGGAGATCTTCCTTAACAACTCAACATCCCATAAAACAATATAACTTGGCCTCCTCAACAAAACTCGACCTCTAATTAAAATTTCCCTCCAATAAAACTTAGGAAGTGGCACATTATCTTCTTCTTGACTTTAGTTTCACTCCTCTTTTTGGTTCACAAGGTTTGAACCCTTGCTTCGCTACCCTCTTACTTCGATAAATACTTCTATAATAGATCTAAATTACTTCTGATTGATGGCTAACCTCACTTCCATGTATTTCTTATTTATAAGCTTTTTATCATCTAGGGAACGACCAAATTTTGCAAAAATAGGGTGTTTACACACACACACACACACACATTCAAAAATCCATTTCTACTCAATTGTGAGGAGTTAGGAGGCATGCCACATATCATTGTAAAGATATCAAAATATTCTATTTGACTATGTAACCTTCTCTTTCATTTGGATATCCTTTGACATGAATAAAAATAATTTTCAACATATTGAACATGCATATCAAGTTTCTATTTCACGTCTAAGGTTCAAAGCTTAGCTGGTTTGGAAGTCTCTTTGTTCTCCTCTCCACTTGGGTTGAATTCCCATAAGTGGCACATTGGCCCTTGGGATAGAGGTCCACTTCAATGTGCCTAAGGATACCTCAACCCTTGCTAAGTCACAATTTATTAGTATATCTCTCTTTTAGCTTGCTAGATATACTTCTGGGTTATAATGGTATATACTGAGCCTATCCTAAATCATTCCAATGAATTGTCATTACCCATGGTTAAATAAATTGTATGACATAAAAAAACTCTAGATATGGTTTAAAGGTTATAAAGAGATACTACATAATACCACACTTCTATATTATGAATATTTGGTGCATTTATTACAATGGAGTTTACCTCTTTATATAAGATTGCTTTCTCATCAAGTCATTCTCCAGTTATGAATGTGGGATAATCAACTTTAGACAAGAAGTGAACAATTAATAATAACCTATATCAAATTCAAGCCTTATACCCTAGCACCCCCTCCTAAGGGCTACATGTTTAAAGTGAAAACATAATAATTGGAGATAAAACATGCTCACTGAAAAATAAAACATTAGAACCAAAACGTTTTCAACAAATTCTATTTTAGAAAAATAGAGATTTAACCAAGTACAACTCCATCATGATGCTTCTAGCCATTGTAGTGGTGTAGCTTTCAATTTGAATTCCATGCTTTTGGATTCTACCTACCTGAAATATTGAATTATAAATCTCTTGAATTACTGTACAACCATCTATATTGATTGACATCCATGACAATTTGTTTGGCTATCTTATGTCCCTTGTAAGTTATAATTTTTAAGATCCACAAACTCTCAAACTATTTGCACAACCATTTATGTCAAATTATATTTATATTAAAATCCTTTTTGATTTTGAAATGTGAGATTCTTACATGCATAAAATGTTATTTCTTTAGTAGGGTTATCACCATTGCATCCATCTATTGGATCATCAACAACAATGACATTAGTTATATGTAGGTTGACCTTGAGTTTCCTTTGAGAGACTCATTGTTTCAAAACTACATTTACGTGTTGTATGACCCATGTTCTTGCAATGATACCTTTCCGCCTCCTCGTTGTATTTAGTATGATAAATTTCCACCTTCTTGTATTTACGTTATTTAAAACTATTATATCTTGATTGTAATGCATAATGGTTCTCCCTTTCCTAGCTAAGAGAGTAGCAATCATGTATTTTAAATTTTGTGAAAACATTTCATTGACCAAAAACAACACTACTACATTTAGAATACACAATATTTAACAAGATAGATTTGGTATCGTTTTCCTTCACCATAGTTTTGATTTCTGCTCATTATCTGATAAAAAATTCAAATTAATCATAAATAATTTCAAATTGTTCATAACTAATTTCAAATTATTCACGTGTGTATAGTTAGGTATAATTATTTTGATAAACATTTTAATTTTGAAACCATTCATTACTTTAACTTCGAATAAATTACTAAATTATCAAAACTTATTCAGATTATCCCAAAGGCCCTTAGATGATTCCTCCCAAACATTATGTAAGTTTTAATTTAAGTGGGTGAGGCCAATCATGGTTTTGACTTTATCATATTTTCTCTATAATTCTAATATTTTTTTGACCTATAAATGATTTCTCAATGCCTTTTATATTCATGAATCCCAATGGTTTAGATTTTTCACTTTCTAATCATGGAAATTGAAACCATAATATATTTATAATGAGATTTCCCTGAAAACACGAACTTTGCCAACTTGATGAACAATATATAAGGCATTTATTAATTAGCAATTGCATCGAGAAGTGCAAAGGGACGCCAATAACATGAGTGGGGGAATGTGGAAGGAAACAATCAAGAAAAATATATGGACAATGAACTACAGTCAAAATTTGAGTTCCTATATATCTTCTAAAGATTATAGTAGGAGGTTAAATTTAAGGAGAAAGTTACAGTAACATAGATGTCCTAGAACAATGGAAATCTTTCAGACACAAGGCACATATAAAAGGAGTTCAATTTCTTATGGGGTTTTATAAAATGGCATGAAATAAAATATGATCTTAAATTAGAGTGCATAAGGGTTGGGCAGAGGAATTCAACTCCATTGGAAATGTATGTTTTAATAGAAAGGGTGAAAAAGAAATGATGAAATTTGGTGTAGGTGGAGATGTCTTTAATGGATTATGGCTTGCTTAAAAGGAGGAAAAGGTCCTTTTCTGTTACACCAAAGAGTTTAGTTGCAACACCATCAAAAGCAACCACATTTTCCAAATGGCCAGTGTGGTCATGCAATTCAAGGTGGAGTACATAGTGATAGTCACATTCAAGGAACACATTATTGCATTTTTTGTAATGCCACATGTTATCAGATTGTTGAACAAACTTTTTCATGCATTGCATCCCATCAATGTTAAGGAAGCATTTAAATAAGTAAAAATATTCCATGTTAATTGATGTAGTAGTAGCACATATGACAATCCATAGAGAAATTTTCTCAGAGTGGGACATTGCAATGAGTTTAGATATTGTTTTTGTTTTGAGGGGCCTGCTAGAGATGACTATGTATTTTTGGCTTAGTGAAGGTATCCTGAAACCATTGTTGGAGCTGACGTGTTTTAGCAATATATAGGTTTGTAAGAAGGGAAGTGGTGGGGATAGTTCCAGTAGTCCTTCCATTGAACTCGACAACACAGCTCCATTTTATTGCAAGGTTTGGAGTGGTTCAAAAGGTGTAAAGGTCAGAAAATTTGTCCCCTTAAGCATGGCATTGTGGGCCCCATAAGGTGACAACGATGTTACAACCTGACATGTCACCTAAGGTGAGATTTTTCTTGGGAGTTCTTGAGCCATCATGCCGATGTATGATGGATGTGTGAGAAGTCAAGCTAACAACACCAACAACATCAACAATTGAGTTGATATTTGCAATGTTGAGTGAAATTATTCACATGAAATGGAAGGAATGGGAAGTAATTAAATGATCATCATGTATGCATTGAGACACAATTGATGTAGAGAGAAGTAGAATTTCGAACAAGCTATTTAGATGATTGTAATTGGGATTATGATTCCGAAGAGAAACCTTCTACTTCAATGGTTGCTTACTTATTGATGGAAATTTTCCATCGTAGCATTTGGTTCTTCCCGAAGTAAGATGACTGATGGAAAATTACATAGGTAAATAACTAAATAACCACAAAATTTATACAATTTTGTATTTCATTCTTTGAGTATTGAGGAAATTACCAGTTTATTATGTTTCCATGTAGGGTATGAAATTTTTTGAAGAAACAATTAATCAGTTATCACACCGTTGCTTTTACTAGTTGGGCCATTACAACGTAGAGGACAACTTAAAATATCTAGTCAAAAAAATAACGAGGCAAAGATTTCCCAGGGTAGGTTGGAGGCACTATTGAGTTTCCAAATGATGATTACATATCTTGTTGGCTTGCCCATGTCCAACACTTCTCTTCTTGGAAAAAGGACTGCTTTGACATTAACCATGTCGATTCAGTTAACACCCTTGATGTGAAGGTCCTAAAGGTTGTTTTAAAGGAATAATTCCAAGGATGCTTATGGGGTTCTGGTCTAATATCCTAAAACTAGAGGGGAGGTATGGGATTACTTGAATTTGTTAGGAATGCACATGCGAGTGGTGTTAAGGTTTTCATGGCCACATCCGTTGGCTTCAATGATATTGCATTTTATGGGGGTGTTCAAAGAAGATATGGTTATCGGATTTTCTCAAAGGTTTGGGATTCTAATGGAATTTGGGTGGCCTCATGCTTATTTTTTTGATACTTCACAAGAGTATAAGAAAGTCATGCCCAAGAGTATTATAGGAGTGGGTGTATATTCAAATGATAAGATAGATCTTTGGATCTAGTGTGTGATACTACTTCCCAACTACCTTTTTAAGGTATTATTGGAAAGCTCTACACTGACTAGGTCAACGATGTTGGCGGTGAGGTTGACAACTTGCATTGTTTAGAGTGCCAAGACTTGTCAGAATTTAGGTTGATGTATTGCACTATTCCGAGTACCACACGGTAAAAAATGGTTTTATGCAGGGAGACATAAATGGATGGATCTTATTGGATGGGATGAATAATTTCTTCCTAGTAACCTTCTACTTTAATGGTTGCTTACTTGCTGATGGATAGTTACCATTGCATGATTTGGTTATGCCTAGAGTAAGATGACTGATGGAAAATTATGTAGTTAAATAACTAAATGACCATAAAATTTATATAATTTCTTAAAATCGTTGTTTTATTAGGTTTCCATGCTGGGCAAAGAAAATTGTGAAGATAAAATGGACCAATTTTTAAACCATTTCTTTTACTAGTTGAGTTCATACAACTCAAAGGAAAAAATCAAACAACTAGACAAAAATGGACCAAAAAAAGATTGTCTAGGGGAGGCTAAAGCCACTATTGAGTTTCCAAATGATGATTACAAATATCATCGAATCTTGATGTCTAACACTTCTCTTCTCAATGAAAGGATTGGTGCAGTAGAAGCCATGTCGATTTAGAGTAGGAGCCATTGATATGAAGGTCCTAAAGTTCGTTTTGAAGGATTTTGATTACAATAATTCCAAGGATGTCTGCGGGGTTCTGGTCCGGTATCCTAAAACCAAAGGGGAGGTTTGGGATTACTTTGATTTTTTCAAGAATGTACATGTTAATTGTGTTAAGGTTTTCATGGCCACATATTTTGGATTTGAATATATGAATGTTTCTGGGGAGTTCAGAGAAAATGTGGCTATTAGATCTGCTCAAAGGTTTGGGGTTCTAATTGTAGTTGGAGGGTCTCATTGCTACTTTTTTTGATACTTCACAAGAGTATAAGAGAATCATGCCTGAGAGGATTATAGGAGTGAATGTGGATTCAAATGATAAGATAGCTCTTCGAATATGGTGTGTGAGACTAGTTTCTGACTTCCTTCTTAGGGAATTTTTGGAAATGTCCATGCTTACCAGGTCAGAGATGTTGGTGGTGATCTTGATGACTTGCACTCTTAAGAGTGCCAACTGCTACAAACCCTAGTCATTGACATGGTTAAATTTGTTTTTTACTAGTTTTAAGAATTATGTTCATTGTGCTTTTAGCCATTTTGATTTGCATTCTTCTTGGGGTTTGGCCTTCAAGGGCCATTTAATCTCAATTTTTTTACCCTTTAGCGTGGGCATTGAAGGAAAAAGGTCATCATCCTAACCAAATATTCTCTTGACTCTAAATAGTGAGAGTATTCTTTCCATGCTCATAGATTTCCTCATGCAAATGAACCAATAATCTCACAATTTCTTAACAATGGTCCCCATGTATATTTAAGTTCTCCAAACCAAACTAACATAATGAAGAAAGGGAGTCAAGATGCATTAATGCTTAGACTTCTCTTTGCAGTAATGCCTAAACTAATACTTTTAGTCCATATGTCCATATGTCATTAAACACATACCCTAGTACATTCAAGGGCACATGATATGCTCACCTCTAGAAGAATGTTTATTATTTATTTATTTATTTATTTATCTTTAATAAATGATGGTGACGATGATGTTGTTACTAGCTATGGAGACCAACTTTGGTTTATCATATTATTAGAAAAATGGGAAATTTAACTGGTGTGCTTAAAATTTTTACTTCTATACTAAAAAATATTTGATAGAAGATTTTCTAAATTTCCATAATTTCAATGAGTTTGTGATGTGGGAGCATCAAGACCATGAAAAGGGGGCTGTGATAATTTTTAGTATTTTGTTATTTTAATAAAGCAGATTATGTAAATATTCTTTTTCCAAATAAAAGGATATGAGGGAAATAGGATAGAATTTCTATGTTTTTCAGTTAAAATTAGAATAAGAGGGAGTATAAAGCTTCATGCTTTAAATCATTATGGGAAAAAGGGAAAAGCTGGCTTTTGTAAAAGACAAGGATAAAATGCCTATTTTGATCATAAAACAAAAGGCAGAAAATCGCTCAGCGGGAGAGGAAAGAGCGCCTTGAGCATATTTTTAAAGAACAAACTTATGCGCTCGGATTCATTCAATTCAGTTATCTGTCATGTACATACTCATAAAAAGACTGTGGAATAAAATATATGTGTTTTAATGATTTGTTTTTGTCCTTCATGCGCCTTCATTGTGCGTTAATAAATGAATTAGTTTTCTTATGCGATGTGGCTGTGGAATGATGATGAATTCGTTTTCTCTCATGGTGAATTACAACTTAAATAATGGTCGCTCATGCCTCTGTTATCCAAGATCATTATCTTTGTTTCATGATTGAATGTTTTACCTGCGAATTATTATCACTGTGTTTAGATGCCAGCGCAGAACTTTGAAGTGTTGTGGCGATGCGTTCGTGGATAGAGTGGCCACGGTATAATGATCTTCTGCGATGAAGTTAAAATTTGGAACCAAAATATATTCATATGTATAAATTAGCTAGCGTTATCACGGTTTCAGACCATTCCGGTGTAGAAAAGGACCATGGTTTAGCGTTTAGAGCTGGAGAAACGATGGGTATCTTCAATGTTCAAACCGCATGTTGAAGCCATGCAAGCTGAATGGGTAACGCTACACCCCATAGCGTATATATATCCAAGGAGTCTGTATGAAGGTGGCGGAATGTGAAATTACTGTGTACCTACATATATTTGCTGAGTCTGAAGTCCGTGAGTTCATAAACCAGCAGGCTTCGTTAATCACATTTCTGTGGATTGAACGTTATGAGGAGCGCAGACAAATAACTGTTCGTCCCTAGTATTGAACCTTTGTCCACAATAAAGGCGCTTGGGCTCTTCCGTAAGCACTTCCAGGAAAGGCATTGTTTGTAGAAGACTGATAATGAGTGTATTAAAAGGCATGAACCATCAGTTTAATGACTGATGCGCCCAATCCAAAAGAAAGGCCAGCAGACCGAGGTATTGAAGAACTTGCTGGCAGACTAGGGAGGTTGTCTCTAAAGCCTGCTTCCCCACCATCATTAGTGGTATCAGAGCCATCAACTGGCGTTGAACTGAATCTCAGGAGAAGAAGAAGGATGGCTTTCAGAGTTGGAAGAGGACGAGGACGAGGACGTGGTGGAAGAGGACGACCTGCTGCCAATGCTGAATTATTTGAATCAATGGAGGAGCTGCGAGCTAGAGTGGATGCTTTAACTACAGGTCGAAATATAGATGATGGAGATGTCAGTCAGCCTGAAGTTGAAGCTGCTGAAGAGGAGGGAGCTGTACAGGTTACTCCTGAGATGAAGTTCTTTCAATCAGTGTTGAAGTCCACAGCCATGCCATGGAACCAGTTAGTACCGATATACCAAGGAGGATTGAATCCAGAAGAATTGATCGACTGGATCAACAACATGGAGAAATTCTTCGATTACGAAGAAACAGAGGATGACAAGAAAGTGAAGTTTGTTGTCACCAAATTAAAAGGCCATGCAACACTTTGGTGGGATGGCATGCAAGCGGAAAGGAAGAGACTTGGTAAGCAACCAATCAAGAACTGGAGCCGAATGGTAGCAAAGTTAAGAGGTAAGTTCTTGCCCAGTAATTATCAGCAAACATTGTTTAGGCAAATGCAAAATCATAGGCAGAGAGCTTTAACAGTGAAAGAGTATACAGAAGAGTTTTATAAAATAAGCATAAGAGCTCGTGAAACCCAAGACACAGATGAGAAGGTGGCTAGATACATGAATGGCCTCAGAATGGACATTCAAGATGAGATCATTTTGTTGTCTCCTAAAACACTAGAGGAAGTTTATCAGCTGGCGCTAAAAGCTGAGGAAAAACTCATAAGGAAGCAGTCTACCAGAGGGAAAGAGACTTTCATAGGAAAAGGAAGTCAATGTGGTAGAGGAGTATCTACAGCACCTAAAGAAGGAGCTAGCAGTAGGTCAACCCCGCATGCACCCAGAGAAGGTGATGCAAGAGGCAGAGGGAGTTTTTCCAGAGGAAGAGGAGGCAGAGGAGGAGGTAGAGAGATAAGATGTTACAGATGTAACAAGCTGCGACACAGAGCTTTTGAGTGCCCAGAGAATGCAGACATAAAGCAAAGGAATGCAATTGTCGCTCCAGCTGAAGAAGAAGCACCTGCAACAGTGGTAACAGAAGAAGAAGATGCACCAGAAAGAGGAGAATCTCTGGTGGTTAATAAAGTTTTACTTAAGCCAATGAAGGAGGTGGCTGCTGAACCGCCACAAAGGAAAGCTTTATTCAGGACAGTATGTAAAGTCCAAGGGAAATGTTTCCAGATGGTTATTGATAGTGGCAACACTGCTAATGTAGTCTCTACAGATGTAGTGGAGAAATTGAAGCTGAAGACAACGAAGCATCCAACACCGTATAAGGTGTCATGGTTACAAAAGGGACATCAACTGTTGGTAAGTGAACAGTGTGAGGTGGAATTTCAAGTGAGCAAGTACAAAGACAAAATTGTTTGTGATGTGATGCCTATGGACGTGTGTCACATATTGCTTGGAAGGCCTTGGCAATATGACAGAGGAGACATGCATGATGGGAAGAGAAACACCTAAAAGTTTGGGAAGGATGGTATCAATCATACATTGTTGCCTTTGCAAGAAGAAGATGAGCCGAGACAAAAGACTAATTCAAGAACTCTGTTACTTGGAAAAAAGAAATACCTGGAGCAGATGATAAGGGCTGAAGAGGATATGCAATCTCGTGAAGCTATTACAACACAAGAAGAAGTTCTTATGGATGCAGAAGAAGTAGATCAGTCTGTAGCACATACAAGAGAAGCAACAGTTAAGACTGTAGAACTTTGTGATTTTCAAACTGACAGTTTGTGTGTGAATGCAGGGACTGTAAGTGATGATGAAATGCTGCAACAATGCTATAAGGAAATTGCATTCTTAGAGTACTGGTTGGAGAATCCAAATTATGACAGAGAGATTACAAGTGAAAAAGTTCAGTACAAGGGACAAGAGCAAGAAAGCATCATGGATAGTGTTAAGAATTCGGATCAGCATGCTGATATGCTGGCAGAAGAGAAGGAAAAAACAGAGCAACCACTTGAATTATTGCCAAAAGAAGATAAGGCACAACAACCTTATGTTTTTAATTTTAACAAATGTTTTGTGAGTGCAGGTAATGAAGAAGACAATCCATCACTTGGAATGGTCTTAAGGGAAGAAGAACTGTTGCAGGATGAGGATAAGACAGTTATGCAGAAACTTGTTTCCATGGGTGACAATAAAGAGTTGGCTTGCTTAAATAGCCAAGAGAGAGCTGCTACAATGTCAGAAGATGAGGCTACAATGTTTGAAGAAATTGCTTTGATTGAAAAAATCAATCAAGATGATGTTGGACAATTACTAAAGATTGTCAAAGAAGGTGGTGAGCCAAAGAATGTTGCAGAGGGTCAGGAAGTTTGGGAGGCAGCAACATCTATAATGCCAGCTAGAGCAGTTGTGGCAACAGTTGAGACAATATTGACAATAGCAGAAGAGGCACTGAAGCCTTATGGTTTTTATTTTAAAAATTGTTCTATGAATGCAGGTATTATTGCCGGTGCTGAGAAACATTTGACTCAGCTGAACAGCCAATTGAAGGGAAAAGAAGTTCTCTGTTCCAGAAGACAAGAGGGTGTGGATGATCGGGTGGCTCTCAGAACAGAGACCAGCATAGAGGCAAGAAGTCAGCAGGAAGCAAGAAATCAACAGCTGGGAGATTTATTGGACCAAGAGATTGAAAACATCAGAAAACTCATGACGACAGTATCCTTGAAGAGGCCAGAAAAGTAAAACAAAGGAGAAGCAGCGAAAGAAAGATACCAGAAGGTTATGAAGGCTTAGTCAGTGCGGCGATGCAGCATAAAGTGTGGAGACCTAGAGAAGAACAACAACATCAATGACAAGTGGAAAATGGCAGCACAAGATAGGGAACCATAGATCTAAACACATGATGAGGAGATCATGATTAATTTTAAGGTTGGGTGTCTGATGTGGGAGCATCAAGACAATGAAATGGGGGGTGTGATAACTTTTAGTATTTTGTTATTTTAATAAAGCAGATTATGTAAATATTCTTTTTCTAAATAAAAGGATATGAGGGAAATAGGATAGAATTTCTATGTTTTTCAGTTAAAATTAAGATAAGAGGGAGAATAAAGCTTCATGCTTTAAATCATTATGGGAAAAAGGGAAAAGCTGGCTTTTGTAAAAGACAAGGATAAAATGCCTATTTTCATCATAAAACAAATGACAGAAAATCTCTCAGCGGGAAAGGAAAGAGCGCCTTGAGCATATTTTTAAAGAACAAACTTATGCACTCGGATTCATTCAATTCAGTTATCTGTCATGTACATACTCATAAAAAGACTGTGGAATAAAAGATATGTGTTTTTTAATGATTTGTTTTTGTCCTTCATGCGCCTTCAATGTGCGTTAATAAATGAATTAGTTTTCTTGTGCGATTTGGCTGTGGAATGATGATGAATTCGTTTTCTCTCATGGTGAATTACAGCTTAAATAATGGTTGCGCATGCCTCTGTTATTCAAGATCATTATCTCTGTTTCATGATTGAATGTTTTACCTGCGAATTATTATCACTGTGTTTAGATGCCAGCGCAGAACTATGAAATGTTGTGGCGATGCGTTCGTGGATAAAGTTGCCACGGTATAATGATCTTCTGCGATGAAGTTAAAGTCTGGAACCAAAATATATTCATATGTATAAATTAGCCAGCGCTATCACGGTTTGAGACCATTCCGGTGTAGAGAAGGACCATGGTTTAGCATTTAGAGCTGGAGAAACGACGGGTATCTTCAGTGTTCAAACCGCATGTTGAAGCCATGCAAGTTGAATGGGTAACGCTACACCCCATAGCGTATCTATATCCAAGGAGTCTGTATGAAGCTGGCGGAATGTGAAATTACTGTGCACCTACATATATTTGCTGAGTCCGAAGTCCGTGAGTTCATAAACCTGTTGGAAATAATACTGAGAGGGGGTGGGGGGGGGTGAATCAGTATTATCAGATCAGATAAAACTTTTCAATTTCATACTCAGATTCATACACGCAGCTTCAGTTAAGGATATCAGCGTATACACGCGACTTTGTTAAGGGCAACTAGCGTACATGCAGTAATCCTATGATTCAGTTAGCTTATATTCAGTAAATGCATCAGAACATTATTACCCATATTAACAGTAAACAGGTGCAGTATAACAGAATAGATCATCACACATAAGGCACACACATGAACACCATGATATAAGGTGGAAACCCAATGTGGGTGAAAACCACCTGCTGCAATTTGTTTCTATATTCCTTTAATAAGAAACTTCTTTCACAATGTACTGGTGCAGTCCTTTACCGGCACGCAGGCTACAACCTGTAGAGGGCTACAACCCTCTTAGCTCTCGTACTAGCCAATCCATTTACTAGTACGTAGGTGCATGCCTACAGAATGCTCCAACCTTTACTCATTCTTCAGCTACTCCTGGAAGGGAGCTACAACTCCTTTTCTCTTGTACTGGCTGATATGTTTACCAGTACGTAGGTGCCAGCCTATGATCTACCCGGGACCACGTTTCATACATTTTCATACTGGATCCATAAGACAATAACCATTGTAGTACAACATGCATCATCAATTACTGAAGCACTGAAACACTGAAACTCTGTCAACAACACAGTCAACAGAGCACAGAGCAGACACAGAACTCTGCAATAACCATCAGACCCATATGCAGCTTCAAATATCAAGCTTTACAGTGTACACACTACTTGGATGAACCCAACCTGCGTGTATATGCCCTTTTTCCAAGGCCAACCCGCGTACAGATCTAAAATTATTTCTTATAACTTTGCAGCTGTACGAGACATCAATCATACTATAACACTTACAAAATATTATTTACGTCAGTATGCAGATCTAGAATAAGCATAATTAACCATATAAAGATAGTTCATTTCAAACCATTTGATCCCGATCTCTCCTTAGATCTTGTTCTCCATCAACCGGTGAGATCTCTCCTTAGCTCAGATCAAGCAATGCATCATCAACCCATAACCTGCATACTGGATCTAATACTTCATCAGATATTCAAGACTTTTCAGATAAATTTGCCTAATGATCTTCTTCTCCTTATATATCCTTAGGCCTTGCTCAATACCACGGGCCAAAACCATAGAAATCCAATACCATCAACTTCAAAATTAGGGATCAACACGTCCGTCGAGACACCATGGTCCAAAACCATAGGCACAACTTCCAAGGAATAACCGCCACGGAACAAAGATAAGTTTTCCACATACACACTCTTTTACTGAAGCCAACCTACGTGTACACGCGACTTGGTATATAGCGAACCTGCATATACGTGACTTGGTATATAGTGAACCTGCTTGTATACACGACTTGGTATATAGTGAACCAGCGTGTATATATTTTCTCTTCATACTTGTAGTCTGATCATCAATTCCTTGCTACTATCCTTCTGCACTATGATTTGTCATCAGGGTGATTTGCCATCAAGGACAACACTTGTCTCATAATGCCAACAATCTCCCCCTTTGGACTTGATGGCAAAGCTAACTTGCTACACTTAGAACTATCATCTGATTCCTTTGAGTTGTCCTCCATCAGTCACATCTGACATCGTTTCTGAAGATTCATCCAGTTATACATAGGTGAGTCTGATTCCGTTGAGCTGTCCTCCATCAATCACATCTGACATCTCTTCTGAAGATTCATCCAGTTATACATAGGTGAGTCTAATTCCTTTGAGTTGTCCTCCATCAGTCACATCTGACATCTTTTCTGAAGATTCATCCAGTTATACATAAGTGAGATGTTCTTCTATGAGAGGGTTGCCATCAAGTACAACACATGCATCATAATGCCAACAATCTCCCCCTTTGGACTTGATGGCAACAACACCAAATCACTCTCCCCCTTTGACATCAAGGGCAAAGGGTGGACCAAGATATTCTCTTCCTTTGCTGAATCTTTCCACTGTCCATACTCCCCCTGAGTACCTGTTGAAATCTCTGAATAATCTCCCCCTTTGTATATGCCAAGGTGTACCAATCTGTCCATGCTCCCTCTGAGTACATGCTGAATCTCTGTTCTTGCTGAAGTGTGCTGATCATGCTCTCCCTGACTGTAAGCAAGGTCTAAAAAAATGTTCTACAAGAAAGAACACGACTCTATACATCATAAGTGACCTTCCTAGCACCAAAGACTCATACATACATCCATCTCCCAATCAAGTGGGGATATACCAAAAGTTTACACATGATAATTCAAGAGTATAACATCATTCATCCCAGGCATAGTGGGGAAACCAACATAGGCCGTTACATGACCTTGTTGAAAATACATGACTGAAATATTTCAACATTCATCAAATGACCATAAGAGATTTCATCAACTGATTATAATAGATAGAGACACTCAATTACTTCATGAGTCAAGAGACCAGACATCTAAGTAAGACCATGATAGTCATCAACAGCTATCATACACAATGTATGATTTGTTCCATAAGCATCTAGTCCAACAATTATATTTTCTTTTTGTTCTCCCTCTGCATCTAAGGTAATGCCAACACTGCATCATTATCTGATCCCTCTGACTGTACCAGATGGTCTCTGTTAGACCCATTTCAGAATCTTTTCATTCAGAGTTTGCCCTTGTTGTTCAGAACTCCATATATGCGACTTCACCTGCATCAATCAGCGTATATACGCGGATATCCCTTACGCAACACGCGTACACCATATACGTGACTATCCCCGCATAAAACGGCGTATGTACGCGGATATCCTTTAAACAACACGCGTACACCAATTTCCATATCAGCAACCTGTAAATGTCCTGTAGAGAATAAGTCATCAACCTATAACAAGGTATGTCTACATCAATTCATCCCTTTGAACAGAATTCAGAGTCATTCACATTATATCATGTGTGAAACCACCATAGCCATTTCATCAAGCTCTACATGATCCAAGTATCATTACTTGGGAACATCTGCATCAACCAACATATGTAAGTATAAACCTATCATCATATAGATACGAACTCATCATCATGTCTTCAACAAAGTGACTTTGAGGAGTCATCCATGTATCAAAACTATGTATCTTGAGCTCAAACTCTTTTGACAAAGCTTCTTGATATCATCATGAGCAACAATCCTTATCCACATGAGTGCATGAATTATAATTGTATGATCTTTATGCATATGACAACATTAGTATATAAGTGACTCATCATCAAGTGAGGAAGATGTGTATTCAAGCTTTGTACTTCTCGTTGTCCTTATGAAGATCACCATGTAAGCACCATATATGCATCATCTAAGAATCAACCATAAATCTGATCTGAACATCTTCTATGTAACTTCAAGAATCATATGAGAGTTTATCATAGACAACTCACAACCACATCATAGCAAGATATATCATTTAGCCATATAAGAATCATCACCAAGGATTATTAACCATAATGCCAACAATGAATTACTAAAGGAATATGCTCCCCCTCAACCAATGCCATTTGTTAGATCTGATCATGCATATATCAGCAATAAGCATCAAAACATCATCATCCTCAAGTTAGGATCAAAACACTTCTACACTTCATACAAGTAACAAAACATTTCCACACATCCTTAGCAGACTGTAACCAATAGAGCAAATAATAGACTGAATCATATCAGATCCTTTTTCTGATCCTATCCCCACTGCTTTTCCTCAGAATGAAATATACGCGACTTTGCAGTGTCTAACTCGCGTATATACGTGACTTCCCTTTAAGGAACTTGCGTATGAGATTCAGAATACTGAAGTTTTACACTTTCAGCTCCCCCTGAGTCTGATATGTCTGTGTTGTGTTGCATCTCAGTACATTGTGCTGATTGTACTTCCTTCTTCCTCCATATCTTCAAGTGCGATGAGGTTTTCTCCTTTTGGTGTGATGTCCATCCTTTATTCCTGCATTCCTTTGCTATATGTCCAAGCTTGTTACATGCATAACATCTTACATGTTTCATATTCCTCCTGTAGCAATCAGCAGCTTTGTGACCAAACATATTGCAAGAAAAACAATATCCATTAAAGTACCTTGAATGTGATGATCTTTCTACATGATGGTATTGAACCCTTCTTCTTCCACATCTAGCTGCAACATGTCCAAGATTATGACATACATAACATTCAACATTATTCATAGGAGGAGTAAAAGATTTTCTTTGAGGAGTCTTTTTCCTTGATTGTTGATGGGATTGACCTCTCATCTCCTTGTTGATCATTTTAGTTTTCTCTTTAGAGTTCCTTGCCTCACCTTGTGAGCTAGATTCACCTTCAACAGATTCATGAAAACCAAGACCAGTCTTGATAGGATGAGACCTTTGACTACTAAGAATATCATCCAAGGCTTTAGTACTATCCTGAAATCTCAAAAGTTTATCCTTTTCTACTAATTTACCTTTCAAGATATTTACCTCAACTTGAAGTTGTTCCTCCTTTTCTAGACATTTCTTCTTCATGTCTTCTCCATCTTTCCTTCCTTCTTCCAACTGATGCCTTAGTTTGAGAATCTCCTTTTCTTGTTCTTCATTCAGATCCTGCTACATTTGACGAATTCTGAGAGCACATTCCAGTTGAGATTTTAAGCTGATATCTTCGTTTACCTGTTTTTCAATAACTTGCAGTAGGTCTTTATTCTGCTTCTTTGATTCTTCAAGATCTTTCTTTAGCGAGCGGATCGTGGCTTCAAGACTTTCATATTAACTGGGTCTATCTCTGAGTTTCTTGATGGTTGTGCTTCTTTCATTGACTTCATCTCTTAATGATGTCACTTCACCCTGCAACTTTTGACATTGATTTTCCTTGTCCTTGAGTAACTTTCTTACCTTGTTTCCTTCCTCTAATTGAGCTTTTAGTTTGGTAACTTCTTCTTTGAAAGCACATTCCCTTTTCTTCAATAGATCTTGTTGATCTTTAACTTTTTCTGTAAGCCTCTTAAATATTGCCTCTATTTGATACTTTTCTTGCTCACCCATAAAAGCATGTTCAGTAGTTTCACTATCACTTCCATCACTTTCATAAGGAAATATAGCACGAACATCAGAGGATAACACATTCATACCTGATAATGATTCTGAATCTGATTCTGAATCTAAAGAACTTCTTATACCTAATCCCCAATCGACTCTCCCACTGTCATAGATCTTCTGCGATGTCTTCTTCTTCTTATGAGCATTCTTCTTAAGCTTCTTTCCCATTGTTCCACGGATCTCCTTCAAGCGATGAAGCTTCTACCAAAGGACCTGCTCTGATACCAATTGTTGGAAATAATACTGAGAGGGGGGGGGGGGTGTGAATCAGTATTATCAGATCAGATAAAACTTTTCAATTTCATACTCAGATTCATACACGCAGCTTCTGTTAAGGATATCGACGTATACACGCGACTTTGTTAAGGGAAACTAGCGTACATGCAGTAATCTTATGATTTAGTTAGCTTATCTTCAGTAAATGCATCAGAGCATTATTACCCATATTAACAGTAAACAGGTGCAGTATAACAGAACAGATAATCACACATAAGGCACACACATGAACACCATGATATAAGGTGGAAACCTAATGTGGGTGACAACCACCTGCTGCAATTTGTTTCTATCTTCCTTTAATAAGAAACTTCTTTTACAATGTACTGGTGCAGTCCTTTACCAGCACACAGGCTACAACCTGCAGAGGGCTACAACCCTCTTAGCTCTTGTACTAGACGATCCATTTACTAGTACATAGGTGCATGCCTACAGAATGCTCCAACCTTTACTCGTTCTTCAGCTGCTCCTGGAAGGGAGCTACAACTCCTTTGCTCTTGTACTGGCTGATATGTTTACCAGTACGTAGGTGCCGGCCTATGATCTACCCGGGACCACGTTTCATACATTTTCATACTGGATCCATAAGACAATCACCATTGTAGTGCAACCTGCATCATCAATTACTGAAGCACTGAAACACTGAAACTTTGTCAACAACACAGTCACCAGAGCACAGAGCAGACACAAAACTCTGCAATAACCATCAAACCCATCTGCAACTTCAAATATCAAGCTTTACAGTGTACACGCTACATGGATGAACCCAACCTGCGTGTATATGCCCTTTTTCCAAGGCCAACCCGCGTACAGATCTAAAATTATTTCTTGTAACTTTGCAGCTGTACCAGACATCAATCATACTATAACACTTATAGAATATTATTTGCATCAGTATGCAGATCTAGAATAAGCATAATCAACCATATAAAGATAGTTCATTTCAAACCATTTGATCCCGATCTCTCCTTAGATCTTGTTCTCCATCAACCGGTGAGATCTCTCCTTAGCTCAGATCAAGCAATGCATCATCAACCCATAACCTGCATACTGGATCTAATACTTCATCATATATTCAAGACTTTTCAGATACATTTGCCTAATGATCTTCTTCTCCTTATATAGCCTTAGGCCTTGCTCAATACCACGGGCCAAAACCATAGAAATCCAATACCACCAACTTCAAAACTAGGGATCAACACATCCGTCGAGACACCATGGTCCAAAACCATAGGCACAACTTCCAAGGAATAACTGCCACGGACCAAAGATAAGTTTTCCACATACACGCAATTTTACTGAAGCCATCCTGCATGTACACGCGACTTGGTATATAGCGAACCTGCGTATACGCGACTTGGTATATAGTGAACCTGCTTGTATACACGAATTGGTATATAGTGAACCAGCGTGTATATATTTTCTTTTCATACTTGTAGTCTGATCATCAATTCCTTGTCGCTATCCTTATGCACTATGATTTGTCATCCGTGTGATTTGCCATCAAGGACAACACTTGTCTCATAATGCCAACAAAATCAGCAGGCTTTGTTAATCACATTTCTGTGGATTGAACGTTATGAGGAGCACGGGAAAATAACTGTTCGTCCCTAGTATTGAACCTTTGTCCACAATAAAGGCACTTGGGCTCTTCAAGGAAAAGCATTGTTTGTAGAAGACTGATAGTGAGTGTATTAAAAGGCATGAACCATCAATTTAATGACTGATGCGCCCAATCCAAAAGAAAGGCCAGTAGACCGAGGTTTTGAAGAACTTGCTGGCAGACTAGGGAGGTTGTCTCTAAAGCCTGCTTCCCCACCATCAGTTTGTAGGGGAGGGAGGGGGGCTGGAATAAAGGGCTGCCAGAAAAAAGGGCAAGATTTAAAGAAAAAGGAAAATACCTTAAAAAAAAAAACCATAAAATCCTATGCAGTTTGGTTGGTACACTCGTGTTCCGCTTTAATACAAATTAAATCTATGCTCAATGTCAAAGTTAATTTTAAATTTGGTTTATGCATATAATAGGGTTGAATATCGATTTTCTCTCTCACTAAATTGGAGTTAATATAATGATTCATAAGAGTGGATGGATTGATACAAATAGGAGGAGATCGGGACAATACCGAACTACCTTGTAGAATATGTAGCTACAGGAGGAATTTCTATAGGAAAGATATGAGATTCTAAGTTTGATATGTAAACATGTTATACTTGTGTGTTATAAATTCAAAGAATGAAACAAAAGATAACGCAAAAATAAAACAGGGAGGTCGTACTTAAAAGAAAACGTTTTGATATAATTTAGTGCAAAAACAAACTATTATAATGAAAACTTCTATCAAACACAAGGATTATCGAGTTATATTTAGCATGTAAAGTATTGTAGTCTAGTGAAAAAGAACAAAACTCTATGTTACGATTTAGGTGATGTTAAGATGTAAATTTTAGGGAAAATCAATTTGGGGAAATAAATGCACATAATAACCATCACTACATTGTAAAAATTGAAGGAAATGACTAAATCCTATGCATATTATGTACAAAAAAATAATTAGAAACACTTACACAAAATTGGAAACGAGAGGTGATGACTAGAGGAAGTGGCTTGTGCTACTTGGTCATCACTTGATCCTGAAAACTTAAAAAAACTATTATTAGAAAATCAACGAGAAACACTATAATACACAATGATACTAAGAAATTAAAAAAAAAAAATGGAGTATGAGATATTCTCCCTCTTAAAATGACAAACTAAATAGTCACGAGACGTTGGACCAAGGTACCCTAGTAAATTGTGTTTTACTAAGTGCTTAGTAGGTGCACGATTAGAATTATATCATAAAAGTAGTAGACTGATGTCGAGACATGAACCACACACACTAAAGAAAAAAAGAAAAGATTTGAGCCTACGCTATAATCAAGTATACTTAAAATAATGTTTTTCAACTTCAGGAAAGAAGAAAAAGTTGAAATAAAACCCTTTTTTACCACAAAAACAAAACAAGGAGTGATAGTGCAATAGGTATATAAAATAAATAATTATGCTAATGGTAAACTCAGTGGGGATAATCCCTTAATTTTTTTTATGAAACATAAAGAAACATAAAAACAATAAAATGAATACGCCATGGACATATCATAAAGCTATCTTGAGATTAGAAAGAAAAATTCACAAAGATAAGTGAAATAAATAACCCTCGAAGGGTTTCCACTCCATTAAGTATTTTAATGACAATACAACCCATAATGGTCATTTGAATTTAACCATAGAGTTTGTACATATTCAAAATTCCTATTGAAGGTCACCAAATGGGACATTTGCCAACATGCCAATAATTTTAAATAAATAAAATATTACTAAAAACAATATTGAGACTCAACACTTCGAGATAGACATTGAAGGCTTGTTCAACCATTGTTCCAAAACGAGTAAGAAGAGAAAATGGGTAATGTGTTGAAACCAAACTGTAGGCTTGGGGGGAATAGAGATTAGCCATGAATGTTTATTTTAGTTCTTGTCTTTTTGGAATTGAAACCAACACAAAGAGGTTATACATGTGACATTTAAATTCAACCGAGAGTGAATCCTAGAATTTATGAGAGGAAATATCAGAACTTAGCTTGGGAAATAAGAACCCCTAGCAAATGACAAATTCATAACTGTAACTTGGAGGAAATGAGTGCTGAATTCCTACGAGAATTCCATAGTGCTGTCAACATCGAGAGAGAAATCAAACATGCAATTTTGTAATGGAGAAATATAAACTACATAGAAATAGGGGAAGAAAATAAAAAGATCAACCACATTCTATGAGGGATTATAAATCCTAGGACAAAATTAGGAAGAAATTTAGGGTCAAGGTAGTGATGGTCTCATACCCTTTGTGGAAAAAACAATGACTACAAAACCCTCTAATACTTACCTAGTAATTGTTGTTCATGTAAAGAACAATTCCACCGTACAACTAATCAAACCCTGGAAGGAAAAAATAACTTATATCAAAACTCATGGAAGTCACGAGGAACGAAAACTTCAGAAAAATCAACGGGAAAAAAATCTTGTCCCTGCAGACAACCCTCACACTATAAATACTAAAAGATAACATAGGGAGTTATAACTTGAAACGAAGACACAACGACATGGTATACATGACCACAAACTAATATAGTGAAAGAAATAGATGGAGACAAGTGAAATTTCAGTGCACATAGCTTTTTTTCAAGAGACAAGGTGACAACAATAGGTTATTAAGCCTTACCACATAATGTTGTTGGAGAATAATCAGAGTAGAAAAGAAGGCACGCCTGCTACGAGACTAGGAGGAAAGTTCACAACTACTAGTATAAAAGAAGAGCTCACGGTGATGCGTATCAAGCATGAAACAGCCACTAGAGTGGAAAAAACAACAAAGGTGAACGAAAATAACACTCAAACCTAGGTTAGTATTGGAGAAATTAATCATCACAATTATATTTTGGAAATAATATCCCTACCATCGATTCAAACCCAATACTGATGAGCACATGGGCATCACATGCGCCATAGGATGTGGAGAAATCTGGATCAATCACATAACTCAAAGAAATGTGTTATGGAATGCTTAGAACCCACATGTATTCCACCAAGGAGGATTCTAAGTACAAAATGTCAGTTGAATTTGTTGAAGAAAGAGGTGAGTAAGGCGTCCATCTAGAGAATTCAGAGGTTAAGTGAAAATGCAAGATATTGTATAATTAACAATAAGGTCAAAAGTTGTTTTAAACAAAATTCAATTAATAACCAAAAGAATATTTAATGGTAATGCATGTTTATAAAACAACAAAATATCTCATGTGAGCCACAATAAGAATATAAACAATGGAAATTGCACTGATTTCCTAGGTAGGAGCCCTTGAAAATAAATTTCTAATTAGGAACATATTAACTTTTAAAATGCTTAACCATAAGAATATTGAATACTCCAAGTCATACGATATTTATATGCTCAAAGGGAAAATTTATTTATAATGATATGGTAGATGTAATTGGAGTGATTATGGTAAGTGACTATTTTATCCATTAAAAAAAAAAATTGTGCAGTTCATGGGTACATGATTGGCTTTATCAGTTATAGATTAGTGTGGCAGGTTGTTGATGGTTCAAGGGTTCATATTGGGCTCGATTTGTGGTCTAGAAGCGGTAATTCAAGCATCCTCCTATAGAAACTAATTTCTTTTCTAAATGATTAGGGTCTTCTATCACTAAATCATATACGTTATCATGAGAATTCATCAATTTGGGGTCACGAATGGTTATCAGTGCAAGATATTAATTTTCCATATCATTGGCATCGAAGGTGGAACCAATATATCAATGCTTTATTTGTTTCTAATATTAGGTTACTAGTGAGCTCAGGGAAGTTATTCTCCAAAGGATGGATACATACATACATACATACATACATACATATATATAGATATATATATATATATATATATATATATATATATATATATATATATATATATAGATATATATACATATATATATATATATATATATATATATATATATATATATAGAGAGAGAGAGAGAGAGAGAGAGAGATGTATGTGTAGATATCAAACCTAAAAAGGAGATATTTCTAGCATCTATCATGTTGTGTAATGTGTAAACAAGAGGAGGATTATATTATTCATTTGTTTATCCATTTCCTATTTTCTGCTCACATATGGAACCTTGTATATCATTGACTGCATGTTCGTATTAGATAGTTGAGAGACAATATCATTGATGCCTAGTGGTCATTGTGGGATGAGGCCTTGAACACAAAATAAATAAATATACCTCCTTCAGTTTACTCAGTTATTTGTCTTAGTAGGAACCATAAAATCTTTCAAGACTCTAATTTTCATCTTGAACAAATTGATGCATAGATTATAGCAATTTACAATATGTTCCTCAGTGATGAAAAATATCAAAGAGCAAGGAACATCATTGTTGAATCTATTGATAAATATGTACCATGGGATCATCTCGAGATCATCAAAATGGGGAAGAGCAGGGGGTAGGGGTGTTCTCTATTTAAATGAAGACCATTATTTCAAACTTAGGATGGGCCTTGGAATGGGAACAAATATTTTTTCTGAACTCAATAGTCTAAGATTTCTTCTACTATTTTCCATTGAAAAAGGGTGTCATCAACTACAAGTGTTTAATATTCACTTATTAATTATTAATAATAGATAAATTAAAATGTTAAAGAGATATTAAAAATAAACACACTTCATAATAAATTAATAAAAAATCGTTAACTCTTCATTACATAGTGATAAATGTTAAAAGTGCAAGAAGCTAATTTAGGTCAAGTGATGAACTATTGTCCAGTCTCCTCGTCTCCTCATGCATCCTCATCATCTTATGAGATTGGAAAAACAATGGATTTTATTTTATTTAGCACATCATGGCATAATTTATTTGACCATATACAAATAGTTCCCTCAGTGTTTCCTGATGTAATGTCATAAGTCCTTTTAGTGTATGTGAATGTTGAGATGTGCATATGTTTGAAGGCCATTATTTTCAACTCATAAACAAAATTTGGAGCATCAATTATAATCTTTCCAAAGATTTTTCCTGTAATAATGCTACTAATATTGTTGGACATAGGATATCGTCCAAAACCACAAACAAAAATCAAAATGTCCTCTTCATTTGTAATGTACAAACCTTTGAAAAAAAATATGTCAAAAACGCGATGGTCCTCAAATGTGACCCCAATCTCACCTTGTAAATCACAAATATGAACCCTTGTTTTTGTGATGCAGAGTGAGGAACTTCTTTTGGCTAAATAGATAGATGGGAAAGTAAGACATATGCCACTTCATTTTATTATTTGATAAATTTTAGAAGATATATCCACTAATTTCATTTCTAAATCCTATTATTGAAAAACTATTTGATCAGGGCCATAGAAGTCAATGAAGTTAATGCTACGTCGTAAAGGGACATGTATGGAAATATATTTTCAAAGTTCTCCAATTTATTTGGAATAAATTCTCATTAAGACTTGCTCTCTTACTTTTTATTATTTTTAATCATTTTGAACATGTCCCTATTTCTTGGACTTCCAAATTTGAACATTGATTTTAATTTTTTATCACTTGGATAAGGAATTCTAAACAATTCTATGTACTCTTTCAATTTAAAAAAATTCAACATCCTCTCATTCTTATCATCAATCATGCCTTTGAAATTGGAAAATCAAAATAACAATTGTCTTCTAGTTGTGGTCGAAAGAGTTCTCTTTCTTCTTCATATTCTCATGTTGTTAGAGATGCAATGTATAAGCCTACAAGGTTTTTCATTTCTTCGACTATCTTATTGTGAAAATTATAACACATATCAATCACTTCTACTATCAATTAATTATTATGAAAATTATAACAAATATCTTCAATGAACCTTTTTATTATGATGGGAAACCCACGTTGTCAGTAAGTGGCGACATTTCTCCATATTTTTGCAATGAAACAAGATAGTGGCCACTATAAAATACAAATAATATCTCATGGGCTATGAGAAAATCTCTAACTTCGGTATCAAATATAAATTCAAATGCTTATAAAAGAATGCTCCCAAAAAATATTTGGAAGCTTTCTATTGTCTTTGTCAATTGTACACATCTCGCCTTTAAGGTTCTGGAAATAATTGATGGATGGGAAAGTACTTCTAAATGTAATAGTGAGATTAGATATGGATAATTCTGAGTTATCATGCAAGGTATCATCCTCATTAGCACTACCAATAGAGACAAACCTCCAACACTCATAGTTTCTAAATAAAATCCCTTCCCATGAATTATATGTAATATGCTAATGAGACTAAGTTTTTGTCTGGGAAATGATAGAGATTCCACCATGATTTTGTTAAACTTTGGAATTTTGTTTTGGAAATTTGCTTACAGTTTTCAAGATTTAGGATTTTGGAACTTTCCAATTACTTCGACACCCCTGTCAACTATATATCTTGAGTTGGTGACATTCTCATTCTTATTCGACCTCCTTCCTCCATAACCATATCATTACAATTCGTAAATTCTTCCCTTATCAGAGCCATTATAATTATGAGGGATTGTGCAATGGTTCCCTACACTTCTTCTTGCATATGGTTTCAATTTCTTGTAAAGGTTGCATGCACCTAGTGTCTGCATGTTGTGAACTAAATGGGGTTTCCACAACATTCATTGGGGCCCCTTCCCATTTTATACTATAATTCCTTCCTTCATTCATGAGTCCTATGATTTTAGAAATTAATTTGACAAATAATGAGGATAAATTTATCATTTATATTTTATTAAATTATAACTTCAACCTTGTAAAAAACTAGGGTAGATTCCCCCACCCCAATTATCCATTTAGTTCTAATTGTCTTGCCTGAAGTTGGCATGCATGATTTTCACAGTTATCATCTTATGCATTATGTTTACTAAGAATACAAAATTATTGTTTGTTTCGAATGTTATCCATAATATTCTTTATTCTATTCAAAATATTCTCCAGAAGGTTATCCCTAGGTGAGGTTCATTGGTATCGGTGTTGTATAATGATGAATGAGTCCCCTAAGATCTTAATGTTGGGTACTTGTGCTATGGTAGGAAATATTAAGCCTTGCAACAAGGGATGCATTTATTCTTGTTTTTTTCCATTTAATCTCATTCCCATGCATTCTTTTTTAATTGAGTTACTCTAGGTCTATACAATACCCCTCCCCATCCTGCCACCCTTGGATTTTTCTTTGAAGCTCAATCGAAATAAATAATCCAACTTTTCTCTTCCCTTTCCGTTCTTATAATTCCTATTTTATTAAGCATAATTTCTACTTCATGATAGGTCTCTTGCATTTGGAGGGTCAACGCAAGAAGGTGGGTTATAATTTTGGGCCAAATGTGCTAATGAAATTTCAAAATTTTACTCTTTTATCAAATTGGCCCCCTGAAAATTCATATAAGAATTGTGGATTTTGATTCCGAGTAAATGAAAAATTTCTGGAGAATTATGTTGTTGTCCTAATGATATGTTTTATTGGGTGTGGAGCCTAATTATATTCTTTATTAAGAGGTATCACCACGTTGGACCCCAGTTCATAATGTGGCAGCAACATCACCCATAATATTTACACTGTAGGGGGGTCCAAGGGGGGCAGCACTGCCAAAGCTAAAAATAGATGTAAAATTGTGTTGTAAAATGTTGTAATTTTGTAGTCAATCTGAGCCATTCATTAGGCAGAGATCTTATGGTAGAAGTTATGTTTAGTTTAGGGTTTTTTTCCTAGAAGGCAACCCCTTGCTATATATGAGGGAATTGTTTTACATCTATGTAGATCTGTATTCTGAATTTGGAAGAGAGAGGAGATTGAGAGCGAAGAGGGAAGTACAATGGATCTAATGTAGGTTGTATCTCTTTAGTTTGATGGATAAGATAAAAGGAAGGACTGGCTGTTTCTCTATGGGCATAGCCCAAACTGGGTGAACCATGTATATCTGTGTCTCTCTTGCTTTATGTGTTTTATGTGTTTATATTTCTACAATATTTTATGTGTTCTCTTTCTTTGTAATATATAATTTTCTAACAACTGGTATCAGAGCCGAAGGTCTATTTGGCCGATAAACACGCAGGAGAGAAGGGTTCCTGGTTCGAGTGGGAGCAATGGCGGAAGATGGTAGGTTTAGGGTCGAAAAATTTAAAGGCCAAAACTACGAGTTGTGGAAGATGCAGATGGAAGGTTATCTGTATCAAAGATATCTATACCAACCATTGAGTGGAAAGGAAAAGAAGTTGATGAGTATGATAGACAGAGAATGGGATATTCTCAATATAAAGGCACTTGGAACAATACGATTGTGCCTAGCAGCATCGGTAGCATTTAATATTTCAAAGGAAATGACAATAGAGGGTTTAATGTTGACATTGGCCAAACCATATGGAAAGCCCTCCACCTCAAATAAGGTATTTCTTATGAAGCGTTTATTTAATATGAAGATGTCAGAAGGTGGATCTGTTGCTGATCATTTAAATGAATTTAATATAGTTACCAGTTAGTTAAGTTCTGTAGGGGTAACTTTTGATGATGAAGTTAGGGCTCTGTTATTTCTGTGCTCATTGCTAGAAAGTTGGAATGGTTTAGTTATGGCCATTAGTAACTCTATCTCTGGATCTAGTACTTCAAATTTTGATGATGTTGTCGGTGCAATCCTTAGCGAGGAAATGCGACAGAAAAACTCTGGTGAGACATCAGGTAATGCTTTGACTGCAGAGACTAGGGGAAGAAAAATGGAAAGAGGAAAGATCCCTAGATATCGCAGTAAGTCAAGAAAAGGTAGATCCAAGTCCAGATCGGGGAGAGTGTGCTAGAAATGTGGGAAGAAAGGACACCTGAAGAAAGACTGCAAGTCTCGAAAGGGAAAAGAAGGAGACGCGCAGCAAGAAAATAATCATGAAGCGAATGTAACAGGTGATGTGTTGCAATATGCTTTGATTCTTTCTTTAGAAAATATTATTGATGCCTGGGTGGTAGATTTATGGGCCTCATTCCATGCCACACCTGATAGGAAACACTTTCATGATTATGTTCAAAGAGATTTTGGACAGGTTTGATTGGGTGATGATAAAGCCTGTAAAATCAGTAGAATGGGTACAATTTTCATAAAACAATAGAATGGAAATCAATTACTATTGAAGGAGGTAAGGCATGTTCTAGATTTGAAGAAAAATATTATTTCAATGGGGCAGTTGGGAGGTGAAGGCTGTGTGACTACTTTTACAGATAAAACCTCGAAGGTCACTAAAGGATCCCTGGTAATAGAAAAAGGAGAAAAGGTTGGTACATTGTATTTATGCAATGATATTTCTAATTCTGTTAATTCTTTAACCTCTACAGGAGAAGATATGTCATTATGGAATCATAGGCTCGAGCACATGAGTGAGAAGGGGATGCAGATTCTTCACTTAAAAAATTTGTTGCCAGGTTTGAAGCATGTTGATTTAAAATTCTGTGAGAATTGTGTTTATGGAAAACAGAAGAGAGTCAAATTCCTCAGAGTTGGGAAAGAAAAGAAGAGCGAAAAAATAAATCTTGTGCATACAGATGTATAGGGACCTACTCAGGTATCATCTCTTGGTGGCTCTCATTATTATGTTACTTTTATTGATTATGTGACCAGAAAGGCCTGGATTTATTGTATTCAAAATAAATCTGATGTATTTGATACTTTCAAGAAATGGAAAGATTTGGTTGAAAATGAGACAGGAAAAAGGTTGAACTGTCTTAGATCAAACAATGGAGGTGAATATTGCAGCAAAGAGTTTGATAGGTACTGTTCAGAAAATGGAATTCGCAGAGAGAAGACAGTTCTAGGAACACCACAAGAAAATGGTGTGTCAGAAAGGACGAACAGGACAATCGTGGGGCGTGCCTTTAAAATTTTGGGCAGATGATGTAGATACTATTGTTTATCTAATAAAAAAAGAACCTTCAAGTTCCTTGGATGGCAGTATTCCAGAGGAGGCATGGGCAGGTAAAAAGGTAAACTACTCATTTTTTAAAAAAAATGGTTGTGAAGCCTTTGTCCACATTAATAAAGAAAACAAAACAAAGCTTGAGGCAAAATCAAAGAAATGTACCTTTATTGGATATGGTGTTAATTACTTTGGTTATCACTTTTATGATTATGAAAAACACAAAATCATTAGGAGAAGAGATGTCATATTTAATGAAAATGTTTTGTATAAGGATCAACTGCAGGAAAAGAAACATGAAAAATAAAATAGAGAATACACAGTGCTTGAAGAGATCACAGAAAAAGTGATGGTGCCTGGAAATCATAATGATCAACAGCCATAACAAAAACCACAACAGCAACAAGCACCTCAAACACCTAGAAGTGGTGTTAGAAGATCTACCAGGAAAAGTAGACCCCATGAATGATACTCTCCTTAATTATATTATGTATTGTTGACAGATTTTGGTGAACTAGAATGTTATGAAGAATCAGTGCAGGTAGAAACCAGGAAGAAGTGGGAGCAAGCCATGAAAGAAGAGATGGACTCCTTAGCACATAACCAGAGTTGAGACTTAGTCAGGTTGCCTACAGGTAAAACAACATTGCAAAATAAATGGGTTTACAAGTTGAAGGAAGAATATGGAGGTAGAAAATGGTATAAAGCTAGACTTATGGTGAAAGGGTTTGCACAGAAAAAGCGTATAGAACAACATCTTGAGCAATTGACGATTTTCATCTTGAGTAGTTAGATGTAAAGACAACCTTTCTCCATGGGGATTTGGAGGAAGAGATATATATGCAGTAGCCACAAGGATATGAGGTAAAAGGGGAGGAGAAGCTAGTGTGCAGGTTGAAGAAGAGCTTGTATGGCTTAAAACAGGCTCCAAGGCAGTGGTATCTAAAATTTGATAGGTTTATGTCTGAACAAGGTTATACTAGATGTCACTCTGATCATTGTGTATCTCAAAAGACAAAATGATGGCAACTATATTATATTGTTATTGTATGTAGATGACATGCTTGTTGTAGGTTCTAACATGCAAGAAATAAATGTGCTCAAAAGAATATTGATGAACTCATTTGCAATGAAGGATTTGGGTGCTGGAAAACAAATCCTTGGTATGAGAATAACTAGAGACAGGAAGAATCACAAATTAACATTGTCTCAAAGTGAGTACATAGAAAAGGTGTTGAACAAGTTTAATATGCAGAATGCAAAACTAGTTAGTATACCTTTGGCTAGCCATTTCAAACTAAGTAAGGAGGTGTCTCCCAAGACTCAAGAAGAAATGGATGATATGTCTAAAGTTCCATATGCATTAGCAGTTGGAAGCTTAATGTATGCAATGGTCTACACAAGGCTTGATATTGCACATGCAGTGGGAGTTGTAAGCAGGTACATGAACAATCCAGGGAAAGAACATTAGATGGCGGTGAAGTGGATTCTCTTGTATTTGAGAGGTACCACAAATCAAGCATTATGCTTTGGTGGTTGAAACATTGTTCTATAGGGATATGTTGATGCAGATATGGTGGGTGATAGAGATAACAGGAGGAGCACAACAGGGTATGTGTTTATTGTAGGCGGAACAAGTGTTAGTTGAGTTTCGAAACTACAAAGTGTTGTTACACTCTCAACAACAAAAGCAGAGTATGTTGCTACTACACAGGCTAGTAAAGAAATTATTTGGTTGCAAAGGTTTTTGGATGAATTAGGTAAGAAGTAGAAGTTGGGTAGGTTATACAGTGACAACCAGAATTTCATACATCTTTCAAAGAACTCTGCATTTCATTCCAAGACTAAACATATACAGCTCAAGTACCATTTCATATGGTAAACATTGGAGGATGGATAGTTGAAGCTAAAAAAGATACATACTAGCCAGAATCCTATAGACATGTTAACAAAAGTTGTAACCAGGGAGAAACTGAGATTCTACTTAGTTTAAATTGTCTTCAACTATGATGAAGAATATGAGAAATAGCCAGGTCCAAAGTGGAGTCATTGTCCAACAAATGAAGCAGTGGTGGAGTTGCTATAATCAGTCTCCAAGTGGGAGATTGTTTGTTGTGGAGCCTAATTATCTTCTTTATTAAGAGGTATCACCTCATTGGACCCTAGTTCATAATGTGGTGGCAATACCACCCGTAATATTTATGTTGCAGGGGGGTCCAGGGGGCAGCACTCCCGAAGATAAAAATAGATGTAAAATTGCCTTGTATAATGTTGTAATTTCGTAGTCAATCCAAGCCATTCATTAGGCAGAGATCTGACAGTAGAAGCTATGTTTAATTTACAGTTTTTTTCCCTAGAAGGAAACCCCTCGCTAAATATGAGGAAATTATATTGCGTCTATGTAGATCTGTATTTTGAATGAGGAAGAGAGAGGAGATTGAGAGCAAAGAGGGAATTACAATGGATCTGTTGTAGGTTGTATCTCTTCAGTTTGCTTGATAATATAAAAGGAAGGACTAGCTATTTCTCCATGGATATGTAACATTTCAATTGAAATTTGCAGACATCTCTGCACATAACTTTTTTTTTTCAACTATTTACCAAGAGTATCATTTTGGAGTTTACTCGTAAACGAAGATAGTGGTAGTTTTTGAAATATTTTTTGCTATATATATTTTATGTTATTGATTTTTTATTGAGCCTCTTCGAAACTGTCCAAACAATTTCAAACATTATGTCTAAAAGAAATAATTAATGTCATATGAATTCAAAAAAAATCAAACTAATATTCCATTGGATAAAGGATTTCATGATGAATCCAACATCATCAACTCCACAAGTTAAGGAAATTTTTTTCCCTAAGTCTGCTTGGGTACAAAATGGTGTTGCAAAGAAATTTGTAGAAGGAGTGCTAAAATTGTTGTTTTTAGGACATGAGAACCTCAAATGAGTGCTTAAATTATAAATTCAAATAGATCGATTAAGGGTTTCAGAAAGCCTCATTCGAGCCATTTACATTGTTAACTACGAACTCAATCGAGCTAAAGGGATTGATTGATCTATTGAAATCAATCAATCTATCAATCTTGATCAAGCTATCAAGCTCGATCAAGCATTTGTAAAAATAAAATTATCCAAAATTCAAGGAGGTTCTATTTTTAAGGATATGATCCTTATGTGAATCTGATATATTTAGAATCAAGAAATATCTAAAATTTAATATATTAATAATTTAACCAAGTTCATATGATATTATTTTACTTAAAATGGAAATTATACTTGATCTATGTTATGAACGACATTAAATTTTGTGTATGTTATAAAGCATGGAAATAGTTATACACATTATTCATATTGGATTGTAAAAGGTGAAAAAAAATAGAACACACACATGCACTCTCACACACTCACATATAACATATTGTGACTAAGCTCTTGTAGATATAATCAAAAGAAATAAAACCAAATAAAAATTATTTATAGTTTACAACTTGACATCTTTTAAAATTGAATAAAACTTTTTTCGATCATATTTGAGTTTTTTAAATTGAATAAAACTTATTCCAATAAGAAGGAATTGATTGAAACACTTGGATAACTAAGTAAATTTAGGAAAGTTGATAACATTATAAAAAATTATAGAAATGTTATCATATAGGATTGACTTATATCATGCTATGACAAAGCACTTGCAGTTAATCTCAAAAGAAATAATATTGTAGAAATTCCTTCTAGATTCAAACTGCTAATTGTAATTTACTAAAGCAATAGACTTGAATATACTCTACTCATGAGCGAGAAAAATTAAACAAACATGAAATCATGAAGCATACAAAATAAAGAATTCAATCAACACATTAAAAAATTATTTCCTAGGGAAAGCCACAGCTAAAAGCCTCTGCTCTCTGTATATTGCATTAGTCAGAAAATATGAGAAGATTACAATGCTTTGCTAAAGCCCAAATACCCTCTGCACTATCTCTATCTGTCTCACAGCTTACTAGACAAGTTTAGGCCAATACTTAACCAATTTATCTCTTTCCCAAGTCCCTATTTCCTTGCATTGTTTCCTTGGGAATCAACCCCTATTAATTAGGGAAATTACTCTATTGGAGTTGTGGAATCCTCATAAGCCTTCCTTTGAGTGCATGCACCACATGTACAATTTGGTTAATTGTACAACGCATAGTAAACTACCCTTGAACTCCAATATCAACTCAGTAACTCTCAGATATGAAATACATGAGTTATTTATGAGTGAATCATCAGTTACCTGGTTGAACACGTGAAGCAACACACCAATGTTTGACCTCCTACGAGTTCCTCCATCAGTTGGAACTACTTTAATTGAATTTAAATCTAATAAACTAAATTAATTAATTACAACTAAAAATAAACTCAACCAGGGATCCTGTAATGTAGGAGACACTTCACATGACTCAAGTTAGACCCTCAACTTGAATTAACTTAACCAACTAAGTCAATTTAACTTAGTTAACTGATACAAGTTGTCTTATGATGTGGAATTACAATCTTATTCCTAATTTAGTTCAAGGACAAAATTAAATTAGGATGTTATTTTTGTATTTTCAACACTCTGTCTCAATAAGAAAGGGATTATCTTCTACCCCGATCCCGCCTCTATGGAACTCAAATTTTCCTTTTGACAATGTGCTAGTCAAGATATCTGGATCTTTCTCCTATGTAGGAATGTACTCCAGCAACATGATTCTCCTCTACACAATCTCGTAGATGGTGATGTTAGATGTCAATATGCTTGGACCAATCATGAAAAACTGGATTCTCATAGAGTTTGATACAACTGTGATTTTCATAGTAAATCACTATAGGATCCATCTGTTGACCAAATAACCCAGCAAGGATCTTCCTCATCTAGATGGCCTCACAAGATGATTAAATAGATTCCTGCTATACCAACAAATTGTTATTGACCCAACACCAAAGATTCCCCCTTATGTGTTCATCATGTCGGATGGACTCAGAGCCCAATCTGAATCTATGAAGCCTTGAATATTCACTCCCTCTGTCCCTCTGTACCAAAGACCAAACTGAGTGGTGGCTCTGACGTATATTGACACAATTTTAGCTTCCTTCCAATGTAGTTTGGTTGGATTAACCATTTCTTGACTAAGTTGGTTAACTACAAAATATATGTGTGTTCATGTGTTCATCAAATACATAAGTGAACCCACAAGATGCCTATAAATCCACTACTTCACCTGAAGTAGCATATTCCTTCCTTCAATTTTCTGCTAGAGGAGTCTCCATGGATTTGCTGCTCTCCATTCGGAACTTCTTCAGTATCTCATTGGCATACTTGCCCTGAGAGACAAATAGTTCATCATCTCCTTCACATGCTTCCACACCAAGGAAATTATGCATGAGCCCCAGGTCCTTCATCTCGAATTATCTTGCAAGATCCTCTTTGAAATATTTTACCATCTTCTCATCACCTGCTAGAATTAAATCATCGACATATAATACTATAATAAACAATTTACTTTCAACCACAATATGGTAAATATTTGCATCTTCTTCACTTTTGGTGAAGCCAAACCTCATCGAATAGCTATCAATTCAGGTGTACCAAGAATGGGGTGCTTGTTTCAATCCATACAATGGTCACTTGAGTCTTCACAAATGTGACTATCTTTTGAAGGACTCAAATCCTTTTGCTCCTCACTTTATAAATCTTCCTGAATCACTCCATTGAGGAAGGTTGTCTTCACATCCATTTGATGTATCTTCCATCCCATTTGCACCAAAACTGAAAGAATAGATTTGATTGAAGAGTACCTTGCTACTATACCAAAGGTCTCCTCGTAATCAATTCCCTCCCACTTAGATAACCCTATGGCCACAAATCTGGCCATGTGTTTCTATAAACTTCCATATACTAATTTCCTTACTTTATAAAGAAATATGGAACTCACCACTAACTTGGTTGTTGGTCTCAGGACACTTTCCAAATACTTTTTCTGATAATGGAGTCATACTCCTCAACCATGGAATCAACCCATACTGGTTGTTACACTACATCCTCAAATGAGGATGGCTCAATATCTACACTCCCACTCATCATGGCCATGCAGCCACTATACCGAGCTAGTTACCTCCTCTGACTGTGTAATGATGTTGGTTCTCCCACATTCTCTCTAGCATCATGCATTAATCTGTCAGCCTCTCTGGTGCACTTCCTTCAATCTATGGAAGTTTCTACATGAGTGGGTGCTTCCACTCTTCTCTCCTCTGCATGTGGCTGCTCCACATCATCTCGAGGTTCTTCCTTTCAAGCTAAAATATCCTCATCTGCATGTAACTGAAGCTCGCTCTCAAGGGAACATCTCATGGCCTTCTCTTCATCGAAATTCACATATCTAAAAACCACTATCTTCCTGTGATATGGAAGGTACACCCGATAGTTGTGAGGTGTATTAGTGTACCCCACAAATATGTTCAACTCAATTGTTGGTTCTAGCTCTTTCCTTGCATCCTCAGTAACATGATAGTAAACTGATGAACCAAAGACCTTTAAGTGTGCCACATTTGGTTTCTTACATAAAAAGGTGTCTTCTAGTGTGCTCATCCTGAGAATCTGATTAGAACTCATGTTATGCACATATGAAACTATCTTGCATGCTTTAGCCTACAAGTGCAATGGTAGGCCTTAATCAAGTAACATTTCGCATGCAACTCCAACAATACTTTGGTTCTTCCTTTCATCCACCCCATTATATTGTGGGTTATGGGGAGCTATTAGATCTCATCGAATGTATTATTATGCATAAAATTTATTGAATTCATTTGACACATATTCTATGTTGTTATCACTGTTGAGAGCCTTCACTTTCCTGCCAGTCTCATTCTCAACAAGTGCTTTAAATTCACAAAATTTAGAGAACGTTTGATATTTATTTTGCATGAAGAAAATAGAGCACTTACATGAGAAATAATTTAAAAATATTACCTAATACCTATTCTGGGATATGGAGGTTGTCAATAACGGTCCACACACATCTGAGTGAACTCTTTCAAGGATCGCTTGCACTCTACTATGATTATCACAAAAGGTGGCTTTAGTGTGCTTCCCCATTGTATACCATTTGCATGTATCTCTGTGCTCTAGTGTACCCTTGGGAAGCCCTGTAGAAATCTACTACATGATATTCAAAGCTCCATGGTACAAGAAACCCAATATTTTATCCCACAATTCACCGAGGTCTTGGCTCTACACCTTCTCTGCTTTTGTGCTCAAAGAAGCATAGTCTCCTACATCCAATTTGTAGACGTTATTCACCCGATTTTTTATCCTCTTCACTTGTCGTGAGGCTATGTGATGAAGGAAATAATTTCCTTTGCTATGTATCACAACGTAACCATGGTGCTCCAACATAGTAACTCAAACCAAATTCTACATACATGGCATATTTTAATATGATAGGAGAACCAAAATCCCTTTTAAAAGTAATAGTATTGACGTCAGTCACACTATACTTTCCATCATCTCTCATTTCGATGTGCATATGGAGGCCCTTCTCCTTCAAGTCACTTAAGAATTCTTTGTGCTAGTCATATTAAATGAGGCTTGTTATGAAACTAGCTCACAAAAATATAGAAAAGATAGATAAATGCCTTCAAAATAAGCCTCTTAAGAGGGGGAAACCTCATTTACACTACACAAATGAACAATTATTTGATGATACAAATGACAAGACCTCCTTTCTATATATAGGAGTCTAAGGGGTCATAATATAATCAGAGCCGACATAACAATAATAATGTAAGGGCACAATAATAACAATAGTGGGCATCTATGGGGTACAATAATAACAATATGGGGACTACATGGGCACAACAATACAATAAAGGGGTTGTACTAATAACAATAAGGGGTTACATTAGTAGTATAGGGACCTAACAAGGCTCCACTATCGAGATACCACAAACTACCCATCATTGATGTCACCTTGTAAGAAATGAGGGTGAAATCCAACTCGAATTGTGAAGAAAGCACTTCACTTTCCCCTCCTCCTAACGGTTTTTTCCATCATTCTTTTGTGGACAATTTGTGGCATAGTGACCTAACTCATAATAGTGAAAACATTTAATATTTGATAAGTCCTTCTTCTTTTTGCCCTGACTAAAATATGATTTGGAATGGCATGAGTTCCTTTCCTTTTATTTTCCTTTCTAGCTAAGGCACAATTCTTCTCATCATCATGCTTGGATGAGAATCCATCACTGGTGTTCCATCAAATCTCTTCTTGCACCAAGTTAGACCGAAAATTCTCCCACTCTAGTAGCTTCTCCCTCCCATTTACCGAATCCTGGTAGTTGTGCCAACTCTTGGGAAAGCCTAGAGGTGCTAAGATAACCATATCATCTTCAACAACTATAAAACTAACACTTCCAATATCATCCAAAAATTGGGTGAACTTGGTCAAATACTTTGGTATTTTGTCGACCTTCTCCATCTTGATTTTCCTGAGCTTTTCCTTCTGTACCAGCTTCCTATGGTCACTGTTGTTTTGAAACATATATTTTAAGTCCTTCCACATTGCATATGGAGTCTCCATACAATGGAGGTTTGATACAATATGACATCAAACTCCTTCTAAGACAATCCTTCTCAACTTTACAACACATTTACTCCACTTTGTTAGATTGTGAGCATCAATTGCTCAAGGCCTAGGAATATATTTCTCCATGAATTCCTTAAGCATGTTGTCTTCAAACACTGCCTCCATCTTATCCTTCCAAGAAATATAGTTCGAACGATCCTGAAGGGAATATTTGAGTCTAAATCTATAGAATGACATCATGCTAACTCTGAAGAATGATACAACAAATTCGATTTCACCTACAAAAGAAAAGCTCATATTCTCCTCTTCTAGGGTGATTTCTACACCAATACCATGTAGAAATTCCTTATAGATTCAAACTACTAATTGTAATCTACTAAAACAATAGACTTGAATTTACTCTACTCATTAACGCAAATAATTAAACGATCACCAAATCACGAAGCATACAATATAAATATTTCAATAAACACATTACACAAAGATTTCCTAGGGAAATCCACAACTGAAAACCCTTGAGATCTGTATATTGTATTAGTCAGAAAATATGAGAAGATTACAATGATTTTCTCAAGCGCGAGCAAACTATGAATTATCTCTATCTGTCTCATAGCTTCCTGGACAAGCCTAGGCTAATACTTAAACAATTCCTCAATTGGAATTGCATAATCCTCATAGGCCTTCCTCTCACTACATGCACCCCCTGTACAATTCAGATGATTCTACAATTGATATTACATTCCCCTTGAGCTCCATTATCAACTAGATAACACTCATATCTGACATGCATGAGTTATTTCTGAGTGAATTATTAGTTAACTCGTTGAACACATGAAGCACCACCCCACTGTTTGACATCTTACTAGTTCCTTTATCAGTTGGAAATAGTTTAACTTAGTTTAACTGAGTTAAACTAAATTAATTAATTAGAGATCAAAATAAACTAAACTAGGGATCCTAAAATGTAGCATACACTCTACATGACTCAAGTTTAGACCCTAAACTCAAATTAACTAAGTTAAATAACTCAATTTAACTTAGCTAATTGGTACAAATTGTCTTGTGATATGGAATTACAATTTTATTCCTAATTTAATTCAAGGAAAAATTAAATTAGGATATTCTTGTTTCATTTTCAACAAATATTGAATAAAACTCATTTTTTGTTTACATTTGGCATATTTTAAAATTGAATAGAAGTTATTTCAATCCTATTTGTGCTTTTTAATTGAAAACCTATATGGAATATATTTGTAGTACTTTCCACCTCAGTATTAAAGTGATACATGATATATTTTAGTTCATTTTAAGTATCAAATATACTTACATCATAGTAATATTGTACTTATATCATGTTATGGCTAAGCTCTTGTATATGACATCAAAAGAGATAAAATAAAATAGTTTTTTAATTTATTTTTTCAAGGCATCATTTAAAATTGAATACAATTTATTTCAATCCTATTTATTTTTTTTAACTGAACCTTGAGATAAGAAATTGATTGAAATATACTTATAAGAGTTGGTCATGCAATGATATATGAGTGAGTTGCAAAATTTTCCATATATACATTTTTTAAATTATAGTATTGATGTCTTTAGAATTCAAATAATTTATTTTTAAAATCATTGTAATAACATACATGTTGATTGCACTAAAAGACATTTTCCACAAGCCAATATGAAGCATATTTGTAATTATTTCCATGCTCAATATTAAATTGATATATGATATATTTTAGTTCATTTTATGTATCAAAGTAAGATCATACTTATATCATGTTAGGACTAAGGTTTTGTAGATGACCTAAAAAGAAATAAAATTGAATAAAACTTTTTTTTGTTTTGTTTACAAGACATCTTTTAAAATTGAATAAGAATTATTTCAATTTTGTTTTTGTTTTTTAATTGAACCTTAAGATAGCCAAGTAAATTTAAGAAAGTTCATAATTAATTATATATAAAATTATAGAAACATATATTATTAATTGTTTTTTGGTATATTAAATTCCAATACATATGACTTGAATATCATGTTATGACTAAATTCTCGTAGATGACCTCAAAAGAAATAAAATTGAATAAAACTTATCTATTGTTTACGAGACATATTTTAAAATTGAATTTAAAATTTATTTCAATCCTATTTGTCTTTTTTAATTCAACCATCATATATTTTAATTAATTTGAAGTATGAAAGTAACTTGCATTATAACTTAGGATTGTATTTATTTTCTTAGTCTATGAAATGAGAAATCCATAAACTTTAAAATTTAATGAACATCTATAAACAATATTAATAAAAATCCGTAAACTCAAATAATGAATGTATCAATAAAATGTTCATATGGAAACATATGTGAATTACAAACATTACATGAATATCTATCAATTGAAATAATAAGCATCCGTAAACTAAAACAATGTTCATGTACATCCATAAATTGTCCACGTATGAAAATATACAAACTATGTATCACATGTGAATGTTCCCTATGAAATGGGCTTGAAAATATACAAACTATTCCCTCTAGGTACCACAATAACTCCTATATAAATTATGCTATGCAAAGTGATCGTCCATAATCTGGTATTCCAATATAAAACATTCAAATTCAAAATAATTAGATCATTATTTGTACAAAATAAACAATATGCAAATAACTTGTTTTGAACCAAATTTAATTATATATATGAATATAATAAACTCATTTGAGTCCAAATGAAAGTCATTTAGGATGGGGGTCTAATCAATATGGGTTTGGTTCTCCCCTGCTTATGGCTAAAAGATTAGGGCTTGCATCGATGGACCCAAATATTTAATACATTTATACCTAACATCTAGGTCATGCATCCACATAATTGTGACATCGAGAACACTTTGCATATAGGCATGTGTACACAATGGAAAGGACAAATTATAATTATTTCGGAACTAATTAGCATTCATGTAACTTAAAAAAAGAAAATGTTGAAATCTTAGGAATATTTTTTTTTACCCCAACTATTGGTCCATATGGTTGTACATACTGACTCTCCTCCACATGAGTGTTATAAGGTGAAGGTGGAGGAGAATCCATGGAAACATGAATTGGTGGAGGTTGGTTTGGTTGATAGATTTCCCCTTAGATGACCTCATCAACTCCTCCATGTAGTTGGGTTATGTCTACATGTTATCATGAACTTATTAATATAAATGAAATATAATATGAACTAAATTAATATAAATAAATATGGACAATTTGGAAAAAAGAGCCAAAATCTTCGTATATATGAACCTAATCTGTGCCACACGGTCGCGCACCCCCAAAGTGTCATGGATGACATTGTTGGAAATAATACTGAGAGGGGGGTGAATCAGTATTAGTTAGATCAATAACCTTTTATTTGCATACTCTTATTTATATACGCTACTTCAATGAAGGTAACTCGCATGTACACACAATTGTATTTAAGGAGACCAGCGTATATCCAACAAACTTATGATTCAGTTAATTCATCATATGTTGATCTTTAATCAATGCATCAGAACTTCATTAACCATATAAAGAATAACCATGTGTATTAATAATAGAACAAACCATCACACATAAGAAACACACATGAACACCAAGATTTAAGGTGGAAACCCAATGCAGGACAAAAACCACCTGTTGTTGTCTCCTTTTAACATAAGAAAAACCTGTTTATAATCTTGTAATGGTGCAGACTCATATCAGTACGCAAGCACCCACCTGCAGAAGGAAAAAACCTTCTCTCTTTCTCTAGATTCTACTAGAAGGGAGCTACAACCCCCTAGCTCTTGTACTAGCCGATCTATTTACTAGTACATAGGCGCCGACCTACAGAAGTCTCTAACCTTCACTAATTTTTCAGCTACTACTAGAAGGGAGCTCCAATCCTCTAGCTCTTGTACTGGCCAATATGTTTAGCAATACATAGGCACCAGCCTACAGAAGGCTACGACCTTCTCTCTTCCTCCAGGGACCACGTTTCATAAATTTTCAAACTCGATACTCCTGGAACACAACACCATAATCTGAAGGTCACATTTCATTCAATTTTCATACTGGACCCATCAACAACATCGAAGCTCAAAATCATAACTACAATACAACCATCAAATACATCTACATCAACTAATCACTGAAACTCAATCATCACTTTCTGAATCAACCACAACTAAATCAATCAATCACCAACGCTCAATCATCAATATCTGACATAATTGAAACCCAATCATCAATCTCTAAATCAATCAATCATTAAAACCCCTAACATAAAACAATCATTGAACAACTGAATCAAACAATCACTAAACCTCTGACACAAATGAATCAACCATTCATTCAAACTTAATCAAATTCAGCCAATCAACTAGAACAGATAGATCACTGTAACCAGTATACAGATCTGAACCCAGAACTCTGCATCATCATTCAAAACCACTTGTAACCTCAAAAACCATGCATCAGAATGTATACGCTACTTGGATGAACCCAAACTGCATGTGTACACTACTTCCATTAATAAAACCTACATATACCTTCAAAACTACTGCAAATATAAACTTTTGAATCAAGTCTGTACCAACCAACAATATACTGAACATTTACTGTCAACTTATAGAGCTTTACACAGGCAAAAACAGAGATCACTTATTCTCACTTATAAAATCAATAAATCAAATACCATCCTCCCTATGCATTCAATTTTACGTTCAGATCTAAGAAGACTTCATTGGCAAACAATCGTAAAACAACATCATTGATCTGATAGATCAGTCATCCTTGAACATCAAGATTTTCTTTTGCATACACCACTTGGAAGAGACAAACCAACATGTATACGCATCTTCACCAAAACGAACCAGCGTATAGATCTACAAATACTTTCTTATAACTTTGTTGCAATTCCCGACTTCAGACATACCCAGATCATCACATATGAAGGATAAAACATGTGGTAGCAATTAGATCTAGCCCATCCATTATCAGATCACATAATGATAAGTCATTATGATCTCGATCCATCATTAGATCTCATCCATCATCAAACACTTAAGTGCATTCTAAGTTCAAATCAAGCAAAGCATCAGAAACCCATAACATGTATATTTTCTTTTGATCTAACACTTCATAAGATATTCATTCCTTGCACACTTAAGCCTTTGATCTTCTCCTCCTTATATACTTAGATCCTTTGTCAATACCTCGAACCAAAACCACTTAGGACCAATACCTTGGACCAAATACCTAGGGTCAATACCTCGGGCCAAATACCTCGAACCAAATACCTTGGACCAAATACCTCGAACCAAAACCTTGGTTTTCCAACATGTACATGCTTTTCCTCTTGTGGAAATGCATGTATACATATACACTCTTTTTTCTCTATAGACTAGCGTGTATACGATGTTTTGACTAAGTGGACCTGCGTATACTTCTTAAACTACTTTACATCAACCTTTTACTTTACCTTCTTTATTATGATCAGTAGACCTTAGTTTCATCTTCATGTTCTTCTATGCCAATGCCCTGTTACCTTTGAATAGACCTATTACACTGTAATTTTCCATATTACATCTGAAATTATTCCTTTGAACTATCCTGCATTTTGTCACATCTGTAAACACAACTACCATGCATTCTGTCACATCTAATATCTCTCTTGTAGATTCATCTAGTTACCATACACAAGTGAGTTGTTCTACTACAAGTGGGTTTCCATCAAGTACAACACATGCATCATAATGCCAACAATCTCCCCCTTTGGACTTGATGGCAACCATGTTGGTGTTGATTACTTCAAGCTATAGAAATTGTTAGAGATAACAAGCAATGTTAGGCCCTTATACTACTAGTGTAACCCCTTATTGTTATTAGTACAACCCCCTTATTATATTTTTGTACCTATGTAGTCTCCATATTGTTACTATTGTGCCCCATAGAAGCCCACTATTGTTATTATTATGCCCTTACATTATTATTGTCATGTCGGCTTTGATTATATTATGACCCCTTAGACTCCTATATATAGAAAGGAGGTATTTTCATTTGTATCATCCAAGAATTGTTCATTTGTGTAATGTAAATGAGGTTACCCCCTCGAAGAGGCTAAATTCTAAGGCATTAAACTATCTTTTCTATCTTTTTGTGAGTTGGTTTCATAACATTTGGTATCAGAGCTCTAGATTCTAGGGTTTCATTGCTCCAAACAGGTCATCGTGGGATTTTCACTATAATTATTTCACTAGGAAGTTTTAGAAGCTAAGAAAAAACCCATTTGAGAAAAAAACAGTCTGAACCTTGGCTTTGAATTTCAGATCTTGTCTCGCTATATTTTCGGAGATATAGTCTGAGGAAGTTAGGGTTTTTGCAGACTCCCGAATTACATTCCAAACAAGTGACTTGGGGGAAATCGTCATAACTTTCTATCTGAGCATCAGATTGAAATTTCGTAAGAAGTTATAGAAAGAGGACGGACTGTAGTTTCTTGTGTACATTTTTTAGATTCATAGGTCGAAACAATGATACATGTCACATCGTACAAGTTCTCTCTATTGAACTAGTCTATAATCAGGTCACCGTGGGAGATTTGGTATAACTCTTCCTTGGAGAATCCAATTTGGATAAGACTAGTGGCATTGGAAAGAGGATGTAAAGTGATACTATAGGTCAGGATTTCAAAACTGGAAGATCTGAAAATACAAAGTTACAGTCATTTCAAGATCAAGCTCCTAAAATCAAGAAAAAGCGAGATGAGGAAGTTTGATGGCAAGGATCCAGTAAATTGGACACTACAGATAGAGAAATATTTTGATCTACATGGTGTACCATTGTTACAAAAGGTATGTATTGCATCTAATTATTTAGAACCGAATCAATTTTTATGGTATAAAGAGCTTTGTTCTCATAAACCACTTGTCACATGGTCAATTTCCACAAAGGAAATGATAGCACATTATGAGGATACAAAGAGAAACTCCTTTAGCCAATTGATAAATCTCAAACAAAAGTGTTCAATGGAAGAGCACATTGAATACTTTCAAAAATTGAATAGAAAGGTAAATTATATTCCAGAGAAGCAAAGGATTGATGTCTTCATAGGGACTTTAAAGGATAACATTCAACATGAGGTTCGTTTTTGGGAACCTGATTCATTGGAGGAGGCATTCAAGTTGGAAAGAAAAATTGAAATCGAAATTATGAAAACAAGAAATCCCACCACTCATGACTATAATTATGGAAGTGTTTCTTCTCCTAGCCTTCCACAACCTACAATGCTTACACCACAACAATTGGAAGAAAAAAGAGAAAAAGGGCTTTGTTACAATTGTGATAGAAAATGCACTAAAGGTCATAAGTGTGCTGAGAAGAAATTATTTTACATAGAGTATGAAGAGGAGGAAGAAAAGGATCAAGAAACATCAAAAGAAGAGGATATACGCCAGGACCCAACCCCAGAGAAAGAAGAAGTAAATCTGACCATATCTTGTAAAGCATTGACAAGAATTACCACTCAAACTCTCTTGATAGAAGGACATATGAAGAAGAAAAGGGTTCAAGAAGTGAAAGATCACATCGAGAAAGAAGAAATGAATCCAACCATATCTTGTAATGCATTGGCTGGAATTACTACTCCTCAAACTGTCAAGATAGAAGGGCATATCAAGAAGAAAAATGTTCAAGAAGTGAAAGATCACATCGAGCATCAAGAAATGAATCCAACCATATCTTCTAAAGCATTGGAAGAAATTACCACTCCTCGAACTCTCAAGATAGAAGGAAATATCAAGAATAAAAAGGCTCAAATAGTGAAAGATCACATCCAGCATCAACAACAAGTTCTCCAACTCTTAATGGATATGTTATGGAACCAACTCAAGAAAAGATATATCAACGCCTTAGAATTCAGCCTCTTCGAGGGGGCAACCTCCTTTACATTACATAAATGAACAATTCTTGGATGATACAAATGATAAAACCTCCTTTCTATATATAGGAGTCTAAGGAGTCACAATATAATCTGGCCGACCTAACAATAATAACATAAAGCCACAAAAATAACAATAGAGGGATTCTATGGAGCACAGAAATAACAACATGGGGGTAATAGGGGCACAACAATATAAATAAGGGGTATAACTACAATAGTAATGGGGTAGTCACTAATATTATAGGGACACAACATGCCCCTCTCCTTCAAAAAAGTGTTGTCCTCAATGCTTGAGTAGTTCTGGATACTTCTGCAGAAAATTCTCATCCTCCCATGTGGAATCTTCAGCGGATAAGTTCTTCCACTTGATAAGATACTCTGAAATTGATCGATTTCGTAGCTGTCGAGTTCTTGTTTTTGTGACTGCTTCCGGTTCCAATATAATTTTTCCTTCCTCATCAAGTTCTGGCAATATTGTTTGAACTGGGAGCTTGTCGCTGATAACCTTCTTTAAACATGAAACATGGAAAACTGGGTGCAATCGAGAAGTTGCACGAAGCTCCAATTTGTATGCCATTGTACCAATCTTTTGCAACACCTTGTATGGACCATTATACTTTGGTGATAATTTATTATCCTTCTTAGCTTGCTTTAGGGACATCTGCTTATATGGTTGTAGCCGTAGGAATACCCAATCACCTACATCAAAACTTCTTTCACTACGATGTTGATCTTCCTATTGTTTCATTCTATTTTGTGCCAAGACGAGGTTATCCTTTAAGAGCTGGAGGACTTGTTGTTGATGTTCGATGTGATGTTCCACTGCCTGAACCTTAGAATTTTCTCTTAAATATGATGTGATGGATGGTGGTTGATACCCATAAAGTGCCATAAATGGGGTCATTTTTGTTGTTTTATGGAAGGAAGTGTTATACCACCATTCAGGCAGAGGCAACCAATTGACCCATTGTGTCTGTTTATCAGATACAAAGAAACGAAGATATCCTTCCAAACATTTGTTTACTATCTCAGTTTGCCCATCAGATTGAGGATGATAAGATGAGCTATGAGCTAAATGAGTACTAAGACAAGAAAATAATTATGTCCAAAAATTTCCAGTGAAAATGGGATCTCTATCACATACAATAATCTTTGGGTTTCCATGTAGCATTTGAATTGTTTCCATAAATGAAGTCGAAACTGTACTGGCTTTAAATGGATGTGATAATGCACAAAAATGTGCATACTTGGTAAGTCTGTCAACTACCACCATGATGACGCTCTTTCCCTCATACTTGGGTAAACCTGTGATAAAATCCATTGAAACCTCCTCCCAACATTGGCTTCGAATGGATAAAGGTTGTAATAGACCCGGTGTCTTAATTGTTTCAACTTTATTTTGTTGGCAAACCAAACATTCTGCCACAAACTTTTAAATATATGATTTAAGACCATCCCAAAAAAATTCCTTATTAACCCTGTGGTAAGTTTTTAAAAATCCTGAGTGCCCTCCTAAGGGATAAGTGTGCAATTCCATAAGAATATTTTTTTAGCTGGGAATTCTTACAGAGGTATAAGCGATCTTTGTCCCATAATGAATCATTTTTCCATCTAAATGTATCAGACGTACTAGAACCTTGTTGTAGCTTTCGAATAAGTGACCACACTTCTTCATCATTCTTCCATTCATCCATTGCTTTGTTTATCTAATCTGGTTGGATAATAGAAATGGCGCACAACAATGCTTCCACATCCTCATCCTTTCTTGAGAGTGCATCTGCCACCACATTTTGCTTCCCTATTTTGTACATGATTTCAAATTCATAACCCAACATCTTTGTGACCCAGTTTTGTTGTTCTTCAGAGGATAATCTTTGTTCTAAAAAGTATTTAAGGCTATCATGATCCACTTTTACCTTGAAGTGTCCTCCCATTAGGTAGGGTCGCCATTTCTTAAGTGCATGAAGTATTGCCAACATTCCTCCTCATAAATAGCTTTGCTTTAAAACTTTCCCTTGATTGGATGACTTTCAAAAGCAATGGGTCTTTCATCTTGCATTAGAAAAACACCAAATCCATTTTCTGAAGCATCACATTCCACAATAAAGGTTTTTGTGAATCCCGGTGTAGCTAAGACTGGTGCTTGGCACATTTCCTCTTTAAGATGTTCAAAGGCCTTCTTTGCTTCCAGAGTCCATGAAAATGCATCTTTCTTCAATAATGTTGTTAGAGGTGCTGCCATTCTCCCATAATTCTTAACAAACTTGGGATAATAACCTGTCAACCCAAGAAATCCTCGCATATGCTTTATGGATGTGGGGATTTTCCATTTCTTAATGGCTTTAATTTTGCTAGGGTCTACCTTAACTCCTTCATGAGATACAATATGACCCAAATATTCCACCTCCTGGACTCCAAAGAAACATTTGGATCTTTTTGCATATAATTGTTTCTCGTCCAATAGTTGTAGCACCATGTCAACATGTTCAACATGATCCTTCCAAGACTTGTTGTAGATTAGTATATCATCAAAAAATACTAACACAAATTTTCTAAGGAATGGTTTGAAAATTGAATTCATCAAACCTTGAAATGTTGAAGGTGCACTAGTAAGGCCAAAAGGCATGACCAAAAATTCATAATGACCCTCATGAGTTCTGAATGCCATTTTTGGAATGTCTTCAATCTTCATTCTGATTTGATGATATCTCGAATGAAGATCCAACTTGGTGAAGTAAATTGATCCATGCAATTCATCCAGCAATTCATCAATGACAGGAATGGGGAAATTATCGCTAATAGTGAGCTTGTTGAACTCCCTATAATCTGGACACATGCGCCATGATCCATCCTTCTTGTGCACCAATACTACTGGAGCAGAGAAAGAACTTTGACTTGGTTGAATTATACTAGCCTATAGCATTTCTGCAACCATACCTTCAATTTCACTTTTTTGGACATAGGGATATCCGTACGACCTGATGTTTGGAGGAATGCTTCCTGGAATCAGATGAATAGCATGATCATGATCACGCATAGGTGGGAGACCTTCGGGATTCTCAAATACCCTGGAATGATTGTCCAGGACTTTTTGGAGATTTGGAGAAATAGATGATTCTGATGTGGAAACATCTAGCGAACATAATTGTGCAATTACACCTCTTTGATCCATTTTTAGAAGATTTTTCATACCATTAGAGCTGATTATCTTTCCTGGTTTCCCTGCAATACCCCTTAATTCAACATCCTTTCCTTCCGTAGAAAATTTTATGAAAAGTTCTTGAAAATTAAAAGCTATTGTACCCAAGGACTGTAGCCATTGGACTCCTAGTACAACATCAGCACCTCCTATTGGAATGGAAAGTATTGGGCTAGTCAATACATATTCTCCCATGGATAGCTTGATATTATGGCACCTTCTAGAGCAATTTATTGTTCCTCCATTTGTAATCATCACTTGACACTCTGGTGCTGGTGTCACACGGAATAAGTCGATCTTGCGGACAAGATAGACCTTCATGGAATCTAAAGAAGACCTAATGACAAGCAAACCAACCAGAAACTATCTTTCTCTAAATATGCTTTGATTAACAATGGAAAACAAGTGTTTTTAGGGCCTACCTTAGGTCCAATGCAAGCTTGTGGATGCCCGCGCTCCTTCGATCCAAATGAGCTCCTTTGTCACGAAACTGCAAATGCAAACAAGGCAAACAAATTAAATAGCACCTGAAAAGCCAATTGCATAAAACATATTTAACATGAAAGTCAAGGAATCCATGAAACAAATAATATGAGATACGTGTTGATAAAAATGAGTTTGATTGTATTAATTCAAAAGAAGAAGAACTTTACAACCTTTGCCTTGATGTTGTACAAGCTCCTCCCAGGGTCCAGCAAGAAGTCTCCTCTACTTTGACAAGTTTCACTCACTCCCCAATGAAGCCAAAAAGGTATGTGATCTCTCCTCTTAAGCTCAACTAGGAAGTCTTGATTTCACCAGCATTTACCCTCAAAAATGTTCAGCTTCTAACCTCCTTAGCAACCAGCCCAATGCCTGTATTTATAATGCAGTGGAGGGAGGTTGCTAGGTCCTCCTTCAAAGGGATAAAGCCCTCCTTCAAAGGGATAGCTCCTCTCATCAAGGGATTAGCTCCTTCTCTTTTGGGATGCATGAACCATCTCAGAGTGAACAATCCACGTCAAAATTCCTTCTAGAAACCTCTAGAATTAACCCAAAGTGAGTTTTTAAAGATAAACCTTGTGCCTTTTTACTTTCACAGGGGTCCTCACCTACACCGTTAGGGACATAGCGGGCAGGTCCGAAGTTAACACAGGTGCAGTCCCGTTCTGTCCTAAAAGCAAAGGTGCGGATAGGTACGCACTATGTCAAAAGGCTAGGGTACGGTTCTCTCCCAAAGCTATGAAAAACGAAAAATAACCCTGGATCTACAAACTCTACCCAATTTTACACACAACAAGCCAAAAACAGAAACAAGAACACATTTTCTCAGGTCAAAGCAAAAACAAGGAAAATAATCAAGTCCCCAGCGGAGTCGCCATTTTGTCACATGGATAAGTCGATCTTGCGGACAAGATAGACCTTCCTAGAATCTAAAGACCTAATGACAAGCAAACCAACCAGACACTATCTTTCTCTAAATATGCTTTGATTAACAATGGCAAACAAGTGTTTTTAGGGCCTACCTTAGGTCCAACGCAAGCTTGTGGATACCCTCCCTCCTTCGATCCAAATGAGCTCCTTTGTCGCGAAGCTGCAAACACAAACACGACAAACAAATTAAATAGCACCTGAAAAGCCAATTGCATAAAACATATTTAACATGAAATTCAAGGAGTCCATGAAACAAATAACATGAGATACCTATTGAGAAAAATGAGTTTGATTGTATTAATTCGAAAGAAGAAGAACTTTACAACCTTTTCCTTGACGTTGTACAAGCTCCTCCCATGGTCCAGCAAGAATTCTCCTCTACTTTGACAAGTTTCAGTCACTCCCCAATGAAGCCAAAAAGGTATGTGATCTATCCTCTTAAGCTCAGCTAGGAATTCTTGATTTCACCAGCATTTACCGTCAAAAATGTTCAGCTTCTAACCTCTTTAGCAACCAGCCCAATGCCTGTATATATAGTGCAATGGAGGGAGGTTACTAGGTCCTCCTTCAAAGGGATAAAGCCCTCCTTCAGAGGGATAGCTCCTCTCATCAAGGGATTAGCTCCTTCTGTTTTGGGATGCATGAACCACCTCATAGCAAACAATCCACGTCAAAATTCCTTCTAGAAACCTCTAGAATTAACCCAAAGTGAGTTTTTTAAGATAAAACTTGCGTCTTTTGACTTTCACAAGGGTCCGCACCTACACCGTTAGGGACGGAGCGGGCAAGTCTGCAGTTTTTGTACACGGAGGGTGCGGGAGAGCAGGTGATAGTGAGAGAAAGTGTGGAACCAGAGTTACATTGATTTTTAATGTCTTTCTCTTATTTTCAAAGCTTGACTTGAAGAGCTGAGGTCTGAGACTTGCTTAGGAGGATAGTACAAGTGATGATAGACCCATACTGACTGCAAATAATCATGGTGATGATATTTTTGTGTAACAGCTAGATATAGGAAGCAATTCAATTCTTTTTCTACCATACAATGAATAAAATTGTGGGTGCTTCCTGAATCAATCAACACTATTACCTTTTTCTTCTTGATTTGTCCTTCTATCTTGATCATTTTAGGAGTGGTAATTCCCGTAAATGCATTACAAGATATGGTCGGATTTATTTTTTCTTCATCTAGGCTTTGTTCTTGGAGTATATCTTCTTCTTTTGACCTTTCTTGCTCCTTTTCTTCTTCCTCTTCACAATCTATGTAGAATAATTTCTTCTGAGCACACTTATGACCTTTAGTGTATTTGCTATCACAACTGTAACAAAGCCCTTTTTCTCTTTATTCTTCCAATTTTTGTGGTGTCAACCTTATAGGTTGTGGAAGACTAGGGGCAACAACACTTCTGTCTTTATAGGTGTGAGTGGTATGCTTCCTAGTTGCCATAATTTTGCTTTCCATTTTTCTTGCTAACCTGAATGCCTTCTCTAATGAATTCGGTTCCCAAAGGTGAACATCATGTTGGATATTATCCTTTAAAACCCTATGAACACATCAATCCTATGCTCCTCTGGAATATCTTTTACCCTTATGTTCGATTTTTGGAACTCCTCAATGTGCTCCATTACTGAACCCTTTTGTTTGAGACTTATCAATTGGCTAAAAAAAGTGCTTTTTTTTTGTATCTTCATAATGTGCTATCAATTCTTCCGTAAAAATTTGCCAAGTGATAAATTGTTTACAAGAGAAAATCCATTGATACCATATAAACTGATTTGGTTCCAAATATACACTTGTTATACATACCTTTAGTGTGTTTTGCACATTATTGAGATCGAAGAACTACTCCATCTGTAATATCCATGTGGCGGGATCCTTGCCATCAAACTTCCTCATATCGATTTTTGGAATATGGCGAGTCTTCGATCCAACATTAGCATCTATGGAATCATGATTAACCTTACTTTTTTTCACATCATGAGTTTCTTTTACAAACTTTTCACCCTTAGTAAGTATTTCTTGTAGAAAATTTGTCAAATCTGTCTTCAAATCTGTCATGTCTCTCTTCAAATCTATCTTCGAATCATCCATATTAGCTTCCATGCCCTTTATGTTAGATTCCATGCCATTTATCTTAGATTACATGCCATTTATCTTAGATTCCACGCCACTTATCTTAGCTTCTGTTAGCTTTTGTGAGTGTGACATTTGTTGCACTTGTTCTTGTAATTTTGATATATCATGTAGCATTTCTTCCTCTTCTTCATGAGTCATGCTAGAGCTTTCAGGTTCCTTTATAGGTGTTGCATTTTATTTCCTCGGGGCATCAGTTATAGATAATAATGCTTTACTATGCCCTTTGAATTCCGTTAAACCAAGCTTACACAAAAATTTAAAAAAAACTATACATCTTTTTTCACTTTATCAAAGCCTGATATTTAATCTAATGTATCTTTGTAATTTTAGATCATTCAGTTCTGAAATTGCGACCTCTAGTAGTCTTCTGTGTCCTATTTCCAATGCCACAAGTCTAACCCAAATCGGATTCTCCAAGGAAGAGTTATGTGAAATCTCCCATAGTGACTTGCGTTTAGACTAGTTCAGTAGAGCGAACTTGTACGGCGTGCCACGAGTCACTATTTCAACCTTTGAATCTGAAACACACATAAAATAAACTACAGTCCGTCCTCTTTTTGTACCTTCTAATGAAATTTCAATCTGATCCCCAGAGAGAAAGTTATGACAATTTTCCCCAGGTCACCTGTTTTGAATGTAATTGAGGAGTCTGCAAAAATACCAACTTCCTCAGATCATATCTCCACAAATATCGCATGAAAATCTCTGAAATTTGGACCCAAGGTTCAGCGCGATTTCTTCTCAAATTGGTTTTTTTTGCGACTTCTGAAACATCACAGAAAAAAAAAAAAAAAAAAGTTATAGAAAAATGCCATGATGACCTGTTTGGAGCATCGAAACCCTAGAATCCAAAGCTTTGATACCAAATGTTATGAAACCAGCTCAAGAAAAGATAGATCAACACCTTAAAATTCAGCTTCTTCGAGGGGGAAACCTCCTTTACATTACATAAATGAACAATTCTTGGATGATACAAATGACAAAACCTCCTTTCTATATATAGGAGTCTAAAGAGTCACAATATAATCTAGTCGACCTAACAATAATAATATAAAGCCACAAAAATAACAATAGAGGGATTCTATGGGGCACAGAAAGTAATAGGGGTACAACAATATAAATAAGGGGCATAACTACAATAGTAATGGGGTAATCACTAATATTATAGGGACCCAACAAGATAACACCACTTTGGTGAAAAATCGAATGAAAAAACAGGTAGATCAACATTGCAGTGAAAAATGTTTTGATGTAGGTGATTGGGTATTTTTATGGTTACATCTCAAGCAAGCTATTTATGAGAAGGAAATGTTGTGAATACTACATGCACTTAAGAAATGGAAACCTTATCCAATGGGAAGACACTTTAGGGTAAAAATGGATCATGATAGTCTAAATACATTTTAGAACAAATATTATCATTAGAAGAACATAAAAAATGGGTCACAAATATGTTAGGTTATGACTTTGACATCATCTACAGAAAAGGGAAGAAATTTTTTGTTGCAGATGCACTCTCAAGAAAGGATGAGGATGTGGAAGCATTGTTTTGTGCTATTTCTATTATCCAACCAAATTGGATAAATGAAGCAAGGGATGAATGGAAGAAGGACAAAGAAGTGTGGCCAGTCATTCAAAAGTTGCAGAATATCCCAATTCAAATAATATTGCTAGAACTTGAAGAGGAAGGAAAAATAATATTGGAACCTGGAGCAGTCATAGAAACAAGAACCTGACATCTAGGAAATCGATCAATTTCAGAGTATCTCATCAAGTGGAAGAACTTACCTGCTGAAGATTCCACATGGGAGGACAAAAATTTTATACATAAGCATCAGAAACTACTCAAGCATTGAGGACAACACTTTTTGAAGGAGAGGGGCATATTAGGCCCCTATACTACTAGTGTAACCCCTTATTGTTATTAGTACAACCCCCTTATTATATCGTTGTACCCATGTAGTCCGGGCCATATTGTTACTATTGTGCCCCATAGAAGCCCACTATTGTTATTATTATGACCTTACATTATTATTGTTATATCGGCTCTGATTATATTATGACCCCTTAGATTTCTATATATAGAAAGGATGTATTTTCATTTGTATCATCCAAGAATTGTTCATTTGTGTAATGTAAAGGAGGTTCACCCCTCGAAGAGGCTGAATTATAAGGCATTCAACTATCTTTTCTATCTTTTTGTGAGCTGGTTTCATAACAAACAACACCAAAATACTCTCCCCCTTTGACATCAAGGGCAAAGGGTGGAACAAGATATTCTACCCCTTTAATATCAAGGGCAAAGGGCTGACCAAAATGAATACTTTCATATCTGAACAACTAAATATTGATCATGCTCCCCCTAGGCACATGCTAAATTCTCTGATTAAACTCCCCCTTTGTTCATGTTGTGATGCACTAAACTGTCCATGCTCCCCCTGAGCACATGCAGAGTCTCCAAAAATATTTTCCAAAAGAATAACATGATTCTATAACTCAGCTACGTGAGTTTGACCTTGCTATCACCAATGACTCATACATACATCAATCTCCCAGTCAAATGGGGATATACCAAATTTGACTTATCCACCCAACCAAGTGGGGATATACCAATTGTTTATACATGACAGAAATACAATAAATATTACATCATCCATTCCATGCAAAGTGAGGATACAAATTACATCACTTGTCTAACAGGACTCATTCAAATGTATGAGAAGTCATATCACACCCTAGAATCTTACATGACTTAAGCAAAAAATGGTATAAATATCTAAAGCCATAGCTGGACTCAACAACCATAATTCCAACAATGCATAATGAAAGTGAAGGCTAATGCTCCACCCGAACCTGTGCTACATGTGCATTGTCAACAAGACATTCATCAAGGCATCTTTGTCAGTGAGATAAAAGTAATGAACAAAAACATATTGTAAGATTGTACTCATCAACATCAAATAGAGTGCCCATATCAGAGTCTGACCCATTGTTTTTCCTGTCAGAAAAACATACACACTTCTTCAGCCACAGAAACCTACATGTATATGCGACTATACTTCATGAAAACCATGTATAATAACCTTCCTCTGAAAAATTGGATTTAATAGCAGGATGATGCAGCAACTACTTGCAACTTTTGTCTAAGATATTCAAATGTTTCTCTGGGCAGTGGTTTAGTGAATATATCAGCAACCTGTATATGTCCATCATTAGTTCCCAAGATATGACAATGTAATTATCATCAACCTGTGACAAAGTATGCTACATATAGATATCAACTCATCCTCTTGATCTCATCAAGATCAACTTGCTCCGTTTCCTTAGTATAAAGAGCCTTATCATAAATTCCATGAATCAACTAAGCATATGTCATATCTCCAAGAAGTAACACAAAATCATATCATATGTATGTGAAAATACCATAGTCATCATCTATGATCATAGCATCATCATCAAGAACTGCATGATCTTTCCACAAGAACCCTCAATATATCAACCATGTATCATCACTAGGAAACATCTCACATCTGATAAGCATCAACCAATCATCATAAGGTAAGAAGTCATCATCATTATGTGACTAAGTAAGTTGTCTTCGAATATCCATGTATTTAAATACCTATGTCTTCATGAGACCTGCAATAACACCATTCTCTTGGCCAAGCAACGATATTTTTCAATATGCAACTTAAGTAATCATCCATGTATCCAACATAATGTGCGCCCATCAAATATGTATCTAGAAAAACATGAGCTCATGGTCATTTGTCAAGATTTCTTGATACCATCAACAACAACAACCATGTGAAAGCCAAGAACTATAGGAATCCTGCATCATAACTGCACCATATGAACTTTATGCATCTTTGAAGACATTATGACACCAGCATAAAAGAAATGAGTGGCTCATCATCAAATAATGAAGTTGTGTACTCAAGATTTGTACTTCTCCTTGTCCTTATGAAGATCACCATGTAAGAAACATATATGTACTATATGCATCATCAAAATTCATCCACAATCATCCATAAATCTGATCTGAATAACAACTATGTAACCCCAAGCAACACAAGTATCATATGATATTTCATCATGGGCAACTCATAACCGTAACATAGCATGATGTATCATTTAAACACTTTAGCCACATAAGCATCATCACCATTGATAAGAATCATTAGGTACGAAAGACTTCTAAACATAATGCCAACAATGCATTATTAGAAGCATAACATATTCTCCCCCTGAACATGTGCCACTTGTTCATTGTCAGATCTGATCATTACATATATCAGTAAGAAATATCAAGGCATCATCATGAATCAGATATACATCAAGTCATCAACAACTTATGAGGATCAAAAATAACTTCTAAATAACATCCACATACTGTAGTCATCAAACATCAAGACAGAAAATATAGTTGATAATTATCTAAATCATATCAAATCATTTTTCTAAGTCTGTCCCACTACTTCTTCATTAAACCAACATATATGCGACTGTGAAGCTTATGACTCGCGTGTATATGCGACTTGTCTTCATGAAACTTGCGTATGAGATTTAGCACACTGAAGTTTCACACTTTCAGCTCCCCCTGAGTTTGTTATGTCTGTACACTGTGCTATGCCACCTCTTTCTAACTGTACTTCCTTCTTCTTCCATATATTCGAGTGTGATGATGCTTTCTCCTTTTGGTATGGTGCCCAAACTTTGCTCTTGCATTCCTTTGCTATATGTCCAAACTTGTTACACGCATAGCATCTTACATGTTTCATATTTCTTCTATAGCAGTCAATGGATTTGTGACCAAACATATTGCAATAAAAAAATATCCATTAAAGTACCTGGAAGCTGATGATATTTCTGTGTGATGGTCTTGAACCATTCTACTTTTGCATCTCACTGCAACATGTCCAAAAGTATGACATATAAAACATTCAACATTATTCATTGGAGGAAACAACCGACTATCACTTCCATAGTTAGGAGTAAAATATTTTCTTTGAAGACTTTCATTCCTTGGTTGTTGATGGGGTTGACCTCTCGTCTCCTTGTTGAGCATTTCAGATTTTTCATTAGAGTTCCTTTCCTCACCTTGTGAGCTAGATTCACCTTCAACAGATTCATGAAAACCAAGACCAGTTTTGATGATAGGAGACCTTTGACTACTAAGAATATTATCCAAAATATTAGTACTATCTTGAAATCGTAACAGTTTATCCTTTTCTTCTAATTTTCCTTTTAAGATATTTACCTCAACCTCATATTGCTCTTCCTTTTTCAGATATTGCTTCTTCAATATTTCTTCAGCCTTTCTTCCTTCTTCCACCTATTGCCTTAATTTGAGAATCTCATTTTCTTGTTCTTCATCTACTTCAGTTAGTTCTTCATTCTACTTATTTTATTCTTCAATATCTTCTTTTAGAGAGAGGATCTTAGCTTCAAGACTTTCATAGTAACTCGATCTATATTTAAGTCTATTGATTGTTGTACTCTTTTCACTTAATTCATTTCTTAATGATGTCACTTCATCCTGCAACTTTTGACATTGATCTTCATTTTCCTTGTACTGCTTCCTTACTTTGTTTCCTTCCTCCAACTGAGCTTTTAATCTGGTAACTTCTTCTCTGAAGGCACACTCCATTTTTTCCAATAGATCTTGTTGATCTCTAATTGTGTCAGTGAGATTTTTAAATTTTGCCTCTATTTGATTTCTTTTTCTTTCACCCATAAAAGCAAATACAGTTGTTTCATTGTCACTTTCATTATCTTCAAATGAACAGAGAAATGTATCACCAGATGACAATAGATTCATATCTGATAGTTCTTTTGCTTGTTCATCTTCATTCTAAGGTGATTCTGAATCTGAAGATTTGCTTCTACATAAAGGCCAATTGTCTCTCCCTCTGTCATAATTCCTTTGAGATGTCTTCTTCTTTTGGGGTGATTTATTCGTTATTTTCTTTCCCATTGTTACTACGGATCTCCTTCAAGTGATCAAGCTTCTGCCAAAGGACCTACTCTAATACCAATTGTTGGAAATAATACTAAGAGGGGGGATGAATCAGTATTAGTCAGATCAATAACTTTTTCTTTTCATACTATGATTTATATACACTACTTCAATGAAGATAACTCGCGTGTACATGCAACCGTATTTAAGGAACCCAACATATATCCAACAAACTTATGATTAAGTTAATTCATCATATGTTGATCTTTAATTAGTGCATCAGTACTTCATTAACCATATAAATAGCAACCATGTGCAGTAATAATAGAACAAACCATCACACATAAGAAACACACATGAACACCAAGATTTAAGGTGGAAACCCAATGTGGGACAAAAACCACCTGCAGCTGTCTTCTTTTAATATAAGAAAAAACTATTTACAATCTTGTACAGGTGCAGACTCATACCACTACGCAAGCACGCACCTGCAAAAGGCAACAATCTTCTCTCGTTCTCCAGCTTCTACTGGAAGGGAGCTATAACCCCCTAGCTCTTGTACTAGCCGATCCATTTACTAGTACGTAGGCGCTGACCTACAAAATTCTCCAACCTTCACTCATTTTCCAGCTACCACTGGAAGGGAGCTCCAACCCCCTGGCTCTTATACTAGCCGATATGTTTACTAGTACGTAGGTGTTGACCTATATAAGGATACGACCTTCTCTCTTCCTCCAAGAACCACGTTTCATAAATTTTCAGACTGGATACTCTTGGAACACAACACCACAATCTGAAGGCCACGTTTCATTTAATTTTCATACTAGACCCTTCAACAACATTGAAGCTCAAAATCATAACTACAATACAACAAATACATCTGCATCAACTAATCACTGAAACTCAATCATCACTCTCTCAATCAACCACAACTGAATTAATCAATCACTGACACTCAATCATCAATCTCTGATATAACTGAAACCCAATCATCAATCTTGGAATCAATCAATAACTAAAACCTCTGACATAAAACAATCATTGAACAACTAAATCAAACAATCGCTAAACCTCTGACACAACTGAATCAACCATTCATTCAATCTTAATCAAATTCAACCAATCAACTGGAACAAACATATCACTATATCCAATATACAAATCTGAACCCAGAACTCTGCATCATCATTCAAAACCAGTTGTAACCTCAGAAACCATGCATTAGAATGTAAACACTACTTGGCTAAACCCAAACTGCGTGTATACACTACTTCCATTAATAAAAACTGTGTATACCTTCAAAACTACTGCAAATATAAACTTTTGAATCAAGTCTGCACCAACTAGCAATATACTGAACATCTACTGTCAACTTATAGAGCTTTACATAGGAAACAACAAAGATCACTTCTCTCACTTATAAAATCAATCAATCAAATACTAGCATCCTTATGCATTCAGTTTTACGTTCATATCTAAGAAAAATTCATTGACAGACAACAGTAAAACAACATCACTAATCTGATAGATCAGTCATCCTTGAACATCAAGCTTTTCTTTTGCATACTCTACTTGGAAGAGCTGAACCAGCATGTATACGCATCTTCACCAAAGCGAACAAGTGTATAGATCTACAAATAAGTACTTATAACTTCGCTACAATTCCCAACTTCAGACATTCCCATATCATCACATATAAAGGATAAAACATGTGTTAGAAATCAAATCTATCCCATCCATTATCAAATCACATAATGATAAGTCATTCTGATCTCAATCACTGACACTCAATCATCAATCTCTGATATAAATGAAACCCAATCATCAATCTTGTAATCAATCAATAACTAAAACCTCTCACATAAAACAATCATTGAACAACTAAATCAAACAATCACTAAACCTCTAACACAACTGAATCAACGATTCATTCAATCTTAATCAAATTCAACCAATCAAATGGAACAAACATATCACTATATCCAATATATAAATCTGAACCTAGAACTCTGCATCATCATTCAAAACCAGTTGTAAACCTCAGAAACCATGCATTAGAATGTAAACACTACTTGGCTGAACCAAAACTGCGTGTATACACTACTTGCATTAATAAAAATTGTGTATACCTTCAAAACTACTCCAAATATAAACTTTTGAATCAACTCTGCACCAACCAGCAATATACTAAACATCTATTGTCAACTTATAGAGCTTTACATAGCAAACAACAAAGATCACTTCTCTCACTTATAAAATTAATCAATCAAATACTAGCATCCTTATGCATTCAGTTTTACGTTCATATCTAAGAAAACTTCATTGACAGATAACAGTAAAACAACATCACTAATATGATAGATCAGTCATCCTTGAGCATCAAGCTTTTCTTTTGCATACTCTACTTGGAAGAGGTGACCAGCATGTATACAAATCTTCACCAAAGCGAACAAGTGTATAGATCTACAAATAAGTACTTATAACTTCGCTACAATTCCCAACTTCATACATTCCCCTATCATCACATATAAAGGATAAAACAGGTGTTAGAAATCAGATCTATCCCATCGATTATCGAATCACATAATGATAAGCCATTATGATCTCAAGCAAAGCATTAAAAACCCATAACATGCATATTTTCTTTTGATCTAACACTTCATAAGATATTCATTCATTGTACACTTAGCCCTTTAACCTTATCCTCCTTATATACTTAGATCCTTTGTCAATACCTCAGACCAAAACCACTTAGGACCAATACCTTGGACCAAATACCTAGGGTCAATGCCTCGTACCAATTACCTTAGACTAACACCTTGGACCAAATACCTCAGACCACAACCTTGGTTTTCCAACATATATGTTCTTTTCCTCTTGTGGAAGTGCGTGTATACGTATACACTCTTTTTGTTCTATGGACCAGCGTGTATACACTGTTTTCACTAAGTGGACCTGCGTATACTTCTTAAATTGCTTTACATCAACCTTTTCCTTTACCTTCTTTATTCTGGTCAATAGATCTTAGTTCCATCTTCCTGTTCTTCTATGTCAATGACCTGTTACCTCTGGATAGACCTATTACACTGTAATTTTCCATATTACTTCTGAAATGATTCCTTTGAACTACCTTTTATTTTGTCACATTTGTAAACACAACTTCCATGCATTCTGTCGCATCTGATATCTCTCCTATAGATTCATCTAGTTACCATACATAAGTGAGTTGTTCTACTACAAGTGGGTTGCCATCAAGTACAACACATGCATCAAAATGCCAACAGAGATCACGACACATACATATATATGAATAAAGGTAGTAAATGGGTAGACTCATGAGATATGAATCATCAAATAATGGAATTGGCAAGTAATGAGGCAATGGTGGTGGTCTCTGGAAATGAAACATGTGCATTGGCCAATGTCATCTACATGCTATCTACAATGGTATTCTTGGTCTCAGAGTTGAGTTGTGATGACTCCTCTAGCTCTGTTAGAAATTCCATGCTCTGACATAGTAGTGGAAACAATCTTGGAGGTGGTGGTACATGTTGAGTGTCCATGTGAGGCTCGTCGTGATCATAAGTACATGCCAAGCCATATCCATAAAAGTCAAATACTATGTTGGTGTAATCTAGCCTCATATGTAGCACAAAATCAACACATATATGTTTTGAAAACTAAAAGGGGACCTCTTCATGGTGGGGGAGTTCACCCTAGGCTCCAATGAATTGATCATAAAGAAAAGGGGCTACATCAACATTCTTAAAATATCTTAGTGGAACCAAACCTCGATGTCTAGAAACACACTCTAGAAGGATGTTGAACAACTCCCCACAAACATGAATGTTCTTAGTGGCCTCTTTCACCAACTCTCAAGTATGTGGGCCTCTAACCTCCTACCTCATAATCCTTTGGATGGAATGTAGGATGTGACTTTGTGGGCCCACACTCCATTATGCATCGATCAACCTATCAATTGTATCCAACATCAAAGAAAATTTATGCCTAGTAGGTGAAGCAATAGTTATTTTACGCACCTCTCGTGTGATCCATGTATGTTGGGTCATAACATCCTCCAATGTGATCCTATTTGTAGCATCATGCCATGAATGGATGGATGTTGCATTGTGAACCTCATCTTCCTCCTACTGAGGGTTTACAAATCATAAACATAATTTAACATATATATAACAAGACATAAGCATAATAACATGTACATTAAATTCAAACACATCAATTGAAGACAATTTTAAAAAATTAAACCCAATTTCAAGATATAAACACACAAAGTTTAAAGAGGATTTAAATATGCACCTATAGCACGTGAATATGATCCATTATCTGTAATATAATCATCAATAGAAATAGAAACATTGCCTCTCACAATATGGCTAGTGTCAGAGCCAAGATCCATGAGTGGAACATACACTATGGTTGGGCTATGTGATCTATCATGAGCCCGACTATTTATAGCAGACCCCCCCACACTTTGATTACTTGTGGTTGGGGGCTGTATAGAAGATGGCTCTACATATTAAAAATAGTTCATATTTAATACATATAAAATAATCTAAAAAAAATGTTGACTAAACTATTGTATATAATACAAAACTATCACATATGATACATATAAAATGATCCAAGAAAAATATGTTGACTTAGAAAAAACACTCACAAAAAAATAATTTCTAGCATGGAGTCCTAAACTTTAAAGTCCATTTTTTGATAATTTAGCAACCAAAGTATTGAGTTCCATGTAAACACAATCAAAATGAGTGATCAAATATATCTTCACACTTTTTCCCATTTTGAAATAATGCATTTTATTCATACGACATAAATATGTAAATATATATGTAAAAGATTGAAATAAACCTATTTAAAAGACTAATAAAATTTTATACCAACCAAATACTCTAATAGACTTTAATTTCTTATAATGTTTGACTTGACACATAAAAGGTACTAAGTACAAGCACATGAAGACAATGTTTTTAGTACAACACACTACATAATGAAACAATATGATACAAATTAAAAAAGAGTCAATTTTTTTTTCACTTTAAATGAGTTTTCCATATGCGATTTAATATCTCAATGAATAATGCATTTTTGAAATTTCAACACATAATTATATAATTATATATAATGCATTTTTGAAATTTCAACACATAATTATATAATTATATATTATAATTGTTATAGTTATAATATTATGTTATATATAATGTATAATAGTTTATAATGATGTTATATATATTAGGTTATATATATGTTAGGTTATATACTGTTATAATATATAGTTATGTGATTTTGTATATACGTGTTTTGTGCTATGTTAGATATATATGATATGTTAAATAACTTTAAGTTATCTTAAATAATATGTGCATGTTTTTTTATACAAATATTATATCAAGTATATATAATTATAGTTATTATAAATACTTATGATTATATTACGGTTATGAATTTTATATATGTTATGTGATATATAATTACATAATTGCATGTATGTTATGTTTTATATATATATTTATATATATGAAATGTTATGTTATAGTTATATATAGTTATATTATATATAGCTTTTAAATTATATGTAATTTATATAGTTTTATGATGTTTTAAATATAAATTAATTATTGTTAATAAAATTTAATTAAATAACAAAATTTTCTATTCGTTTATTGTTAAATTTAAAGATAATATTTTGTTTAAGTAATTAAATTTTAAAAACTAATGATACTATATTTATTATTAAAAAATAGTTAAAATATATATTAAACTAAATTTAAAATAACAAAAAATTCTTATTTGATAAATATAATTTTATCTAGCAATTATATTAGTTATGTTAATATTAACTTTATAGTTTGTTTATTTATTGGTTATCATTCACCTTGTTTTATATTTTGGAGTTATTTTGGCATAATTTTTGTAAAATTTCTTTGAAATGTAGAATACATTTTAAATAACAAAAAAAACTAAATGTTTTGAAAATTTGTTTCACTAAATTCTTAAGAAAAAATTTCAAAACATAAAATAATTAGAAAAAAAAAAGGTTTTCCAATCCAAATTTAGAAACAAAATGATAATAAATATGCTACCATTGTAATTATTAAAAACTTATTCAATGAAATATAATAAAATAAAAAACCTTAAATGATTTGGGGGTTCTTTTGTAATTTTCTAGGATTTTGTTTTGGTTTTCAAATGTTTTCTTAATGGTTTTTTAGGAAACTTACCTTGGCTTATAAATAGTGTTTGGTTTCAACTTCAGAGATGGTGATGGGGTCATTGCTCCATTGAGCCCCAAAACTGTTAATCAAGTAGGTAAACACCTTAGTGGAACACTTGTTTGCATAGTGTTCTGCAAAAATGACTTGCCACATGGCCACTGCACATTATAATGACAAATAGAGACTCAGCCCAACTCTATTGAGAGTTTGTTTCAGTTACACATGAGCTGGATTGAAAGTTTGTTTAAGCCCTTGATAGAAATATATATAAGCCCTGAAACATCATGAGTGCTTAAAAATTGCTCGTGCATTATATATATATATATATATATATATATATATATATATATATATATATATATATATATATATATATATGCACCCTAGCTTTTCCAAAAAATCTAAACCGGCTCCATGGATAAACCCTAGATTCAATAGTTATAATGATTTTTCTTGGGTTAATCTATTTGGTTAAACATTTATGTTAGAGAGTCTAGATTTTGGTCAAATTTACTGAGTTTTTGAGATCCATATTTTTTACAAATTAGTAATGCTTTCATAGTCTTTGATGTGGGTAGTTGAGTGTAATTTAAAATATTACATAATTTCTGGCAAGCCAAACTTGCTAAGAAAAAAATTTGGGAAGGCTCCCCAAATGCTTTTTAGGTTCGACTTGGCTAGAAACAAATAGATGTAGAATTTAAGCAAAGAATAAAAAAACACGAAGAGATCATTAGGCGAGTGAAATTTGTTATACATTGACTCAGAGGACCTCAGCCCAAGTGGCTTAAAATTTAGGAATATCAAAGGTCCTTGTATTCCTCTTTCCTAGCGATTTTAGTTCTCAAGATTTTTTTGTGTGCTAATAGCCAACAAAAGATGTTAACTTTTGGATTATTATTGGGTTCCTGGAGCGTTTACTAAAGAATTTATTTTGGAGGTATTTATGTTAACTTTTGGATTAACATTGGGTTCCTGAGAATAATTGTCTAATATCCTGCCAAACTGGGTGTTCCTCTTTCTAGCTCTTTGGGCACATCTAATCAACTTATTTCTAAATATTGCAACCAAGTGTGTGAGATACGGTGATATTCCATTCAAGCTCCATCCCTTCCAATGGCCTCGTTCATCCCATAAAGGGATGTTTGTGAATGAGGACCTCCTTTTCACTGCAATTATTTTTGTAAGATGTGAAAGCTCATGTGAACAATCCAAATGTTTCTTATCTACATATTATTTCATGCACAAACCTTGCTTGCATGGTTGAGGTGTTAATGTTTTCAGGAACTTCAATTTATAAATTTATTTTAGATAGTTAAATATTGAACATCAAGTTTCTACTATATTTTCCATTGGTTGATATTGGTGATGTTTATTTATGATAGCTTAAGTTAGGATCAAATGACCTTGTTTGCAATCTTGTTTTTGGTTTCCATAAAGCTTTTCCCCCTAAGACATTTTATTCAAATCAATTTTAATTGTGCATACATGAATTTTCTTTCCCTATTTCATGGAATATGTAATAAATACATTAGTAAAGGAGAAAATATTTTGTTTCATGTCTTCTTGTTACATTTGAAAAAAAAATAGTAATATCTTTATAATACATATTTTATGCATATTCCAAAAATATGTTTGATTGAGTATGGATTTTCTCTCATTTAACCCATGAAATTTTAGGAACTATCCAACCATAAATAAAGTATGTTAAATATCATGGTTCTTCTTGAATAATAATAAGTTGATCTACATTAACCACTAATAACTACTAATAATTGTATTTATTATTGCTCAACAACTAAATTATGTTATAACCTCTAAAATATAATAATAAATAATACTTTTAAAATAATGGTTACCAGTAATTTTAAATATTTCAATGGGATTTCTTATTTAATCTATGACCATGAAATAACCATTAAATTTTAATATTTTTTAATTAATTTTTAGATGATAGTATTTCTCTACATATTTCTTCTTTCTCAAACATGCAAAAGCCTTGTTAGCATTGTTGAAGCCTCAATGTTTTAAGGAGCCCTAATTTATAAATTTGACATATAAATTTATTTTAGATAATTAGATGTTGCACATCAAGTTTGCATCATATTTTTCCTTTGTTAATAGTGATGATGATTTCTCACCTTCTTTACAATCTTGATTTCTCATCTTCTTTTTGGTCTCCATAAAACATTTCCCATTGAGACATCCCATTCAAATACAATTTTAGTTGTGTATGCATGAATTTCCTTTCTCTATTTTATGGCATATGCATTGGTCACATTAACAAAGGTAAAAATCTTTGCTCTCGTGTCTTAGGTTGCATTTGACAAAAAAAACAAGTTTAGCAATATCTTTATAATACATATTTTGTGCATATTGCAAAATGATGTATGATTGAGTATGAAATTTCTCTCTTCTAACTAGGACATTTTAGCAACTATCCAACCTCCTTTTTTTACTATGGAACATGTGGGAATTTATTAGTATTTTAGTATTTTTTTCTTTATGCTAGTCAATGAAATGAGATAATGTATCTTCTAGAATATGATTACTATTCTCTTTATAATATCTTATTCTCCTTGACTATATAAATACATAAACATTTTTATTAATATTTTACTTTCATAAAGTGAATGTCTTTTTTATTTACTAATGATTTCTGCAAGACTTAGCCTCTTTATGCCACCTTTGGATGAGGAAGAGTAGGTATTAATTCAAGTTTGAAGTAATTTTAGGATACTTTTTGTCTTCCAAGCTATTTATCTTGTTAACATATTATGTTGTGTAGCTACTTATAGTTTTGTTTTCAATGGAGGAAAGATTCACTTCTAAGAGGAAGATAGAACACTATTGAATCAAGTTTGATGTAATTTTAGGATACTTTTTATTCTTCCATATTATTTATCTTGTTCACATAGGTTAGGTACCCACTTATAGTTGTGTTCCCAATGGAGGAAAGATTCACTTCGATTTGGAAGACAAGATACTCTTCTTTTTGGGGCTCCACCCATGAACGCCTAAGCAAGATTAGCCCACTTACAACTCCAATAAAAAAATATATCATATTCCAATAGGTAGTGAGAAGAAGCCCTTGATTTTTCATTGCACATCCATCAAAAATATCTTAAGTAATAAATTTGTAGCAAAAACCTTTGTAACTAGTCTTTCTTACCACATATTCAAAAGATTATCACTCATTTAATAATTAAAATTTTATATATGTATTTTTGTTTTGTTTGCTAAGTTGTATGAGTCTTGAAATGAATGCACCATTAACCTTTTGTTTGAGAAACCAAAACATAGAGGCATTTAAGCTCTGAAGATTATCAACAAATCACATTTGGTTTGGGTCACACCAACCCTTAGCATAACTGGATTTTTTCTCACAAAAATTCCATGACCCATCACATGGAAATAATTATATTTAAAGGGTACTTACTCATAATCCAAGGCTTGAAGATGAGTCCAACCCTTCAAGTCAAGTTGAATAGCCTTATGCAGTCCTATTGCAAAATATGTTTCAACATTAATTCTGGCACATGAGAATTTATTCTCCTTCACCTATGAAGAAGAAATATATTAGACCAATTTGTCTCCAATAAATCTAGAAATACCATCAACCTAGAAAAGTAGGGGAATATTTGGCAATCTAATCCATACATGCACATAAAAAATATTGTTGGGATTGAAATATAAAGTACATTAGGTGAAAAACATACCACTTGAGCCCATTAAATAAGCCATAAATCTAAATATGACATCCATATATTCTTTTTCATAAAAGATAAAATTATAATAACCCTTACCATAGTATATAACACAAATCCTTTCATGATTTTCCCAATGGTTAGATATCTAGTCCAAAACATAGATATGACAAGGTAGAAGGTTGATGAACTTATAAATCAATTTTTTTTCCTTAATATCATTAATATTCTTCTTTATTGAAGAAGGAAACCCCAAAGTGAAGAGAAGGAAATGTATCTGCCCTTTTTACAAATATACTTGGCTGAAGCCTTTTTTATTCACTAAACCACTTGGTAGAGAGTTACTATTATGGGATTGGAAGGAAGACCCATTGGACATGAATGAGAGTAACTTCATCTTCAATAGTTCCTCACCAAAGTGTGGTACATACATATGGTAATAGGGTGCATGTGGGGTACAAAATAGGAGTGCTAAACTATAGGTATGTCAATATTTATATTTATTATCAGAAAAACACATTTGCATAGTATATAAATTAAGTGATTAAATGTGGGATCTCTAGATCATGTTTTCTTCTATATCCATCTCAAGCCTAAATACCTATCCCGCAAGTACCTATGGAAGAAAAATAACCAATTGTATGGAGTGATACTACCATAAAGGGGTACTTAGATGTAGAAATAAAACTAAACACCCTAAAATGAAGACTAGAAGGATGGACCACCAAAGGGTTCGGACTACTAGAAAGATCAATAATTTTATATCAATCATGTCATCATGACAAAATACAATACATCAATCATTACACTTTTAGCTCACCATGATGGTCACATTTAGTAAAAATATGTTGGGTACATTTCAAAGAATATAAGGTGTAATAGTGGACTCCAACTCCAGGACATGTGGTCTTTTTGAGCATCCATGAGAACTCTAGAATATCCATAAACCTATGACACCTAAAGAATGCTCACAAAATGGATATTAAATGAAAAGAACTTTTAAAGACATGAGTGCCTTGTCCCTTCAAAAAGAGGAACAAATTTGTTGATAAATGAAATTTATATGGTTGCACTAGATATAAACATTTAGTAAAAGATGTTTTATTAATTATTGCATATGTATTAGTATTATTTTTATTAGTGAAATAAATGATAATGAATCTATAAAATTAAAAGTGGAAAAATTTATGAAGAAGTTACATTATATTCCCATAGTTAGAAAGGGAATTTTAGGTTCAAGTAGAGATGGATGTTTTTTTTCAAAGTGTAGAATGTTGGAGGATTGAACAAATTATGCTTCATTAAATTTATGAGATATGCATATTGAGATTGCTATTGAATAGTTTAAGGGATATCTTAAATTAAAACTTGAAATATTTATATATATAATAAAACTAATTAAATAATATAATGAAAATATTTTGTTAAGTGTGTCAAGAAAATACATTTATAATACAATTATATTTTATTTTAAAATTTAGGATAAAATAGATTTTGTTTTTATATGATAACAATATTCTACAAGGTAGGAAATATGTTTTAGCAATTTTTTACAACTAAAGGTAGATAGTTATTTTACGAATTTAATATAAATTATTGAAATATACAATTAAATTTAATAAGATTTTCCCAAACTTTTAAATATTTTTACAATAAAATTTTAATATTATTTATTATTTGTATATTTTTTATAAATATATTTTAGAATATGATTTTAAAAGTATTTGTTGATTAAAAAAATAATTTTATAAATTTAAGAAAAAAGTTAATAATTCAAAATATAAAATATTTGATAATGGTCAAATTTTATTTATCAATTATAAATAGAATATGGATTATCACATATCATAAAATCAAAACTCATTTAATTATTAATTAAATTAAAATTTGAAAGTCATATTCACAATAAATAAATTCTAATATATAATATATTTCGGAATCCTTATAATACTTTGCAAAACTGTTTAAAATAAATTTCTTTAAAAAATATCTTATAATTTAATTATATAATTAAATTATAATAACAAATTTTTGAAAATTATTATATAATATTTAATACATTTAAATAAAATTAAAAATTAAAAATCTAAAATACTCTAACCTACATCTCTATTCAAATCGCAAAACATCACAAATTGTAGCTATTGGAAGAAAATCACAAATCCTTGAGGAACAAAAAAAATGTGACAAATCCTCTAACTAAGGTATATCACAAGTCATTAAAATTTCTATTTATTGTTTCTGTTTCATTAGTGAAAGGCCATAATTATCAATTTTATAATAATTTTTAACTAAATTTATCTATATCACTTATTGAAAAAAAACATAATTTACTTTGATAAAATCATATATATAATTTAAATTTAATTTTATAATATATATAATTTAACTTAATTTTATAAGCGAGTATAACCAGTATTCGTATTCTTACATTATTAATTAAATTAAAATTTTAAAGCCATAATCATAATTTTAAAGCCATAATATAATATCATGAGTCCTTTCCTCGTATACGAATGCAGAGGTTTGCATATCTTCGAATGCCAATTTTCTCAACGCAGAAACACAATTTGGAGCATGAGTTGTAATCTTTCCCAACCTTTTTCCTGTAACAATGCTACTAATATTGATGGAGTCGGCATGTTCGCCAACACCGCAAGCAGAGATCAAAATGTCCTCTTCGGTGGTAACGTACGAACCTCAAATGTGACCACAATCTCACCTTGTAAATCACAAAGATAAACACTTGTTTCTGTGATGCACAATACGCCACTTCTTTTGGCTAAGTAGAGAGGTGGGCGAGCAAGAAGAATATCAGTTGATTTTATTATTTTACAAATTTCAGAAGATATATCCATGACCTGAATCTTTAAATACCATTGGTGAACAAATATTCTATCAGGGCCACATAAGTGCAAGAACTCAATGCTGCGTTGTGGAGTGACAGGTATGGAAATTTCTTTTCGAAGTTGTCCAGTCGCTTTGGAATAAATTCTCAATAAAACTTCCGTCCTCTCATCTTCGTTCTTATTTTCAATCATTATTAACATGTCCGTATTTCCTGGACTTCCAAACCTGCACTTTGATCTCAAGTTTTTGTCAGTTGAATCCGGAATTCTGAACAATTCCGTGTACTCTTTCAATTCAAAAAATTTGAATACCCTCTCATTCTCATCATAAATCATGCCTCTGCAATTTGGAAAATCAAAATCACAATCTTTTATTAGATCTTCTCGAAAGAGTTCTCTTTCTTCTGGATATTTTCCTGCTGCTATAGATGCAACGTCTAAGCTTACAAGTATTGTGACAATTAGATCGTTGTGACAATTATACCACATCGAGTCAATACTTTCAATACTATCAAACGGTATTGTGATGGGCGACCCATGCTTGTCAGTAATTTGCGACATTTCTCCATAGAGTCGCACTGGAACGATATAGTCGTACACATAAATTACAAATAATATGTCGCGGACTACGAGAAAATTTCTAATTTCCAGGCCAAATTCAAAGTCAAATGCTCGTAAATGATACTCCCGAAAAATATTTGGAATCTTTCTATTGTCTTTGTGATCGCACCACTCTCGCCTTCGCAGGTTCTGGAAATAACCCATGGATGACGAAACTCTCTCTGTCGTCGCTTCATCCTCTTCTTCTTCTTGAGAATGAGGTTGGTTTTCATTGAGAGACTCCCCGACCTCCTCAGATGGGAGAAAGTGTGAGCTCCCAGCAGAAGTTATGTGTGGTTGTTGCAGTGACATCTCATCTTCTGGTTGTCCATACCTTACGTTCTTAGTCACGTGATATTCCATTGCTAAATTTTTGAGGATGTTGAGGTGAATCCTTCGTTGGGTTTCGCTATCGATATCCGGGGAGCCGACATTCGATATTTCTTTTTGGAATTGGAGAGGTTTTGGATATGTGATTTATTTTATTATTTATTGTTTTCATAATTAGATTATTTTCGAAAACTTTTATTTCGGCCTGTAATATGTATATGTGAGATAATTTTGATAATTTTCATTGAAAAAAATTAGTTTGGCTATATTTTTTATATTTAAAATGTGTTGTTGTTGTTGTTGTTGTTGTTGTTGTTGTTGTTGTTGTTGTTGTTGTTGTTGTTGTTGTTGTTGTTGTTGTTGTTGTTGTTGTTGTTGTTGTTGTTGTTGTTTATTTTATTATTTATTGTTTTTGTTGTTGTTGTTGTTGTTTATTTTATTATTTATTGTTTTCATAATTAGATTATTTTCGAAAACTTTTATTTGGGCCTGTAATATGTATATGTGAGATAATTTTGATAATTTTCATTGAAAAAAATTAGTTTGGCTATATTTTTTATATTTAAAATGTGTTGTTGTTGTTGTTGTTGTTGTTGTTGTTGTTGTTGTTGTTTTAATTTTTATAAAAAAAATTATATTAATAAAAAATTGCATATTTCTTAAGGATTCTAAGATTAAAGTTTTTTGAATGAATGAATGAAGTTCATTAGAATGAAAAGATGATATTGGGATAAAAAGTGGTTGAGATACTAGAGCTTTAGGACAAATTTTTGCAAAGTGTTTATATTCAAGGGGACCTCTTCATAATCCAAGGCTTGAAGATGGCTCCAACTCTTCATGTCAAGTTGAATCTCCTCATGGAGTCTTTTTGCAAAATCCATTTCAGCATAAATTCTAGAACATGAGAAATTATTCTCCTTAACCTATGAAGAAGTAACATAGTGGCCTAATTTGTCTCAAATGGATTCAAAAATACCACCTCTGTAGATCATCTTTTCTAATAGATACACCTCAAGATGCCTAATACCCATCCAAAACAAATTCCTAATTTTAGGGGGTGTTACAACCATAAAGAGTAAGTAGAAGTAGAAATAAAACCAAGAACCCTAAAAGGGACTAGAAGGATGAGCTATGACTCACTACCAAAGGGGTTTGGACTAGTAGCAATATAAAAAAATGTATATCAGTCATCTCATCATGGCCCAATATTATACATCAATCATCGCATTTTTGGCTCATAGTGATGGTCACATTTGATAAAACATGTAGAGTACATTGAAGAGAATCAACGGTGTAATAATTGAATCCAACTTGGATTATTGTGGTCATCTCGAGAGTGCACGAGAAATCTAGAATACCCATAAAATTGTACACATAAAACATTCTCACCAAATGGATATTAAATGAAAGGTAGGTTTAAAGAGATGAATGCATTATCCCTTCCTTCAAAGAGATAGACAAATCCATTGATAAATGAAATTGTATGATCACATATCACAAACTATCATACAATTTCATGTAATCTAGGAAACACTTCTTTTTTTTCAAACAAAATAAAATGTTGAACTCAATAAGAAAAAAACACATGAGTAAAAAAGGCTAGAAAGCTCAATATATATTACACTGATGTCCATAAAGGATTCGATGTTAGTTTGATAGAGCATTTTAGAACTTTCCCATAAGCAAGGGTAGTTTTGTACTATCCAAATGGATTATATATAAATAATTTTACTTGGAACATATTCAATTTTGTAAGGACCTAACCAAGTAATTTCAATTTTACATTGTTTACCAACACTTTCGAATCTTTTGTTCCATAGAAAGACACCATTCTAAAAAACTTCATTGATGAGATTTCATGTTGATATTATTCTTTGTCTTTTATTGGTTTTGTACCAGATGATCAAATGGAATAAGTGTTTGAGTTAGTGTTCTTGTGACATAGCATGTTCTCTCATGGGGTATTAAGGAATACCCCTATTTTCAATAGATACTGAAAAATCCCCCTGAAAATATGTGTGTTAACCTCCATCCCAATACATTTATATGATTTTAAAAACCCATATTTTTACCATATATTCTAGGTTTCCATTTTTTCCATCAAACTTTTAATAAGCCTTCCTATTTCTACCTCATCTATCGAAACATAATGGAGCTCTTATGTTTCTTCAAACTCATTTCCCAAAGAACTAGTGAGAGGAAGGCCCTAGATTCTAAAAGATTATGTATTCAGCGATTAGAAATGCACTTACAGATGTTAATAGTGAGAATATCTATGAATACTAATGAGGAGATATCATGCTACACATAAGCCTCATCAACATTGAAAACAAATACTAACCTCCAACACCCATTGTTCCCAAAGAAAATTCCTTCCCATGAATTATATGTAATATGTGTCTCGCAGTGCTCTCGACAAATAATTTCATGGTAAGGTTTTCCAACTACAAACATCTTATAAGAATCCCATATACATATAAATTCACATAAACATGGGCATATGATTGAACTTCGTTTGAAATTTAAAGTAGATATACTATTTACAATGTACTATGAATCTTCATTTATACAATTAGTGTTATAAAGGATTTGTTTGTTGACAATGAATTAAAAACCAAGCTTAAGGATAAGAATGATAACGATGATAGTGTTTTTTTAATTTGATTATTTTGGGGCAAATCCAAAGAAATTTAGAAGGACAAGTAGAATGGATCTTCAAAGTCGGTTAAATAAGCCTCCTTACCCCCTATTTAAAATCCTCAAAAAACCTCCATATTCTCCTCCTAAAACGTTTAAAAATACTACATCAATACCCCCTAAACATTCAAAAGAAGTTACCTCTAATCACAATCCTACTACATAATGGCATTAAAAAATCAGAGGTTGTGGCTTCCTCATTTTAAAGACCTGGAACTAAGTACTCTAATCCAATTTTTTTTACTTCAATTTTAATGATTCTTTTGGTCCATCCACTCCATTTTAGTTTGAACATACCACTGACTATGTTATGAACCAGCCACAAAATATAGAAAAGATAGATCAACGTCTTCAAAATCAACCTCTTCGAGGGGGAAAGCTCCTTTACATTACAAAAATGAACAATTCCTGGATGATACAAATGACTATACCTTCGTTCTATATATAGGAGTCTAAGGGGTCACAATATAATAAAAATCGACATAAAAATTATAATATAAGGGTACAATAATAATAATAGTGGGCTTCTATGGGGCACACTAATAACAATATGGGGATAATACGGGCACAATAATGAAAATAAGGACTACAATGACAATAACAATGGGGGAATCACTAGTATCATAGGGACCTAACATGCCTGTCTCCTTCAAAAAATTATTGTCCTCAATGCTTGAGTAGTTTTGGATGCTTCTGTACAAAATCATCATCCTTGCATGTGGAATCTTCAGCGGGTAATTTCTTACACTTGATGAGATACTCTGAAATTGATCGATTTCATAACTGTCAAGTTCTTGTTTCTGTGACTGATTTAGGTACTAATATGATTTTTTCTTCCTCATCAAGTTCTAGCAATATTGTTTGAACTGGGAGCTTGTCACCTATAACCTTATTTAAACATGAAAAATGGAAGACTGGGTGCACTCGAGAAGCTGCAGGAAGCTCCAATTTTTATGCCATAGTACCAATATTTTGCAACACCTTGTATGGACTATTGAGTCTTGAAAATGTCATTCATTTGCATTATACTTTCACTATTATTTCCATTATATCACCTCCATTTCACCTCCATTTCACTACTATGTCACCACATTCATCCCACTTTCATTATCATTGGGCCACCTTTATGTTTTTCCAATCTTTATTATTTCTAAGCCTTTTAAGTGAATTTGTGGTTAAACATTAGAAAATAATGTGCATATGCTTATACCTAACAAATGGGTTGAGTTTGTTGACATGTGTAGGTTGAAAGGAGACTTCTAGAAGACCCTTATGTGGCACCCCAAGGCCAAATTCGAATTTTGTTGGAAAGAATCATGGGATCATGAGGATATGTGTCACATCTCCTAATTGTATTGTAACTCTAAAAAGACATGTGTCTTATGAGTTCCTATTTTGATTAGGACTCTAAAGGTAGAGGGAGAGATTCATGGATTATCATTAATGAGATGGCTCTCATCTTTTTGTATAAATAGGAGATCTATCTCCTTCATTTGCTAGTCTTTCCTTTTAGTCTTTTTCTTTGTCCTTTTAGCTTGTTAGTCCCATGGCTTTTGAAAGCTTTGGAGAGCTTTGTTGTACTTTGCACTTTTGAAGAAATTGAATAAAGCTTTGAAGTTATCAACATGGAAGGAGATGTGAAGTAGATGTCATGGAGCATATTAGGATGTAAGTAGAGTAGATTTCATTTTGTAAATATTGCTTTGTAGAATGTAAGGTAGATTAGATTTTCATTCATGCAATTTTAATTTATGCAAGTGTGTTTAATTTTGCTTTGATTTCATAGGTGGTAGGGGGCCCCCGCCTTGTACAGATGTATTTACTTTGTTTTCTTGTATTTCTTTTTCTGATTTTCATGTATATTAATGTACAGTTTGAATTACTGCATTTTCTTTTCTTTTTAACATGTATATTAATGTACAATTTGAATTACTACATTTTATTTTCTTTTTAACAATGTATATTATTGTACATAAATTGCTTTCAAGTTGATTGTAGATTAGTGATGCACATAGCCTTTTAATGAACTAATGACGTGATATAATCATCTTGTCCTTTTGCTGCAGCAAGGATACTGGGTCTCATAGTCATTCTTTCATTATTTGATTATTGCATTTTATTTCAATTGAACTAGTCACATTAAACACTTTAGAAAAGAAACAAGAACAAAACCCCAAAAGCAACATAAACTATAAAACAACGAAGTAAGAGAAAGGTTAACTAAGCACATATAGTGCACCACACTTCATCAGTTTACGATACCCGAATTGATAATTTATGTAGAGCAATTTAAGACGTTAAATTGACTAGACATTTTGGCGCCGTTGCCGGGGAAGTGTAATTAGGAGACCTTATTTCTTACATCTGAAAAAAATTAACAATTCTTGAGTATGCTCTCCTCCTGCACTTTGTGTGATCTAGAGGATCAGAAAAAGGATTGTTAAGTAAAAAAAAAAATAATAATTCTTGAGTATGCTCTCCTCTTGCACTTTTTGTGATCTGGAGGATCAGAAAAATGATTGTTATGTAAAAAAAAAAAGGTTAATAATTCTTGAGTATGCTCTCCTCCTGCACCTTGTGTGATCTAGAGGATCAGAAAAAGGATTGTTAAAAGAAAAAAATAGGAGACAAAATAACTTAAACATTTCAATTGATTCAATAAAAAAAAAAAAAATGAAACTCAACTGCTTTGATAGGTTCAAATTGTCCAAAATTGTCTGGTTATGGTTTGTAGTGGTCTTCAAAACACTATATCCTGTTTTAATAAGGTTTTGCAACTTAGCTGCGGAAACTGCCCTGATTACGCAGCTAGCTGTGAATTCCGCAGCTGTTTCAAGGTTTAGCAGGTTACAGGCATCTATTGAAAAAACCGACCACATGGGCATCTCCAGAATTGTCCCAACATGGATCCTATCCTAGTCACCCAGCTCAGATCAATGAAAAACCAGCCTAAGACCTGAGTCAAAGTCTTGTTTTTAGCATGTTTTTCTTGAAGTATTTGCTGCGTGAAATTGAAAATCATCAATCCTTTTTATAAAATTTTACAATTTCAGAGAGAAGAAAAAAGAAAAACAATCTATGGCTATCTCCATTCCTAGTTTTCACTATGGCTTCAATAAAAAAATCTGCCTCCCTGATCAATCTTTGGTCCATTTGGATTCAGTGGTGGGTTTTGTTGCCATGTGTGGTTTCAATTTGGGTTCAAAACTCTCTTCAATCATGCATGGGCTTGCTGGGTTATGTCATGGGAATGATTGTCTCAGACCCTAAGGACTTTGGAGTGTTAATACTTGCCTCCTTCCTATCAGTTTTCATGTGCAGTGCTTCTCTATTCTCTTCACACATATCGTATAAAATTGATGATGATTCTTGTAATTAGATATCCGGCTATCAACAAGAAAAAAATGGAGTAATCTGTTCTTGCCTTGATTGATTTGTTGTTGTCTCTAGCCCTGAATTGACCATCAGCATGTTGCTTATAGTATTCATCTTTGCGTCGGTGTTGCTTAGTGTACACAACCCAAAAGAGAATTGAAAGCATTATACTAGTTGAGACGAGTGCTAAGCCAATGTAGACCCAACGAAGATATTAGTCTTGGAACTTTCACTGATCGGGGCAGTTTCTGTATTTAAAATTTCAATTTGATCAGTCACAATATTTCCATCATTTTGTTGACCGAAGTCCAAACCACATGGGACAACTTTTACATCACGCTGCTAAGTTCACAACTGCCTCATTCTCTGCAACCGTAATTGAGCAAGTTGAGTATACTACATAACCTCCTGATTTTGAGCCTGCATCCGCCATGTCAATTGCTGCATTATCTTCATTACCGTCTGAGAAGTAAAGTCAACCCAAAAGATTTTTCTATCTACTATAAACACACCTGCAAAACAATAGATCAAACAAGAAAGGCCGAATGCAACAATACAGAACAGTAAAAATTGATAACTCAGAGAAAAAACGTAAAAAGCATAAAAACGTCAAACTTTACATGCTCAATTTGCCCAAATGGTAGCGAATTTGAAGAAAATAAAACATGGATTTTTTTGCCAGGTGGGTCAATTAGATAACCCAGAAACCGTTTGAGGAAATTTGTAGCGGTCTGGGAGAAATCTGTGGTTCTTTGGAGTGTATTTTTTAGTGCCGCGTGAGAAAAAAACAGAGTTTTAATTGAACGAACAACAGTAATTTAATGCAGCGTCCCTGAAGAAGATAAATAAAATTAGGAGTCAAATATGTGCTAGACATCAATCAAATTACACATCTCTTGTTTTAAACATTCATCCAACACCTGTTTAACAAACAGTTTGTTTTGAACACGACACTGTTTGTTTTGAACACGGCATTGTTTAAAACCTATACGGCTCTTCTCCACCAAGATCTCCGCAGCCAAAAACTGAAACATGTATTTCATTCCCTTATCACTCCATTTTTAACAATGTAAACTTTGAAACGGGAACTGATAGTGTTACCCGTTTCGTAGAGATAGCAAAAAAATGACCCGATTTTCAAAAGTGGTGATGCAGAATACACATGTTTTTTTTAGAAAATGGTTTTTGGAACTTTAATTTTTTTTCATGTTCAATAATGAAATCAAGTTTTAGAATGGTATTGATTTTCATGCTGATTTTAAAAAGTGAGTATTCTGCATCACACCCTTTTTTTAAAAGACCTATTTTTTGACTTTTAATTTTCTAGTGTGTGAAATGTGAAAAAATATTTTCGAAATTTGATAGTTTTTGAAGTCGTCATTTTATTCATATTTTCTTGTTCTCTATCTTAATTTTTTTTTTTTTAGGGGGGTATTTATTGTTTTGTGTTTTTAAATTAGAAAGTCGATAGTTTGAATTTTAGATAATCTGCATATTTATACATCCTTAATTAATTTTTCAAACCACATGAAATAATTGTTTCTAAAAAACAACATTTTTTAACAATGGATATAAAAATAACCATTTTTAACATAAATATAACAAAAAAACTAAACGTTTTGATAATTTTTTGCTAGAATTAACATGTCAAAATCACAATTTTTATACAAAAATATTAACTAAAAATGGTCAAATAATAGTTTTTTTTATGAATTTCAAGTCAAAAAAATAATAATAACAACATTTTTTTTTTCAAAAAATAATAATTAACTTAAAAATCAATGCGAAAATCACAGTTGTGCTCTCTCTTTCTTTCACATACCAGACTCTTGATGGAAATTTCACCTCTTTTGAACTTTTCCAATCTGAGATTAGCTTCTTATCACTTAAAGCACTTGAAATATTTGTAGGCATGAGCTCAGGTGGAGTTCGTTCACCAATGTTTTTTGAAGATACACCTTTAAGACTCTTTGGTCCAGAAAGATTCAAAGAAATTTTCCTTGATGCCATTTTCCTAAAAAAAACCACATAAATTAGTAAATAAAAAAACATATTAACTTAAATTAACAACAAAAATATACCATAAATGTTTTATTTGTATAATCAGAATTGCCCAGCCACCTCTAACGGGCAGGCGGGTCGATGGGCGAGCGGGAGGTCAGGTGAGGGATAATGAGACTAAGTGCACAATTAGGCAAGTATGGGCGAGCCCCTACCCATGCGCCCCCCACAACCCCCTGACGACTACATTGAAGCCCCGACCCCATTAACTTATTCCTCTCACGAGAGATCTCTTGTCTGGATTCACTACACATTAATAATTAAAGTAACACGCCTAATCCAATCTCCGAAAATGATGATGATGACAAATCCCTCGATATGATTACCAAGTTATTATACTCCCTGCATCCATCAAATCTGTGTTTTCTCTTTGTTTCGCTCGCCAACTCTGTATTTATTCGTGGTCCATCCTTTGCATGCCACGCTAGATGTTTGTTTTCAGCGGAATTTTCTGTTTGAACGAAGCTTCCTAAGCTTCCCCTCCTCCCGGGCCCCCCTCCCCTTCCCTCACCCTACCCCCTACCGTCCCCCCACACTCCCGCGCCCCAATCCCCCTACCCCCGCGCCCCATCCCCCCAAACCCCCCAACCCCTCCCCGCGGATGCCCCTCGCCACTACGCCCGCCCCCGCAACCCCCGCCCAACTGTACCCTTCACCAGCCCTCACCCACCCCTACCCCCGTGCCCTACCCCGCACCTCCCCCCCACCCGCCCCCCCCTTACACCCTACCCGCGCCCTACCCTTACCCCCCCTACCCCCTACCCCCCCTCCCCACCTTACCCCCTACCCGCGCACCCCCCCCTACCCCCTACAACCCCCAACCCCCTACCCCCCCCCACCTTACCCCCTACCCGCGCACCCCCCCTTACCCCCTACACCCCCCCATCCCCTACCGCCTACCCCCCCGGTCACCCCCGCACACCCCCTACCCCCCTAGTGAAAGTGAAAATTGGCACTTCAAAGATCACATCCAATGTTCTTTCCAACCACCTTCAAGACTGCTCCAAACAATCCTACTTCTATTATCTCTTATTACTAAAGCATGGTTACAAGTGTTTTACTTGTTTTATGTGTATTTTAGTGCCTTTGGCCTCCTAAGTTATGGCCTGTATCTCTAACTACTTTTGATTAACTATCATAAGTTGCTAGCAATTTCTTTATAATAAAGAATAGTGAACAAATCTGATCAAAGTGAATCTACTATTACTAAAACATGGTTACAAGTGTTTTATTTGTTTTGTGTGTATTTTAGTGCCTTTGGCCTCCTAAGTTATGGCCTGTATCTCTAACTACTTTTGATTCTTTATCATACATTGCTAGCAATTTCTTTATAATAAAGAATAGTGAACAAATCTGGTCAAAGTGAATCTACTTGTATTTCACAAATAGATGTACTTTTTTTTATGAATGAATAAAACTTTGGTTTAAAAGAATTATATATATATATATATAATAAACATAATTAGTATTCAAAAAACAATCAAAATTTAATGTAAAAAACATAAAAATTTAATTAATACAGAAATTGTAAATTATATATATAGATATATATATATATATATATATATATATATATATATATATATGATTGAATGACTAAAACTCAAAATTTAATGATAAAAAATATAATCTTACTTTAAAATATACTTTAATTAACATGAAAATTGTAAAATTTAAATAATTGGAACAAGACTCTTTAAATTTACACCTTTATTAGCAAAATTAACAAAATTGTTAATTTACCGTAAAAATAAAACTAAAATTTTGTTCAAAAGCAAGCTAGTTTCTCATGTTTTTCCAAAGAAAAGACATCCACATTATATAATATAAAACTATTTCACTTTAAAAATTTAAAATTGCCAACTATATGTAATATCGTTAAAAAATTGAGGTAATTTTTTAGAAATATATTATTAAACATTTTATAATTTAATATTAAAAATTTTCAATATTTATAAACTTTTAAGATAATTTAAGTTTTTTCTTCAAAATTCTCACAAAATATGCTCCTGGGTCGATAATTTAAGTTTTTATTTTATTTTTGAATTTAAAGGGTTTTTATTAATTAAATAATATAGTTATTTAGTTATTTTGGAAAGAGTAGTATAATGATCAGGTCATAATTTTGTCTAAAAAATAATGGAACTTTTAATAAGTTTTTTATTATAGTGGTGAATCTATGTCCATCATCAAAAACATTATTTGAACACTCTTATGGTTATATTTTTTGAAAGGAAAAATGGTCTAATTCCCACTAAAAATAATTTTATGGCTAAAATAGTAGCTTCCATAACAATGCCATCTAAGAATAAGTGTTTAGAATTTCAATTTAATTATTAATTAAAAATATAGCTTGCAAAATTTAAACTTAATTATTAATAATTATTAGATTACAAAATGTTAATTTAATTATGATGGTAGAAATTTAACCTCCATAAAAGGTTATAGAATATTCTTAATATTAACACAAATAAAAAATTGAGATATATTTTTAAAGTATTTATGTTTTTTTCCCTTTAAATTAAATTCATTAATTAGAACTAAGGTCATATGAACAAATTTCATATGAATTGAATTATGGTTTTTTGGCATATGATATTGATAAGCCATGGTATTGTAACAAAGTTTATTTACAAATTAATAATGTCCATGGTTAATAGTGTTCCATGTTTTTTATTTACATATTTTAACTTATATATTGTTTCTTTTTTTTGTAAGCTTGGTGGGATTAAATCTTCATCATGTCATTGGTGGAATTGAACCAATGACTTCACATAAAATAGTGCATTAACACAACACCAACCATGTAATTTATATGGTTGTGCTACTTATATCAAATTTAGTACAAGATATTTTATTAATTATTGAATATGTATTAATATTATTTTTATTAGTGAAATAATTGATAATGAATCTCCATAATTAAAAGTGAAAGAAGTAATGATGAAGTGAAATTGTATTTCCATAGTTAAAAAGAGAAATTTAGGTTCAATTCAAGATGGATGCTTTGTTTAAATAATTTGGAATGTTGGAGGATTGAAGAACTTGTACTTCATTGGGGTTATGCCATATGCATATTGAGAGTGCTATTGAATAGTTTAGGGGATATCCAAAATTTAGAATTTTGACACTATATTTCTACAAAGGGCATGAAACATTGCAAGTGTTAATAGTGGTGATAATATTGGGTTGCAATTGGTATATATCCTCATGGAGTAGTAGCTTGTAAAGTTTTAAAAATAGTTAGGGATGTTGATATTGGAATTAATAAGTCTTACTTGTATCATTAATTTCTCACCATACTATAATATCCTATTCACTATATGTATTGGTTCTTTTGGTGTAGAAAAAATCTCATGTATGGAATGTTGTTGAAATATTCTAATTGTGAAAATAATTAAAAGATTTCCTATCTTATACTAAAGCTTGAAATATTTATGTATAATAAAATTGCTTAAATGATATAATGAACTTTTTTTTAATATAAGAAAATATATTTACATTTCTATTATATTTTATCATAAAATTTAACATAAAATAGTGTTTTTTAGGATTTCATACCATAACAATATTCTACTGGGCATAAAAATGTTTAAAAAATCTAATATAAATAAAATTAGAAAGGTGTTTTAGAAATTTAATATAAATTATTAGAAAATAACATAAATTTAAATAGAAGGCACGATAATGTTTCGTGGATTGGTGGAAAATTGATGATGGCTCTGCAGAGCAGTGGCAACTACGGCTGACCAGACGTGGATGCAAATACGTGTAGCAGATGGCAGACCTGGGTGGATCCACATAGCTCGGGCTCGGGGCTACGGCCATTACCCTTACCATAACCCTGCTTTCAGGCCTGCTTTGGTTTTTACTGCTTTTTACTTAGCCGTTTTACCCTAGTTTCGAGTCCTTTGTTTGGGGCTGTCATCCCTCTCGCTATCTCCTTGGCGGTTACAGGCAGCTTGCACTCATGACCCCTCGACAGCAATGGACCTCAATCTTGTTGATTATTTGGAGGACCCGATGCTAGAGGGGTCCATTTGGTCGTCGCCGAATACCTCAAGGGAGGACCGTATCCTATTTAGTTGTGAGATGAATGAAGCCATTGCTAATCTGCCTCCGATCTCTAGGCCATTCAACTGCTTGGTCATCCTGCCAGACATTCCCCTGACCTAGACATCCCTTTCTACCCCACTGGCATCCCCATCCTCGTTAGGGTTTTTTTCATGTTGTATAAACCCTAACCTCCTAGAGTACTGGGCTGACCCTCCTCACTTACCCCTCTCATGTGGAACCTCTTCTATATTGAACAATTCATCAGCTCCCTCTGTTTCGGCTACTCTGTCCTCATCTCACAGTCATGTCCATCCTCCCGCAATCTTACTAACACCCCTGCCCTCTTAGGCGCCCTCCCATCTGCTCCATAGCCTGGCCCTGAGGAACCCACCACCCTTGGACAAAGCACTGACTCAAGGGAGCCTCCAACCGAGGAAGTGAGACCCCGCAAGAAGGCTAGGTGCTTCAGATCCAAGATTGATGACATCTTCCTAAGGTTGGAGGAAGATATACAACTGGCGAACTCCATGGATATTGCAGATAGGGTCCTGGCTGGAAGGATTTGTAGATGAAATTATATGGTGGAAAGACTAAAGGCATGGGTTTCCGAGGTATGGGGCCACTACCTTGCAGACCTACCCACTATCCAGACATTTATGAGGGGCTAGTTTGCTTTTAGGTTTGCTCGATCAGACCATACCAACTGGGTATTATCTTCTTACTAGCATTTCGATCATGCATCGGTCCTCCTGAAGCGATGGTCACCTCTATTTGACCCTATATCAGAACAGATGGGGGTCGGGCCAATTTGGGTCAGGTTTCAAGGGCTTCCCCCTCATTTTTGGTGAGAAGAAATCTTCAAGCGAATTGGGAATTCTCTAGGTTCATATATGGGATCGGACAAGTGCTACCTCACTACGGGCAAGATTTTGTATGCCAAAATTTTGGTGCACATGGATATGGGGGGGGGGGGGGGGTCTGCAGGAATTCATCATCATCCAATGGTGGAATTTCACCAAGAAACAAATTTTGGATTACGAAGGAGTGCCCTACAGATGCCGATGTTGTCATAAGGTCGGCCATGTGCATATGGATTTCCATCTGATTTCAAAATGGGGATAGAAGCCTCGTGAGAATGCTCAGAATACTGAGACCCCCATGGAGCCTGCCCAGCATGTACAGGATGTCGTGGAGCAGCCAGTGCAAGGTATTGCAGAGGAAACTGAAGATGCAGATCCTGGTCCCAGAATGAAGCGAGGAAAAGCTCCACTTCGGCCACCCTCTCCTCCACTGACGAGAGCTCAGGTGGCTTCAGGGGATGCTTTCACCACGGGTACAGCCTCTTCTACTCTCCCTTTTGATTTCTCTGTATCTGACATTCGTTCATCATCTGTTATGCATTCTCATGTTTGTCCTCCCCCCCTATGGGCATTTCGTCCTGCTCACTACCCCTCCCTTCGATCTCCCTTCCCCCCCATCCCCACCCATCACTCCCTCTCTATTCAGCACTGCCCCATTGCACCCCCACCATCCGCTTACCCCTTCCCTCAACCTACCCTCCAAGCAACTCTTACTCCCTCCTCCCCTGATTCCCCCCCTCCCCTGCACTGACCATCGCTACCCTATGCGCTCAAAGTTCCATTCATAAGGCAAGGATGCGGTTGGTTTTGGGGTAATACCCTTCCCCCTTCTCCCTAAGCTCCCCCGGGGCCGACCCTCCTCTATCACCAGGGCAAAAAATCAGGCTGGGGAAGAGATCGCATCTGGCAGACAGAAAAAAATCCCTTGTGGTCTTAGAGCAGAGGAAGCCTCATCCCACCACCCTCCCCCCATGAAGATACTCTCTTTCAACTGTTGGGGGTTGGCTAGTCCCAGGAAAAAACTAGCGCTGAGGCATTTATTCTCTTCAGAAATTGTGGACATTATCTTCCTCGAAGAAACTCTTGGCCCAGCTTGTACTATCACCCCCCTCCTAGAATCCTAGCTCCCAAACTAGTCTTTCCACTCCCTTGATGCAACAAGAAGATCTAGTGAGGTTACCTTAGGTATCTGCACCCGCTCCACACAACTGCTAAATGTCTAGTGGGGTATGGGGCTTTTGGGAGTGGATATATACTCGTCCATAGTAGAAACCAGTTTCAAGATTTTCAACATATATGGCCCTTGCCACAACAGGGTTGTTTTCTAGAGGAATCTGCTATCCTCTTCCATCATGCAAGGAGATAATGTCATCTTCAGAGGCGATCTAAACTTCTTTATGGGGTTCACAAACTCTTGGGGGCTACAGGCACAAGTGGACACTCTGTCGGTATTTTTTGAGAATTTATTGAGTCCATAATCTGATAGATATACCTTCTGCTAAAATCCAGCCTACTTGGAGAAATAATAGAACAGAAGAGGCCAGTCTGGCCAGAAGATTGGACCGCTTTCTCATCATAGAAGCTCTAACTAATAGAGGTTACCACATTAGACATTGGGTTGGCTCAGGGGGGTTATCAGACCATAGGCCTATCTATTTGGAAATACAAGCTATCATCAATAAACCAAAGGCCCCTTTTAATTTCAATGCCACCTCGCTAAAGGATGTCAGGTACATGAAGGAAGTAAGTGATTACTGGAAGGCTCATCTAGTGGGCTCAGAGGGCAACATTGCAGAAGGGTTTTCCCACAACATGCAAGCTTTGAAGACTCTCTCAAAAGAGTGGGCCCAAAGGAAAAGAGAATAGGAGGAGCAATTGCTCAAATCAGCAGAGGAGGCCATTGCCACAATGGAGGAGGGCATGGGAGGTATTTTAGGCTCCTAGGAACAAAAGGATAAGATGGTCGCTCTCCTCCAAAAAGGGACCCAAATTCTGAAAGATAGGGAGGAGCTCTGGAGACATCGTAGCTGAGCTATATGCCTCAAAGAGGGAGATGACAATACCAAGTTCTTTCACAAACATGAAAATGGGAGAAAGGTGATCAACACCATCTGGGAACTCAAAAATGAACAAGGAACCCAAGTAAAAACATTCCAGGAAAGCCTAGCAAGTGCTCACTTTAGGGGAATTTACAAGGAACCCCCTATTTCCACCCTGGCCGAAGTCATGCGCATTGCACAAACCTTCCCTAGATTCGTGGATGAAGAAGCAGAGTAGGATCTGACAAAGGAGGTAACCCTTGGAGAGCTGGAAGCAACTCTCAAATGGTTAAAAGGAGATAAGAGTCCAGGACCAGATGGATGGACAGTTGAATTCCACATAGCATTCTTTGATATACTTGGTTCGGACCTCTTAAGATTGATAGAGGATTGTCGAGCAAGGGGAAGGATGTGAGAAAGCTTCAAATCCACGTTCATTGCTCTCACCCCCAAAACTGATAATCCCTCGACCTATGAAGATTTCAGGCCTATCTCCTTATGTAACTGCATATACAAGATCATTGCAAAAATCATTGCTAACTGCCTTAAGCCTATATTGTCTTCAAATCTCTCCCCTGAAAAATTTACCTTTTTATAGAATAGACAAATCCACGAGGCTATTGGCATAGATCAGAAACTCCTTCACTCCGTTCAAACCAAAATATTCAAGGGCATGATATTGAAAATTGACTTGTCAAAAGCTTTCGACAGGGTCAACTGGATCTACCTCCGCATCATGTTAACCCATCTAGGTTTCCCCTACTCCTTCATCAAGTGGATCCTGTGTTGCATTACGAACGTATCATATAGTGTGCTAATCAACGGCTCCGCCTCCCCTTTTTTTCATGCGGAAAGAGGATTGAAGCAAGGCTACCCCCTATCCCCGCTACTCTTCCTAATCATTATGAAGGGCCTCAGCAAAATTATCGGAGAGGACCATAGTCAAGGGTGAATAAGGGGAATCAAAATAACTGAAGCTTGCATCCTCACCCATTTATTATTTGTGGACAATGTGTTGGAAATAATACTGAGAGGGGGGAGGTGAATCAGTATTATCAAATTCTTTTCAATATACCTTCCAAATTTATAATTAAATTTATTATTCATATGTTGACCATTAATTTATATGTCAGTGCCATATAATAATGAACAGGAACAAGGAAAACAGACAGTCACACCAAAGAACACCAGATATAAGGTGGAAACCCAATGTGGGTGAAAACCACCTGCTGCAATATGTCTCTATCTTCTTTCAATTAGAAACTTCTTTTTACAATGATTTTGTACTGGTGCAGTCCTTTACCAGTACGCAGGCTATGACCTGCAAAGAGCTACAACCCTCTCTCATTTTCCAGACTCTCCTGGAAGGGAGCTACAACCCCCTTAGCTCTTGTACTAGCCGAGCTACTAGTACATAGGTGTTCACCTACTGAAGGCTTCAACCTTCTCTTTTCTTCCAGGGACCATGTTTCATAAATTTTCAAACTGGATCCATGAACATCAAACAAACATCAAGTACATGTGTATCAACCAATCTCCTTTCCACAATCAACTACTGAATCAACCATTATCCTCTCAGAAACCAAAAAATAATACCAGTAACCAGACACCTATTCTGAACCCAGAACACTACAGTAATAGACAAAAGTAGCTAAAATAAGTTTCAAGAAAAGTCCACAACTTCACCAATAGAAACCTACAGATATCCGCACTTCATCTATGTCGAGCCTGCGGACCTCCGCACCTACACCTGTCACTGAACTTCACACCTCTGAACTGAACCCATGTCTGAACTGCGCACCTCCACACTGAACCCGTGTCTAAACTGCGTACCTTCGTACCTGAACCCGTGTCTAAAATGTGCTCCTCTGCACCTACACTATGGTTCGCCTACGGACCTTCGAATAATGCCAAATTATCAGTCCTCCAATATGCCCCAAACTATCAGATCCAAATTATCTCTCCAACCGATCACCAGAATTTCAGATCTTGATTTTCTTTAGATATTTCACATGCAAGAGGGCCCAGCCAAATGATCTCCTTTCCTTTTTATAGACTAGCCCTTACTAAAACCATGGTCAAAAACCATAGAATTTCAATAAAAGGGAACCAAAACTTGGGTTCAATACTTTAGAAGCAAACCCACGGACCAAAACCATAGGATCAAAAATGTCGGACTAAATACCATGGATCGCCCGTAAGTTTTCCCACGTGCGTGCGCTTTTCTCTACTTTAGGTCTGCACCTTTTGTTCGGAACACCTGCGAACATGACCACATCTTTTGAATGGTGCACCTGCGGACCCAGCCTAAGGCCGCATCTTTGTGAACAGGAACCTACGAACCTTTCATTTTCTACATTCTTTGTAGTCTGATCATCAAACTTTTGCTACTGCCCTGCTGCACTATGATCTTTCATTTGTGTGAGTTGTCATCAAGGACAATACTTGTATCATAATGCCAACAATCTCCCCCTTTGGACTTGATGGAAACAACACCAAATCACTCTCCCCCTTTGACATCAAGGGCAAAGGTTGGACCAAGATATTCTCTTTCCTTGATAACCATCCCACTGACCATACTCCCCCTAAGAACTTGCTGAAATCTCTGCTGAAGTGTGCTGAACATGCTCCCCCTGACTATAAGCAAGGTCTGCAAAAAGATGTTCTACAAGAAAGAACATGACTTCATACATGATAAGAGACCTTCCTATCACCTAAGACTCGTACATACAACTCCCAATCAAGTGGGAATACATAATAAGCACATTACATTATCCATCCCAGGCATAGTGGGGCAACCAAGATAGGTCGTTACATGACCTTGACAAAAGAAATATAAGACATAGAGACAAAACATTAGTAGCATTCTTCAGATCAACATCCATGTTCTTCTTCTATACTTTCTCCTCCAAGATCTTCTACCATAATGCCAGCAATGCATATTTAGAAGAATAGATGCTCCCCTTGAACCTCTGCCAACTGGTCTCTGACCAATCCATGTACGCGTATACCCCATATGAAATTCGCGTACAACATACAAGATTCAACAGCAAGATGATGCATCAACTACTCCCAGCTTTTGTCTGAGGTATTCAAATTTTTCCCTGGGCAGTGTTTTGGTGAGTATATCAGCAACTTGTTCCTTAGAGGGAACATACTCCAACTTGACCTTTTGTTCAAGCACTTGTTCCCGAAGAAAATGATATTTGATAGGTATATGCTTGATTTTTGAATGCATAACTGGGTTCTTTGAAATGCTGATTGCACTTGTATTATCACATAGGATGGAGATAGGTGGAGTACAAGTGATTTGAAAATCCTGCAAAGTTTGCATCTTCCAAAGAAGTTGTGTGCAACAAGATGCAGCAGCCACATACTCTGCTTCAGCTGTAGATAATTCTATTGAGCTCTGTTTCTTGCTAAACCAAGATACTAATCTGGAACCCATAAAGAATGCACCACCACTAGTGCTTTTTCTATCATCCACACTTCCAGCCCAATCTGCATCTGTATAAGCATGAAGTGTGAGATCTGTATCTCTAGGATACCATAAGCCATAGTTTTGAGTTCCTTGAAGATACTTGAAGATTCTCTTAACTGCCTGAAGGTGAGTTTCCTTTGGATTTGCCTGAAATCTTCCAACTATTCCCATTGCATGCATGATGTCTGGTCGGGTACCTATCAAATAAAACAGACTTCCAATCATTGATCTATAGGTTGGTTGATGCACTGCTGTTGATTCACTTCTAAGAGGAAGATAGGACAGAATGTATTTCTTTTAATTTTGAGATGTTGAATTATAAAACACTATTGAATCAAGTTTGATGTAATTTTAGGATACTTTTTATTCTTCCATATTATTTATCTTGTTCACATAGGTTAGGTACCCACTTATAGTTGTGTTCCCAATGGAGGAAAGATTCACTTCGATTTGGAAGACAAGATACTCCTTTTTAGGGCTCCACCCATGAACGCCTAAGCAAGATTAGCCCACTTACAACTCCAATAAAAAATATATCATATTCCAATAGGTAGTGAGAAGAAGCCCTTGATTTTTCATTGCACATCCATAAAAAATATCTTAAGTAATAAATTTGTAGCAAAAACCTTTGTAACTAGTCTTTGTTACCACATATTCAAAAGATTATCACTCATTTAATAATTAAAATTTTATATATGTATTTTTTGTTTTGTTTGCTAAGTTGTATGAGTCTTGAAATGAATGCACCATTAACCTTTTGTTTGAGAAACCACAACATAGGGGCATTTAAGCTGTGAAGATTATCAACAAATCACATTTGGTTTGGGTCACACCAACCCTTAGCATAACTGGATTTTTTCTCACAAAAATTCCATGACCTTTACATCACAAAGTGCCTTAAGAATATACCAATCATTGTTTATTCTACACCCTATCAATTTTATATATGTAACCCGGATGCGGGTGACTGTACGGGTCATTAAACCTCCCCGCACATCAACACATGTTGACAGAGCCGAGGAGATTGCCAAGCATATTGATACCGAGGAAGAAGGATTCGCATTTAATGGTGAAGGACGACAGCGTTAAGGTAAGGCAGAGTGTTGCAGGGAGGGCATTGAAGCCGAGTGTGTCTGCGATTGTTTCAAGAAATTTGAGAGTAATGGTGGGAGGAATGCCGTATCGAAGTGCTGAAGGGGCCGGTTTATTTAACCGACATGCCCTTACCTGCAAACCTCAGAGAATGTTTGGTTCAGTGCGCGGAGAGCAGCACCTTCTGCTGCCAGAGATCCTCTGTGAAATAGAACGTAAGTTGCAGGTGATCCAGCTGGGAAAAGTGATGAGGAGGAGGGGTGTGCCTCGCAGAGGTGGGCGGTCTGGTGTGCGTGCCGCAAGGGAAGAGGAGGAGCCGCATCCCATAGCTCCAATGGCGGCTAGCTATCCTTCGTCCACCAGCTCGGATGAAGAATTCTTGTTTGGGCAGAACACATATCAGTCCTTCCGTCTTCGAATTCCTGGAAGGGACCTCCAGACGGATGTCATCGTAAATCTCTTCGTGTATCTTACTGAAGCGCCTTCGATCGAGCCTGCTGGGTCTTCTCTTGCTTCCGCTGTTGCTGGCCTTCTGGATAGTGAAATTTTACTAGGAGACATGGATGGCACAGTCCACCGCATGGCTCGTCCGTTGGCTGCAGCCATCCCAGTAATCCCGCCTCCACCGGCTCCGGATCTGGAAGACAATCTCAGTCCAAGAAATTCTGCCCCTTCGTGACCGTGATCAGTATAGAAATGAAGGCCAGGGCTCGGTTCACCCGGACTCGGACGACCAGCAGCAGGACGTGGAGGATTCGGTCATGTGGCTTGACCCGCCCAGCAATGTGGAGAGGACGTCGCCTGAAGCGCCGAGTCGTCCCATGTGATTTGGTTCAAAGGTTTTTTGAGGTCTTTCTTTTTCTGTTAATGTTTAGAGACTCTGTCTCTGTCTCTCCTATTCAGTTTTTTGTTATCAAAGCCATAAGGATTGTCTGTAACAAGTCAATGTCACGAAATTTCCGTTGTCTCTTAGGCAATCTGAAACATTTTGGGATCCTAAACGTCCACCAGGATAATCTGGATATGTCGGATAGATGTCTGAAAGTATGGTTCATTGCTGTCTGGTTTTTTGTTCAGAGGATGGCTTAGTCCTCCTCAGCTGTTGTAATCTATGTACATATTTTCCCTTTATTAATATATAGACGTAGCCTTTACCCAGAAAAAAAATTTATATATATGTATAATTTATTTAATTTTATAAAAAAAATTAATTAAATTGGTGAATATAATTGTTTATCATTATTACATATTAAAAAAAAAACATAATTCAAATGGTTAAGCGAGAAAGGTTGGTTGTGGTCCAGTCCCGTAAGACTATGTATGAGGGCATGATTTCCTAAAAAATTGGAATTAGTAAACACTAATTTAGCTTCAACGGCCACATATTGTCCGACCTCATGATCTCCTCCTCCATCCATGACGTGCAGCTTTAAATCCTGTTGCCTAACAGCTATTCTCTCAGGGCCATAGAAGTCCACGAAGTTAATGTTGTGTTATGGAGAGACAGGTAACGAAATTCCTTTTCGATTTGGAATAAATTCTCAATAAAATTTCCTTACATTCGGCTTTGTTCTTAATTTTAATCATTATGAACATGTCCCTATTTCCCGGGCTTCCAAAGTTGAACTTCGATTTTAAACAATCGTCACTTGTATCGGGAATTCTAAACAAATCTGTGTACTTTCACGCACTACACAAAATATATGTTAAGAAAGAAAGCCCAATTCTCACATCCACATCTCGAATTTTTTTTTATACTGGACAAAACTAAACTCGGGGTTTATTTAACATTCGTTTTCTGTTTATTTTTCACTTTTAATCTATTTTCTCTTTAACGTAAATAATTTTAAACTCCTTTCTCCTTAATGTAAATTATTTTCACAATTAGTTTTCACTTTTAATATCTCCTGTTTAACTTTTAATATCTCTCCTTTTAAGTCTTTATTAAAAATGTGTGTGCTAACCACACAACTAAAGTGTACATCTGAACAAATTCTACCAGGGAATTTTTTTTAAGAAAACAAGAAGGGGATCCAACAATGAATCTATTGAAGCTTAAACATAGCAAGGTTAAAAAAGAATCAATGGATTCAAAGGAAGAATGAAAAAAATTATTCAAGAAAGATGTAGAGATCCAATAATACTAAAGGGGTTGAAGATTAAATATAATAGTTTTTTTTTGTATAAGGGAAGATTTTTAAAAATTGTTGGGTCAAATTCATGCAAAAACAAAATATTTCAGCTAGATGAACCTTTATTAGATCTACATGATAAGTTTTTTCTAAGTGTTATTAAAGGATAGAAAAATGGATTGATTTTTTAAACATAAGAATATGAAGGAAAAGAGGAAGGATTGAACACTTCTTCCTCTTCTTCTTGCTTCTTTTCTAAAACAACAATTTTTTTATTTCCCTTAGTTACAACCTCTTTCTAGATGGAAGAAATGATGGTCTTTGAATGAGCTTGATTTAGAATTGGTCGATTAAAATGGTGAGTTGGATGAGATTTGGATTCTCTAGCCTTATTGTAAGCCAATAAAGATTGTAAAACTCCAATCTATTACTGGTGTGAGAGGGCTATTGAAATTCAAACCTCTTGGTAGGATGTTATCTCTTAGACAACTTATTCTTAGGTTTCCTTGAAACTTGTTTGAATGTTCCTTGCTCATCATTAGATTAAGAAAATGGCATTGGGATAGAAGGAGGCTCAAATACTAGACCCTTAAGACAAGTTTTCACAAAGTGATCATACTCATGGAAATAATTATATTTAAAGGGTACTTACTCATAATCCAAGGCTTGAAGATGAATCCAACCCTTCAAGTCAAGTTGAATAGCCTTATGCAGTCCTATTGCAAAATATGTTTCAACATTAATTTTGGCACATGAGAATTTATTCTCCTTCACCTATGAAGAAGAAATATATTAGACCAATTTGTCTCCAATAAATCTAGAAATACCATCAGCCTAGAAAAGTAGGGGAATATTTGGCAATCTAATCCATACATGCACATAAAAGATATTGTTGGGATTGAAATATAGAGTACATTAGGTGAAAAACATACCACTTGAGCCCATTAAATAAGCCATAAATCTAAATATGACATCCATATATTCCTTTTCATAAAAGATAAAATTATAATAACCCTTACCATAGTATAGAACACAAATGGGTTCATGATTTTCCCAATGGTTAGATATCTAGTCCAAAGCATAGCTATGACAAGGTAGAAGGTTTATGAACTTATCAATCAATTTTTTTTTCTTGAGATCATTAATATTCTTCTTTATTGAAGAAGGAAACCCCAAAGTGAAGAGAAGGAAATGTATCTGCCCTTTTTACAAATCTACTTGGCTGAAGCCTTTTTTATTCACTAAACCACTTGGTAGAGAGTTACTGTTATGGGATTGGAAGGAACACCCATTGAACATGAATGAGAGTAACTTCATATTCAATAGTTCCTCACCAAAGTGTGGTACATACATATGGTAAGGGGTGCATGTGGGGTACAAAATAGGAGTGCTAAACTATAGGTATGTCAATATTTATATTTATTATCAGAAAAACACATTTGCATAGTATATAAATTAAGTGATTAACTGTGGGATCTCTAGATCATGTTTTCTTCTATATCCATCTCAAGCCTAAATACCTATCCCACAAATACCTATGGAAGAAAAATAACCAATTGTATGGAGCGATACTACCATAAAGGGGTAGTTAGATGTAGAAATAAAACTAAACACCCTAAAATGAAGACTAGAAGGATGGACCATTACTGACCACCCAAAGGATTTGGACTACTAGAAAGATCAATAATTTTATATCAATCATGTCATGACAAAATACAATACATCAATCATTACACTTTTAGCTCACCATGACGGTCACATTTAGTAAAAATATGTTGGGTACATTTCACAGAATATAAGGTGTAATAGTGGACTCCAACTCGAGGACATGTGGTCTTTTTGAGCTTCCATGAGAACTCTAGAATATCCATAAACCTATGACACCTAAAGAATGCTCACAAAATGGATATTAAATGCAAAGAAGGTTTAAAGACATGAGTTCCTTGTCCCTTCAAAAAGAGAAATAAATTTGTTGATAAATGAAATTTATATGGTTGCCCTAGTTATATAACATTTATAAAAGATGTTTTATTAATTATTGCATATGTATTAGTATTATTTTTATTAGTGAAATAAATGATAATGAATGTGTAAAATTAAAAGTGGAAAAATTTATGAAGAAGTCACATTATATTCCCATAGTTAGAAAGGGAATTTTAGGTTCAAGTAGAGATGGATGTTTTTTTTCAAATAGTGTAGAATCTTGGAGGATTGAACAAATTATGCTTCATTAAATTTATGAGATATGCATATTGAGATTGCTATTGAATAGTTTAAGGGATATCTTAAATTAAAACTTGAAATATGTATAATACATTTATAATACAATTATATTTTATTTTAAAATTTAGGATAAAATAGATTTTGTTTTTATATGATAACAATATTCTACAAGGTAGGAAATATGTTTTAGCAATTTTTTATAACTAAAGGTAGATAGTTATTTTACTAATTTAATATAAATTATTGGAATATACAATTAAATTTAATAAGATTTTCCCAAACTTTTAAATATTTTTACAATAAAATTTTAATATTATTTGTTATATCTATTATTTTTTATAAATATATTTTAGAATATGATTTTAAAAGTATTTGTTGATTAAAAAAATAATTTTATAAATGTAAGAAAAAAGTTAATAATTCAAAATATAAGGTATTTGATAATGGTCAAATTTTATTTAACAATTATAAATAGAGTATTTTAAATATAATGACTTTTCTTGAATAATAAAAAATTGATCTACATTAACCACTGGCAACTAATAATTATTATATATATTATTATTTAAAAACACAACTATAATTACTTTTACCACCTACAAAAAAAAAAAAATTGACAAGAAAAAACATAACTTTTCATTGTAATGACATCTTACCTTTACACCAATTTAAAATATATTAAATAATAAAAATGTTGAAAAAACTGTGCAAATAAACTTGCAGATAATTTGGATTACCACATATCATAAAATCAAAACTCATTTAATTATTAATTAAATTAAAATTTTAAAGCCATATTCACAATAAATAAATTCTAATATATAATATATTTGAGAATCCTTATAATACTTTGTAAAACTGTTTAAAATAAATTTCTTTAATAAATATCTTATAATTTAATTATATATTTATATAATTAAATTATAATAACAAATTTTTGAAAATTATTATATAATATTTAATACATTTAAATAAAATTAAAAATATAAAACTTCAAATACTCTAAGCTGCATCTCTATTCAAATCACAAAACATCACAATTTGTAGCTATTGGAATCACAGAACATCACAAATCCGTAAGGAACAAAAGAAATCTCTATTCAAATCACAAAACATCACAATTTGTAGCTATTGGAATCACAGAACATCACAAATCCTTAAGGAACAAAAAAAAATGTGACAAATCCTCTAACTAAGGTATATCACAAGTCATTGAAATTTCTATTTATTGTTTTGTTTCATTAGAATTATAAAGTTATTTGAGTAAGTTAAGTGAAAGGCCATAACTATCAATTTTATAATAATTTTTAACTAAATTTATCTATATCACTTATTGAAAAAAAACATAATTTACTTGATAAAATCATATATATAATTTAAATTTAATTTTATAATATATACAATTTAAATTTAATTTTATAAGCGAGTATTATTATTAATTAAATTAAAATTTTAAAGCCATAATCATAATAAAAGTAAACGTACTTCATAATTAATTATGAAAAACAGTGAATTCTTCGTTACACAGATAGATAGAAGTTCGAATTGCTAGACACTAATTTAGGTCGAGCGGCTGCCTATTGTCCGGCCTCCATGTCTCCTCCTTCACTCTCGTCATCCTCTGATATTGATAATGGCACGTCACGGCACAATTTATTCGACCATACATAAATAATTCCGTTAGTATCTCCTGATATAATATCATGAGTCCTTTCATCGTATACGAATGCATTGGTTTGCATATCTTCGAATGCCAATTCTCTCAACTCAGAAACACAATTTGGAGCATGAGTTGTAATCTTTCCCAACCTTTTTCCTGTAACAATGCTACTAATATTGATGGAGTCGGCATGTTCGCCAACACCGCAAGCAGAGATCAAAATGTCCTCTTCGGTGGTAACGTACGAACCTTTGCCATAGTAGGAGTCAAAAACGCTATGGTCCTCAAATGTGACCACAATCTCACCTTGTAAATCACAAAGATAAACACTTGTTTCTGTGATGCACAATACGCCACTTCTTTTGGCTAAATAGAGAGGTGGGCGAGCAAGAAGAGTATCAGTTGATATATCCATGATAACGCCATTGGTGAACAAATATTCTATCAGGGCCACATAAGTGCAAGAACTCAATGCTGCGTTGTGGAGTGACAGGTATGGAAATTTCTTTTCGAAGTTGTCCAGTCGCTTTGGAATAAATTCTCAATAAAACTTCCGTCCTCTCATCTTCGTTCTTATTTTCAATCATTATTAACATGTCCGTATTTCCTGGACTTCCAAACCTGCACTTTGATCTCAAGTTTTTGTCAGTTGAATCCGGAATTCTGAACAATTCCGTGTACTCTTTCAATTCAAAAAATTTGAATACCCTCTCATTCTCATCATAAATCATGCCTCTGCAATTTGGAAAATCAAAATCACAATCTTTTATTAGATCTTCTCGAAAGAGTTCTCTTTCTTCTGGATATTTTCCTGCTGCTATAGATGCAACGTCTAAGCTTACAAGTATTGACATGTCTTGATCGTTGTCATTGATAGTCGTCCCTTCGACTATCAATGAATTATTGTGACAATTATACCACATCGAGTCAATACTATCAATACTATCAAACTGTATTGTGATGGGCGACCCATGCTTGTCAGTAATTTGCGACATTTCTCCATAGAGTCGCACTGGAACAATATAGTCGTACACATAAATTACAAATAATATGTCGCGGACTACGAGAAAATTGGTAATTTCCATGCCAAATTCAAAGTCAAATGCTCGTAAATGATACTCCCGAAAAATATTTGGAAGCTTTCTATTGTCTTCGTCATCGCACCACTCTCGCCTTCGCAGGTTCTGGAAATAATCCATGGATGACGAAACTCTCTCTGTCGTCGCTTCATCCTCTTCTTCTTCTTGAGAATGAGGTCGGTTTTCATTGAGAGACTCCCCGACCTCCTCAGATGGGAGAAAGTGTGAGCTCCCAGCAGAAGTTATGTGTGGTTGTTGCAGTGACATCTCATCTTCTGGTTGTTCATACCTTGCCTTCTTAGTCACGTGATATTCCATTGCTAAATTTTTGAGGATGTTGAGGTGAATCCTTCGTTGGGTTTCACTGACTGCACAGAAGATAGGATATGCCTCTTAAACACACATGGACAGCAAGAGAGATATGAAAGATAAAACATGTCATACATTTTTTATTAACATGAGATATACATTTATAGTACATTGTTGTGACTGTTGGGTTTCACATCCCAATGTCTCTTGGACTCCTTTTGTCCATTAGGCTTCCACACTAACCCATTGAGGATTATGTGTCCAACAATGAAGAAAAAATATATTAGACCAATTTGTCTCCAATAAATCTAGAAATACCATCAGCTTAAAAAAGTAGGGGAATATTTGGCAATCTAATCCATACATGCACATAAAAAATATTGTTGGGATTGAAATATAGAGTACATTAAGTGAAAAGCATACCACTTGAGCCCATTAAAATAGCATTCAATCTAAATATGACATCCATATATTCCTTTTCATAAAAGATAAAATTATAATAACCCTTACCATAGTATAGAACACAAACCCATTCATGATTTTCCCAATGGTTAGATATCTAGTCCCTATGACAATGTTATATTTACATATGATCGTGATGCACTCCCATCCATTATAAAAATATTTAGTGTAAAGTTATCTTCACCCAAGATGTATTAAATATCGAAATATAACTCGACAACAAGACAAAAAAATCCTCCACTTAAAATATTCAAAGTCATTCTTTATCCATGTTACTTTATTTAAATATCATATACTTTATTTCACAGATAAATAGGTTTTTTTTGTTCTTTACAATACAAAAACAAGTTTCTATTATTTCCATTTATAAGAATTATACAAACAAATAAACATGACACAACTCAATAACATAAATTATCGTTTTCAACTCACTTATCTCAATGCAATGATATAAACCTAATCATATATCTCTAAATTTGAGTATGTTTCCCATGATATGCTTACATGTATGTTATGAGGATGTTAAAGGAGTAAAATCACAAATGGTGGGTACATGTCCATAAAAAACCAAGGTGAACCTATTCCATAGACTCAGGGTGAAGTTTTCTATTTTGATAGTTTTTAGGCCTTAAACTTCTAGAGCAATTTTGAGGCCCTAGATGACAATTTTTGGGGAATTAGGCTAATGAAAATCATAGACTACCATCGGTATTGGAAAAATAAACTCCCCACATATACCTCTTAATCGATATATCATGCCCACAAAAGGAAGTTTGTATTCCAAAGTTACGATCCTCAAAAGTTGACATTCTAACTTACGCCATTGGAGCCTATACGTTCTATTAGGCCAACCATACTTGTGGAAGCATCATGTTGTGTATGAGTCTAGAACTTGTAGTGTGATTATTACTTTGGTATTTTTCACAAAGTGACCATAGTCATAGAAATAATTACATTTAAAGTGGCCTTTCTCATAATCAAGACCTTGAATATGGATGTAACCCTTTAAGTCAAATTGAATTACCTCAAGTTTTGGATACATTACCGAGTAATAATTCATTATTGTTTCTTGATGGCTTCAATGGTTATAACCAAATCTATATAGCCCGTGAAGATTGGGATAAGACTACCTTTACATGCCCCTAGGTAAAATTTTCTTACTGAATGCTATGCTTCGGGTTGTGCAAATCTCCGGATAGTTTATTGAGAGTAGTATCAGCCATATTTTGTGATATTATTCATGATTGTGTTGAGATTTATGTGGATGATTTTCTATGTGTGGTATCACTTTTTATGAAGCACTAAAGTATAGGGAAGTTAGTGATTAGGTTTCAAGAAAATAACTTTGCTTTGAATGATGTTAAGTATCAAATGATGTAGACTTTAGGAATTATTCTTAGACATCTTATATCTCATGCAAGGATATAGATTGATCCAACGAAGATCAAATTTATTACTAAGATACTTGTTCAATGGTATCATATGGAGGTAAGAATATTTTTATGTCATGTTAGATTTTATAGCCGATTCATAGATGACTTTACAAAAATAGATGCTCCTTTGTTTAAATTTCTTACTAAGGATGTTAAATTTCCTTGGAATAAATATTGTCAAGATGCTTTTAAAGGGATAAATGAAAAAATTACCATGGATCCCATGTTGAAGGAACCTTGTTGATTTCGTCCCTTTAACATGTTGATGGATGGATTATATAAGACCCTTAGAGTAGTCTTAGGACAAAAAGGGAACCGATTTTCTTATGCCATTTATTTTAGTAGAAAGAATCTAACACATACTAAAATCATCTATACATTCATGGAAAAAGAATTTTGACAATCATGCATGTAATCAATAGGTTTAAACATTATATCATTGGATATGAGTTTTTCATTCATAATTTCCATTCTACCATAAGATATTTAATGAAAAGTCATATAACTAGTGATATAATCACTTGGTGTATTTTTTTGTTACAAGTGTTTAATATTGCTATTTTAGATATCCCTAGAAAGGCTAATCTGATAGTGGATTTTCTTTCTAATATCCATAATGAAGGATTAGAAGATCCCTTAGATGATGATTTTCCAGATGAACTTTTGGTTTTTATGTTTACTAACACTCGTTGGTTTGCAAATATAGAAAATTACTTGGCTACAAGGAAATTACCACAATATCTCTAACCCCAAGATAAATAAAGAATCATTAGACTTAGTGCCTCCTATTATTGAATTGGAGGAGATATCTTCCACACAAAAGTTGACATGATCATCAAAAACTCCATGTGAGGAAAATATGTTTGCCATCTTAAAATTATGCCACAATGAACCATGTGGAGGAAGATTCGCTGAAAAAAAGTAAGATATAAAGTTCTTTGTTAAGGATATTTTTGGGCTACTCTCTTATGGGACATTTTTACCCATTTTGGTGACCTAAGTGAGATTGTGACAGATTAGGAAAAGAGGTTCACAACAAAAGTTGTGGAAATCATCACTCAATGATACAGGATCAAGAACCAAAGGTCTTCCTTATACCATCTACAAGCCAATAGGTAGGTGGCTTCAACCACGAAGATTCTTGAAATGATCATGACCAAGATGATACAAATACATCATAATTATTAGGCGAATTGGCTTCCCAAGGCACCGTGGGTCTTCAAAACCACATGGAGGGATTCAATTGGATTTACATTGCATGAGAAGGTGTATTGAAAAAAAACGTTATTGTTCCAATAGAGTTCTAGGTGAAGACCATTATTGTTATAGTCATTAGGGTCGACCTTTAGTGAATACCTTTAGCAGCAGGGTCCATTGAAAGTAAGAAACATGGGTACAAGTGCTCTTGCTTGAAATTTGAGTAAAATCATAGGGAGATAAGTTAAAAGTACAAGTTGAAAAGGTAGTTTCTCCCCTCTAAAATTTGATGATGTAATATAATCTTATTTTATTATTGTCACTATTATTTTATAGAATTCCTTAGGCAACCCAGTTTATACCTCAAAATTTCTCTCTAATGGAGACGTACAATGAAAATATTGAGAAAACTACTCTCATCCAACATGAGAGGAGTATGTTGCATTATAGATTCATTCAGAAAAAGAAATTAAAACAAGGTGACTAGGTTATCCTTTCTAACTCAACATTTAAATATTAAATGGAATTTCAGCACACATTAGTTAGGCATGTATGAATTGATCAAGTCTTTCAAAATGATTTATTTAGAATCAAAATAAATGATGGTGAAGGAATCCCCTTTCTTGTTTTAATGGAAATAAATTGAAGGTGTATCAAAAGCCTCTTAGTTGAGAAGAGTTTATTCAACATGTCTCAAAATAGTTCAAGATGGCGATAGTGGGTAGATAGGACTCTAAAAGTGTTGTAATTACTTCTTGATATACCATTTTCCTTTAAAGAATCGTAAATGTGAACATAAAATGAGAAAAAAAATACAAAAATATAACAAGTAAAGATAAAAATAAGGGTCTAATTGTGATAACCAACATCTCGTCTAATTAGATAGAAATTTTGATTGAAAAACTAATAAATGATGTGCAATTATTCCCCAAAAATATTATCATAAAAGTGAGCTCACTAATTGTAACAAAAGAATAGGTTTCTTTCAAAAACTGAGAGTTTTTTAGTGCTTGATTTCTCTAGCAACAACATTGAGTCAATGATGAACCAAGTTCATGAAAAACCTCCTCATTATAGAGCTTGAGAGAACTACTTTTTGTGATCTTGTCACCATAGTTAGCAAAACCTCTGTTGTTGTTAATTTCATGGATGAATACTTTCTTTAACATATTTTTCTTCAAAATTTATCAAAATCAAATAAAAATTTCAGCATCAACAATTAGCACTTGTGTTTTTTTATTTGAAAGGAACAATAAATATACATGGTTTGATCTTTTCAAAATTTGACTTTAAAATGTTGATTCTCAGTATCTAGTTTTCAATTCTCTCAAATAATTTATAGTGTTTTGTAGCCTTCATAAAAGTAGGTTTTTGGTGATTGATCTCAAGAAACATTATATGAAGTTTCAATAGTATTTTCATACAACTATAGGCTTTCCTATAAGCGTCACATAATCATGTGACCAATGATTACAGGAACATTAGAATGGTTATAGGATGACCTATAGCATGTCATTTTCAAATTGTTTTTCAAGTTTGGACTTCTTTAGCATAAGATTATGTTGAGACAAGGGTTTGAATGTATCCGATGTCTTCAGGTGCTTTCTCTCATTAATTTCTTTAGTCTTCATAAAAAATGGTTTATTTTGGTACCAAAATTTAACTAAATAACTAGTCTTTTGTAGTGTGATAACAATACTTGTAACAACATTTTAGTTATTGATAACCTCAATGTTTCAATGATTGACAACCTCAATATTTTATACGTATACAAGTTTTAAAATTTATTTGAAATTTTCCTTGCAATTAATTTCAATGCCTAAGGTAAAATATCAAGATGAGCAACTTAGTTAATTTATTTCGACATGTTAAAACATGTAAGCAATAATAAAAAAGGTCTTGTTCCTAATCTTATATGTGATTTTCCTTATAACCTAACACATTATTTTTTATAACCTGACACGTTATTCGTGTATGATCATTTAACACCATGACTCCCTAATTTTTCCAATCACTACACCTTGGAATGAGTTATTTGACTCAGAGTTATCTCCTTGCTTCCAATTTCTTGACTTGAAGTAGAACTACTAATATGATTTTTTCTTCCTCATCAAGTTCTAGCAATATTGTTTGAACTAGGATCTTATCACCTATAAACTTATTTAAACATGAAACATGGAATACTGGGTGCACTCGAGAAGCTGCAGGAAGCTCTAATTTTTATGCCATAGTACCAATATTTTGCAACACCGTGTATGGACCATAACACTTTGGTGATAATTTATTATTCTTCTTAGCTTCCTTGAGTCAAATTTCTTTATATGGTTGTATTCGTAAGAATGCCCAGTCACCTAAATCAAAACTTCTTTCGCTGCAATGTTGATCTGCATGTTTTTTCATTCTATTATCTACCAGAGTGAGGTTAACCTTTAAGAGTTGGAGAACTTGTTGTTGATGCTCGATGTGAATTTCCACTACTTGAACCTTAGAACTTTCTCTTAAATATGATGTGATGGATGGTGGATGATATCCATAAAGTGCCACAAATGGGGTCATTTTTGGTGCAGTATACAAGGAAGTATTATACCACCATTTAGCTAAAGGCAACCATTTGACCCATTGTGTCTATTTATCAAAGACAAAGCAAAAAAGCTATCCGTCCAAACATGTGTTTACTATCTCAGTTTTCCCATCAGATTGAAGATGATAAGATGAGATATGAGCTAACTCAGTACCGAGACAAGAAAATAATTATGTCCAAAATTTTCCAGTGAAAATGGGATCTCTCTTGCTTACAATAATCTTTGGGTTTCCATGTAGCTTTTGAATTTCTTCCATAAATGCAATATTAATTGTACTGGATTTAAATGGATGAGATAATGCACAAAAGTGTGCATACTTGGTAAGTTTGTCAAAAAACACCATGATGAAACTCTTTCCTTCAGACTTGAATAAACCTGTGATAAAATCCATTGAAACCTCCTCTAAATGTTGGCTTGGAATGGATAAAGGTTGTAATAGACCTGGGGTCTTAATTGTTTCAACTTTATTTCCTTGGAAAACCTAACATTCTACCATAAACTTTTGTATACCCAATTTAAGGACATCCCAAAAAAATTCCTTCCTAATCCTATGGTAAGTTTTTACAAATCCTGAGTGCCCTCCTAAGGGATAAGTGTGCAATTCCATACAAATATTTTGTTTGAGTTGATAATTCTTACATAGGTATAAGTGATCATTGTACCATAATGAATCATCTTTCCAGCTAAATGTATCAGATGTACTGGGATCTTTTTGTAACTTTTCAATGAGTTCCCATATTTCTTCATCATTCTTCCATCCATTCCTTGCTTCATTTATCTAATCTGGTTGGATAATAGAAATGGCACAAAGCAATGCTTCCACATCCTCATCCTTTCTTGAGAGTGCATATGCCACAACATTTTTCTTCCCTTTTTTGTAGATAATTTCAAAGTCATAACCCAACATCTTTGTGACCCATTTTTTCTACTCTTTTGAAGATAATCTTTGTTCTAAGAAGAATTTAAGACTATCATGATCCGTTTTTACCTTGAAGTGTCTTCCCATTAGGTAGGGTCATGATTTATTAAGTGTATGTAGTATTTCCAACATTTCCTTCTCATAAATAGTTGTGTAAATACTTTCCTTCAATTGGATGACTTTCAAAGTCAATGGGTCTTTCTTCTTGCATTAAAACAACACCAATTCCATTTCCTGAGGCATCACATTCCACAATAAATGTTTTTGTGAAATTTGGCGTAGCTAAGACCCGTGCTTGGCACATTGCCTCTTTAAGATGTTCAAAGGCCTTTATTGCTTCCAGAGTCCATGAAAATGCATCTTTCTTCAATAATGTTGTTAGGTGTGCTACTATTCTCCCATAATTCTTAGAAAACTTACGATAATACCATGTCAACCCAGGAAATCCTCACAGATGCTTTATGGATGTGGGGATTTTTCATTAGATAATGCCTTTAATTTTTCTAGGGTCTACCTTGACACCTTCATGGGATACAATATGACCTAGATATTCCACCTCTTGAACTCCAAAGAAGCATTTGGATATTTTTCAATATAATTGTTTCTCCTCCAATAGTTTGAGCACCCTATCAACATGTTGAACATGATCCTTCCAAGACTTGTTGTAGATTAGTATATCATCAAAAAATACTAAAACAAATTTTCTAAGGAACGGTTTGAAAATGGAATTCATCAAACCTTGAAATGTAGAAGGTGCATGGCTACTACCAAAAGTCATGACCAAAAATTCATAATGACCCTCATGAATTCTAAATGTTGTTTTCGGAATGTCTTCAGTCTTCATTCAGATTTTATGATATCCTGAACGAAGATCCAACTTGGTGAAGTAAATTGATCCATGCAATTCATCAAATAATTCATCAATGACAGGAATGGGAAATTTATCTTTAATAGTGAGTTTGTTGAGCTCCCTATAATCCGGATACATGTGCCATGATCCATCCTTCTTGTGCACCAATACTACTGGAGCAGAGAAAAAACTTTGACTAGGTTGAATTAAACCAGCTTATAGCATTTCTGCAACCATATGTTCAATTTCACTCTTTTTGGCATAGGGATATCTGTAAGGCCTAATGTTTGGAGGAACACTTCCTGGAATCAAATGAATAGCATGATCATGATCACAAATAGGTTGGAGGCCTTTGGGAGTCTCAAATACCTTAGAATGATTGTCCAATACATTTTGGAGATTTGGAGAAATAGATGATTTCTATGTGGGAACCTCTAGTGAACATAATTGTGCAATTACGCCTAGTTTTTATTTCTTTAGAAGATTTTTCATTCCGTTAGAGCAGATTATCTTTCCCGATTTCCCTACGATACCCCTTAATTCAACTTCCTTTCCTTCCAAATAAAATTTCATGAAATTTTCTTAAAAATTAAAAGCAATTGTACCCAAGGATTGTAGCCATTGGACTCCTAGTACAACAGCAATACCACCCATTGGTATGGAAAGAATTGGGCTATTCAATACATATTCTCCCAGATAGCTTGATATTATGACACTTTCTAGAGCAATTTATGGTTCCTCCACTTGCAACGATCACTTGACACTCTGGTGATAGGAATAGGAAGCAATTCAATTCCTTGGCTATCTTACAATGAATAAAATTATGGGTACTTCCTGAATCAATCAACACTATTACCTTTTTCTTCTTGATATGCCCTTCTATCTTGATAGTTTGAGGAGTGGTAATTCCAACCAATGCATTATAAGATATTGTTATGAAACCAGCTCACAAAAAGATAGAAAAGATACATCAATGCCTTAGAATTCAACCTCTTTGAGGGGGCAACCTCCTTTACATTACACAAATGAATGATTCTTTGATGATTCAAATGACAAAACCTCCTTTCTATATATAGGAGTCTAAGGAGTCACAATATAACCCAGTCGACCTAACAATAATAATATAAAGGCACAAAAATAACAATAGAGGGATTCTATGGGGCACAATAGTAACAATATGCGGACAATAGGGGCACAAAAATATTAATAAGGGATACAACTGCAATAGTAATGGGGTAATCACTAGTATTATAGGGACCTAACATGCCCCTCTTCTTCAAAAAAGTGTTGTCCTCAATGCTTGAGTAGTTCTAGATGCTTCTGTATGAAATTCTCATCCTCCCATGTGGAATCTTCAGCAGATAAGTTCTTCCACTTGATGAGATACTCTGAAATTGATCGATTTCGTAGTTGTCGAGTTCTTGTTTCTGTGACTGCTTCCGGTTCCAATATAATTTTTCCTTCCTCGTCAAGTTTTGGCAATATTGTTTGAACTAGGAGCTTGTCGCCTATAACCTTCCTTAAACATGAAACATGGAAAAATGGGTGCACTTGAGAAGCTGCAGGAAGCTCCAATTTGTATGCCATAGTACCAATATTTTGTTTTAAAAAAACCTTGTACGGACCATAATACTTTGGTGATAATTTATTATCCTTCTTAGCTTGCTTGAGGGACATTTGTTTATATGGTTGTAGCCATGGGAATACCCAATCACCTACATCAAAACTTCTTTTGTTGCGATGTTGATTTGCCTGTTGTTTCATTCTATTCTGTGCCAACATGAGGTTATCCTTTAAGAGTTGGAGGACTTGTTGTTGATGCTCGATGTGATGTTCCACTACTTGAACCTTAGAATTTTCTCTTAAATATGATGTGATGGATGGTGGCTGATATCCATAAAGTGCCATAAATGGGGTCATTTTTGTTGCTGTATGGAAGGAAGTGTTATGCCACCATTTAGCCAGAGGCAACCATTTGACCCATTATGTCTATTTATCAGATACAAAGCAACGAAGATATCCTTCCAAACATTTGTTTACTATCTCAGTTTGCCCATCAGATTGAGGATGATAAGATGAGCTATGAGCTAACTGAGTACCGAGACAGGAAAATAATTATGTCCAAAAATTTCCAATGAAAATGGGATCTCTGTCACTTACAATAATCTTTGGGTTTCCATGTAGCATTTGAATTGTTTCCATAAATGCAGTAGAAACTGTACTGGCTTTAAATGGATGTGATAATGCACAAAAATGTGCATACTTGGTAAGTCTGTCAACTACCACCATGATGACACTCTTTCCCTCAGACTTGGGTAAACCTATGATAAAATCCATTGAAACCTCCTCCCAACATTGGCCTGGAATGGATAAAGGTTGTAATAGACCCGAGGTCTTAATTGTTTCCACTTTATTTTGTTGGCAAACCAAAAATTCTGCCACAAACTTTTGAATATCCAATTTAAGGCCATCCCAAAAAAATTCATTCTTAACCCTATGGTAAGTTTTTAAAATTCCTCAGTGCCCTCCTAAGGGAGAAGTGTGCAATTCCATAAGAATCTTTTTTTTGAGTTGGAAATTCTTATAGAGGTATAAGCGATCTACCATAACGAATCATTTTGCCAGCTAAATGTATCAGATGTACTCGAATCTTGTTATAACTTTTGAATAAGTTCCCACACTTATTCATCATTCTTCCATTCCTCCCTTGCTTCGTTTATCCAATCTGGTTGGATAATAGAAATGGTGCACAACAATGCTTCCACATCCTCATCCTTTCTTGAGAGTGCATCTGCCACCACATTTTGCTTCCCTTTTTTGTAGATGATTTCAAAGTCATAACCCAACATCTTTGTGACCCACTTTTGTTGCTCTTCAAAGGATAATCTTTGTTCTAAAAATTATTTAAGGCTATCATGATCCGTTTTTACCTTGAAGTGTCTTCCCATTAGGTAGGGTCGCCATTTCTTAAGTGCATGTAGTATTGCCAACATTTCCTTCTCATAAATAGCTTTGTGTAAAACTTTCCCTTGATTGTACGACTTTCAAAAGAAATGGGTCTTTCATCTTGCATTAAAACAACAACAATTCCATTTCCTAAGGCATCACATTCCACAATAAAGGTTTTTGTGAAGTCCGGTGTAGCTAGGACCGGTGCTTGGCACATTGCCTCTTTAAGATGTTCAAAGGCCTTTGTTGCTTCTGGAGTCCATGAAAATGCATCTTTTTTCAATAATGTTGTTAGAGGTGCTTCTATTCTCCCATAATTCTTAACAAACTTGCGTTAATACCCTGTCAACCCTAGAAATCCTCGCAGATGCTTTATGGATGTGGGGATTTTCCATTCCTTAATGGCTTTAATTTTTCTAAGGTCTACCTTAGCTCCTTCATGAGATACAATATGACCCAAATATTCCACCTCTTGTACTCCAAAGAAACATTTGGATCTTTTTGCATATAATTTTTTCTCCTCCAATAGTTGTAGCACCCTGTCAACATCTTCAACATGATCCTTCCAAGACTTGTTGTAGATTAGTATATCATCAAAAAATACTAACACAAATTTTCTAAGGAAGGGTTTGAAAATGGAATTCATCAAACCTTGAAATGTAGAAGGTGCATCGGTAAGGCCAAAAGGCATGACCAAAAATTCATAATGACCCTCATGAGTTCTAAATGTTGTTTTCAGAATTTCTTCAGTCTTCATTCTGATTTGATGATATCCTGAAAGAAGATCCAACTTGGTGAAGTAAATTGATCCATGCAATTCATCCAATAATTCATCAATGACAGGAATGGGAAACTTATCTTTAATAGTGAGCTTGTTGAGCTCCCTATAATTTGGACACATGCACCATGATCCATCCTTCTCGTGCACCAATACTACTGGAGTAGAGAAAGAACTTTGACTAGGTTGAATTATACCAGCCTCTAGCATTTCTGCAACCATACATTCAATTACACTCTTTTGGGCATAGGGATATTTTTACGGCCTGATGTTTGGAGGAACATTTCCTGGAATTAGATGAATAGCATGATCATGATCATGAATAGGTGGGAGACCTTTGGGAGTCTCAAATACCTTGGAATGATTGTCCAAGACTTTTTGGAGATCTAGAGAAATAGATGATTTCGATGTGAAAACATCTAGCGAACATAATTGTGAAATTACACCTCTTTGTTCCTTTTTTAGAACCTTTGTCATACCGTTAGAGCTAATTATCTTTCCTGGTTTCCCTACAATACCCCTTAATTCAACTTCCTTTCCTTCCTAGAAAATTTCATGAAAAGTTATTCAAAATTAAAAGCTATTGTACCCAAGGATTGTAGCCATTGGACTCCTAGTACAACATCAGCACCTCCCATTGGAATGGAAAGCATTGGGCTAGTCAATACATATTCTCCCATGGATAGCTTGATATTATGGCACTTTCCAGAGCAATTTATTGTTCCTCCATTTGCAACCATCACTTGACACTCTGGTGCTAGATATGGGAAGCAATTCAATTCTTTTGCTACCTTACAATGAATAAAATTGTGGGTACTTCCTGAATCAATCAACACTATTACCTTTTTCTTCTTGATTTGTCCTTCTATCTTGACGGTTTGAGGAGTGGTAATTCCCGACAATGCATTACAAGATATGGTCAAATTCATTTCTTCTTTATCTAGGCTTTGTTCCTGGAGTATATCCTCTTCTTTTGAAATTTCTTGCTCCTTTTCTTCTTCCTCTTCACAATCTATGTAGAATAATTTCTTCTCAGCACACTTATGACCTTTAGTGCATTTTCTGTCACAACTGTAACAAAGCCCTTTTTCTCTTTTTTCTTCCAATTGTTGTTGTGTCAAACTTATAGGTTGTGGGAGACTAGGGGCAGTAACACTTCCATCTTTATAGTTGTGAGTGGTATGCTTCCTAGTTGCCATAATTTTGCTTTCCATTGTTCTTGCTAACCTGAATGCCTTCTCTAATGAATCAGGTTCCCAAAGGCGAACATCATGTTGGATATTATCCTTTAAAGTCCCTATGAACACATCAATACTATGCTCCTCTGGAATATTTTTTACCCTTATGTTCAATTTTTGGAACTCCTCAATGTGCTCCATTATTGAACCCTTTTGTTTGAGACTTATCAATTGGCTAAAAAAAGTGTTTCTTTTTGTATCCTCATAATGTGTTGTCAATTCTTCTGTAAAAATTGCCCAAGTGATAATTTGTTTACAAGAGCAAAACCATTGATACCATACAAACTGATTTGGTTCCAAATCTAGATTTGCAATACGTACATTTTGTGTGTTTTGCACATTATTGAGATCAAAAAATTACTCCATCTGTAATATCCATGTTGCGGGATCCTTGCCATCAAACTTCCTCATATCGATTTTTGGAATATGGTGGGTCATCGATCCCACATTAAAGTCTATGAAATCATGATTAACATTTATTTTGTTTGCATCATCAGTTTCCTTTACTACCCTTTCACCATTAGTAAGTATTTCTTGTAGAAAATTTGTCAAATCTGTCTTCAAATCTGCCATGTCTGTCTTCAAATCTGCCATGTCTCTCCTCAAATCTGTCTTCAAATCTATCTTCAAATCGTCCATCTTAGCTTCCATGCCCTTTATCTTAGATTCCACGCCATTTATCTTAGCTTTTTTTAGCTTTTGTGAGAGTGACATTTGTTGCACTTGGTCTTGTAATTTTGATACATCATGTAGCATTTCTTCCTCTTCTTCATGAGTCACGCTAGAGCTTTCAGGTTGCTTACTACGTGTTTGCATTTTCTTTACTCGTGGAATCAGTTATCGATAATAATTTTATACTATGCCCTTTGAATTCCTTCAAAATAATTTTTCAAACTAAGCTTAAGCAAAAATTTAAAAAAAAATCTACACACCTTTTTTCACTTTGTAGGAGCCCGATATTGCCTCTGATGTATCTCTGTAATTTCATATCATCCAGTTCTGAAATTACGATATGCAGTAGCCCTCTATGTCCTCTTTCCAATTCCACCAATCTGATCCAAATTGGATTCTCCAAGGAAGAGTTATGTCAATTCTCCCACAGTGACCTCATTATAGACTAGTTCAGTAGAGCGATATTGTACGACATGCCATGTGTCCCTGTTTCGACCTTTGGCTCTAAAAAATATATACATGAAACTACAGTTTGTCCTCTTTTTGTACCTTACGAAACTTCAATCTAATGCTCAGAGAGAAAGTTATGACGATTTTCTCCAGGTCACCTATTTGGAATGTAATTCATGAGTCTGCAAACAGACGAACTTCCTCAGATCATATCTCCACAAATATAGCACGAAAAGCTCTGAAATTTGGACCCCAGGTTCAGTGCTATTTCATCTCAAATGGGTTTTTTTTTCTCTTCTGAAACATCGCAGAACAAATTTATAGTGAAAATGCCACAATGACCTATTTGGAGCAGTGAAACCCTAGAATCCAAAGTTGTGATACTAAATGCTATGAAACCAGCTCACAAAAAGATAGAAAAAATAAATCAACGCCTTAGAATTCAGCCTCTTCGAGGGGGAAACCTCATTTACATTACACAAATGAATGATTCTTTGATGATTCAAATGACAAAACCTCCTTTCTATATATAGGAGTCTAAGGAGTCACAATATAACCCAGCGCCAACCTAACAATAATAATATAAAGGCACAAAAATAACAACAGAGTGATTCTATGGGGCACAGTAATAACAATATGGGGATAATAGGGGCACAACAATATTAATAAGGGATACAACTACAATAGTAATGGGGTAATCACTAGTATTATAGGGACCTAACAGATATGGTCAGATTCATTTATTCTTTCTGTAGTGTTTGTTCCTAGTGTATATCCTCTATTTTGACGTTTCTTGTTACATTTATTGCTCCTCTTAATAATCTATGTAAAATAATTTCTTCTCATCACACTTATGACCTTTAGTGCATTTGCTATCATAATAGTAACAAAGCCCTTTTTCTCTTTTTTCTTCCAATTGTTGTGTTGTCAACCTTGTAGGTTGTGCAAGGCTACGTGCAACAAAACTTCCATCTTTATAGTTGTGAGTGGTAGGCTTCCTAGTTCCCATAATTTTACTTTCCATTTTTCTTGCCAACCTAAATGCCTTCTCCAATGAATCAGGTTCCCACAGGAAAACATCATGTTGGATGTTATCATTTAAAGTCCCTATGAACACATCAATCATATGCTCCTCTAGAATATATTTTACCCTTATATTCAATTTTTGGAAGTCCTCAATGTGCTCCATCATTGAACCCTTTTTTTATTTATCAATTGGCTAAAAAAGGTATTACTTTTTGTATCCTCATAATGTGATATCATTTCTTCTGTAAAAATTTCCCAAGTGACAATTTGTTTACGAGAGCAAAGCCATCAATACCATGAAGACTAATTTGGTACCAAATATAAAGTTTCAATGTGTACCTTTTGTGTGTTTTGTATATTATGGAGATCAAAATGTCGCTCCATTTGTAGTATCCATGTTACGGGATCCTAACCATCAAAATTACTCATATCTATCTTTGGAACATGGTGGGTCTTCAATCCAACATTAGATTCTATGAGATCATGATAACATTTCTTTTTTTCTCATCATGAGTTTCCTTTATTACCCTTTCACCATTAGTAAACATTTCTTCTAGCAACTTTGTCAAATCTATCTTCAAATCTTCCATTTTTCCTTCCATCTTAGCTTCCACGTCATTCATATTAGCTTCTATGCCTTTCTTTAAACCATCCATCTTATATTCCATGCCATCCATATTAGCTTCCATGCCTTTCTTTAAACTATCCATCTTAGCTTCAGTTACTTTTTGTGAGAGTGAGTTTTGTTCCACTTGGTCTCGTAATTTTGATATAGCATGTTGCATTTCTTCCTCTTCTTCATAATTCATACTAGAGATTTCAAGTTTCTTACTAGGTGTTTCCATTTTATTTCTGTAGGGTATAAATTAATGATAATTATGCTTCACTATGCCCTTTGAATTCCTTCAAACTAATTTTTCAAACCAAACTTATGCAAAATTAAAAAAAAAACTACACACATTTTTTCACTTTGTAGGAACTTGATATTGAATCTGATATACCTCTAAAATTTTGGATCTCCAAGGTCTTAAATTATGAACTGTGGCAACCCTCTGAGTCCTTTTGCAACTCCACCAATCTGATCAAAATTGGATTCTCCAAGAAAGAGTTATGCCCAATCTCTCAAGATGACCTGATTATACACTTTTTCAGTAGAGCGAACTTGTACGGAGTTCCATGGGTCACTGTTTCAACCTTCGGACCTAAAAACGATGCACATAAACCTACAATCTATCGTATTTCTATGACGTTTTATGAAATTTCAATTTCATACTCAATGAAAAAGTTATGATGATTTTCCCAAGGTCACATGTTTGGGATGTAATTCGGGATCCTGCAAACACCCTAACTTTCGTAAATCATATCTCCGAAAATATAGTGAGACAAGATCTAAAATTCAGACCCCAAGATCATAGATATTTCAGGTCAAATGAGTTTTTTTTTCTTCTGAAATGTTGTAGAAAAAAAATTATAGCAAAAATGCCACGATGACCTATTTGGAGCAGTGAAACCCTAGAATCCAAAGATCTCATACCAAATGTTATGAACTAGCTCACAAAAAGATAGAAAAGATAGATCAATGACTTCAAAATCAACCTCTTCTAGGGGGAACCTCCTTTAAATTACACAAAATAACCATTCCTAGATGATACAAATGAATAAACCTCCTGTCTATATATATGAGTCTAATGGGTCACAATATAATCAAAGCCAACATAACAATAATAACATACAGGTGCAACAATAATAAAAATTGCCCTCTATTGGGCACACTAATAACAAAATGGGGACAATAGGGGAAAAATAATAACAATATGGCTACAATGACAATAGTAATGGGGGAATCATTATTGTTATAGGGACTGTTAGCGCTTGAAATTTCACCTCAGGCTGAAAAAGGTAAACTCCAAGGCAACATCAAACCACTTAGCCTCGTAGCTAGCCCTACGGGGCAGGAGAGGGCTCTCTTCGGTCTATCTCAGAAAATATCTTCAAAGGGCAAGATAACCAATAAGGAAACACTGATTTTAGGCTAGTAAACTGATAAAAATAGTTTGTTTTGGGATTTTTTGGATTTTGGTGGAAAATCGGGGAAAGGCAATTTTGGGTGCGGGGATTGGACACAGTGTTTGCAGGGGATTTTTTGGGGCAAGGTAGGAGACTGTATTGATGCCTTTAAAATAAGTGAATGGGTAGGAATGACCGGTGAGGAGCTAAGGAGAGCAAGCAATCACCTTGAGTTCTCCTTAAACAGATGAAAACATTGATATTAAGCAAATTTAAAAGCAGAGCATGGAAATCATGAATTGTACTTTAACACTTCATTTGCCTAATTTCAGAAGAAAAAGAAAGAGGATGATGTCACATAACACACTTACAAGTACAAAGAGAAGCACACCATCAATACATGTAACCACAGGAATCCCAAAAAGGACTGAAAAACCCTGGTCTTTCTTCCTTTGCCAAAATTGCAGAGATACAATGAATAATACAATAGAGCTTTCTCCCTCAAGATTCCAACCTCTCCAACCCCTGAAAATGACTAAGAAAATACATAATATAGGCAAGCTAACACCTTTCCTTTCCTCTAGGGGTCGAGATCATCCTTCTAGGAGCTGTTTCAACTAATTCTAAACCGAGCACTAAAATCTAGGCAGTCAAAACAACTTGCCTCTATAAGCTAGGAAACCAATTCATTCATTAAATGTTTGCTATTTCATGAATGAATCTTCTAGAATAGCTAAATAAGTGTCATGTCAACATGAAAATACATTAATTACATCAAAGAGGGTGAAAAATCCCATCCCAAGTCAAAACTGGCCAAAGCTGGGCGAATTCCTGAGGTGTAGGTGAAAAATTGTGAAAATTCCCCAACAGGTCGCGCTTCTTTGGAGCTGCTTTTGAGGCACTTCCAGGTGTCCAAATGAGGCAAAAGTGGGCTTTTTGGAAAGTTCTGAATGTCTACTTTCCAACTCAAGTGGAATTTCTGAATTTGGTGGCCATTTGCCCCTCCAAAATTGCAATCTCCCAAGACTGCTTCCTGTTTTTCAAAAAGATGGCAGAAAGTCAATTTTTGCATGTTTTTTGACCTTCTGGAGGCTCAAAACTTGATGAAATATCTTGGTAATTGCTGAGCAGGTGTATCTTTGCATGAAAAATCTAGAAATGCTGAGTTTTCCCAAAATGAAGTCGCCCATCGAATAGGTCGCGCGCGGCGCGCGACCTGTCAGGGAGAAAAACCTGTTTTTTGCCCAAAAATTCATAAGTGACCAAAAATGCTCAAAATTTTTTGAAATTTGTGCTGTAGTGAGGTCATTTAATATCATGCTCCTTCAAGGAAGCCTCATCCAAGATGTGGAGGGGATCGGGCCTTCTCCGTCGTTTCAGTGCCTTGGCCAACCGCCCTTGAATCACCTTCATTTTCGCCTTGCATACGTGCATCCACACCCAATAATGATTTTTCATGTTCCTGAGCAAGTCCTTATCTTGGTTGGCCTTAGCCAGCAGCCTCTCCAAATGAGCATTGACCCGAAGAAGCATAGCCTCTCGCTCAACGGGTACCAAATCGTCGGGTCTCTTTCGAGCCAAGTTGCGATCCTCATGGATCCTCCGCAACTCATCTAGAGTGTGCTCCTCCTCAAGTTGCTTGTTGCGCTGCTCCAAGGGGACAAAAACACAAGGGAGATGTTAGGGAGGGGGACTTTTGAAGGGATTTAGGGAAAATACATATGAAAGGGGAATTTAGGGAAGCAATTATGAAACATATACCATCACATAATCATATTTTGTAGGGGTTTCATAGGAGGTAGGGTTTAGGGACTTTGATATTTTGGTAAGGAGATTAGGTGAAAATGACAAGGGAGGTGGTAATGGGATATGGGGAAAAAAATGGAAGTGAAAGGGATAAGCTTGAGAGCAGAAAAACAAAACCCTAGCTTTACTTGCACTTTGACATTTTTAAACAAAATACACATGAACTTCTCCTTTCAAATTGATGGCATTAAAACACATTTTCATGCTCATGCAAGCTTTAGCAAGCAATAAACCTTGATGATTAGAGGCCTACCTGCAACCTTGAAGAATTTTGGGGTCGTTTGCAGTTTAAAGGTGATTTTTTATGGATGAATTCACAACAGGTCACGCGCGCCCAACAGGTCGCGCCAGTGTATTTTCTCAACTGGTAAGACCCCCCTCACAGGTCGCGCGCTTTTGCAGGAGGTTTTTGGAGGCCTTCCCAGTGTCGGAATCAGGTCCAGGATAGCTCGTTGGAAAGGTCTTTGAGTCTACCTTCCAAAAAATCTGGAATTTTTTAATTTGGAGTTAATTTTCCCTATCAAAAATCAAATCTCCTAATACTGTTCAAAAAGTGCCAAATGAGGCTGCCTCAAGGAAGAGTGTTGTTGCAGTCAATTTTTGAACGCCTTCCTCAACCCCAAATTGAGCACATGATAGCTCATTGTAAATCTCTTTGTGTCTAGTTATCATTTTACCCATCAAGAAAATCATTTGGCCAACCAAGCTAGGAGAAAACTTGATTTTGCCAAGGTCACTGCAGAGGTGTCTTTGATTCTCCTGAGGCAACGATATTCTTGACATTTCTCTCAAACCATGACACCTGTGCAAAACATGAAGGAGGTTTTTCTTCTTTGGAATGTTTTGGACAAAAAACTCTCTGAGTTTCCCAAAATTCATCTTTTATTTCTCTAAAACATCTTTTCAATGAAACTTATCCCGATGTGTGAAACAAGGAATTTTGTCGAAATGAAGCGAAATGAAGGGGATAAGGGGCTTCTAAATTCTTGGGGAAATTTTTGGAAGTAGGGAGGGATGTTAGGAAGCAAGGGAATGTGGAATCGTGGAGATCAAGTGAAGGGAAGGGGTCCAAAAGGGCAAAACACAGGTCAAACCTAGAAAATTGCCAAGTTGTGGCAAGAAACTAGGGTTTGTGCAAAAATGAGGATTTTGGGGGACCTCAGTGATGGGAAGCATTTGATAAGGTACTTTAAGGATATGGGAAGGTGTACAAACATCAGGATACAAGTTTTGCCAGTGATTTGGCCATCCAAGAGAAATTAGCTTTCAAAACCCTAGGAGAGGGAAATAACCTTGCCTAGGCGCAACTGAAGCATGAACAAGATGTAAAATGACTCATTAGATACTGACATGATAATGACAACCCTATGAATGATGATAGACTCAGCTGAATAGTGACATGAACCGACATTTGGACAACTTTAGAAGGAGTGAAAGCAAACCCTAGACCTAATGCCTAGTGACCAAATTTTGCTTGAAAACTCTTTGAAATGACAAAATTTGACCTGGACACTCTGAGACAACTTTGTAAGAGCATATTTGATCACTGGAGGAAGGCTGGAAAGACTGACAGTAACAGGGACCTTAAAGACTATTATGATTTTTCAAAACTAATCGTTTCATCTACTGCTTGAAGTAGGCCCCCATCCTTAGAACTAAAGAAGAAAAATAAAATATTGAAAAGTTAACTATTGAAATTGAGGAATTAAAGGTCCTATATAGGTATGTCAAGAATGTAAATTATATCCTCAAGAGAAAGAATTCCTAGTTGTAAGAATAAATTGAGAGGTTAATAACAAAGAGTAAAAAAAAATTCAAGTTAGCTAAGAAGTGTGTAAGAGGAATCATTATTTTTCTATTGACAATAGGGCTTTAGAGAAGAATATTTAGGAAGAGAGGAAGATGAATTGGTCTAATGTGATTATTTTCATTAGCAACCACTAGATCAATAGGCCACACTAATTTTTCTTAGTTGTATCTATTTTTGCTAACTCTCACCTACTATTAATAGATATCATATTAATGGAAACTATAGTTTTTGTTAAATAAGGACACACAAAGACTTAGACATGGGGGAGTTATCAGAGCTCAAAATAGATTTATTTTTCACTTCCATTCCACTTTTTACGAAGCATTATCACTGTTTTCATAACATTTACTGGAAAAAATCACTAAAAATGGTTTACAAGGTAATCTGTTGTTATTTATCATCAATTTCGTTCTTTTTAATATATTAAAGTCTTAATTAAGGATTATTATCACTAATGATGGTTTGTGATTTAGATCATGTAATCTTTATGGTTTTTGGTAACCCACCTCCATAATCAATATTGTTGCACACTTCTAGGAGAGAAATTACAACATGGGGTTTACCTCTAGTAGCCTTCAGAAGCTCTTAGATTCATCAAATCAAGATGAACATATTTGAGGAGTGTGTTGGTTGTTGATCAAAGTTTGATTAACTAAACCAAAACTATGGAGCATGTGAACAAGCTTATTAGGTTTACATGAAGAAACTATTAAATTACACATAAGGACACAGACTTGCAATTTGTATCGTTCATACTTGAAGCCAAATATGTGAGGGAATTTTTTCGTATTACCCATTCTTTTAATCATTTTGATATGGTTTATATTCTCCGGACATGGGATGGAAGATTCAATTATGACTCCTTCTTGTTACATTTTCATTGTAGAAATTTATAAATATCAACCTTTGTGCACTTTACTGGGGATATCAATCTAATAGAAAATATAATTTGGAGAATGATTGATTCATTCGACCACTGGGTGTATACATCCCTATGTTTGACATGTAATTTTGATATGTTTAATTCAATAAAAAACAGTGTCATTCTGTGTACGATTATTGTTGTATAGGAAATGTATGTGGTTAGGAGAGCCCACCAACTCACCAATGCTTTCCCTATGTTAGTATATTTTGACACATAGGAAATGGTTAAGTATAACTTGCTCTAGTGTAGAGTTAGGTAAAATGTGTTTTTTACTATGTACTTTTGTAACTTGCAATCCGACAGTCACAATATGTTTGAGACATGAAGTGATCTGACGGTTCATTCTCTCCTCGGTATTACCGACACTTGATTCGTGGGTTAACACCCGATTGGTCTATGATCTCTATTTAAAGAGCATGGAGGGTCATTTGTAAGGTGACCAATCATGAGAGAAGCTTATGTAAATTTTCTTTCTTTTACATTAATAAATTTCCTGAAGTAGCCATGTTGGCTTAGGCCATGGGTTGTTTCCCTCTTTGAGGGTTTTAACCATGTCAAGAATACTGGTGTATTGATTTGTGATATTTTTTTGAGCAGTTTCCTTTGGTGTTTTATCTGTGGAACTTACCCTGTAAATTCCTACATGGTATTAGAGCTATTTGAGGGTTGCATCCATTGGTGATCCAAATCTAAAGCCGGTACAACTGCATTCGACTGTCATTTCCTAGATCTATTATTTCTGACCGCTTTCATCCTGAGAGGGCTACTCTATTGTGTTAGGAGAAAATTTTCCAGTGATGAACCCCTTTCTTTCATGTGAAAAGGTTTTCAGTTGCCTAGCTACGTCATTTTTAAGATCTGGAGGTCTAGAGTCTTTATTGGAAGTTTTAGTTATTTATCTCTTTGCTTGTTTCAATTTATTTATCTCTCTATTTTTATTACCATATCCATACCTTTCATTTATGTGTATTGTCTTTGCCCCGCGATTCTGAGCGATCTGGGAAAATCAGAAACAGAAATAAAGGATTTTTCTCATGTGTATGCTCTTTTCCACCGCGCCTTAGTGTGATCTCGGAAAATCAAAAACATTGAGGAAAATATTTAGTTTCCGGTGAAAGCTAACTTTGTTGGGTCCCTATAATACTAGTGATTCCCCCATTACTATTGTAGTTGTATCACTTATTAATATTGTTGTTCCCCTATTGTCCCCATATTGTTATTACTATTCCCCATAGAATCCCTCTATTGTTATTTTTGTGCCTTTATATTATTATCATTAGGTCGGCTTGGTTATATTGTGACCCCTTAGACTCCTATATATAGAAAGGAGGTTTTTTCATTTGAATCATCAAAGAATTGTTCATTTGTGTAATGTAAATGAGGTTGCCCCCTCGAAGAGGCTGAATTCTAAGGCGTTGATATATCTTTTTTATCTTTTTGTGAGCTGGTTTCATAACATTTGGTATTAGAGCTTTGGATTCTAGGGTTTCGCTCCTCCAAACAGGTCTTTGTGGCATTTGCGCTATAACTTTTTTATGCGATGTTTCATATGCTAAAAAAAACACATTTCGGCTGAAATTGTTCTGAATGTCGGGTCCAAAATTCAAATCTTTTCACACTATATTTTTGGAGATATGAGCTGAGGAAGTTGGCCTTTTTGCAAACTCCTAAATTACATTCCAAACAGGTGACCTGGGGAAAATCATCATAACTTTTGTTTTGAGCATCAGATTGAAATTTCGTAAGAAGTTATAGAAATAGAATGAACTATAGTTTACTGTGTATAGTTTTTAGACCCGAAGGTCAAAACAGTGACATGTGGCACTTCATACAAGTTTTCTCTTCTGAAAAGGTATATAATCAGGTCATCTTGGGAGATTGTGCATAACTCTTTCTTGGAGAATCTAAATTCGATCAGACTGGTGGCATTGGAAAGAGGACACAGAGGGCTGTTGCAGGTCACAATTTCAGAACTAAATGATCTGAAACTACATAAATGCAACATGATATATCAAAATTACAAGACCAAGTACAACAAATTTCACTCTCACTAAAGGTAAATGAAGCCAAGATGAATGGCGTGGAAGCTAAGATGCTAGGCCCCTATACTACTAGTGTAACCCCTTATTGTTATTAGTACAACCCCCTTATTATATTGTTGTATCCATGTAGTCCCGATATTGTTACTTTTGTGCCCCATAGAAGCCCACTATTGTTATTATTGTGCCCTCACATTATTATTTTTATGTCGGCTCTAATTATATTATGACCCCTTAGACTCATATATATAGAAAGGAGGTCTTTTCATTTGTATCATCCAAGAATTGTTCATTTGTGTAATGTAAAGGAGGTTTCTCCCTCGAAGAGGCTGAATTCTAAGGCGTTGATCTATCTTTTCTATATCTTTGTGAGCTAGTTTCCTAACATTTGGTATCAGAGCTTTGGATTCTAGGGTTTCGCTGCTCCAAACAAGTCATCGTGACATTTTCACTATAACGTTTTTCTGCGACGTTTTAGATGCTAAAGAAAAACCCATTTGGGTTGAAATCATTCTAAACCTCAGGTCTGAATTTCAGAGCTTTTCGTTCTATATTTGCAGTGATATGATCTGAGGAAGTGGGCCTTTTTTCAAACTCCCGAATTGCATTCCAAACAGGTGACTTGGGGAAGATAGTTATAACTTTTTTTTTAAGCATCAGATTGAAATTTCGTAAGAAGTTACAGAAAGTGTATAGTCTGTAGTTTCTTGTGTATATTTTTCAGATCCTAAGGTCAAAACAATGACATGTGGCACTTCATACAAGTTTGATCTTCTGAAAAGGTATATAATCAGGTCATCTTGGGAGATTTTGCATAACTCTTTCTTCGAGAATGAAAATTCGATCAGACGGTGGCATTGGAAAGAGAACGTAGAAGGTTTCTATAGATCGCAATTTTAGAACTTAAATATTGGAAAGTACAGAGTTAGATTCGTTTCAAAATCAAGCTCCTAAAATCAAGAAAAAGTGAGACGAGGAAGTTGGATGGCAAGGATCGGGTAAATTGGATATTACAGATGGAGAAATATTTTGATATACATGGTGTACCACTATTACAAAAGGTATGTATTGCATCTTCATATTTAGAACAAGATCAATTTTTATGGTATAAAGGGCTTTGTTCTCGTAAACAACTTCGTAGAAAATATTTAGAGTCTTTCCTTATTAGCTAGGCATATCTATGTAGATGGGTCATATTGGTGGTTCTTCTCCCATTGGCTCGGGCATATCTTGGCTATATCTTCTCCGGTTGGCTATTTCATCTCTTCTCCTTCGGCCGCGATCTGTAGTAAGCGAGTTGGGTTCCTTGCACACCCGAATGGAGGCTTTGAAGGGGGACTTCTTTTGTTCTATTAACGTGCATGTATACGCTTCTTGGACAAAGATAAAGTGAACCAGTGTATACCTCTCTTTCTTCATTCTTTGGAGTCTAATGTGTAATCCTTTGTTGTTAATCTGCTACACTATGAACTGTCATCTAAGAGAGTTGCCATCAAGGACAACACCTGTATCATAATGCTAACAACATGAAATTAAATTGCAATATATTGTTCCATATACTCCACAACAACATGGTGTAGCTGAAAGGAATAATTGCACCTTAAAGGAAATGGCTAATTGTATGCTTCAATATAAAGGACTTAGTCTTAATTTTTGGACAAAAGAAACTAACTGTGCAAATTACATAGTAAAACACACTCCTACTAAGTTTTTAAATAATATCACTCCAAAAGAAGCATGGGGCTCAATTAACCCAGATGTAAGTCACTTTTGTGTTTTTGGGAGTGAAGCATGGGCCCATATGCCCAATGGGAAACATAAATCCTTAGAACATAAGAGTGAAAAATGTATTTTTGTTGGATATTTTGAAGATGTCAAAGGATATAGACTTCTTACACCTAAATCAAAAAATGTTATCATTAGAAGAGATGTAAACTTTGTTGAACATATATCGGCCTATGAACCTAGTTCGGTAGATGTGCCACCTCTCTCTATCCCTTCTACTTTGAAATATTTCTTCTTCATATGATGACAGCGAGGATGAAAATCCTCCCCCACCTTCTCAGGATCCTCCTTCAACTCCTCAATTTCCAAAATGGGTCCATGCTCTTGGGATGTTGCAGGTTCTCTTGTAGGTGATCCTACAGATCAGCGACATACACGTCCTCAGTTTGACGGAGCCTCTTCTTTACTGATTCAAGGTTGAGCGAATGATGATCTTGACACCTTTGCAGAAGCTTCAGGCTGTCCAAATTGGGACACAACTATGAATGAATAATATCGTTCATTATTGGCAAATGATACATGGGATCTTGTTCCTCTTCCAAAGGGACGAAAACTTGTTTGATGCAAATGGGTTTACAAAACTAAGTTTTGACCAGATGGAAAAGTTGATAAACATAAAGCTCGTCTTGTTGCTAATGTTTTTTCACAAGTTGAAGGAATTGACTACACTGAAACCTTCTCCCCTGTTACCAAAATTAACTCTATCCACCTTGTTCTTTCCCTTGTTTCCTCTTTCAAATAGGAAGTCCATCAGATGGATGTTAAATCATCCTTCTCGCATGGGGACTTGCATGAATAAATCTATATGGAACAACCTCTTGGCTTTCTACAAATAGACTCCAACCTTTTATGTTGGCTTAAGAAATCCCTTTATGCTCTCAATCAAGCCTCCCGAGCTTGGTATGCCAAAATGGATAGCTTGCTCTTAGATACTAGCATTTATAGGTGTCATTCTCACAATACTGTCTACACCAAGAAAGTGGGAAAGTCTATTATCATTTTTGTTCTTTATGTTGGTGATCTTATCCTTAATTGTAGTGAGCCCAACCTTATAAACCATGTGAAGGCTAGCCTTAAAAAGTATTTTAAAATTACATACCTAGGACACTTGCATTATTTTCTTGGTCTTTAGGTCTTGCAATCCAAGGAAGGTATTTCCCTTTCCTAGTCCAAGTATGCATGTGATCTTCTACACCACTTTCACATGGAATACTGTAAGCCAAACCCTTCTCCCTTTCAGTCTAGATCCAAAATTTTAGTCATTTGTACTTCCCCTGAAGTTGGTGCTACTTTATACGTCAGCTTGTAGGAAAACTTTTGTATCTAACCCATACCTGTCCTAACCTTTCCTTTGTTGTCGACCTTCTTTCTTGGTTTATGAAAAACCCACATGAAAGTCATTGGAAAGAATATGAAAGAATACTTCGTTATGTTCAAGGTACATTTCAGTTTGGGATTCATTACAATGCAGAAGCATCTCCTCTTTTGGTTGGTTTCACTGATTCTGATTGGGCTAGTCACCCTGATGATCAGAATTCTACTGCAGGTTATGTCTTCACTCTTGGTTCTGGACCTATTACATGGGCTTGCAGGAAACAAAGTTCCATTTCTCTTTCTTCAACAGAAGAATATTATTGTGGCGTCGTAGAAGCTAGTAAGGAAGCCCCCTATCTTCATCAAATCCTATCAGAGTTTGGCCTTTAGCAACAACATCCGACTACACTTTAGTGCGATAATCAAAGTGCCATTCAACTATGCAAAGGTCCAGTCCAACATCAGCATAGCAACCACATCGAACTACACATGCTCCAACCATAAATCAAAGTTTAGTAAACTTCGCCTCTATGAGAGCCTTTGTCAAGATGTCACTAAGGGGGGATAGTCTCTAATTCCTCCTTCCTTCTCCTACTGTGTCATATTTGTACATCCTTCAACCTTATCCCAAGTTGTTCTTAAGGGGGGACGTTAGGATATTCTGACACAGGAAATAGTTAAGTATACCTTGGTCTAGTGTAGAGTTAGGTAAAGTGTGTTTCTTTATTATGTACTTTTGTAACTTACAATATGACGTCACGATATGTTCTAGACATGAATTGATCTGATGGTTCATTCTCTCCTCGTTATTATCGACACTTGATCCGTCGATTAATACCTGATTGGTCCATGATCTCTATTTAAAGTGCATGGAGGATCATTTGTAAGGTGACCATTCATGAGAGAAGATTATGTAAATTTTCTTTCTTTTACATTAATAAATTTCCTGAAGTGGCCATGTTGGCTTAGGCTATGGACTGTTTCCCTCTTTGAAGGTTTTAACCACATCAAGAATACTAGTGTATTGATCTGTTATTTGTTTGTGAGCGGTGTCCTTTGGTGTTCTATCTAAGGAACTTACCTTGTAAATTCCTACATCTCAATATGATATTGTTGTAGCATAAATCAAATGCATGGTAGTACTTTATATCTTGCACATTACTCGTTTGATTTATTTTTGGTGATACACAAACATATGTGTGTGAATATATATGAATGTATATATGTATGTATGTATGTATTTATTTTGTGTGGATTGCATGCTAATTCATTTTGTCTTGCAGGTCTTAAACATAATTTCCTTACCCTTACAAACATAGCATATAACTATATTGTAGTATGCCTTGAAAAAAAAAATTATAGCCCTATTTTAAACTCCATTATAGTGAGAGAAACCCAATATCAACTTACCTCAGTTGTTTGGTTAAAAAGCATCCCCTTTCACCTTTCATTTTACTTATGTGAAATTTATCCCATGTTAAAAGGATGAAATTACATAATTGAGAAATTTCTCATAATTATTTTTCCAAAATATTATAATTATGAGATAATAATTATTTCATATTTAAGATACGGAGAAAAATCTCATAATTGTGCAAAAGGATTTTATAGTTTTCCATCCCTAAGGATATAAACTTCACCCACTTGTGTATGAGTTGGCTAGAGGTCCATTAGTATAGAAGTTTCCTAACTTCTCAAGGCCCTAGGTGTCTAGATACATCCTCCCAAAGTATGGAATGAGCTTATATAATCTTACGAAGAGGAAAGGGGCTTAGATCTAATATCCACACTATAGCGCAAGAAATTTTATTTATTGGGAGAGGAGACCATGCTAGAAGCTTGAGGAGCGGGTCTCCTTTGTTATAATGTATACATTTGTTTTACTTTCATTTTTTATTAATAGATACATGTTCCTTTTCTATGTCCATGTTTTAAATATGTTTTATGCTTACCTATGTTGGTTTTAAGCTCACAAACCCTCTGAAGAATGCCACTGTTTTCTTGTTTGGTGGTGTTATGTGTAGGGTCTTATTTTATTCTAGGTGGAATGAGGTCTTTAAGTGTAAGAATTATTCCTCCGTATTAGACTCAACATACTTCACCGATCTACGAGGATACCACTTTTCATCTTCTGATCTCTATCATATCATATGAAAGTGTTGAATGCATTTGTTTGTATAGCAAGGGATTAGGGTTTGAATCTTTGATCTTTTCATGATCACACATAAATCTGGGTATATCATTCTTTGATCTACTGGGTTAAAATTAATCATCTTGTTCTCGTAAAATTTTCTTGTAACAAGAGCATACTCTACCCTCCTAATGCATGGTTAGATTAGGGGCTTGATCATTTGATTAAACATATTTGTTATTGTTTCAATTGATTTTAGATTGGTCTCTTTTGATCATGTTTTTTTTAGAGTGTGAAATTGAGCACTAAATGGAAATGACATACATTGTAGCCCTCTTAGTTGATTAAACACTAGTTCAACTAGTGTAATAGACTCACGACATGTCAAACAATGGATTCTTGTGTAACCCTAGTGAACACAATATTTTTTAGAATTCTCCCATGTTCCTCACATTTATGTTTGATTTGTTTCAGAGAAATAGATTCCTAAAGGGTTGACATTGAATTTTAAATTCTCCTTGCGACATGAGCTAAATACCTAATAAATGAAAAAAATGGAACCTTTGATATTTTTTAGAGAGTTAGCCTTTGAAAGGTTGATATTTCATTGTAACTTCTACTCGTTGCATGGGTTCCCTATCCAACTAGTGAAAATAATCAAACCTTCAATCTATTTTAGAGAGATAACCTTCTAAAGGGTTGATATTGCACTATAAATTCTCCTGGTTGCATGAGTTCCTTGTCCAACCAATGCAAATTATGTGAGAATGCTCTGTACTAACTCCCTAGCTAGCATACATCTTCTAGGATCCAAAGTCTTTTCCTTGCATTCATAGTGCACTGAGTTCTTCTAAAGACTCAACTTTAACCATTTTCACGAGATAGGAACAATCATCTTCAATTTAGGTGAAACACTGAATCTTAGTCCTTGATAATATCATCCTTAGGGTTTCCATCTAAAGAAATAATTACCATTCATTTTGGTTGCAATTTCTTTGTTTTTTCACACGATATTTCCATTTTGTAATGATAGAACATAATACCTATCAATAATTTTACCTTTACACCTCTAGTGTAGTATCTCTAATTTTATGAAATCCTAGTTGATAATTTAATCTCAATTATTTAAGCAATTAAATCAACTAACAGTTACCCAGAAATTTCATACTTATGTATAGATTTATTTGGTTAACTGGGAAATTTTCTATAACAACACAAAGTTTCCTATAGACTTTATGAATTGTCGTATAGAAAAATCCTGAGTATTTCATTTTAGACATTTTTCTCTATAGAAGTGTAAAATTTACCTATAAAACCATCAATGGTACTAGGCTATGAGGTTCAATTGAAGGGAAATTGATGCAGAGCATATCTCTAGATCCTTCTTTGAAATTCAAAATATATTTTGGGCATGTTGGATCTAACTACTGTGTGCATTGGATCCCACTTTCTACTCCATCATACTAAATTGCAACTTCCATATTATTTTTATGTTGGAAAACTAAGTTATCTACAGTCGTCATCACAGGATTAATACTAGTCTTTGCACTGGATCCAATAACCTTCTTTTTTATTTAAGAGATGGATATTAGTGGTGGAAGCACAATTCTTTTGAATTTACCATTTCAAATTTTCCTTAGATCCAACTTTGTTTGTGTTGGTTAAATACTTAATTCGTGAAGATTATATAACTAATAGTCACAACTTTTTTGTTAGAGGTTGTGTTGACCTTTTAAGTGTTTGATCAAATTCCTTTCTCCAATACCAAGGAACTCACTGAAATTTACAAATTCCCATATGGGAGTACCATTATCCCTTAATGGATTTTGTCAAGACCAACCCCGATTCATTCTCCATGGAATTCCTTGTCCACACAATATTTTTCCTCCCATTATGAATTCTAGCACAATCCTTCTCCTTCATAATGTGAGATAGTTTTGGTCACAAAAAACCTTTTGACAACATTGAAGAATATGTTTCTACATGTTACAATCACTTGAATACACAAATTACTTCTAGAATAATTACAGATTGGGAAACAAGGAGAACACAAAAGTTCATATGCACACACACAGGAACCATGGATCCTCTCTCCTGAGA